>OX422214.1:190546306-191179223 GCA_949130495.1 Sambucus nigra | reverse complement strand
TTTTTCGATAAACTGTTTTGTTTGTGAGATAATAAATATCTATTGTCTGTTTTTTCCAACAGTGACATGATTTACTGTAATGGTACTCATACCATAAACATTGATTGTTTGTTCATTTTCTTGTGATAGAAATTATTTTACAAACAGTAACTACTTACTGTCTTTTTTTAATAAATCCTTTCACACAATATATATTTACTATCACAGTCTGTTCTATCTTGTATTGTAAAGTAAATATTTATCATGACAGTAAATATTTACTACCAATGTATATATTTACTGCTACGACATTAATTGTTAATTTTTTTAATTATATGTGATACCCTGCCTAATTAAATGACTTTCATTAAATTAAATAGGAGTTCCATCTGGTTCATTCTTAGCATTACTGTCGAAGACATTATTAATTGTTAACCACCTGAAAAGAGTGCGACTATGTGATAATTGATTAAATTCGCAAATTTCTAATTTGGCTCACTTATTTAATTAGAGTCTATTAATTCAGCCCCTAAACATGCATCTATGGTGCGTGTGACAAACCATAAACAAATAACGCATACGACACAACAAATATGCTGAGACACAGATTTCAGGAAAAAACCCCTTTCGGGTAAAACCTTTATTTCACTATGAATCTATAAATCGCAACTTACAATTACATAGAGAAATCTGCAATGGATCAACGCGCAACCAACCCACAAAGACTCGCAGTCTTGAACTCAGCAAGAGAATACCCGCAGCACCCTCCAAGGACTCGCAGTCCTATCTAAAGAATCTTCATGCAGCAAGATCCTCAATGACACGCAGCCATACTGTGTAGAGACGCACTCCACAAAAGATGAACAAACGCAAAGATGTGTTCTTGAACACAAAAAACAATTCACTAAAGCAAGATGGGAGTTTTGTGAATTGTAAATAAAAAAGGGATTAAACCCCTAAAAGAAGAAGCCTAAAGATTACTGCTTTGGCAGTGTTTCTGTTCTGGAAAACGTATGGACTTCTTAATGAAAACGTTACCATTTAATGAGTATTTATATAAAAAATGCACCGCCTCGAAATTCGAGCTCGTTCGAACGAGAAGCATATGTCGCTCGAACGAAGTATGCATGTCGTTCAAACGACATCGCGAGACTTCCAATCTTGTTCGAACGACATGTTGATCTCGCGCGAACGACCTGGGCGTCAAAATCGAGGTCCGCTTCAAAACTTAGAAAAAATACTCATTCTCAATATTTGACGAAAATGTCCGCTCCAACACTTAGAAAATATTTTGTAAAAATCTCCCAAAAGCTCTAAGTGAAAAGTAAAGGTATTTAAAACATAACCTTACCAAAGTAAACTTCGCGGAGGCTTGAATGATAAAGAACTTGAATAATTCGGATCCATTTTTGATGTAGATTGCTCTTGAATGCTCTTTGACGCTGTATCGGTATATGACATAACAAATTGATAACGGACCTACGAAAATATGTCCTTACAAATCTCCCCCCTATGTCTATGCCGGTACATACATAAAAAATCTGAATTATCAAAAATTAAAATGCCTATACAAATCTACCCTCCCATGAATAAATTTGCAAGACCTCAAAACTGTTCTTCAATCATCTTCGTCAAATCTCAAAGCTTTTCTCATCAGGGTGTGCAACATCATGATCTTCAATCTTTGTACCTACACACATGAGAAAAAGCAAAAACCTTCGTGATGCATCGAGTTTGAAATGATAAAGAATAAAGCACTAATAAATCAAATCTCCCCCATAACATGATAATTCTTTCTCCCCCTTTTTATGATGTCCCCAAATAGACAGATAAGAAGAAACAATCAAAACATAGAGTGTCATGATAAAAATGCATAGCAAACAAGAATCAAGCTACGCGCATGCAAAGGAATATCTCACAAATTTCATAAACTATTTTTCAATTTTTCATACAAAAATAAGATACCACTTTGAAAAATATGATACAAAAATCACACCATGGATTTAAACTCAAGCAACCAAGTTATGGAAACGAAATGAATGGGTGTGAACAAATTTGATAGGAAAATCAACTCAATCAATCATATGTGCACGATGAATACGTGTACCCCTAACGAATGAACATCAAAAGAATCCTTAAGTATAAAAATTTGTTGAATTTACATGACATCGTCTTATGCAAATCAACAAATCAAAGTCTAAATGATTTCCATACCAATAACGTCCAAAACTATTTCGCGCTTTTTCAAGGACGTGCAAACCCGTTTTAATTCTCCAACCAAACTCCCTCATATATATTTTCTTTTAGAGGTGAATAAACTAAATTCTCAAACTTTGGAGAATTGGTGCAAAAACCTAAATGGCCCATAATTGGCATGAATTTCTTTTTATTGCCTTTAAAATTTTTCGGGCTCTTTTAAACCTCTTTGGACCCCGGATAATAAAATTTCTCCATTTTTTAGGTCCAATTTAACGGTGGCTTAGTATTCCCAAAGGCAAAATGAATCGTTCGCAGCCCTTCCCCGTTTTCAAACAAAACACACAAACTCACAAAACGGTTTTTATATGCACAATTTCCTTATCAAAATTTATCGCGCTTGGTTCGTTTTAAGGACAGGATTGAAGTGAAAACACCCAACCAACATGTCATAAGACAAGCACAATAATCAAACAAAACCGTGCATGTGTGCAATAAAGGAAACATGAGTCAAACATGTAGGAAGTAACACTTAAGTACATCTTAATGACTCCAATCATTATAAAGCACAAGGATGAATTGACCTATTGTCTCAAAACACTATCAAATAGTCACAGGAAAATGGAATGATGTTGTGACTTGGTCATCCTAAGTCTTCATCCATAAACGGTGCAAACAAAATACAAAAATCTTTTTGGATTTTTCTAAAAATTTTATCAAAATAAAATCTTTTTGTATTTTTCAAAATTTTTCTTAAAAAAATATACAAAAATGATACATACTAGCAATAGGCAAACAATGTCATCATGAAAATCATCCTATGCTAGTAAACAAGTCAAACCTCAATCATTAGGTGTGGAGGGATTTTCCAAAGGTGGTGACAACTTATGAAAAACCTCCATCAATTCTTGTGAAGTTTTGACTAAAAACTTAACTTGCTCACCTAAATGTGCAAACTCTCTCATATAGTCTTCAGGAGCATGTAAAGAATCATGTGTGGGTGTATGTGTATAAAAAATACGTGTAGAAGCAAAACGTGACACATACCCCAACTTAAAGCAAAATTCCCTAAGGTGTCCTCTCCTTTTGCAATGTGAGCAAACATAAATAGGCCTCGGAACACCTCTCTCAAAAACTCTAGGACACACTTTCCTAATAGGAATGGGACGCCTAGGTGGGTGAGGGTGAGACTCATGTGAATCTATCACTAAAGTGGGAACCGGCTCAGGTGATAATTGGGAAATAGAAGCACCGTCATGACTTATTCCTAAATTCTCACCTTTACCCTTAAGAACCACCTTTTCAACCTTCTTGGGTGCGTTCTCAAAAATGACTTTGACCTCCCTGGCATGTTCGAGATCACTCTCGAGTTGGGATACAAGTGTCGTCAGGCTAGAAAACGTGTCGGTCAAATCACACTTCTCCTTTCTCAAAACCTCCTTCTCTCTCTCCAAATCTAAAACCCGACGACCTAAATCACGATTATACTTCTTTGTTTTCAAGATCTCGGTGTACAAATCTCTAAAAGCTTTTTGGAGATCACTTTCATCTCCACTTTCTTCCTCGCTCTCATCCTCGCTAGAAGAACACAAATCACTATCATCGCTCTCGTGAGACAAAGTGGGTGTGCTCACACGACTAGAAAAAGTGACAACCATCCCATGTGATAAACCTTTATCGGACTCACCTCCCTCATCACCCTCACTATCACTAAGTGTGGCAGGCATGGCTACTTTCTTCCCTTTCTTTCTAAGCCATGTTGGGCACTCAAACGACTTATGTCCCTTACCCCCACATTCAAAACAAGTCACGTTCTCAAGATCTTCCTCACACTCCTCATCTGAGTCATTCTCTTTTTCTCTCTCACCGCTTTTTTTGTCCTTTCCTTTGTTTTTATTTTTCTCAAAAAATTTCTTTTTGTTGGAAGAATTATTTTTGTTCATGTTGAGAATTTTTTTAAAATTTTTCACAAACAAAGACATATCATTAAAATCAAAGTCTCCCTCAGAATCGGACTCCCAAACTTTTTCTTTCTTTTTCTTACAACGAGTATTTAAAGCAATGCCATTATCCTTAGCCTTAATGGTTTTGGGAAACATGTCAATCTCATAGGTTTGAAGATCTCCTACAAGTTCTTCCAACTTAAGTGATTTCAAATTTCCCAAAGAGTTCAAAACAGTGACTTTAGGAATAAAGCGTTTTGGGAGAGATCTCAAAATATTTTTAACGACACGCGTGTTATCAATCACCTCACCCAAATTAAAACTGGTGTTAATAATATCCGACAAACGAGCATAAAAATCATCAAAGCATTCAGACTCAGACATGGTGATAGTTTCAAATTGGGTGGCCAAATTTTATAATTTTGATTCTTTAACCGCGTTCGTACCCTCATGTGTCAGTTTCAAAACATCCCAAGCCTCTTTAGACCTGGTGCACGTCATAATTCGACGAAACTCATCAGGAGAGACAACTCCAGAAATAGCACTCAGACCACGGGAATTAAAATTGGACAATTTATAATCATCTTCAGTCCATGTTGACACGGGTTTTAAAGTGGTGATGTTATTAACAGTGACCGTGGGAGGAGTCCAACCATTTTCGCAAAGCAACCAAACACGCTCGTCAATAGATTTTAAAATCGATTTCATACGAGCTTTCCAGTAGGCATAATTAGACCCGTAAAAAATAGGCATCTGATTATATAAGTGCTCCATAGGAAAAAATGCGAATTTTTCACAAAACTGATTTTTCAAAAAAAATCAATATCACACGATTTTGCGGAAAAAAGGAATACGCGATAAATTAGCGCAACCTGCTCTGATACCAATTTGAAAAGAGTGAGACTGTGTGATAATTGATTAACTTTGCAAATTTCTAATTTGGCTCACTTATTTAATTAGAGTCTATTAATTCAGCCCCTAAACATGCATCTATGGTGCGTGTGACAAACCATAAACAAATAACGCATGCGACACAACAAATATGCTGAGACACAAATTTCAGGAAAAAACCCCTTTCGGGTAAAACCTTTATTTCACTATGAATCTATAAATCGCAACTTACAATTACATAGAGAAATCTGCAATGGATCAACACGCAGCCAACCCACAAAGACTCGCAGTCTTGAACTCAGCAAGAGAATACCCGCAGCACCCTCCAAGGACTCGCAGTCATATCTAAAGAATCTTCACGCAGCAAGATCCTTAATGACACGCAACCATACGGTGTAAAGACGCACTCCACAAAAGATGAAAAAAGGCAAAGATGTGTTCTTGAACACCAAAAATAATTCACTAAAGCAAGATGGGAGTTTTGTGAATTGTAAATCAAAAAGGGATTAAACCCCTAAAAGAAGAAGCCTAAAGATTACTTCTTTGTCAGTGTTTCTGTTCTGGAAAACGCATGGACTTCTTAATGAAAACGTTACTATTTAATGAGTATTTATACAAAAATGCACCGCCTCGAAATTCGAGCTCGTTCGAACGAGAAGCATATGTCGCTCGAACGAAGTACGTATGTCGTTCAAACGACATTGCGCGACTTCCAATCTCGTTCGAACGAGATGCTGATCTCGCGCGAATGACCTGAACGTCAAAATCGAGGTCCGCTTCAAAACTTAGAAAAATACTCATTCTCAATATTTGACGAAAAAGTCCGCTCCAACACTTAGAAAATATTTTGTAAAAATCTCCCAAAAGCTCTAAGTGAAAAGTAAAGGTATTTAAAACATAACCTTACCAACGTAAACTTCGTGGACCCTTGAATGATGAAGAACTTGAATAATTCGGATCCATCTTTGATGTAGATTTCTCTTGAATGCTCTTTGACGGTGTATCGGTATATAAGATAACAAATTGATAACGGACCTATTAAAATATGTCCTTACACCACCTATTAATTAATTAAGCAAGTATGAAAATTTTATCTTTTAAAACACCAAGTCACTAATTGCAATAAGAGACTAAATAGAATCATCACAATATAATAGAGTCTAAGCATTCCACAATTATCTAAATCAAATGTTAGTCGAATAAACATCGACAAAAAGAAACATCCAAAAAATAATTTGACAGGTTGAAACTAAACCCCATACAATCAGAACTGAAATAAACTGAATAATTGCAGTGAGCAACATGCTCAAAAGTATAACTGAGAATAAAATTCCTAAACTAGGAATGAATGAAATAGGCGTCTAATCCAACTCCTGCAGCACCCACATATGTCGCATTTGTGTGACCCTGGAATAGAATCAAGTCTGGCATCCCTTTGGTCGGATACCTAAAAGGTTTTAAAAATATTTTATGGCAAGGATTATAACCCAAAACATTTTGAAAATATTTATCAAATGAATTAAATTATAGTAAATTAAAATGCATGAATGCTCTTCATATTTAAGCTAGTGTCACATTCTCTTGAGGACCGACTCACCCCTCAACTATTGTGCACACCTAACGTTTCTTTATATAACCCACATAATCCTCTACCCCATGACTAGTTCTTGATAATATCCTTCCTGACACACTACTATAGCCCGAGTATATTTAATATATGATTTATGAGTTATTTATCACATTAACTTAATTAATCATTGCTAATTTGGGACCGTCTAACATTCTCACGAGTTATATGTAATCAATACAATTCACATCATGTATTTTACCCGTATATAAATATTTGCACCACATATATGTATTGTCATATTACAACATTCACACACATGCAGTAAATATATAACCATCCTCTCGAGTAGACACTCACCGGATGCTCACTATAATGCTATCAGTCCAAGTATACTCATCCACTCGGACATCCTGACACGGTTAGCTCCCCGAATTAGTGAAATAAAATAAACGCAACGGGAGTGATCAAACTTCCCTCCGAAAATGAGACCGAATCATACCCAAGACGACTCACCCCTAAATACGGATGTTATGACCTGGGGACTATACTCGCCTTTCTCCTTAAGCCAGGGGATTCTCACGCATTGCGCAACCTCCTATGATATTACTAGAGGGGTATGCTTTTACCAAATATCTACTCACCGATATTTGAGAACACACAATATATATATATACTATCACACTACCGTATATATATACACTAAATTTAATCCCACCTATATCATGCACAAAACCCGTAGCACTAGCCTAAATTATACTCGAGTCTAAATGCCGACTCCAAATTTAATCAATTACGCATTAATTAATTTATTGCCTTGGTGTCACTCAACCAATATACCCGGATTCACTCATTTGGCCTAAAAATAAAATATTTCGAATTTATTATTCAAAATTATCCTTAATAAGTTTGACACCCTTATTAATTTAAAGTTCCTTAATGTTCATTATCCCGCATTAAGTTTAAACCTAACACTGTCGTGTTCCATAATTGCCTCAAATAATACCAAACGAACAAGGTTACTATCCATCTGCAGACATTTTCAACCCATCACAAAGTGTACTGCCCTACTGTAACCATTTTCAATCCATCCCACGCCAAACCGTAAGAGATAGAAATTGGGACGATATTAAACCCGTCGCTCAAACGAGCAGCCTATCATTCGAACGACATTGGCTGTCACTCGAACCAGGACCAAGATCATTCGAACGACCCTGGTTTTTCTCCTCCCTCTTCTTCGACCAGTGAAGTCCTCCATTAATGTTTCAAACCTCAAATTCTGCCCAGATTTCCTTCATTTAATCTTTTAAAACTCACACTAAATATACAATTTCAAGATCCTCAATCTTAATAAATCACCCACACAGATTGAAGCTTAATAAATCAAATTCCCAAATCCTCTACAAATTTTAAATCTAAATTTATTGAAACCCTAATTTAGATATCGAACTAACTCAAAAACCATATCATCTTATCACACCCACCATGATATGAATAGAAATCTGTACTTAATTTAAAAACAAGTTTAACCACTTGCCTTAGGGTTCATATAGTCTAAATCCTTTGGTGTAGATGATGATGATTTGGTGAAGATTGCTCACACTTGTTCTTGATTTTGGCTCCTAAGATTTTTTCAATTGTTCCCTCTTTTCTTCTCTACCTACTTAGGTTTTCTAAAATGAATTATGGTTGCTACACCCTCTCACTTTTAGGGTTTATTAAGTCAATCCCGTATTTAGGCTTGTAGGCTTTATTAAAAGGGCTCAAACACTCCCATGTGGGTTGGTTATGCCAAAAAATGCTCCGAGATCCATTTAATACCCTTGGGTACTCTTTTCCAATTATTTCGACCCATTCAGACTCAACCGTACACTCAGAATTGCCATCCAAATTATTTTACTAGAAGTTCTTATCTCGATCCCAATATAGTCTATGCTCGACTCCTGGTTGAGATAAATTAATGCCACGTCACTATCGCTCATTATGACATAATTAAATCATTACTATTCACTTAGTAGAATTTAAATCCCATCAATATTAATTATTTACTCATCCGTTTAATATTTAATAAATATTAATGATAATTAATTCAATTAAATTATAACACACAAGTAATTTAAAATTAACCGAATTAATTAATTAATAAATGTCCAAAAATACGAGGTGTTACAAACTTTCCCCCTTACAAGGAAATTTTATCCCCGAAATTAGATTGTACCTGCGGTGAATACCTCTAGATACTTATCTCGCATGTCATCCTCCCACTCCCAAGTAGACTCATCAACACTGTGATGTCCCCACTAAACTCTAATTAGTGGTACCACCTTAGACCGAAGCTTGCGCTTGCTACGATCCAAAATAGCTATGGGTCTCTACTCATGTAAGACGCCTACTGTAATTGAATCTCCTCGAGTGGAACGTACCAACAAAAAAACCCTCGTATCTACTGTATTTCCTCAGCAATGCTACGTGGAACACGTCATATATCCTCTGAAGATGCTATGGCCAGCCCAGTTTACAAGTTACTAGTCTCACCTTCTCAATGATAGAGAAAAGGCCCGACATATCTTGGCGCTAACTCCCGTATCATGACGAACCTCATGACCCCTTTTATGGGAGGCCCCCTAACCAACAACTGGTCATTAACATCTAACTCAATGGTCTCCGAACATGTAATGACTCAAAAGATAAGCCTATGCTCCGTAGGCTCTACTATCTCTATGATAGAAAAGGCCCCACCTTTATGGGTGCCAATTTCTTGTTCCCAAACCCATGAATCTCCCTAGTAATAATCTCTGACTAATCATGTCAGACTTCAAACCCTTATCTCACTATGACGTAACTCTCCTTACGTTTTTGAGCTATCTGGAAACGACACGGTTTACTCAATTCCTGCCGATGGACCATAAACTCTTCGGGTCCTAGAAGTTCGTTACTCCCCACCACTTATCAACTAAAGGGTGGCTAACAAAAATATCTTTATAAAGTCTTAAAACGTATTACATAGATAATACACTACCATGAAGTATCACACGTAACTCTACTAATGGTAATTAATACTTCTAATCACCCACAAATTTGAAATTTTGCATTCATTAATTCCTTCAACAACCTATTTTCCTTCGTCCATCTAGACTTAAGGTGACACGTCTATAATGATATGCAATTCCGTTCCCATCTCCTTTTGACACTTTCGATCAGAGGTGGGACTGAAAGGTCTTATCTTATTCACAAAAGTTTTTGCAACACCTAGTTTTGTTTCAATTCTTTCTTCAAGCAAAAAGTTGGATATAATGTTCGATATTATATCCCACACCAAAATGACAAATATTCCACTCTGGTCAATCCATTCCGAAATATCTGATGGAAACCTTGACCTCTCCAAAAATTTTGATGTCCCAAATATGAATTTCACCACTCATACTCATCAATCTCGTCACCAGGAATATCAAAATTACAAAATCCTAGTTGAAAATCTTGGATCAACCTTTTCCATCCCTAAATGGTATAACTTGGAGACAACTCCACTATGTATTTTTCATCACCAATCCCCACGCTGAACGTTTCACATTACGAGGGACATCTTACTCCCCTTTTTTTGAAATATACCTAAAATCATTGCCCTTGCGTTTACTCCCAAAACTGCTCGGCACCTGACTAAATGAGACTCTGCTCCACCTAGGGCACCGATACACCCTATATCTCGTGAATATTTTCACAAAGCTCAAGTCATCACATACGTAATATACTTATCTCAAGTTCGTCCCCCCGCATTCTCGGGATGGCTATATCCTTCGGGTATTTTCGATTACCCCACCAATTACCATTTTTTTTATATTCCCCCACCCATTAACTTGTGGTTCAAATCTTCCCAGTGTTTTTTTCGCAACAGTTCCAGGCTCCACCGAGCCTATTTATTAATAGCTCTCCGCTCAATATGCTTTCTCCACGTGATCATTAATTCTCATTAAATCCGATGTCCTCACATCCAATGACGCTTCTACACTCCTGGCATTTATTAAAGCTTATGCGTATAACATCTCACAGCAAAGCCCCCAAAAGCTTTTCTCTATGCATTATTCCTCAGCATTGTCAGTCCTCGATTTTTATAGAACCCAAAGCATACACCCGGGACACTCAAACCCTGTCCCTATACTCACAAGTCTAATCATTGAATCTTGCGTCTCTAAAGGATTCATTTACTACTTTGCTTGCAATATCACTAAGTCTTTAGTGATAAATTAATAACGAGCTAAATCTTTCCACCCCACGATAACCTGGCATACCCTGAACTCATCAGTAATAGTTACTACGCACCATAATACAATTTAATTAGACAACTATACTCCCTGAATTCTACTTCACAAAATACCGTCGCGAGCTCGCCCCACTTTTAGCTGGAACTTCACAAAAAGAATATAAATCCTGCCCTGGAACAACGAACACGATAGTCTTGCGATAGCCGCCCACTATCGTTAACCCGTTCATCCCCAGGATAAATTCACAAGCACATAATCACCTCTCATCATGCTATTACCATACAAAATATACCCTCTCAATGTCCACACCCGCTCCCCTACAGGTGGAACTAAAGTGATCCCTGTGGCTCCACGGTAAATATATATAAACTAAAATACTTAAATGATACCTCTACCAAACCCGTTTCACACGCGAATTTAGTACTCACAAACTACTTTGACTCCCTCGTGTCACACAAGATAGACCCCAATCACTCCGAGATAAAAAATTTAGTTTTGGTAACCCATAATATTGGTGGCTCAAATGGTTCCTGGACATGACGCTCTCGTCCTTCCCGAACTAAAACTTCTATAACCCCTGCCCCTACGAGGCATCCCGCTCATGTGTTTCTACTTTTTAACTATAAGACACCTCGTTGTGACCTTACCCTTTCTCTAGCCCCGTCGGCCCCATCGGAGTTGTCCTTCTCGCGGACCTAATAGTCTTGACCCTGATTTCCTCGTTATTCATGATAATTTTCTCATGGCTATAGTGACTGACTCACACTTCCCTACGCTGCTCCTATGAGCCAACAGCTTTGCCCGGAATTTTGACTTGAGTGTCACTACACTCCCCCACATGTGATCCTAATTGGATGTTCTCACCTTCCTCGAATTCTAGCGAATTGTTCTTCTGAAACAAAATCTTCCTCGACCCTTGCCCTTGTCGTCTACACTTGGGGTTTTATCTTTGAACCATCATCCTTCATGATGGTTCTTAGGGAAACCGATAATCATGGTAACTCCTAACGCGTCACTTTTCCCAGAATACTCTTTATCTTTTGTTGAGTCCTCCCTCCTGCAATCCTTCTAACGTCTCACGCTTGTCGTTTTATAATGTTCGATCGTCCACCCTCGACCAAAACCGTATATGAATCACATTAACTATACATAATAGCAAAAGGACATAAGTCACATACGTAAAGGAATATAATAATCCTATAATAAGGCTCTATATTAAAGAACACTAAGATGAAATGTGAAAAGCTGCAAAGATCCTAAGGTCACTAGAACCAGATGCTCTGATACCATTTGTGACACCCTGCCTAATTAAAAATTAGGTGATTAGGCCTTTATTAAATTAACCAGGAGTTCCATCTGGTTCATTCTTAGCATCACTGTCGAAGACATTATTAATTACTAACCACCAATTAATGAATTAAGTAAGTATCAAAATTTTATCTTTTAAAACACCAAGTCACTAAGTGAAACAAGAGACTAAATAGAATCATCACAATATAATAGAGTCTTAGCATTCCACAATTATCTGAATTAAATGCTAGCCGAATAAAAATCGACAAAAAGAAACATCCAAACCAAAATAATCTGATAGGTAGAAATTAAATCCCATACAATCTGAACTGAAATAAATTGAATAACTACAGTGAGCAACATGCTCGAAAATACAATTGAGAATAAAATTCCTAAACTAGGAATGAATGAAAGAGGCATCTAATCCATCTCCTGCAGCACCCACATATACCGCAGCTGCGTGACCCTCGAATAGAATCAAGTCCGGCAGTCGGATTCCTAAAAGGTTTTGAAAATATTTGATAGTAAGGGTTAGAACCCAAAACATTTTGAAAATATTTAGCCAGTGAATTAAATTGCAATAAATTAAAATTCATGAATGCTCTTTCTATTTAAGCTAGTGCCAAACTCTCTTGAGGACCAACTTACCCCTCAGCTATTGTGCACTCCTAATGTTTATCTATATAGCCCACATAGTCCTTTACCCCATCTCTAGTTCTTGATAATATCCTTCTTGACACACTACTCTAGCCCGAATATCTTTAATATATGATTTATAAGTTATTTATCACATTAACTTAATTAATCATTGCTCATTTGGTAGCATATAACATTCTCACGATTTATATATAATCAATATAATTCATATAATGTATTTTACTCGTATATAAATAGTTTCGCCATATATACGTATTATCATATTACAACATTCCCACACATGTCATAAATATATAACCATCATCTCTAGTATACACTCACCGGATGTTCTCTATAATGCTATCAATCCAGGTATACTCATCCACCTCGACACCCTGACACAGTTAGCTCCCCGAATTAGTGAAACAAAATAAACGCAGCGGAGGCAGTCATAGTTCCCTCCAGAAATGAGACTGAATCATACCTAAGACGTCTCACCCCTAAATACAGACGCTATGATCTGAGGACTATACTCGCCCTGCTCCTCAAGACAGGAGATTCACCCGCATCACGCAACTTCCTATGATAGCACTAGAGGGGTATGCTTTTACCAAATATCTAGTCACCGATATTTAAAAACACACAATAATTTATATATATATATATATATATATATATATATATATATATATATATATATATATATACACACTACCACAGTACCATATATATACATTAAATTTAATCCCAGCTATACCATGTACAAAACCTATAACACCAGCCCAAATTATACCCGAGTCTAAATGTCGACTCCAAATTTAATTAATTACGCATCAATTAATTTATTACCTTGGTGTCACTCAATCAATATACACTACACCAAAAACAGGAAACTGGCACGGTTTAAAACCGTGCCAGACGCAATCTGGCACGGTTTTAAACCGTGCCAGAATCAGGCGAGCCAGATTTTCTGGCGCGGTTTAAAACCGTGCCAGATTTTCCAATCTGGCACGCTTTTGGCACGCTTTTAAACTGTGCCAGTTTTTTAATCTGGCACGCTTTTGGCACGCTTTTAAACAGTGCTAGATGTTAAATCTGGCACGCTTTTGGCACACGCCAAAACCGTGCCAAATTATCTATTTTCTGGCACGCTTTTGGCACGGTTATAAAGCGTGGCAGATTGTTTTATAAGCGTTCTCATTTTTATGCATTGGCGCGGTTTTGGCACGGTTTAAAACCGTGCCAGATTTTTCAGTTGATTAAAAAAATAATAATAGGAACCAAATCTGGAAAATCTGCAAATTCCAAATTCGGTAGGAAAAATATTTATTATTTGCAAAAACAAAATCAAGAAAATTCACAAATTATGAATATCGCAGATTGTTGATAAACTAATGTGCATACAAACTTCAAAAAATTACAAGAGATAATACCAATATAAACCAACACATGACCACAAAAGTCGACAATAACTTCAAAAAATTACAAGAGTTAATAGTTCTCATATAAAAAAAAATTGGGCAGAGTTTCCTCTATTTTTTGAGCATTCCAAAACCTGCTAACATAAAATCTGCCCATATAAAGCCCGCACGGGCATAAAAGTCAACAATAAAACTACTATAGCCAGCACGACCATAAAAATAAACCATAAAACTACGGAAGCCTGCTCGGCCATAACACAAAAAATAGAATCCTGAATATTAACGACACTAAATACACAATCCCCCTGCTGTACAGCATTGACTTCTTCGTACGTTCCAAGTGGATAAAAGCTAACGATTGAATGTCATCCTACAAAAAAAATAAGACACAAAAAGATACAATATTAGTAACCAAGTCATTTTTAAAAAAATATTCAAGCAAAAAAATTGCATATACAAGAAGAAAAATTGCACATACGACTACGCGGTCAGTTCCTACAAGTTACAATGATTCCGTGTGAGGTGTTTGTGCCTCCTACGGGGTCGTTTGGGGGTTGGTTCGAGTTTTCACCCCTTAACGGCCTGTTTTCAAGTCTAACTGTGATTTTTGCAAATTATCGTCATATTCTCAAACCGGGAGTCCCGGGACTACGCGGTCAGTTCCTACAAGTTACATTGGTCCTGTGCGAGGTGTTCGTGCCTCCTACGGGGTCGTTTGGGGGCCGGTTCGGGTTTTCACCCCTTAACGGCATGTTTTCAAGTCTAACTGTGATTTTTGCAAATTATCGTCATATTCTCAAACCGGGAGTCCCGGGACTACGCGGTCAGTTCCTACAAGTTACATTGGTCCCGTGCGAGGTGTTCGTGCCTCCTACGGGATCGTTTGGGGGCCGGTTCGGGTTTTCACCCCTTAACGGCCTGTTTTCAAGTCTAAGTGTGATTTTTGCAAATTATCGTCATACTCTCATACCGGGAGACCCGGGACTACGCGGTCAGTTCCTACAAGTTACATTGGTCCCATACGAGGTGTTCGTGCTCCTACGGGGTCGTTTGGGGGTTGGTTCGGGTTTTCACCCCTTAACAGCCTGTTTTCAACTCTAAGTGTGATTTTGGCAAATTCGGGTCATACTCTCAAACCGAGAGTCCCGGGACTACGCGGTCAGTTGCTACAAGTTACATTGATCCCGTGTGAGGTGTTCGTGCCTCCTACGAGGTCGTTTGGGGGCTGGTTCGGGTTTTCACCCCTTAACGACCTGTTTTCAAGTCTAAGTGTGATTTTTGCAAATTATCGTCATATTCACAAACCGGGAGACCCGGGACTACGCGGTCAGTTCCTACAAGTTACACTGGTGCCGTGCGAGGTGTTCGTGCCTCCTACGGGGTCGTTTGGGGGCTGGTTCGGGTTTTCACCCTTAACGGCCTGTTTTCAAGTCTAAGTGTGATTTTTGCAAATTATCGTCATACTCTCAAAACCGGGAGTCCCGGGACTACGCGGTCAGTTCCTACGAGTTACATTGGTCCCGTGCGAGGTGTTCGTGCCTCTTACGGGGTCGTTTGGGGGCTGGTTCGGGTTTTCACCCCTTAACGGCCTGTTTTCAAGTCTAAGTGTGATTTTTGCAAATTATCGTCATACTCTCATACCGGGAGTCCCGGGACTACGCGGTCAGTTCCTACTAGTTACATTGGTCCCCTACGAGGTGTTCGTGCCTCCCACGGGGTCGTTTGGGGTTGGTTCGGGTTTTCACCCCTTACCGTGCGAGGTGTTCGTGACTACGCGTGTCTCATTCTGGTATGTTTATTAGTTGTTTTACGTTTTCATTCACCAATGTTCAATTTTCAAATGTTGTATGGTAGCCTTAATCAATTTAGAACACTTACTTATTTCATAAAATTTCGACAGAGTTTCCTTTGTTTATTCATGAAATCCAACTTATTTTAATATTAACATAAGCCCAACAACAACAACAAGCACAAAAGCCGCAGCTAAACCACCAATAAATCCCTTCCACCGATTTAACATCTAAAAATAGTATATAAATCCATATAGCCCCTTCCTCCATGTCAACCACTTATTAAGGCCTTAACACACACATCTTACACAACACACACACGCGCACACAATTAAATGAAATGCTTACCAAATTTATTCGCAACTTGAGATCCTCCGAATAAGCTCCCTCATTCTTGATCCTTGCGTATTTATGCAAACAACTTGAGATCTTCCCTTTTCCAATCACTTCTTCGAGTTCCGCTTTGGCTTTCACCAGTGTGCTGATGTTGTATCAGTCCCGACACAAAGAGGTCCTGCAATACCAAAATTATATTTTAAAAAGATATATTAACCATTATGTAGGGAAAGTAGTCATTTTACAACATGTGACTTAATTTTCTGACTTGTGAAATGTTCTTGGTTTTTTGTTTTATTTACCAGTTTTTCAATTTTGGCATACATGAAGAATTAGTGAAAATGAGCAAGTAATTGAGAAAGGCCACAAACCAAGCACATGTGTTCGATGTGGGTCCTATCGATTTGTCAATTTATTCCGAATCCTATTGTGAAATATTGAGTATTGTCCTCACCATGGGTCCTATTCATTATACTAAATAATTGCGAGTGTACAAAATAAATAAGACGGTCATAAAGTCTATAAGCATGAACTATAATGTTACCATAGAAGTAGGATCTTACTTAAATTGGTATAGCATCTAAATAAAGTAACTATGATTTAAACATGCTTAAAACATCAAAAACACAATATTAATTCAAGATTTAATGATAAAACCCAATTTTGTATCAAGAACCCTAAAAATTCAATCTTAATCAATTTGATCCCATTCTCTAAATATTTACGCATATATTCAAGGGGTTTATGAACGATTCATAGTAGAAGTCAATTCATATACATAATCTATCAATTTCAACTCATATTGAAATACAAATAAACCAAACCAAAGATGAGGTAAGTTTGGTAATGGCCAGGTTATAGGGGACAATATAAACTTGATGTAACAACAGAGATGAGGTAAGTTTGGTAATGGCCAGGCTAGTGTTAAAACCAAGCACTAAAAGCTTAGGATTCACTCCATTAAAGATGAAGAGGGTAATACTTGGGAGAATAATCAAGACGTTATTAATCATATTGTGGGATTATTTAAGAAACAACTTACAGAAGACCAAACTACCATCTTTAGTAGTGTAACTACAAACCTTATTCCTTCTCTCATTTCAACTCCAGAGCTAAGAATCTGAAAAATGTATGGGCACATTATGATATACAATTGCAGTTACGATGATTTCAAGCCATGAGATGAAAAATAGATTAAAAAACTAACACAAACTTGAACTTTTAAAAAATGTACTAAATTGAAAACATAACATTCTGAATAACATCCTTAAACTTACCGAAGGCGTTCAACAAAAGGTTTTAGGGACATTATCTTTTTCTCCTTGATCCGAGGAAACACATTGCAATGTAGAACTGTGATGGAGCATACTTGGGAATGTTTTTTACTGTCCGTCTAGTATGCATAACACAATATTGTCCCAACAAAATACATGTTAAATTACAGAACATCTTGTAGGTTAATAACAAGTGAAAGAATAAAATACATGTCAAATTAGTTAGAAATTACTTATCATGGGGCAAAAACTAAAAGATAAAATGGAATATTAGTAGCTCTAGAACCCCGGGCACCATTGTTAGGCTTTTGAAGTGCAAAAAAGGGTGCATAAGATTGGTAACTGCAAATAAAGCAAATAAATGTCAAAATAACCTATATAGGTACACTAACTCAGATCCGTGAATATCGATCTTTCAACACAAATAATCACATTAAAACTGAAATCTTGCAAACTGAGTCGGGTTAAGGACCGCTGAGATAGGAAACAAAATAGCTATCTGACATGCATAGACAGTATTTTAGGAGTCGTTATCTAGCAGTGTATGCATTTTGACAACCTATATAGGACTCTCACGGACACGTATACTCAACTTGTCGACACGATACTGTTAAATAGTGTAGGGCATGGACACATTGACGTATTAAGAAGCAAACAAACTGAACATAAATTCCTAAACAACTATACTGAGCCTAATATCAACAAATTTATCTAAATAAACATTACCTGATATCAAATATATTATGCACAACTGAACTTAAAATCAAATTAGCCAAACAACGGGTTCTAATATTCATAATTCATAGCAGAGCAAATATGGAGCAAAAAGCATTTTTTTATTTATCCCTCCTAGTACAATATCCATTCAGTTGCCTATAACTCAGCAGAAGCTCTCACTCTCAGGTTTAGTTTTTAAGTTTACAAATATCCTAATAACAAATTTGCTTCTTGACAAAACAGAAAACAACGGATTCGGGTTTCACAAAATAAAAATAAAAAACATGAACTGCCACGAAACTCCACACAACTTAAAATGATTAATGAAGTCACAAAATATTCTTCTAACTTGTACCCACAAATAATAAATATAAACAACATAAACCTTAAGCAAAGAGAGAGAAAGAACCTTAATTTCAGATCAAATCGTTTCCTTTGCTTCCTTGATTTGCAGTTGTTTTGAATCGAAGTTGGAGATAAAATCTTTTTTTCGGAGTTGGAGATTTCAGAGCTAATCGGAGATTTCAATCGAAGTTGTTTTTGGCGAGATTTCAGAGCCAAGCGGGCTGCTATCTTGAGATGGTCGGCGGGCGGATGGTCGAGTGAGGAAGATGACTGGGCTTGGTCGGCGGGCGGATGGTCGATTCCTTGATAAGGCAACGTTTGGTCTCTGCAGAAGAGAGAGAGAGAGAGAGAGAGAGACTTAGAGAGAAGAGAGAACAGATCAGATTGTCCCGCCTTGAAATTTTTGTCCCCGATTGAAATTTTAGGATATTATTTTTTTAATGAACTGTAGCCATATTTGGCACGGTTTTACACCGTGCCAGAATTTGACACTTATTTAAACCGTGCCAGTTTATGCTAAAACCGTGCCAAATTTTGGCACGTTTTAAAACCGTGCCAGAATCTCCTTGCCACAGCGTGCCAGATTAGCATTTTTGGTGTAGTGATATCCGGACTCACTCACTTGGCCCGAAAATAAAATATTCCGAATTTATTATTCAAAGTTATAAGCTTACTGTCCATCTACAGACATTTTCAACCCATCACAATGTGTATTGCCCTGATGTAACCATTTTCAATCCATCCCAAGCCAAACCGTAAGAGAAAGAAACTGGGGCAAAATTAATTAAAAAACAATTTTTAACAAAATAAAAAAAGTTTTAACAATAGTTTTTAAAGAAAAACAACTTTTTAACCCAAAAAAAAAAGTTTTAACGAATAAAACAGTTTTTGACAAAAAAAAAATTAACAAAAAAATAAAATAATTTTTTAAAAACAATTTTAAAAAGGATGGCAAATTTGAGGAAAAACTTTTATTTGCTATATAGCTAAGCAAAATTTGCCAACAAAAGTGGAAAAATGATGACAAATTTGCACGTGGGCATGAGTATCCATGAATTTTTTTTCATGACATCTAAGAACAATCAAACAAACAAAATAGAGGGCAAATATTTCATTTGTCACCATTTGACACAATTTTCATGACCAATAAAGATTATAAAACAAACCCTTATACATTGATAAGTATTCGTTTTGGAACAATCTAGGGCGGATCTTAACTCCTATTCAAAAGTTCGAGACATAGTTGAAGTGAATGGAAAATTTAATTAGTAAAAACAATTTGTACAAGCGTTTTTTTATATATTAACGTGGCACCAATTAATATTGGAAATAAGTAAAAGTGTGGTCCCCAGAATGATTTATTGGTGGCACATGAGTTTGCAAAAATTGTTTGCACATTTAGAATTACTTTGAGTTAATAGTCTAGACACGATGAAGAAGACCCCCTGCAATAATACAATATTTATATTTAGTCGTTTGAAATATATATATATACACACATAATTCTCTAGAGGCTGATAAATGTTAGTCGTCGTCAATCTGTAGGGGGTATATCTTATTATGACATTAACATAGTGGTTAAGTTTAATATTTTTATTTTTATTTTTTAGAGGGTCAAGTCTAATTATGACATTAGTATAGAGAAAAATACTTCGAATCCTTAAAATAGAGTGCAACACAAGGACTGCCCAATGGATCACTCATCATAGTAATTAATTGGTACATAAGAAAATTAATTAATTAATTACTTGAGTAAAAAAAAAATATGTTATTAATGAATTAATAATATATAATTAATGAATAAGTAATAATTAAAATAGACATGACATCCCATAAAATTCATAAATAAATTGATAAGTTCTAATATAAAAATCACAGGAGTCAAACAATTAATAATATTATAAGCATGAATAAAATAGATGAAAATGATATAAGTACAAACAATGTTAAATAATAAAGTGGTGGATAATTTGAAACATCTTTGATACCATCCACACAACATTAGAACAAAAATCAAACTCTAGAATATAATGAATCTCAATAGTCCAATATACAACTCTGAATGATTACACCAGTATAAATAAATATATTTCGTACAATATGTGACTCGAAAAAAGTGAATAAATACAACAGTTTGAAAAACTAAAATAAAAAATAATACATGAATGTAAATGAACTACACGCTCGACACTAACATCCTAGAAAATGATAAATAGAACCAATTCTCAAGAAACTCCTCCAATTAAATACTCAAATCTACGGCAGCGACTGCGACCTTAGATATGTAAAAACAATTTCATAAAGAGGATTAAACCGAGAAAGTTTACAGTGCATAAGAATATAACTACATTTGGGTCACACTAATAATAATAATACTACATTTTTCTCCATTATTTAAGTCGATTTTAAGTTATCCCAATCCAAAAAACCTAAATAGGCATGTGATACTACTCTAACTTCCTTAAGTTCATCTTTTAATTTAGTAACTATTATTATAACAATGTTCTCTTACTTTAACAATATTCTCTAGTTATGTTTTAATATACACATCTCAAGTATATTTCATTTCAACATATTAGAGTAAAAATATCATATGTATACATCTCTAGCATAAGAATCTCTAGTTCAATCATCTCAAGATATAAGATAATGGAACATCACCCAATCCGAAGTACTCATGAGTATGCTCAACTCACATCAAATCATATAGGGCTTTGAACAACCTTATATGCAAAGTGCAAAGGTCTATACCTATGCCTTCGGGGATCACTCGTGACACTATTAGCTATAGTATATGACATTCTAACCCTATAACCTCAAAGAACAATAACAAGGAAAATCACGACGCCATCACACTAAACACAAGGCCATATACCCAAGTCTATATGAGAGGATCCACCCCCATTATCCCAACTTGGGATACAAGACCTTAACACGAAGGATCGGGATAAATAGGACCAAGGTAGAACCTATTTCTACCATTGGGAATATCACGCGTGGTCAACTTTGTACGCGCCCCATCGATTCCCTACTAGTAGGTCACCCACAAGTACACACTCACCCTATGTATGATTCACATAACCAAAGTTTAGAAAATAAGAGGGGGGTTTCTATAGATTTATTTGTATCTTAGGATAATCACACATATATTTAAATTTTACCTAAATTTTATCTTAATTAGCAATTTGTTATGCATGAAATAAAATCCAAATTAATTACATCAAACCACGCAGATAATCAAACCACACATGTGAAGAAGATAAGGAAAAAATGCTTTTAAAAAAACCTAGTATTCAGCACTACAAAGAGTTTGACAGACACAATCGACTTATAGAAGCTCCACTAAGTATAACACTTAGGGTCTTCAAATCTTCTACGAAATCATTAGGTACAACCCCATCTACAGGAAGCGGTCTTCCCTCGATATCCACTTATCAACCTCAGGTTGCATGATCATATCTTCATCAGCACCAGAGCCTCGGTTCCACAAATCAACAGTAAAGTAGAAATCTGCAAGGGTTTTTGCATGTGTATGACAACTTGAGTTTGAATAAACTTAACAAATCATATATAGGATGGATGACTTGGAAAAGAAAAGTGTTTTTGTAAAACATAAAGATGAGAAATTTTGGTTAAGGTATTGGTAATTTGTTTTCACCAGAAGTCTTAGAAAATCTTAACAAAAATAGTCTTTTTATAGAGAAAACACAAATTTCAAGGCTGCGGTCTTGTTCAAACGAAAATGGCATCTAGTTCGAATGAGATTAGCTTTTCGTTCTAACGAAAATATATTTTGTTCATATGAAACAACATTCCCGTTCAATCTTCCTTCTAATGAGCTTTTAACGAGATGTACAATCCTCAGCAGAGGATTCTCATTCGATGGTCGTTAGATGGCATTCCAACTAGATCTTAAATTCATTCTAACGATATCAGATATCGTTGAAACGAAAACTCAATTTCGTTATAATGATTTTAATTCTCATTCTAACGAGATTAAAAATAAAAAAAATTATCTTTAAAATTCATTTTTATAAAAAAGCCTTGATTTAAAAATTAGACATCCCATAATATAATTTAATTGGGAAATAAAAATCACAAGTCATATACCTCCATAAAGTTTCGGTGACAATTCCAACGGCTTGAAATTCAAAAAAGGTGCATGGTCATTAACATATCTTCGAATGATCGCGAAGGAAATGTGGATGTAGTGTTCGTTTTGAAACTCCGATTTGTAACAAGATATACCAAAGTACAAAAATGCTTAAGCCATGAGCAATCGTAAATTTTTTCTCTTACAAATCTCCCCCTTTGGATATTCCGGTACAAAATAAAAAATTGAAAACCAAATTACAATAAAACCCCTAAGACAATGATCCTAATATCATCACAAACCTAAGTAACAGAATGACATTTGAAACTTTATCTTCAATTGAAATTGTTCTCCCCTTGGCCAATTTTGTCTTTATCTTGTATAATCCATGAAATCACCATGAAAGCGGAATAAACCTACACACATGAAATAAAGAAATATCGTGACGTGTACGAGTTTTAAAGAAAATTAAAACTCCCCCTCAATTTGTTCTCCCCCTTTTTATTCGTAATAGACAAAGGGTTATAATCTAAGCATGAATAATAAGCATCACATGAAGCAGCAAATGTATCATCTCAAATATAAACATTAAAGAACATGTAATGATAATCCAAAAGGCATACCAACTTTTTTTTTAAAATTTTAAAAATTTTAAGGTATATGCATAAAAAGTACATATAGGTACCAAAATACATAACACCATGAAAAAATACTAAAATACCCAAATCGTGAATTAATAATGTAATTGTGTGGACATTTTCCATAGGAAAATCAACATAAACATTTAAAACATAGGTGCAAATACTTCTAAAGAAAGAACTCAATTTCAACCTTAGGTGTAAAAATGTTGAACTTAAATGAAACTGACTCGACTTATGCAATATGCCATGAATTTAAATGATTCTCAAATCAATAATGCTAAATCATTTAATACTTTTCAAGAGATTCTGTTGTGAAAATCCAATGATCTTCTACTTTATAACTCCCTTAAAATCTCACATATATAAGAATTCACTCTAAAATATTTTTAAGAAGTCATAATGATCATATATAGCGAAGCATCAATGATTTAAAATAAATGGCCTTAGCACTTCTATGTTTGTGTGTTGTTAATCTTTTAGTCTCTTTTTGCAAATGGTGGCTTTTAGCGCAAAGAGAATTTTGCTCTTTCGTAGCCCCTTTCCATTACTTAACATATATCAACGTTATTCGAAAAACGAAATCCGAGCAATGGTTCTTACAAGTACAACTTATTTCTTTTTACATTTGGTTCATTATTGAGCGGGATTGAGATGAGAACATCGTATTCGACACATGATAAGCAAGTACAATGTTAAAAAATTCCATGCACGTGTGCTATAAAGGTGAAAAGGAGTCTAACATGTAGAAAGTAATCATTAACGATCAACAAAATGTTATCCACACATTATTAAGCATATTAACGAAACAAAGTCATGTCTCAAACTACTACAAAAATGCCACATGAATTGATGGAATGCAGGAGTAATCCTAATATCTTAAATGTTCATCCATATACGGTGAAAAATGAAAATAAAAAATCTTTTTTTGTCTTTTTCAAAAATTTTATCAAAAGTCAAACCTTTTTTAATTTTTCAAAATTTTCTTAAAAACCAAAAATCTTTTTGGATATTTTCAAATATATAAAAAAGAAGAACATATGAATACAATAGAAAAATAATCTAGCAATAGGGATATAAGATATGATCATGATAAACACCCTATTCTAGAAACAAGTTTCGACCTCAATCCTTATCTTCAGAGGAGTTCTCAAAAGAAAAGGACATCCTATGAAATTCCTCCATTAAACATTGTGAATTCTTTACTAAATACTCTACTTGCTCTCTAAAAATCTCAAAATATCTATGGTGATGTGCGGGAGCACATGGAACAACGTGTGTAAGATTGCATACGAGAACATGTGTAAGAACTCGTGCGGGAGCATACCGAAAAACATGCGTGTGAGAAACTCTAACTAGATTAAAATAAAACTCTCTAAGACAACCTCTTCATATGCAATGGGAATAAACATAAACAAGCTTAGGTATACCTTGCTTAAAATGCCTAGAACGATCTCTCTTTGGTAGGTTTGGTCTCCCTTATGGCTTAGGACGAGGGCCATATGAATTCATCACAAACTCAGAAACTAGCACGAGTGTGAGTTTGGAAGTGTATGGACCTTCATAACCTATATCTTGCCTCTCAACGTTATCTAATACGGGACCGAGGGACATCTTTCCAACCTTCTTAGATGTGTCCTCTAAAGTGACTTTGACCTCTTGGGCACGTTCGAGATCAATCTTGAGTTGGGATACATGGGCTTCTAGTTTCTCACGAGTCTCAAATGAAGCTTGAAGATCTCTCTTAAGAATAGCCACATTGTTGGTTAAATAGGTTCTCTCTCTACCGATAATAATCAACTGCTCACAGAAAAAATCTTTCACCTTTTCAAGTTAACTTACTGTTGGCGCACACTATTTTAAAACATTCACCTCCTTTTCTAAATCAAACATCATAAGAGACAATTCTTGATAATAATTTTTTCATTTTTAAAGTCTTGGTGTAAAGTTCACAAAAGGTTTTTTTGAGTCCACCTTCTCCCCCACTCCCACTCTCTCAATAATGATTCAAAGCATCATCGAGACTCTCACATTTAAAAATGTCCTCACCGATGTGGGACAAACTAGAAGTACTTACATGACTTGCCATGAACATATATAAATTAGGTTCATGCGATGATTAATTCCCAAAATCCACCGACTCGATGCCACTATCGCTATGAGGGACTTCATGTGCAACTTTTCCCTTGCCCTGTCTCTTTAGCCTAGTGGCACCATAGTGGACTCTATGTCCCTTTCCCTCACACTCATATCATATAACCTCATCTTTCTCACAAACATTCTTGCCCATATTCCTATTCTATTTTTCTCAAAAATCTTTTCTTTGGAATAGTTTTCTTTGTTAAATTTGAGAATTTTGTTGATTTTTTTTACAAATGGGATAAATTATCAAACTCAAAATCAAACCCGAACTCAGAATCACACACTTTTTCTTTCATTTTTTTGGACTGCACCTTTAAAGCAATCCCTATTTCCTTAGCCTTAGGTTTAACAGTTTTGGGAAACATGTCAATCTCATAAGTTTGAAGGTCTCTTACGAGTCCTTCTAACCTAAGGGTATCTAAAATTCTCAATGAATTACGAGCTGGTAGGGATCTCAAAATATTTTTAACTACGAGCGTCTCAAGGATTTTTTCACCCAAATTAAAATTAGAGTTAACGATATCAGACAATCGTGCCTAAAACTCATCAAAATATATAGACTTTAGCATGGTAATAGTCTCAAACGGTTTGGTTAGTACTGTTGTAAGTTAAAATTATTTAACCACATGGATTAATAATACAGTGACACTTGTTAACATTATCATGTAGCCTGCCTCACTAGATTGAACCAGGTCGACACAAATATATATTGGTTGGCTACCCAACCGACTAACTCTAAGAAGTTGAACGATCAGCTATATGAAAAGTCACACATGGGATATGCAATAGTTACCATGCATATGCATATGAATACACACATAGTTGTATTTGTTATGTACAGGTTTAAATGCTTGAATCTAGAAAGGTATTCTACCTCTTGGCTTCATACTTACTATAAATACACCATTTCCCCTAACTGAGGGGGGCAAGATTTGACGTTATAGTTACACCTTGTAATTGTATTATAAAGATTGAAAGAATCCCTAATCAACCTGACTCGTGGACGTAGGCTCATTTCCTAAGCTTAACCACATAAAAATTCTTTATCGTCTCTTTGTTTTATTTATCTATGGTTATAAGTTTGTTGAGTATAAAATTGATATCCAAATTTAGATATCAACATATTGGCGCCGTTTGTGGGAAGAGATAGGTCGTCGTCATTTTCTACTAATTTCTTTCAAAGACCTATCCTTAAGTCCTTCTGAAGGATGGCTGAAATCCCAGAAAGCAGTCTTGTTGGAGCCAACACCTTTACCCCTTCTTCTCTAGTCGACGGAGGGGATTTACAAGGAATTTTACTCAACCTTGCCAAAAGGTAATAGACATTGCAAGATATAATGAGGTAGCTGATTCAAACACTTCAAGCAAGATCTATTACTGCCCTATTCTCTCGGAGGGAAATGCTACCTCCACCTCCCAAAATTAAAAGGAGTGGATATTATTGATCCTCGCGTGATAGGCCTTACTGTCTAGGAGAAACTTCCTCAATTATATCCATTGGCTATTATGACAGGCGATCCTTCCCTCTAAGATGACTGAACGCATTGGAAAGGTTGAGCAAGGCTTCTGCCTTTGATCGTCTTAGTCCCTAAACATTTTGAGGCCATCATAGGGAGCCAGCTAAATCACGTAATCATCGTGCTGAGCATCACGAGGGATTTATTAGGTTTAGAATTAGCTTTCAGGGATCCGTGCATGCCGAGCAGACTTCTCAGGAAGAGAGCTCAGAACAAATGCACGGTAGATCTGCCAAAGCCGCCTCAGCTGAATTTCATCCCATAGATCACTCTTAGAAGGGAGCAATACAACGACTGGAAGATCACTTGGAGGAGATAACTAAGAGTAAAAATCCCCTACAAAGGAGCTTTGTGAATGGATCTCCTTTCATTCCAGCCATTATGGATTTTCCCATACATTCCAAATTTAATCCACCAATAGTTACTCCCAAATATGATGGTAAGAATGACCCTATGCTCCATGTTGAACAATATTAGGCCGCAACTGATATATATTCTATCGCTGACGAGATGCGTTGTCGAGCGTTCTCGAATATCATCACTGTATCTACCCAAATTTGGTACAATAATTTACCTCGAGGATAAATTTCTAGTTTCCAACAGCTTGCTGAGCTGTTCATCAATAACTTTTGTTTTAGAGCTAAGAGTAGCCCATTTATTAAGAGTTATCCAATGACCAGGATAAATCACTCACGAATACATTACCCACTTCAACAGTGAGAAATTGGAGGCAGTGGACTTTGAGGAAAATATTACCATCAGCGCTTTGATGAGTGGACTGCTTCTTGAGAAGCTATACTTTGCATTGGCGAAGGAGCCTCCTAAAACCATGACACAAAGGATGGAAAAGTCATGAATGCCAAGGAAAATATAAATGCCAAGAAAGTTTCACGAGCCAAAACTAATAATCAAAAGTGTTCAGAGAAGGAGAAAAAAGACAGGAATGTTGAGAAGCTCAAAAAGTACAAGGAATACACTCCTCTAACCATTAGTGTGCATCACATCTTGGAAGAAATCAAGGGGTTGAGACTTGAAATGGCCTGGAAAGTCAAAGTCACCTTTTAGTCAGAGGGATAAGTCTAAGTGTTATGAATTTCACAAAGATCCTGGGCATACCACCGATAATTTCATTTACCTAAAAAATGAAATTAAATCTATTATTCTTCGTGGCAAGATGACCAAGTCTATTCATCGGACAAATAATTGGAACTCCAGAAGAAGATCATAATCCACTTGTAAAGGCCAAGATGACAAGAAGAGAGGTCGGGATGACAATTCAAGAGATGATCTCGACTTATCAAAGAAGCCCCAATAGCCAAAGCTTGATATAAAAATGATATTCTTGGGTTACCATTTTATTACAGGAGGAGATGCACTACACCAAATTCTACGCATGGTCATGATATGGGGTCACGACCCAGATCTATGACCAGTTAGTCACGGCCAAAAGCCGTGACCATATCAAACTTTGTCGTGACCAACTCCATGACCTAGTGTGGTTATGGATCCTCTTGAAGGTGGTCACAGCCGAAGTCCGTGACCACCATGGGTCACGAACCATAGCTGTGACACGTGCGTGACCATTATGGCACCAAATTTATGCTAAAGTTCCTTCAACGATGGTTGCGGATGTGGTCACGGTCGAAGTCCGTTACCACCAAACAAAATACACACTGACCTCGTCATGACTTTGGGTTGTAACTATACCAATTTAGGAGTTACGACTTTGAGCCGTGACGATGTTCTTATTTCCAGGTTGACGTGTTAAATTTTAAAGGGATCATGTCATGTGGTTATGGCTCAGGGCCATGACGAGTGTCTTTATACTAAAAACCTTAACCAGTTCTCATATTTCCCTTAAAAAATTTCAAACCCTTCAACTTTCCCTTGTAATACCCCGTATTTTTGTGGCTTTTAAATTTAGGGATGTATTAAATTTAATTGAGATAAATTAATTTAATATTAATTCAGAAAACTATTTATTATTTACTAGCATGACGAGAAGTTAGTAATTATTGAAAATTTGTCGAATATTACTAAATGAGTAAAGTAATGTATAAGATTGATTTCATAAAAATTTTCACGAGTGAATAAAATGACAATTGTGGAAATTTAAGTAAGGATGCGACTATGTTGCGCCAGTACAAAATTATTATTATTAAAAGTGAATAAATTATAAGTCACTCGTATGGTCGTTTTGAGTGCTCCAATATGTTCGAAAGGGTCGAGATAGTCAAAATAATATACCCGGGGGTTTAGTTTGGGTCTCGGGGCGTTTTTAGGCCTAATTAACATCCCGGGAGGGCATTTTGGATATTTCATATTTTTGGGTAATTAAACCCACGAATTTACCAAGGATATATCAGATGTTAGGGGTTGTCATCTAGGGTTAACATAAGAAAAACCAAGGAACGACGATTAGAGAAGAAGTGGAGAAGCTTTCCAAGGAGTTCTAGGCCAAAAATTCCGCCGTTTGCACCGCCGTCACCGCCAAATTGTAGATCGCGCGACGAGGAACACAACCACACCACTTTCTTCCACAAATCAGAAACAAAATTCCAGGAAAGTATCTATCTTGCTGATTTCTAGTAAATGTTCCTTTCATGTTAGTTTAGGAATGAAAAACCATATGTTTTAATTAAAGAATTATATGTTTTAGAAGAAAACTCGTATGGATTGTAGGGAGAATCTATGTAGCCTGAATTTTGATCATATGTAAAGGTTTTATCATGAAATTGGAAATAATTTTGATGAACGAATTGGGGTTGGTTAGGTTCTTTAATTGGAAATTTGGGTTCTAATGAATTAAATTGAGGATTTCATGTAATCTTAATGATTTGTGACGAATTAATGATCCTAGGAGGTTACGAATGATATATACACTTGTTATTATCGATTGGAATTGAAGATGAGACGTTGGGGATTAAACTGTAGTGTTTTTTTAGCTTAAAAATGGTGAAAAACGAGACTGCCAAAGGTTAAAGACGAAATAGTCTAGTTCGCAAGTAGTCGTGCGAAGTCGTTCGAGCGAGATGCCAATGTCGCACGAATTCATTCGAGAGAGACGTGGAAGTCGTTCGAGCGAGACCCATTCTGGTTCAAGTGAGATTTCTAATTTTTAGGGAATTTCTTATTTTGCCCCTATTTTAGTAAACAGTTAATTTGAGTGAGGAGAACCAGTATCCGAGGAACCCAGAATAGTACAAAATTTTTAGGAGTTGTTTAGGTGTAATGATTTAAATATTTAGGACAGTGAAATTACCTTAAAGATCATGAGAATGAAATAATCGTAATTAGGATTTATACCATAAGGTAAGTGAGAGCGTACCTACTAAAATTTTACTTAGTGAGATAGAAAACTTCGAGAGATGAGAAGTAAGTATGAAAGGAATTACAAATTAGAATAAAAGACACGAGTTCATTATGGGAGATACTTGAGTAAAATGTGATAATTATAATTATGGGTCGTGGGTGAACCTAGTTTAGAAAATGTGAATAATTATATATATAATTGTGTGACTGTGCATATATTGTGTATCTATGTAAAAATCATGCCCGCGCTACTTGCTATCATAGAGGTTAGCACATCGGGACAGTCTTATCTCAATGGGACCTTTATGGAGGATATTGACTTGTACCCTAGAACATAGGACTCCTTGGTACAGGCTATCTGATTGATAGTCAGACAGTACTAAGATATGTGAGGGTATGTACTAACCTCTTAGTGACTTGGAACTATGCTTCGCCTCCATTTATATCTGTTTTGTGTTAATACAGTTCGAGAGTGATTCTGAACTCGTATTTCCCTTAGTTTGTGTGATACGGGGACTTGATAAAAGAGTATGCCAACACCATAGATCTTGTGTGGGGTTCCATTAGTATATATATTATTTGTGTGACTAATATATATACGTATATTTATATGATATCTTCCTACTGTGCGTATAAGTAGATAAGTAGTGAATTAATGGTTCAACTTTATTATAAGTGTTCGGGAACTTTATAACGGTAATGAGTCATTTTATATAACGTAAGAAATTGTGACACCCCGCCTAATTAAATACCGGGCGATCACTCCTTTATTAAATTAAATCAAGGTGAACAGTTGGTTCATTCTCAGCATCACTGTCGATAAAAATAAAATTTTCCAATTTAACACCCTAATTAATTAAGTTAAGTGTCAAAACCATTTTCATACATAACTTTCCAAATTTTATTTAAAGAAAGATTATTCATTTATTTTATTAACAACATTCAAAAAGTAATAATCACACCACATCAATTCTGCAACATAATCCAAATAATTTAAAACATTCGTCAATCGAATGTCAACATACGAAATCTGAAGTCACACATCCAAACTGAATAAATCCCATAGTAACAGTACTGGAAATAATTGAAATACAAATGTCCCAATAAAATTGATAAATAGTGGAAAGGGCGACACATGCACGATAAGGAGAATGATAGAAGTGGAATCAAGTAAATGAAATCGTCTAAGCAAGTGGCCTGCAACTCCCACCTAAGCTGTAGCACGTTCCTTCCAATGAATCCTAAACAAGACGCCCCTGTGGCTGGGCACCTGTAATATATACATATATATATACAAGAGAGAAAGAGGAATAGAAACGAGTCAGAGCCCGATAGTGTATATGATTTAAAAATTCGTTTAGCAAGTATTTAAATTGATACAGGCCAATGCAACAACATATTAGTGCGACACTCTCTTGAGAAATTCTCGCCTCTCTTCTAATGTGCACTCCTATAGCACTAACCTTCCCAATGGTTTATCTCATCATATATCACACTATCCTTACCCAAGGATTTAACTTATCTTAGGTGACTCTCAAAATTTAAGATTTAACAACATCATGGTTTAAAAAGGATAATTTCATTTAATACAAAACGCTCATTTTAACTTTATTGATTAATAAAGTATTTTTAAATGCTGGGATTGGGTTGTTATATGTTAAATTATAGGATTGATTGTTTAATAAAATAAATAAATAAAATTGGAAAGTAATGTTTAAAAAAATGGTTTTAACACTTAGCTAAATTAAATAGGGTGTTAAATTTGGAAAAGTTATTTTTACGACAGTGATGCTAAGAATAAACCAAGTGTTCACCTTGATTTAAATTTAATAAAGGAGTGATCGCCCGGTATTTAATTAGGCGGGGTGTCACAGAAATCTTAAAGAGAATGATTTCCTAAAGTAAATATCATAAGCTCGCTTTTCACATGATAAAACCTTATGGAGAATAAGATAGGAAACTTGATGATATTTTTTAGTACGGTAGGCGTGCACACAAGATGAGAGGTGAGAATTCTCAAGAGAGTGTCGCATACTAACATGGTTGTTGCATTAGCAGGTAAGCATTTTAAATACTTGCAAAACTAATTTTAAACTATTTTACACTCGGGATCTGACCTGTTTCCTATTATCTCTTTTCTTTTGTACATAAAAGGGCGTGTCCCTAAAAGGGCGTGTCCTCAGTTGGTTGGAGGGCATCTTCCTAGGGCCCCACAGCATCCGTATGTACAGTTTTCGCCCCAAGCGCCTAATCCGATTGCTCCTCCTCAACAGGGGCAATTGTAGTACGGAAGGGTTTACCATATTCAGGAGGCTCTGCTTCCTCCAGCTCCTATTGCACCACCAGCGATCGAGGGTAAGTTTCTCATTCATGGGCATATGGGTTGAATCCTATTTGATACGGGTCACACTCCTTTATTTCTAGAAGTTTTGCCCAGACTACAGGTTTGATAAAATCTGCTGAAAGTACCTTCACTAGCGTTGAATCCTCTATGGGCGATGGTTCATTGATTTTCTTCGTATGTAAAAATGTAAGAATTAATCTTGGTGACTTGTGTTTTGAGGCCAATTTACTCGTCCTTGATATGGTCGGGTACGATGTAATTTTGGGTATGGATTGGCTAGTGAAATACCGTGCTATAGTTAATTGTTACGGGAAGAGTATAGCTTTTGCGGTTCCGGGACAAGAGATGTCCTGGTAGTTATGCCTTGTATGGAAGGGAGCGCGAGTGCTTATCTATATTGTATTGCGGAAGATGCATCGGGAGATGTCGTGGTTCCCCTAAATTCTCTTCCAATCGTTAGAGATTTTGAAGATATTTTTCGGGAGATACCGGGATTACCTCCAAGTCGGGAAATAGAGTTTGTGATTGACTTAATGTCGGGAACTCGACCGATCGCCAAAGCTCCTTATGGAATGGCTCCTGTGGATATGAGGGAGCTGAGAGATCAGATTCAGAAGCTACTGGAGCAGGGCTTTATTAGGCGTAGTACCTCACCCTGGGGCGCTCCGGTATTGTTTGTGAAGAAGAGAGACGGTTCTCTCCGGTTATGCGTGGACTATAGAGAGTTGAATAAAGTCACCATCCGGAATAAATACCCTTTACCTCGCATCGACGACTTATTTGATCAACTTAGGGGAGCTTCCTACTTCTCCAAGATCGACTTGCGGACAGGGTATCACCAATTGAGGATACGAGAGAAAGATGTATCTAAGACGGCCTTTCTGACCCGTTACGGGTCTTATGAATTCTTGGTTATGCCCTTTGGGCTAACCAATGCCCCCGCAGTGTTTATGGACCTTATGAACAGGGTGTTTCGGGATTTCCTTGACCAGTTTGTCATTGTCTTTATCGATGACATCCTAGTCTATTCTCAGACAGAGTCGGATCACGTTGCTCACTTGCGGTTGGTCCTGCAGAGATTGAGGGATCATCAATTGTATGCAAAGTTTGAGAAGTGTGGCTTCTGGTTGAAGGAAGTTCAATTTTTGGGGCATGTGGTGTCATCACAAGGCGTGTCTGTAGATCCGGGTAAGGTGATCGCGGTAAAGGAATGGGGTCAGCCCACGACGCCCACTGAAGTTCGTAGTTTTCTGGGCTTGGCGGGTTATTACCTTCGATTCATTAAGGGCTTTTCCAAGGTTGCTAGCCCATTGACGAATTTAACCCGGAAAGGAGTAAGATTTGTATGGGACAGTTCATGTCAAGCGGCTTTTGATGAGCTTAAGGATAGACTAACTTCGGCTCCAGTCCTGGCATTGCCAAAGCCGGGATTGGAATATCTTGTCTTCACCGATGCATCTCTTCTGGGGTTAGGAGGTGTTCTTCAACAAGAGAGACAACCCATTGCGTACGCTTCTCGTAAGTTAAAGCCTCACGAGAGGAACTATCTGGTACATGACTTAGAATTTGCCGCCGTTGTATTTGCCTTGAAGATATGGAGGCATTATCTCTTAGGGGAAAAGTTTAGTCTGTTCACCGACCACAAATCGCTACAATACTTATTCTCCCAAAAGGATCTGAATATGCGCCAGCGTCGTTGGTTGGAGTTTGTGAAAGACTACCAATTTGATATTCATTATCACCCCGGAAAGGCGAATGTGGTAGCAGATGCCTTGAGTAGGAAGCCTGATGGAGACTTAGCTGAGGTGTGGAAAGCTAAGTGGAAAGAACTCAGCCTGGAGGATGCAGGGGTGAGAGCATTCCTTTCTGTGATGACGGTTACTCCCACGATTATAGCAAAGATTGTGGAAGCTAAGAAAAGAGATAAAGTTTGTCAAGACCGCACACACCAGCTATTTTCTGAGGGAGCGGAGTCGCGCTCAATTGGTTCGGAGGGCGGACTACGTTTCCATGGAAGACATGTGGTTCCCGACGAGGGGGATTTGAGACGTACAGTGATGGCGGAATACCACGGGTCCAAGTTCGCGGTACATACAGGCGGGGACAAGATGTACCAAGATATGCGTCGTTTGTACTGGTGGGCGGGTATGAAGAGGGATATCTCAGAGTTTGTGTCTCAATGCACTACTTGTAAGTTGGTTAAGATTGACCACCAGCGACCGACAGGCTTGTTACAACCGCTCGAGATTCCCGTATGGAAATGGGAGAGCATTTCGATGGACTTTGTTACAGGTTTGCCTAGATCGCAAAAGGGTCACGACTCAATTTGGGTGATTGTCGACCGTTTGACTAAGTCGGCACACTTCTTGCCCGTGCGCACCGATTATGATACCGCTCGTTATGCCCAGTTGTTCATTGAGGAGATCGTCAGACTCCACGGGGTACCTTTGAATATTGTCTCCGACCGAGATAAAATATTTGTGTCCCGCTTTTGGAAAAGTTTCCAAGGAGCGATGGGGACCGAGTTGAAGTTAAGCTCTTCCTATCATCCTCAAATAGACGGTCAGACCGAAAGGGTAAACCAGATGTTGGAGGATATGCTTCGTATGTGCATACTCGACTTTAAAGGCAGTTGGGAACAATACCTTCCGTTGGTTGAGTTTGCTTACAACAACTCATACCAATTCACTATTGGAATGGCACCCTATGAATCTTTGTATGGCAGGCCTTGTAGATCGCCCGCTTGTTGGTTGGAAGTGGGTGATAATAAGTTTCTTGGACCTGAAATGATCCAAGATACTTCTTCGAAGATTGAGCTTATTCGAAATCGCATACGGATAGCCCAAGATCGCCAAAAGAGCTACGCCGATGCGGGTAGTACACATATGGAATTGGAGGTGGGAGACCAAGTGTTGGTGCGAGTGTCCCCGATGAAGGGCATTAAACGTTTTGGGAAGAAAGGAAAGCTTGCACCCCGCTTTGTTGGACCTTTCCCGGTGATTGCAAAGGTTGGTCCTGTGGCGTACCAACTTGCCTTGCCGGAACCCTTACAACAAATCCATGATGTATTTCACGTCTCCTCTTTGAAGAAGTACAGAAGGTGTGAAGGTGCCCTTTGGCACATTCCTTTCGAAGATATCGATTTGCAACCCGATGTTTCTTATGAAGAACAACCGGTTGCTATCCTTGAGTTTGGGGAGCGAAAGTTGAGATCTCGTGTGGTGCCCCTAGTGAGAGTTCATTGGAGTCATCATCATGCCAACGAATCAACTTGGGAATGTGAGGACGAGATGCGGGAGAAATATCCACATCTTTTCCTATGAGGTACGCCTGAATTTTGGGGACAAAATTCCCTCATAAGGGGGGGAGTATGTAATAACCCTCGCTTATGGGACCCTATTTTATAGTAATTACTTAGTATAGTAATTAAAGACAAGTGTTGGGTTATGATTTGAATGTTAATTCAATAAAGAAAGTTGAAATTTATTGTGAGTTTGCATACATATCATATCTATGGGTAAATATTGCTATGTCATGCTTATTAATATCATCTGAATTTAAAATGATATTTGGATAAATTATGAGACCGGAACCTAATTTAAATTTTAAATTGTCCAAATGATAATTTGGAGGTTGCAGTTGATTCCGGAACGTGCTAAATAGTCAAATAATGTACCATATTGTATTTTGTAGTTTTGGGCATTTTTGACTGGCTGCGCCTTAATTATGCAGTTGCGTATTATTTTATCGCACTATTAGTTAATTTAGTGGGACATTTGCCTTAAGCCACGACTTAAGCCTATTAAGTCTTCTAATTACCCTAATTTCCTTCCAAAACCAAAGAGAGAAAGAGAAGAGTAGAGAGAAAGACTTGGAGATTGAGAAGGATTTTGCTACTAGACCAAGAAATCTGCAAAGTTGTTGAATCAAGGCAAGTTTTTACTTGCTATTTGTGTCTTGAGATAGATGATTTGCTATGATAATGATGTATTGATTTTGGTTTAGCAACTTAGGGTTTTTCCTTATGTATTTATGGGTTTTGATTCACTCAAAGATGATTGGGATGATTTATGAGGTTTAAGATGGTCATTAGTATCATTGATGTTATCTTGATGTTAGTATATAAGTTTGGTTTGAAGAAATTTGAGTTGGGGTAGAAAATGGAGTCCAAGACTCCATAGCCAATTCTTGGCAAAATCGCAGGCCCGAATCGATTCGGCCCCCTGGGCGAATCGATTCGGTTAAGTCCAGTGCCCAGGTCTTGTGAACCGAATCGATTCGAAATTCATCCGAATCGATTCGGCAGTTATGCAGAAACCCAAATTTTCTGGCCGAATCGATTCGGCCAAGGGGGCGAATCGATTCGGTAGCCCTGCACTTTTTCAAATTTTTCTTTTTCATTTTTAACCCCTTTTCTTTAAGATTAGTGATTAGGGACCTTCTTAAATGAAGTAAATATAGGGTTTAGAGTACTAGTTGAGTTGGGTCGACATCCTAGACTCGAAAAGGGTTCATCTAGGGTTCATTCTAGGGGGAATTTAAAGCGATGCTTGAGCATCACTTTCGTCTTGTAGTTTTATAAGGGTCTAGAATATATTAAGGTCAATTTGGAGACTTTAGAATTCGACTCGAGTTAGATTTGACTTGAGGGTTTATATTAAAGCCTAAAAGAGGCTTTGTGAATAACTTTGGAGTCTGAATTTCTTATCGAGGATGTTATGACGGTACGTAACACGTATAGTCCCGATTTAGCTTATACAATTATTAAAATGGGAAGTTGATAAGGTAAATGATAATTTACTAAATCATGAAATGGGAATTTATAATATGGATGTTACACACCTCTCTAAATACCATCTTAAGGGAAGTCCGTGCGATAGGTGAAGCCCCCTAGCTAATGAATGCAGGGTGGATATAGTTCTCGGCCATATGAGCGCTTGTTTTATATTTTTCTGCGATGGGTAGGAGATTATGGGTGTGGTCTTGACTACCCCGCAGGCATATGGCCGCTTCCCGACGATTTCGATAGGATCCCAGGTTGTCTTATGTTAGGCCCTGGAAGATGATGGTTATTTAGGGACGCGCACAGTGGGGAAACCCGGACGGGCGGTCTTAGAATCGTTATAATTATATTTATGACTATTCTAATTATCGAGTTGGACTCGATGGAACATGAATGCCGCAAAGAGCAACTTTATGCCACAAAGAGCATGCTATTGAGATTAGTGCCATATAGAGCACATGATAATAATTATATTCCTGATACGGAATGGAAAAGAAGATTGAAATTGAATTATGATGAAAGATGTTAAAGGCTCTTAAGTACTTTTAATTCTGTTTTATCATGAATCTTATTCTACATAGTCCTTTATCAGTTTTAGTTCCTTCTATGAGGCTACCATGCTAGACTTTATCCATGCTTAATTGTGCATCATTGTCATACATGTCATTTATCTATTGATCACATATATCCGGCCCTGACCGGTTTTCATTTCTTGTTGTATCTATATATGTATATATAATCCGTTCAGGTGTTCCGCCGCACGGTCGCCAGTAATGACCCTTCCTTCCTTGTGTTTTGAGGAGCCGTGACATTGTGCGGGTTTCACGGGAGTTTTGTGTAGACGCCTCCATTTATGTTTCTAGTTATGTTCAGTTTATTCAGGCTTGTTGCCCAAACCGTTGTGATTGTATAATGGACCTATTATGTAACACTTGGTATTCATTGTATGTTGTATGGTTACTACTGACCGACGTTTCCTTTGGTCCTTTGTATCTTTTGGGTTTCTTATTTACGCTTGTGGGGTTTTCCACCCTCTATTTCTATTATGGGTTGTTGAAAATGTTTTCTTTTTATTTCAAATCAAAGTTTTGATAACCCGTTTTCTGGAATATAGAGTGGTTATTCCTTATACTTTGCATATTGTTGTGATGCTGAGAATGATATTTATCAATGATTTCCTATTTTATCGGGGTATAGGGCTGGCCACCCTTTATTCCGGATAGCGGGTTGTCACAGATGGTATCAGAGCATCAGGTTCTAGAGTCTTTAGGATCTATGCGGACTTGTCACGTTCTACCGTAGCGTTCTTTGATATAGAACTTAATGTTAGGATTGATTTGCTGCCTATGTATGCGATCTTCTGCTAAATAGATTGTCTTATATTATGTTTTAACTCTATTTCGTCTTTATCTCAGATGCCGCCGAAGAGAGGACGTCCCGCTAGACGTAATAGGGTTGTTGAGGATGAGTTTGGTCCCCCACCGCAGCAGGGGAATATCAGTGCCGCTGAAGTGGCAAATATTGTGGCCCAAGCTTTCAACGCCGCGATGACTGCAGTGGCTCAACAAATGCCACAAGCTCAAGTTAGGGGACAAGAAGCACTAGTTCCTACGGGACCTTCTCAGTGGGAACGGGTGAGGGAGTCTTTCCTTAAGGGACATCCCCCGAAATTCGAGGGAGGTTCAGATGTTATCAAGGCGAACCAGTGGAAGAGAGATATGCAGCGCCATCTTAGGATGGTGGAATGTAGTGAGGAGAAAAAGAAAATTCTCGTTACTTTCAAGCTTGTCGGACCGGCCTTGCACTGGTGGGAGTCAATGACGACACCCGAACAGAGGGATACTATGTCCATCACAAATTTTTGGGCTTTGCTTGATGGAAAGTATTTCCCTCCTGCGGTTCAGAGGGAAATGCAGAGGAAGCTTCAGGATTTGGTACAAGGGGAGAGATCGATTGCCGAGTACGAGGAGGAGTTTACCCGATTAGCAAGATTTATACCGGATGAAGTAACTCCAGAAGCGAAGAGGATCTCCAAGTTTGTGGGAGGTTTGCACTGGAGAATAAAACAACATTTGCTGGGAAATCCATCTCTGGTGACCTTTGGTGATGTGATGAATGCTGCTTTACTTCACTGTCAGGAGCATAGATTGTTTGTGCAAAACAAGAAGAAGGTGGTAGTTGCGGGGCAGGCTGTGAGACAGGGGGGAGTTGGGAGAGGAGGGGGAACATCTTCTTCATCCCAATCCTCGGGGAACAAGCAGGTTGAGAGGGATCCCCAGCAGGGGGATTCGTCAAAGCGTCAACGTTTCAGTGGGTTTAATGCTGGTGGCAACAACAATAATAACAGGCAGGGTCAAGGTGGTCTACAACCACAGGGAGGTAGAGGTGGAAATGGAGGTAGAGGCCAACAGGGCCGAGGTGCGGGGCAATTCCGGAATAACCAAGGCAGGAATCAGGATAATACAACAAATAAATGTTTCCAGTGTGGGGAGCTGGGTCACTATAAAAGGGCGTGTCCTCAGTTGGTTGGAGGGCATCTTCCTAGGGCCCCACAGCAGCCGTATGTACAGTTTCTGCCCTAAGCGCCTAATCCGGTTGCTACTCCTCAACAGGGGCAATTGCAGTACGGAAGGGTTTACCATATTCAGGAGGCTCTACTTCCTCCAGCTCCTATTGCACCACCAGCGATCGAGGGTAAGTTTCTCATTCATGGGCATATGGGTCGAATCCTATTTGATACGGGTGCTACACACTCCTTTATTTCTAGAAGTTTGGCCCAGACTATAGGTTTGATAAAATCTGCTGAAAGTACCTTCACTAGGGTTGAATCCTCTATGGGCGATGGTTCATTGATTTTCTTCGTATGTAAAAATGTAAGAATTAATCTTGGTGACTTGTGTTTTGAGGTCGATTTACTCGTCCTTGATATGGTCGGGTACGATGTAATTTTGGGTATGGATTGGCTAGTGAAATACCGTGCTATAGTGAATTGTTACGGGAAGAGTATAGTTTTTGCGGTTCCGGGACAAGAGATGTTCCTGGTAGTTATGCCTTGTATGGAAGGGAGCGCGAGTGCTTATCTATATTGTATTGCGGAAGATGCATCGGGAGATTTCGTGGTTCCCCTAAATTCTCTTCCAATCGTTAGAGATTTTGAAGATATTTTTCGAGAGATACCGGGATTACCTCCAAGTCGGGAAATAGAGTTTGTGATTGACTTAATGCCGGGAACTCGACCGATCGCCAAAGCTCCTTATCGAATGGCTCCTGTGGATATGAGGGAGCAAAGAGATCAGATTCAGAAGCTACTGGAGTAGGGCTTTATTAGGCGTAGTACCTCACCGTGGGGCGCTCCGGTATTGTTTATGAAGAAGAGAGACGGTTCTCTCCGGTTATGCGTGGACTATAGAGAGTTGAATAAAGTCACCATCCGGAATAAATACCCTTTACCTCGCATCGACGACTTGTTTGATCAACTTAGGGGAGCTTCCTACTTCTCCAAGATAGACTTGCGGACAGGGTATCACCAATTGAGGATACGAGAGCAAGATGTATCTAAGACGGCCTTTCTGACCCGTTACGGGTCTTATGAATTCTTGGTTATGCCCTTTGGGCTAACCAATGCCCCCGCTGTGTTTATGGACCTTATGAACAGGGTGTTTCGGGATTTCCTTGACCAGTTTGTCATTGTCTTTATCGATGACATCCTAGTCTATTCTCAGACAGAGTCGGATCACGTTGCTCACTTGCGGTTGGTCCTGCAGAGATTGAGGGATCATCAATTGTATGCAAAGTTTGAGAAGTGTGGCTTCTGGTTGAAGGAAGTTCAATTTTTGGGGCATGTGGTGTCATCACAAGGCGTGTCTGTGGATCCGGGTAAGGTGATCGCGGTAAAGGAATGGGGTCAGCCCACGACGCCCACTGAAGTTCGTAGTTTTCTGGGCTTGGCGGGTTATTACCTTCGATTCATTAAGGGCTTTTCCAAGGTTGCTAGCCCATTGACGAATTTAACCCGGAAAGGAGTAAGATTTGTATGGGACAGTTCATGTCAAGCGGCTTTTGATGAGCTTAAGGATAGACTAACTTCGGCTCCAGTCCTGGCATTGCCAAAGCCGGGATTGGAATATCTTGTCTTCACCGATGCATCTCTTCTGGGGTTAGGAGGTGTTCTTCAACAAGAGAGACAACCCATTGCGTACGCTTCTCGTAAGTTAAAGCCTCACGAGAGGAACTATCCGGTACATGACTTAGAATTTGCCGCCGTTGTATTTGCCTTGAAGATATGGAGGCATTATCTCTTAGGGGAAAAGTTTAGTCTGTTCACCGACCACAAATCGCTACAATACTTATTCTCCCAAAATGATCTGAATATGCGCCAGCGTCGTTGGTTGGAGTTTGTGAAAGACTACCAATTTGATATTCATTATCACCCCGGAAAGGCGAATGTGGTAGCAGATGCCTTGAGTAGGAAGCCTGATGGAGACTTAGCTGAGGTGTGGAAAGCTAAGTGGAAAGAACTCAGCCTGGAGGATTCAGGGGTGAGAGCATTCTTTGACAACCCGCTATCCGAAATAAAGGGTGGCCAGCCCTATACCCCGATAAAATAGGAAATCATGGATAATATCATCCTCAGCATCACGACAATATACAAAGTATAAGGAATAACCACTCTATATTCCAGAAAACGGGTTATCAAAAACTTTGATTTGAAATAAAAAGAAAAACATCTTCAATAACCCATAATAGAAATAGAGGGTGGAAACCCCCACAAGCGCATATAAGAAATCTCGAAAGATACAAAGGACCGAATAAAACGTCGGTCAAAACCATCCATACAACATACATATAGTACCAAGAGTTACATGATAAATTCATTATACAATTACAACTGTTTGGGCAACAAGCCCGAATGAACTGAACATAACTAGAAACATAAACAGAGGCGTCTACACAAAATCCCGTGGAACCCGCACAATGTCACGGCTCCTCAAAAACATGTGGAAGGAAAGGTCATTACGGGCGACCATGCGGCGGAACACCTGAGCGGATAATATTGATATACATATACAACAAAAAAAAGGAAAACCGGTCAGGGCCGGGTATATGTGATCAATAGATAAATGACAAGTATAATAATGATGCACAATTAAGCATGGATGATAGTCTAGCATGTTAACAGCATATAAGGAACTGAACTGGTGGAGGACTACATAGAGTGAGATTCATACTAAAACAGAATTAAAAGTGCTTATGAGCCTTTATCATCTTTAATCATATTTCAGTTTAAACATTCATTTTCCATTCCTTATCAGGAATATAATTGTCATCATGTGCTCTATATGGCACTAGTCTCAATAACATGCTCTTTGCGGCATAATTTGCTCTTTATGGCATTAATGTTCCATCGAGTCCAACTCGATAATTAGAATAGTCATAATATAAATATAACGCTTCTAAGACCGCCCGTCCGGGTTTCCCCACGGTGCGCGTCCCTAAATAACCATCATCTTCCAGGGCCTAACATAAGACAACCCGGGATCCTATCGAAAGCGTCGGGAAGCGGCCATGAGCCTGCGTGGTAGCCAAGACCACACCCGGAATCTCCCTACCCCCGCAGAAAATATACAACCATAAGCGCTCCCATGGCCTGGGACTATATCCACCCTGCATTCATTAGCCAGAGGGCTTCACCTATCGTGCGGACTTCCCTTAAGATGGTATTTAGAGAGGTGTGTAACATCCATTTTATTAATTCCCATTACATGATTAGTAAATTATCATTTACCTTAACAATATTCCCATTTTTATTGAATGTATAAGCTAATTCGGGACTAAGTATAAGTGGTACCGACATAGCATCCTCAAAAGGAATTTTAGACTCCAAAGTTATCCCCAAAGCCTCCGTTGGCTTTAATATAAACCATCAAGTCAAAATGTAACTCAAGTTGAATTCTAAAGTCTCCAAATTGACCTTAATACATTCTAGACCGATATAAAACTACAAGACAAAAGTGATGCCTAAACATCACTTTAAATTCCCCCTTGAATGAATCCTAGATGACCCTTTCGAGTCTAGGATGTCGACCCAACTCAACTAGAACTCTAAACCCTATGTTTACTTCATTGAAGAAGGTCCCTAATCAATAATCCTAAAGAAGAGGGGTTAAAAATGAAAAAATAAAAATTTTGAAAAGTGCAGGGCTACAGAATCGATTCGCCCCCTTGGCCGAATCGATTCGGCCAGAAAGTTTGAGATTCTGCATAATAGCCGAATCGATTCGCTCAGGGGGCCGAATCGATTCGGACTGAAAATCTGGGTTTCTTCATAACTGCCGAATCGATTCGGACCAATTCCGAATCGATTCGGTCAACTAGACCTGAGCACTGGCCCTAGCCGAATCGATTCGCCCAGGGGGCCGAATCGATTCGGGCCTGCGATTTTGCCAAGGAATGGCTATGGAGTCTTGGACTCCATTTTCTACCCCAACTCAAATTTCTTCAAACCAAACTTGTATACCAACACTAAAAGAACATCAATGATGCTATTGATCATCTAAAACCTCATGAATCATCATGGAGTGAATCAAAACCCAAAATATACATAAGAAAACCCTAGGTTTACTAAACTAAAATCAATACACCATTATCACAACCAATCATCTATCTCAAGACACAATTAGCAAGTAAAAACTTGCCTTGATTCAGCAAATATGCGGATTCCTTGGTGTAGTAGCAATCTCTCTCAATCTCCTAAGCTTTCTCTCCACTCTTCTCTCTTACTCTCTTAGGTTTAGGAAGGGATTTTGGGGGAAAATAGAAGACTTAGTAGGCTTAAATCGTGACTTAAGGCAAATGCCCCACTTAATTAACCAAAAGTGCGATAAAATAATACGCAGTAGCATAATTAAGGCACAACCAGTCAAAAATGCCCAAAACTACAAAATACAATATGGCACATTATTTGACTATTTCGCACATTCCGAAAACAACTGCAACCTCCAAATTATCATTTGGACATTTCAAAATTCAATTTAGGTTCCGGTCTCATTATTAATCCAAATATCATTTTAAATTCAGATGATATTAATAATCATGACATAGCAATATTTCCCATGATTATGATATGTATGCAACCTCATAATAAATATCAACTTTTCTACATTGAATTAACATTCAAATCATAACCCAACACTGGTCTCTAATTACTATACTAAGTAATTACTATAAAATACGGTCTCATAAGCGAGGGTTATTACATACTCCCCCCCTTATAAGGGAATTTTGCCCCCAAAATTTAGGCGTACCTCATGAGAAAAGATGTGGATATTTCTCCCGCATCTCATCCTCGCGTTCCCAAGTTGATTCGCTTGCATGATGATGACTCCAATGGACTCTCACTAGAGGCACCACCCGAGATCTCAACTTTCGCTCCCCAAACTCAAGGATAGCAACCGGTTGTTCTTCATAAGAAACATCGGGCTGCAACTCAATATCTTCGAAAGGGATGTGCCAAAGGGCACCTTCACACCTTTTGTACTTCTTCAAAGAGGAGACATGAAATACATCATGGATTTGTTGTAAAGGTTCCGGCAAGGCAAGTTGGTATGCTACGGGACCAACCTTTGCAATCACCGGAAAAGGTCCAACAAAGCGGGGTGCAAGCTTTCCTTTCTTCCCAAAACGTTTAATGCCCTTCATCGGGGACACTCGTACCAACACTTGGTCTCCAACTTCCAATTCCATATGTCTCCTACCCGCATCGGCGTAGCTCTTTTGACGATCTTGGGCTATCCGTATGCGATTTCGAATAAGCTCAATCTTCGAAGAAGTATCTTGGATCATTTCAGGTCCAAGGAACTTATTATCACCCACCGCCAACCAACAAGCGGGCGATCTGCAAGGCCTGCCATACAGAGCTTCATAGGGTGCCATTCCAATAGTGAATTGGTATGAGTTGTTATAAACAAACTCAACCAACGGAAGGTATTGTTCCCAACTGCCTTTAAAGTCGAGTATGCACATACGAAGCATATCCTCCAACATCTGGTTTACCCTTTCGGTCTGACCGTCTGTTTGAGGATGATAGGAAGAGCTTAGCTTTAACTCGGTCCCCATAGCTCCCTGGAAACTCTGCCAAAAGTGGGACACAAATATTTTATCTCGGTCGGAGACAATATTCAAAGGTACCCCGTGGAGTCTGACGGTCTCCTCAATGAACAACTGGGCATAACGAGCGGTATCATAATCGGTGCGCACAGGTAAGAAGTGTGCCGACTTAGTCAAACGGTCGACAATCACCCAAATTGAGTCATGACCCTTCTGCGATCTTGGCAAGCCCGTAACAAAGTCCATCGAAATGCTTTCCCATTTCCACACGGGAATCTCGAGCGGTTGTAACAAACCTGTCGGCCGCTGGTGGTCAATCTTAACCAACTGACAAGTAGTGCATTTAGACACAAACTCGGAGATAACCCTCTTCATACCAGCCCACCAATACAAATGACGCATATCTTGGTACATCTTGTCCCCGCCTGGATGCACCGTGAACTTCGACCCGTGGGATTCGGCCATAACTGCACGTCTCAAATCCCCATCATCGGGAACCACAAGTCTTCCATGGAAGCGTAGTCCACCCTCGGAACCTATTGAGTACGACTCCGCTCCCTCAGACAACAACTGGTGTATGTGGTCTTGACAAACTTTATATCTCTTCTGAGCTTCCACAATCTTTGCTATAATCGTGGGAGTAACCGTAATCACTGAAAGTAATGCTCTCACTCCTGCATCCTCCAGGCTGAGTTCTTTCCACTTAGCTTTCTACACCTCAGCTAAGTCTCCATCAGGCTTTCTACTCAAGGCGTCTGCTACCACATTCGCCTTTCCGGGGTGGTAATGAATATCAAATTGGTAGTCTTTCACAAACTCCAACCAACGACGCTGACGCATATTCAAATCCTTTTGGGAGAATAAGTACTGCAGCGATTTGTGGTCGGTGAAAAGGCTAAACTTTTCCCCCAAGAGGTAATGCCTCCATATCTTCAAGGCAAATACAACGGCGGCGAATTCCAAGTCATGCACTGGATAGTTCCTCTCGCGAGGCTTTAACTTACGAGAAGCGTATGCAATGGGTTGTCTCTCCTGTTGAAGAACACCTCCTAACCCCAGAAGAGATGCATCGGTGAAGACGAGATATTCCAACCCCGGCTTTGGCAATGCCAGGACTGGAGCTGAAGTCAGTCTATCCTTGAGTTCATCGAAAGCCGCTTGACATGAACTGTCCCAAACAAATCTTACTCCTTTCCGGGTCAAATTCGTCAATGGGCTAGCAACCTTAGAAAAGCCCTTAATGAATCGACGGTAATAACCCGCCATGCCCAGAAAACTACGAACTTCAGTGGGCGTCGTGGGCTGACCCCACTCCTTCACTGCGATCACCTTACTCGGATCCACAGACACGCCTTGGGATGACACCACATGCCCCAAAAATTGAACTTCCTTCAACCAGAAGCCACACTTCTCAAACTTTGCATACAATTGATGATCCCTTAATCTCTGCAGGACCAACCGCAAGTGAGCAGCGTGATCCGACTCCGTCTGAGAATAAACTAGGATGTCATCAATAAATACAATGACAAACTGGTCAAGGAAATCCCGGAATACCCTATTCATAAGGTCCATAAACACTGCAGGGGCATTGGTTAGCCTGAAGGGCATAACCAAGAACTCATAAGATCCATAATGGGTCAGAAAGGCCGTCTTGGATACATCTTGCTCTCGTATCCTCAATTGGTGATACCCCGTCCTCAGGTCGATCTTGGAGAAGTAGGAAGCTCCCCTGAGTTGATCAAACAAGTCGTCGATGCGAGGTAAAGGGTATTTATTCAGGATGGTGACTTTATTCAACTCTCTATAGTCAACGCATAACCGGAGAGAACCGTCTCTCTTCTTCACAAACAATACCGGAGCGCCCCACGGTGAGGTACTACGCCTAACAAAGCCCTACTCCAGTAACTTCTGAATCTGATCCCTCAGCTCCCTCATCTCCACAGGAGCCATTCGATAAGGAGCTTTAGCAATCGTTCGAGTTCCCGGCATTAAGTCAATCACAAACTCTATTTCCCGACTTGGAGGTAATCCGGGTATCTCCCGAAAATATCTTCAAAGTCCTGAACGATGGGAAGAGAATCTAGGGAAACCACGACATCCTTAGATGTATCTTCCGCAATACAATATAAATAGGCACCCGTGCTCCCTTCCATACAAGGCATAACTACCAGGAACATCTCTTGTCCCGGAACCGCAAAAACTATACTCTTCCCGTAACAATTCACTATGGCACGGTACTTTACTAGCCAATCCATACCCAAAATTACATCGTACCCGACCATATCAAGGACGAGCAAATCGGCATCAAAACACAAGTCACCAAGGTTAATTCCTACATTTTTACATACGAAGAAAATCAATGAGCCATCGCCTATAGAGGATTCGACGCTAGTGAAAGTACTTTCAGCAGATTTTATCAAACCTGTAGTCTGAGCAAAACTTCTAGAAATAAAGGAGTGTGTAGCACCCGTATCAAATAGAATTCGACCCATGTGCCCCTGAATGAGAAACTTACCCTCGATCGCCGGTGGTGCCGGAGGAGCTGGAGGAAGCAAAGCCTCCTGAATATGGTAAACCCTTCCGTACTGCAATTGCCCCTGTTGAGGAGGAGCGACCGGATTAGGCGCTTGAGGCGGAAACTGTACATACGGCTGCTGTGGGGCCCGAGGAAGATGCCCTCCAACCAACTGAGGACACGCCCTTTTATAGTGGCCCAGCTCCCCACACTGAAAACATTTGATTGCCGTAATATCCTGGTTTCTACCTTGGTTATTTCGGAATTGACCCGCACCTCGGCCCTGTTGGCCCCTACCACCATTTCCACCTCTACCTCCCTGTGGTTGCTGACCACCTTGACCTTGCCTGTTATTATTGGGGTTGCCCCCAGCATTAAACCCGCCGAACCGTTGACGCTTGGACGAATCCCCCTGCTGAGGATCCCTCTCAACCTGCTTGTTCCCCGAGGATTGGGATGAAGAAGATGTTCCCCCTCCGCTCCCAACACCTCCCTGCCTCCCCGCTTGTCCCACAACAACAACCTTCTTCTTGTTTAGCAAAAACAATCTGTGCTCCTGGCAATGAAGCAAAGCGGCATTCATCACATCACCAAAAGTCACCAGAGATGGATTTCCCAGCAAATGTTGTTTTATTCGCCAATGTAAACCTCCCACAAACTTGGAGATCCTCTTCGATTCTGGAGTTACCTCATCCGGTATAAAACTGGCTAACCGGGTAAACTCTTCCTCATACTCAGCAACTGACCTCTCCCCTTGAACCAAATCCTGCAGCTTCCTCTGCATTTCCCTCTGAACTGCAGGAGGGAAATACTTCCCATCAAACAAAGTCCAAAAATTTGTGATGGACATAGTATCCCTTTGCTCGGGTGTCGTCATTGACTCCCACCAATGTAAGGCCGGTCCTACCAGCTTGAAAGTAACGAGAATCTGCTTCTTCTCCTCACTACATTCCACCATCCTAAGATGGCACTGCATATCTCTCTTCCACTGGTTCGCCTTGATTACATCCGAACCTCCCTCGAATTTCGGGGGATGTCCCTTAAGGAAAGACTCCCTCACCCGTTCCCACTGAGAAGGTCCCGTGGGAACTTGTGCTTCTTGTCCCCTAACTTGGGCTTGTGGCATTTGTTGGGCCACTGCAGTCATCGCGGCGTTGACAACTTGGGCCACAATATTTGCCACTTCAGCGGCACTGATACTCCCCTGCTGCGGTGGAGGACCAAACTCATCCTCAACAACCCTATTACGTCTAGCGGGACGTCCTCTCTTCGGCGGCATCTGAGATAAAGACGAGATAGAGTTAAAACATAGTATAAGACAATCTATTTAGCAGAAGATCGCATACATAGGCAGCAAAACAATCCTAACATTAAGTCCTATATCAAAGAATGCTACGGTAGAACGTGACAAGTCCGCATAGATCCTAAAGACTCTAGAACCTGATGCTCTGATACCATCTGTGATAACCCGCTATCCGAAATAAAGGGTGGCCAGCCCTATACCCCGATAAAATAGGAAATCATGGATAATATCATCCTCAGCATCACGACAATATACAAAGTATAAGGAATAACCACTCTATATTCCAGAAAACGGGTTATCAAAAAATTTGATTTGAAATAAAAAGAAAAACATCTTCAACAACCCATAATAGAAATAGAGGGTGGAAACCCCCACAAGCGCATATAAGAAATCCCGAAAGATACAAAGGACCGAATAAAACGTCGGTCAAAACCATCCATACAACATACATATAGTACCAAGAGTTACATGATAAATTCATTATACAATTACAACTGTTTGGGCAACAAGCCCGAATGAACTGAACATAACTAGAAACATAAACAGAGGCGTCTACCCAAAATCCCGTGGAACCCGCACAATGTCACGGCTCCTCAAAAACATGTGGAAGGAAAGGTCATTACGGGCGACCATGCGGCGGAACACCTGAGCGGATAATATTGATATACATATACAACAAAAAAAAGGAAAACCGGTCAGGGCCGGGTATATGTGATCAATAGATAAATGACAAGTATAATAATGATGCACAATTAAGCATGGATGATAGTTTAGCATGTTAACAGCATATAAGGAACTGAACTGGTGGAGGACTACATAGAGTGAGATTCATACTAAAACAGAATTAAAAGTGCTTATGAGCCTTTATCATCTTTAATCATATTTCAGTTTAAACATTCATTTTCCATTCCTTATCAGGAATATAATTGTCATCATGTGCTCTATATGGCACTAGTCTCAATAACATGCTCTTTGCGGCATAATTTTCTCTTTATGGCATTAATGTTCCATCGAGTCCAACTCGATAATTAGAATAGTCATAATATAAATATAACGCTTCTAAGACCGCCCGTCCGGGTTTCCCCACGGTGCGCGTCCCTAAATAACCATCATCTTCCAGGGCCTAACATAAGACAACCCGGGATCCTATCGAAAGCGTCGGGAAGCGGCCATGAGCCTGCGTGGTAGCCAAGACCACACCCGGAATCTCCCTACCCCCGCAGAAAATATACAACCATAAGCTCTCCCATGGCCTGGGACTATATCCACCCTGCATTCATTAGCCAGGGGGCTTCACCTATCGTGCGTACTTCCCTTAAGATGGTATTTAGAGAGGTGTGTAACATCCATTTTATTAATTCCCATTACATGATTAGTAAATTATCATTTACCTTAACAATATTCCCATTTTTATTGAATGTATAAGCTAATTCGGGACTAAGTATAAGTGGTACCGACATAGCATCCTCAAAAGGAATTTTAGACTCCAAAGTTATCCCCAAAGCCTCCGTTGGCTTTAATATAAACCATCAAGTCAAAATGTAACTCAAGTTGAATTCTAAAGTCTCCAAATTGACCTTAATACATTCTAGACCGATATAAAACTACAAGACAAAAGTGATGCCTAAACATCACTTTAAATTCCCCCTTGAATGAATCCTAGATGACCCTTTCGAGTCTAGGATGTCGACCCAACTCAACTAGAACTCTAAACCCTATGTTTACTTCATTGAAGAAGGTCCCTAATCAATAATCCTAAAGAAGAGGGGTTAAAAATGAAAAAATAAAAATTTTGAAAAGTGCAGGGCTACAGAATCGATTCGCCCCCTTGGCCGAATCGATTCGGCCAGAAAGTTTGAGATTCTGCATAATAGCCGAATCGATTCGCTCAGGGGGCCGAATCGATTCGGACTGAAAATCTGGGTTTCTGCATAACTGCCGAATCGATTCGGACCAATTCCGAATCGATTCGGTCAACTAGACCTGAGCACTGGCCCTAGCCGAATCGATTCGCCCAGGGGGCCGAATCGATTCGGGCCTGCGATTTTGCCAAGGAATGGCTATGGAGTCTTGGACTCCATTTTCTACCCCAACTCAAATTTCTTCAAACCAAACTTGTATACCAACACTAAAAGAACATCAATGATGCTATTGATCATCTAAAACCTCATGAATCATCATGGAGTGAATCAAAACCCAAAATATACATAAGAAAACCCTAGGTTTACTAAACTAAAATCAATACACCATTATCACAACCAATCATCTATCTCAAGACACAATTAGCAAGTAAAAACTTGCCTTGATTCAGCAAATATGCGGATTCCTTGGTGTAGTAGCAATCTCTCTCAATCTCCTAAGCTTTCTCTCCACTCTTCTCTCTTACTCTCTTAGGTTTAGGAAGGGATTTTGGGGGAAAATAGAAGACTTAGTAGGCTTAAATCGTGACTTAAGGCAAATGCCCCATTTAATTAACCAAAAGTGCGATAAAATAATACGCAGTAGCATAATTAAGGCACAACCAGTCAAAAATGCCCAAAACTACAAAATACAATATGGCACATTATTTGACTATTTCGCACATTCCGAAAACAACTGCAACCTCCAAATTATCATTTGGACATTTCAAAATTCAATTTAGGTTCCGGTCTCATTATTAATCCAAATATCATTTTAAATTCAGATGATATTAATAATCATGACATAGCAATATTTCCCATGATTATGATATGTATGCAACCTCATAATAAATATCAACTTTTCTACATTGAATTAACATTCAAATCATAATCCAACACTGGTCTCTAATTACTATACTAAGTAATTACTATAAAAATACGGTCTCATAAGCGAGGGTTATTACACATTCCTTTCTGTGATGACGGTTACTCCCACGATTATAGCAAAGATTGTGGAAGCTCAGAAAAGAGATAAAGTTTGTCAAGACCGCACACACCAGCTGTTGTCTGAGGGAGCGGAGTCTCACTCAATTGGTTCTGAGGGCGGACTACGTTTCCATGGAAGACTTGTGGTTCCCGACGAGGGGGATTTGAGAAGTACAGTGATGGAGGAATCCCACGGGTCCAAGTTCGCGGTACATCCAGGCGGGGACAAGATGTACCAAGATATGCGTCGTTTGTACTGGTGGGCGGGTATGAATAGGGATATCTCAGAGTTTGTGTCTCAATGCACTACTTGTAAGTTGGTTAAGATTGACCACCAGCGATCGACAGGCTTGTTACAACCGCTCGAGATTCCCGTATGGAAATGGGAGAGCATTTCGATGGACTTTGTTACAGGTTTGCCTAGATCGCAAAAGGGTCACGACTCAATTTGGGTGATTGTCGACCGTTTGACTAAGTCGGCACACTTCTTGCCCGTGCGCACCGATTATGATACCGCTCGTTATGCCCAGTTGTTCATTGAGGAGATCGTCAGACTCCACAAGGTACCTTTGAATATTGTCTCCGACCGAGATAAAATATTTGTGTCCCGCTTTTGGAAAAGTTTCCAAGGAGCGATGGGGACCGAGTTGAAGTTAAGCTCTTCCTATCATCCTCAAACAGACGGTCAGACCGAAAGGGTAAACCAGATGTTGGAGGATATGCTTCGTATGTGCATACTCGAATTTAAAGGAAGTTGGGAACAATACCTTCCGTTGGTTGAGTTTGCTTACAATAACTCATACCAATTCACTATTGGAATGGCACCCTATGAAGCTTTGTATGGCAGGCCTTGTAGATCGCCCGCTTGTTGGTTGGAAGTGGGTGATAATAAGTTTCTTGGACCTGAAATGATCCAAGATACTTCTTCGAAGATTGAGCTTATTCGAAATCGCATACGGATAGCCCAAGATCGCCAAAAGAGCTACGTCGATGCGGGTAGGACACATATGGAATTGGAGGTGGGAGACCAAGTGTTGGTGCGAGTGTCCCCGATGAAGGGCATTAAACGTTTTGGGAACAAAGGAAAGCTTGCACCCTGCTTTGTTGGACCTTTCCCGGTGATTGCAAAGGTTGGTCCTGTGGCGTACCAACTTGCCTTGCCGGAACCCTTACAACAAATCCATGATGTATTTCACGTCTCCTCTTTGAAGAAGTACAGAAGGTGTGAAGGTGCCCTTTGGCACATTCCTTTCGAAGATATCAATTTGCAGCCCGATGTTTCTTATGAAGAACAACTGGTTGCTATCCTTGAGTTTGGGGAGCGAAAGTTGAGATCTCGTGTGGTGCCCCTAGTGAGAGTTCATTGGAGTCATCATCATGCCAACGAATCAACTTGGGAATGTGAGGACGAGATGCGGGAAAAATATCCACATCTTTTCCTATGAGGTACGCCTGAATTTTGGGGACAAAATTCCCTCATAAGGGGGGGGAGTATGTAATAACCCTCGCTTATGGGACCCTATTTTATAGTAATTACTTAGTATAGTAATTAAAGACAAGTGTTGGGTTATGATTTGAATGTTAATTCAATAAAGAAAGTTGAAATTTATTGTGAGTTTGCATACATATCATATCTATGGGTAAATATTGCTATGTCATGCTTATTAATATCATCTGAATTTAAAATGATATTTGGATTAATTATGAGACCGGAACCTAATTTGAATTTTAAATTGTCCAAATGATAATTTGGAGGTTGCAGTTGATTTCGGAACGTGCTAAATAGTCAAATAATGTACCATATTGTATTTTGTAGTTTTGGGCATTTTTGACTGGCTGCGCCTTAATTATGCAGTTGCGTATTATTTTATCGCACTATTAGTTAATTTAGTGGGACATTTGCCTTAAGCCACTACTTAAGCCTATTAAGTCTTCTAATTACCCTAATTTCCTTCCAAAACCAAAGAGAGAAAGAGAAGAGTAGAGAGAAAGACTTGGAGATTGAGAAGGATTTTGCTACTACACCAAGAAATCTGCAAAGTTGTTGAATCAAGGCAAGTTTTTACTTGCTATTTGTGTCTTGAGATAGATGATTTGCTATGATAATGATGTATTGATTTTGGTTTAGCAACTTAGGGTTTTTCCTTATGTATTTATGGGTTTTGATTCACTCAAAGATGATTGGGATGATTTATGAGGTTTAAGATGGTCATTAGTATCATTGATGTTATCTTGATGTTAGTATATAAGTTTGGTTTGAAGAAATTTGAGTTGGGGTAGAAAATGGAGTCCAAGACTCCATAGCCAATTCTTGGCAAAATCGCAGGCCCGAATCGATTCGGCCCCCTGGGCGAATATATTCGGTTAAGTCCAGTGCCCAGGTCTTGTGAACCGAATCGATTCGAAATTCATCCGAATCGATTCGGCAGTTATGCAGAAACCCAAATTTTCTGGCCGAATCGATTCGGCCAAGGGGGCGAATCGATTCGGTAGCCCTGCACTTTTTCAAATTTTTCTTTTTCATTTTTAACCCCTTTTCTTTAAGATTAGTGATTAGGGACCTTCTTAAATGAAGTAAATATAGGGTTTAGAGTACTAGTTGAGTTGGGTCGACATCCTAGACTCGAAAAGGGTTCATCTAGGGTTCATTCTAGGGGGAATTTAAAGCGATGCTTGAGCATCACTTTCGTCTTGTAGTTTTATAAGGGTCTAGAATATATTAAGGTCAATTTGGAGACTTTAGAATTCGACTCGAGTTAGATTTGACTTGAGGGTTTATATTAAAGCCTAAAAGAGGCTTTGTGAATAACTTTGGAGTCTGAATTTCTTATCGAGGATGTTATGACGGTACGTAACACATATAGTCCCAATTTAGCTTATACAATTATTAAAATGGGAAGTTGATAAGGTAAATGATAATTTACTAAATCATGAAATGGGAATTTATAATATGGATGTTACACACCTCTCTAAATACCATCTTAAGGGAAGTCCGTGCGATAGGTGAAGCCCCCTGGCTAATGAATGCAGGGTGGATATAGTCCTAGGCCATATGAGCGCTTGTTTTATATTTTTCTGCAATGGGTAGGAGATTCTGGGTGTGGTCTTGACTACCTCGCAGGCATATGGCCGCTTCCCGACGATTTCGATAGGATCCCAGGTTGTCTTATGTTAGGCCCTGGAAGATGATGGTTATTTAGGGACGCGCACAGTGGGGAAACCCGGACGGGCGGTCTTAGAATCGTTATAATTATATTTATGACTATTCTAATTATCGAGTTGGACTCGATGGAACATGAATGCCGTAAAGAGCAACTTTATGCCACAAAGAGCATGCTATTGAGATTAGTGCCATATAGAGCACATGATGATAATTATATTCCTGATACGGAATGGAAAAGAAGATTGAAATTGAAATATGATGAAAGATGTTAAAGGCTCTTAAGTACTTTTAATTATGTTTTATCATGAATCTTATTCTACATAGTCCTTTATCAGTTTTAGTTCCTTCTATGAGGCTACCATGCTAGACTTTATCCATGCTTAATTGTGCATCATTGTCATACATGTCATTTATCTATTGATCACATATATCCGGCCCTGACCGGTTTTTATTTCTTGTTGTATCTATATATGTATATATAATCCGTTCAGGTGTTCTTCCGCACGGTCGCCAGTAATGACCCTTCCTTCCTTATGTTTTGAGGAGCCGCGACATTGTGCGGGTTTCACGGGAGTTTGTGTAGACGCCTCCATTTATGTTTCTAGTTATGTTCAGTTTATTCGGGCTTGTTGCCCAAACCGTTGTGATTGTATAATGGACCTATTATGTAACACTTGGTACTCATTGTATGTTGTATGGTTACTACTGACCGACGTTTCCTTTGGTCCTTTGTATATTTTGGGTTTCTTATTTACGCTTGTGGGGGTTTCCACCCTCTATTTCTATTATGGGTTGTTGAAAATGTTTTCTTTTTATTTCAAATCAAAGTTTTGATAACCCGTTTTCTGGAATATAGAGTGGTTATTCCTTATACTTTGCATATTGTTGTGATGCTGAGAATGATATTTATTAATGATTTCCTATTTTATCGGGGTATAGGGCTGGCCACCCTTTATTCCGGATAGCGGGTTGTCACAATCTACTCTCATTATAGTTCTAATTAGTTAGGGCATGTGTCGCCCTTTTTCCTTATTCAGTTGGTTTTGTCAGAGACTATGTTCATTTATCTTTAGTATTTTACTCTTTAGGTTTCCATTACTGTCAGGAGAGTTTTCCTTTATGGTTTTAAAGTTGGTATTAGTTATTTGGATGAGTAAATTCATAGGTGTTTATTTCCATTCTATAATTGTGTGATTCTAAAACTGTATATTATTAAAGGTTTTATAATTGGATTTAATGAGATGAAAATAATGTTTTAAATGGTTTTGATACTTAGTAATTATTTAGGGTGTTTAAATTGGAAAATTTATTTTTTCGACAGTGATGTCAAGAATGAACCAACCGTTCACCTTGATTATAATTTAACAAAGGACTGATCACCCTGTATTTAATTATGGGGGTGTTACAGGTGGTATCAGAGGATCAGGTTCTAGTGTCCTTTAGGATATGTGCGACTTATTATGCTTCCAGCGTTGCTTTATTTGATATAGAGCCCTAAGTTTAGGATTATTGATTTGTATGGTGAGATTCCGTTCTCCTGCTATAATGTATGTATATTAGTGAATTCTAATTGCGTTCGAATGTATGCGTGTGCCGAGCAATGAAAGATGTCTAACGAGGTTCGTTAAGCGGACATCAGGAGACAGGGCTTAGTTGAGGTTGTAAAGTATATTCGAGGATGATGACCATAGTTAAGATCACCCCTATTATGGCACGAGAAGCCAGGACTGTAAAGGCGACTAGGGCGCGACCCATAATTTTTATGGGCTGCTATAGTCGAAAGAGGTGCGAGAGTAGACTCAGCCAACGTGGTACGACTGGGAAAAAGTCAAACGAAACATTGAAGAGAGTTGTTAGTGGGAATCTTAGAATTGTGAAAATCATGTGTGTTAGCCAGAGGAGGTAAAATATCCAAAGTTTTGGATATAGGACGGAGTGTGGCTAACTGAAAGTGGAAATTTGGAGAAATTTTTCTTGACTTATAAGAACAAAGTTATCATGGTGGGAGTCATCCACCACTTTTAGAAGTGGAATGCTATGTCTATAGAATAATCTTAGGTACAATTTGACCACATGTTCCTTCCTCAGATGTTCAGGATTCAAAGTGAACGTTGTTCTGAACTCAATACAGGAGGAACTGACAGAGGTCCATTTATGAATGTGAATCTAAACTGTTAGCGAATCTTGTATCGGAGTAGGTAGATACAAAAGGAGGAGAGGACTCCCAGTGGGAGGTCGACTCGTAATAATAGTTAATAACACTTAAAAAGGGAATTCTGCTGGATGGTCTATTCAGAAGTTGACAATGTCATGCCTTGACAATGGAGATGATAATGCTTCTTTGTGTGGGAAGATAAAATAATAGAAGAAGTTAGTCAAGAATAAGACTGGATGTAATGATGGTAGTGTAGCACCATAAGGGGGTGTGGATACACGTCAGGGGACCCATTTAAATGATTCGAATAGCTGAATTCTTACCAAGCGATGGTGAATTCAGTAAGGACTATTGTAGCCAGTATCATGTTCTTTAGGGCCTACAAGGCTAAGTGAACAATGGGGGTAGACATCAGGAATCGAGCCTACCAAAGTCCGAGAGAAGGAAAATCCTAATATGTTTAGTATGACAGGTGATAAGTGGATTATGTGTAGAGGTATTTTGTGGAGAGTGAAATCACGTGCGTTAATGTTTTCCCGAAGTGAGTAAAGGGACAAGAGTATGGTGCCTAGTAAAGGACAACGATTAAAGTAGTTTTGTTTTGGTTTGGGCAGGCGTGTTACGTCCGGAGACCATTTGTGAAGTCAAGGCGATTGGCAAGGTAGAAGTATGAGTTTTATCCCCAGAGGATGAGGCGTGTTTTATGTGTCACGAGCAAGTCATTATATTTTTTTTATTGCTAGATTCACATGTGAGAAGAATTTAGTGCGTATATCTATGGCGTTATTATTATGTGAATATTTTCCCTAGTGTAACCAGATTATCTTTAGTACTATCCGCGGAGGATGAATGTGTGTATTAATAGTATTATATATACTTTATGGAGATTACTCATTTTTGTGATGTGATATATGAGTATGATATTTTCTTGGTTATAACTTTATAGTAATGGTTAGTACGATAGTAGGCAGTTATTGCAAGGCTATCGGAATGGTTGCATTGGTGCAGCATGTTTTCTTTCGGCGAACCTCACCTGCGAGAGGGTCAGACTCACACTTATATTATCTTTTCTAGAGACTTCCGAGGGGATAGTGGGCTCGCGATATTCGATCCCAGTGTGTGTAGGGACTTTGTTGTTATGATTCAATATATATTAGACTTACAGAGGTGTGAAAAGATTTAACTCATTATTATGTTTGGCTCTCAAGACTTAGTACTAGGAAGAGTGTATTGTTATATCTATTCTTTAAAATGTGGGAGTTAATAGTTAGACTCGTGTGTTTAGGAACAAGATTTCGAGAGTCTTGATTGTATGTATTCGAGATTTATGGAATGTGATTACCACCAATACTGAATAATAGTGCAATCGATGAAATGTTCCTTGTTAATGGTAATTACGGGAGGAGATGTAACTTTTCTGTCAAGAGACGGAATAAAGGGGTACATGCTATGGACGGAGGGCCTAACGGATTTCGATAACTGACAATGCTAGGTAGTAGTGTATCGGAGGGTTCCTTATTTGGATTTCGCTTTGCGAGACATCCCACGCATGAAACTTAGCATAATTTTGGAAATAGGGAGATGTTTGGTCATTAGGCCATAAGTTCGGTACCTCGGTCATACTACGAGCAGGTAATTATATCTGTAAGTAGAAAGTTGAATTATGATTTAAGGCCAGTGGAGTCGATTGTGTGGTAAGAAAGCATTGGAAGTTTTGTTTTATCACCACAAGTTGAGGGGTGGAACAATGATAAGGAGGATTTAAAAATTTTAACTTCTAGGGTGATTGAGAGTACCCAAGTGTTGTAACCGCGTTCGGAACACAAGGGAAATAAAGATTTGGGATGTTTTTTACGTGGATTATCTGGGAAGAATTTTTAATACAATAGAGAAGACTTGTATTTATTTATTTTGATGTATAGATCATTAGTGAGTTATTTTAGTTATTGTATTTACTCGAGATAATTGTTGTACTTATCTGAAGAGATTTGAGATTAGCGGTTCCTCCTTTGATTGTTATGGGATTTAGATGCTCTATTCCTTGTATTTTATTGGATTTGGGTAATTTGATTGATGAGTAGCGCACCGTTAGCTCTCCCCGGGCAGTCGGGGTGTTACAAAATGTGGGTATCCTGGTTAGCTGATGTTAGGATCGTCCGAGTTGAAGGGACGTGGAAATAGACGTGTGTAATTTATGTTTGTGGGACTAACGTAACGAGGTGGAAGTGGTTGAGTGGATTAAGTATCGCATGAAGAACAATAACCCATATATATGTGTGCAACTAGAGTAGCACACCCGAACTTGGTTAGGAGGCTGTGGGAAGCCATTTAAAAGGGGTATTCCTTGATAAGGGTAGGAATTTAATTATTATGGAGAACACTCGGAGCAGAGTTGTAATTGTTCAAATGTGAGAGAGACTTGCGCATTCAAGGAGTGATGATGTTACTATGGTATAAAAGGTCCCGAAGTCCACATCGTGGAGAAAAGTGCACGGGTCGGAACTTTCGATATACGCCCAGGAAAGAAGGGGAGTATTAAGTGTCACTTAACGTGAGGCATTTCAAGTAAAATCGATGTTTAGCGGGACATAGTGAGTAGTCTCTGCATGCACCACTCATAGATAGAGATCGGTTGGAATAAGAGGACCAACCAGAGAAATTATGGGGCTATCGACAATTCCTGTAATGGAGGAGGTCGGTAAAGTCAGTAAAGTTTATTGGATGGGTTGCCATCCTCAAGATGAGATCAAGGGTCCATTTGAACATGTGGGACAAGTCACGCGAGAGGGAAGTGATTAATATTCCTTTGGGGTGATTTACAATATTAACTAGTGTGCCCCAGTCTTCCTTTGAAAGGAAGGATCACGTCGGTACGTGGTCTTACACGGGATTTCAGGAAGCAGCGAGGGTAGCATTTCATTTCGAGTAGGATGTATCACGTATAGCCGGGGAATAGGCGCACAGTGATTAGCGATTAGTGGAGCCGTGTGAAAGTAATTTTGGATTCATTGTGATCGTTTCACTTCCGCAACGATTATAACTAACAAGTGGAGTAGAGTACGGTAATTGGGGGATGATATTACCTAATGGTAGGGTTCCGTGGGAGCACGCGCACCTATTTATTTTGAACAGGATGCTTATTGAGGTATTGATGCGGGAAAAAACCTTAACTTTCTCACTCGGAATGTAAAGAGAGGGGCGGATAATCAAAATTTTGGATTGGTTGAGTTAGTCTGATGACTATGGTAGAATTCCACGACTGTTTTAGGCGAATTAGAGTGATCAGATGTTCGTATGGTTTCTCTCAGAATGGGAGTTTTGTGTTTAGAAATCTGAGTAGTGTCATGTAGTGAGGTGCGGCCTCCCAATGATATTGAAATAATGGGAATTGATAATATATAGGCATGTCGTATGCGAATGATGTCGGATGGGAGTACAATGTGAAGTGTCTTCAATGAGAATGTTAAACAAGCTTGCTACGAGGCGGGGGCTATAGTAATTGAACGACTTACTATGTAGATAGTTTGCGTACTGATAAGGTATTCAGATTTGTTTTACCAGGTAGGCCTTATTTTTCGAATTTCGAGACAAAATTCCACTATTAGGGGGAAGTATGTAATACCCCGTATTTTTGTGGCTTTTAAATTTAGGGATGTATTAAATTTAATTGAGATAAATTAATTTAATATTAATTCGGAAAATTGTTTATTATTTACTAGCGTAACGAAAGTTAGTAATTATTGGAAATTTGTCGAATATTACTAAATGAGTAAAGTAATATATAATATTGATTTTATAAAAATTGTCACGAGTGAATAAAATGACAATTATGGAAATTTAAGTAGGGACGCGTCTGTGTCGTGTCAGGACTAAATTATGATTATTAAAAGTGAATAAATTATAAGTCACTCATATGGTCATTTTGAGTGCGCCAATGTATCCGGAAGGGTCGAGATAGTCAAAATAATGTACCCGGGGGTTTAGTTTGGGTCTCGAGGAGTTTTTAGGCCTAATTAGCATCCCGGGAGGGCGTTTTGGACATTTCATATTTTTGGGTAATTAAACCCACGAATTTACCAATGATATATCAGATGTTAGGGGTTGTCATCTCGGGTTAACATAAGCAAAACCAAGGAACGACCATTGGAGAAGAAGTGGAGAAGCTTTCCAAGGAGTTATAGGCCAAAAATTCCGCCGTTTGCACCGCCGTCATCGCCAAATTGTAGATCGCGAGACGAGGAACACAACCACACCACTTTCTTGCACAAATCAGAAACAAAATTTCCAGGCAAGTATATATCTTGCTGATTTTTAGTTAATGTTCCTTCCATGTTAGTCTAGGAATGAAAAATCATATGTTTTAATTGAAGAATTATATGTTTTAGAAGAAAACTAGTATGGATTGTAGGGAGAATTTATGTAGCCTGAATTTTGATCATATGTAGAGGTTTTATCACGAAAGTGGAACTAATATTGATGAACAAATTGGGGTTGGTTAGGTTCTTTAATTGGAAATTTGGAAATTTGGGTTCTTATGAATTAAATTGGGGATTTCATGTAATCTTAATGATTTGTGATGAATTAATGATCCTAGGAGGTTACGAATGATATATACACTTGTTATTATCGATTGGAATTGAAGATGAGACGTTGGGGATTAAACTGTAGTGTTTTTTTAGCTTAAGAATGGTGAAAAATGAGGCTGCCAAAGGTTGAAGATGAAACAGTCCAGTTCGCGGGTAGTCGCGCGAAGTCGTTTGAGCGAGATGCCAATGTCGTGCGAAGTTGTTCGAACGAGACGTGGAAGTCGTTCGAGCGAGATCCATTATATTTTAAGCGAGATTTCTATTTTTTAGCGAATTTCCTATTTTGCCCCTACTTTAGTAAATGATTAATTTGAGTGAGGAGAACCAGTGTCCGAGGAACCCAGAATAGTACAAAATTTTTAGGAGTTGTTTAGGTGTAATGATTTAAATATTTGGGACGGTGAGATTACCTTGAAGATCATGAGAGTGAAATAATCGTAATTAGGATTTATACCATAAGGTAAGTGAGAGCATACCTACTGAAATTATACTTAGTGAGATAGAAAACTTCGAGAGATGAGAAGTAAGTATGAAAGGAATTACAAATGAGAATAAAAGACACGAGTTCATTATGCGAGTCGGTAAACCTAGTTTGGAAAATGTGAATAATTATATATATGACTGTGTGACTGTGAATATATTGTGTATCTGTGTAAAAATCATGCCCGCACTACTTGCTATCACGAAAGTTACCGCGCCGGGAGAGTCTTATCTCGATGGGACCTTTATGGGGGATATTGACTTGTACCCTAGAACATAGGACTCCTTGGTACAGGCTATCTGATTGATAGTCAGACGGTCTTAAGAGACGTGAGGCTATGTACTGACCTTTTAGTGACTTGGAACTATGCTTCACCTCCATTTATATGTGTTTTGTGTTAATACAGTTCGAGAGTGATTCCGAACTCGTATTTCCCTTAGTTTGTGTGATACGGGGACTTGATAGCAGAGTATGCCAGCACCATAGATCTTATGTGGGGTGCCGTTAGTATATATATTATATGTGTGACTAATATATATACGTATATTTATATGGGAACTTTCTACTGTGCGTATAAGTACATAAGTAATGAATAAATGCTTCAACATTATTATAAGTGTTCGGGAACTTTATAATGGTAATGAGTCGTTTTATATAACGTAAGAAATCTTGAAGAGAATGATTTCCTAAAGTAAATATCATAACCTCGCTTTTCACATGATAAAACCTTATGGAGAATAAGATAGGGAAATTGATGAGATTTATTAGTACGGTAGGAATGCATACTAGATGAGAGGTGAGAATTCTCAAGAGAGTGTCGCATACTAACATGGTTGTTGCATTAGCGGGTAATCATTTTAAATACTTTCTAAACTAATTTTAAACTATTTTACACTCGGGATATGACCCGTTTCCTGTTATCTCTTTTCTCTTATATATATATATATATATATATATATATATATATATATATATATATATATATATATATATATGTATGTATATATTTCTGGTGCCCATCCACAAGGGCATCTTGCGTAGATTCTTTGGACCGGATGCGCTGCAGCTTATGTGGGGGTTGTAGGACATTGCTTAGATGTCCTCGATGTTGAATCTACTCTCATTCTAGTTCTAATTAGTTAGGGCACGTGTCGCCCTTTTTCCTTATTCAGTTGGTTTTGTCAGAGACTATGTTCATTTATCTTTTGTATTTTACTCTTTGGGTTTCCATTACTGTCAGGAGAGTTTTCCTTTATGGTTTTAAAGTTGGTATTAGTTATTTGGATGAGTAAATTCATAGGTGTTTATTTCCATTCTAATAATTGTGTGATTCTTAAATTGTATATTGTTAAAGGTTTTATAATTGGATTTAATGAGATGAAAATAATGTTTTAAATGTTTTTGACACTTAGTAATTATTTAGGGTGTTTAAATTGGAAAATTTATTTTTTCGACAGTGATGCTAAGAATGAACCAACCGTTCACCTTGATTATAATTTAATAAAGGACTGATCACCCGGCATTTAATTAGGCGGGGTGTTACATCCCTCTCTTCGACGATTTCGATGATTTTCAAATCCTAACATTTCAATCTCAAGTTTTTCAATATTAATCTCAAAGGTAACACTTAAACCCTAATTTTTTTGTATTCGAGTATTTGTGCATTTATATATGTGTGTGTATTTCTATGTGTATGTCTGTATTTCTATGTATATGTTTGTGTATGTGTGTATACATGCGTGTATGTATGTGTGTATACTATATATGTGTGTGTTTTGTGTATGTATATATGTATAATGTGTATGTGTGTGTGTATTATGTATTTTATGTGTGTACTCTGTGTGTGTGTGTGTGTGTGTAAGAGAATTTTTTTAAAAATAAATGGAAAAGTCGGTATATATAATTATTTGGGTAAAATTAAAATAAATACAAAAGTAGGTATACACACACATTGTATATATATATATATATTGTGTGTGTGTGTGTGTGTCTAAGGGACAATTCTTTAAAAAAATATAAAAGTAGGTATATATAACTATTTGGTTTATTATAATTTTATATGTGTATGGTTTGATATGTTATTATTTTTTTGGGAAAATTATTAACACTATTTGTACGTACTATGATGTATACTGACTGTTGTCATTTTGAAATCTTAGCATGGAAATAAAGTAACCATAATCCTCTTCAATCTATCCACATAAGCATGGAACAAATCATACGGTTCAATTTTGTGTCTTATACGACGAGTTGATATTTGGATTTCACATCGACGAGATCCAATATGCACGGGATTCATGCCCTCATACATAATAACTAATAAATTAAATAGCAAAGTACTCTTAGGTCCCTCAAAAATAAATTTTAAACACTAAAGGAATTTTAACAAATTTTAAACACTTATGTCCACTAATTCTCTTCTTGTAGAAGTCCACGCTAGTGGCATAACAAGTGAACCTAATAGTAAATTGTCCTTAAATGTTTAAAAATTATCAACAAGGGACCTAATTGTAAATTGCCCTAAATTAAAATTTCACTGGGTGAAGAGAAGGGTAGTGATTATTCAAAATCAAAATCAAACTAACCTAACTAGTTAATGATATATTAGAGCCATTATTTATAGGAATCATACTCACGTCCTCGTTCATTTTTCTCGGGAAAAACGAGTCACGATGATAATAAATGGCAACAAGAGTGTAAAAGGTTGTAATTGGACCGCACTCGTACCTCTTTCATTAATGAGCCTCGTTCAGAGGGTACTCCGATTTATTGGTATGAGAATAGGAAGATCGAACAATTTAGCTACCTTGTAAACCATGGAGTTCATCTCCGGCAAGAGTACTTATTCAATCGTATTTTATTTCTCCTACCAGAATGCTAGGATGAAGCTGTACAATATATATTTCGCGTACATAATCCCGATAGAGCACTTATATTACTTACGCTTTTAGAGAACGCAGGAAAAAATTCACCCATTATGGATAGAATTACATACAAAGATCATTGATGAAGACTGTGATGTCTCGTGACATATACACGTCAAACTCAATCTTGTTAATAGGCTAAAGAGGATGAGATTTCAAGTTCATGTCACTGACATCTATGCATCCATTATAGATACACTTCCTCCTAATTGGCCACCTACAAAAATCCATAGTTTTAAAAAAAAAATCACGACTGGATAGAGATCAGATACATTAAACTTTTATTAAAGTCTTACCATGAAAAGGTAGATTATAATATATGGTCAAAAAATTTATTTTGTTAGTTATAATTTCATATTGAACTTTGAAATTATGCATCTGTTATAGATACACATTGAACTTTTATTATTTTTGTAGATAATGTCGGGTGGGAATGGGCACAACGCTCCGATCTAGAAGATGACACCACCCCAAGGAGAATTCTCATCACCAATTGGTGAGCAATACACAACTCCACCAATGATTCACTCCACTACTCTGGGTGGTAGTAGGAAAGGTACTCCAATTAATCCAATAGACACGCCCAATGCTCCTAGAACTATCGGTCAGTTGAGAAGAAGCCCATTGGGTTCTCTCTATTAGAAAATAACCCCACAGGGGATAAAAATAATGTTCAACAGTTTAAAGCCCAGTGTTTGTCCTTGGAAAAAATGAATGTGGGAGTGGGAGGTGCTGAAAATTAGAATCTCGTAGATAAATATTTTAAAGATGACATCTACGAGCAACTCATCAAGTGATTTTCATTTTTTGCAAAGTCAAAAAATAAGGTTCTTTCTCAGGTTGATGAATAACTCTGAACATATCAGATAAACCTTAGGCATAAGCATTTCCCTAAGGGAGCGTCGAGCTCCGAAATTTTGGCGCTCAAAGACAAAGTCCCTCGAATGTTGAGATGCAGTCGGTCAATGTAATGATTTCTGGAAAATGAGGTGAAGGACTCAAAAATATTACAAAGGGAGAAAAACAAGCAAAATAGGGCCACAAAACTGATGTCCACTGTCTTGGATCGAAATCTTATGAAGATTTAAATAATGAGTGGTCAAGCAAGACAAAAATGCAATCCAAATGAAGGAAAGATACCGAATTAAGCCAACTTGTATGTGCATGCAAGAAAAGCAAAGATAATAAATTCCCTCCTCACTTGCACTACTAGAAATAGACATTTTTATGACGGGAAAAATGGTCATAAAAGGTTATTTATGACGGTTTTCGAAGCTTTAAAAACCGTCGTAAAGTTGTGTGTAATAATAAAATTGATGTTAACAAAACCGTCCTAACAAACCACCTTATTACGACGGTTTTTCGTACAAACCGTCATTAACGGTAATATCATGTTCATTGATACATCGTTATAAACTTCTTTAAATGACAAATGTTAATAAAACAGTCATAAAAGATACATATTACGACAGTTAACTTGTTTATTATAATGACAATGTACAGAAAATAGTCATAAAAATGTCCTTTTTTGTTCATTATAATGACTGTGTACTGTAAACCATCATAAAAGTTGTTTTTTAGTATTTTTTGCTTTGATTTCTATTATACTCTTCCAATATCTCAAACTATGATCTATCAATTCAAATCACAAATTTCCATACTCAAAGTAGCAAACTCAGGGGACCAATATAACTTGAACAATATGTATAAAAATGTCATTAATATTTGAAGTTAAAGAAAATAAGTATACACCAACGGTCTACCAACTGAGTTTTGGACAACTCACAAAGAAAAAAAAAATCTAAAATGACCTATACTATAGGCATAAAAACTAGAAAATTAAACTGCAATATTAAGTCCAGTTGTGTAGCATGGAAACGTACAATAGCAACAGCTAGACCGGATACGCAATAGGCAATAACGGGATCAATATCTGAACAAAAGGAGGAAACAAATAGCAGTTAGAAACTAAAACAGATTAACCATATAGAGAATATATCTCAAACAGTAATAATATTATAATATAATATCGAGCATAAAAAATTAAATATTTGCATAATCTCAAAGTTAATTTTTACTTTATTCTTTATTATGGTAGGGGTGAGATAAATGGAGAATGTATCATGAAAATTTCAACAGAGTTTCATCTGTTTTTTTAATAATCCAAAATAATATGACATGTTTAACCAACAATAATGATATAAAGCCCAATTCAGGCATTCGCTAACAACAATAATATAAAGTCCACCTCGAGCATTCAACATTATGATCAACAACAAGAATATAAATCCCACCCCGACAACTCACTATGAAAAATAACTGCATAAATATCACCATGTGCATTCATTATCAATAGTAATAAAATAAATATCACCCTAGGCATTCACAATCAACAACAATATAAAGGCCACAACGGGCATCACAATTAAACATTTGCCTAATCTCAAAGTTAATTTTTACTTTATTCTTTATTAACGCATATGAGAGATAAATGGGGAATGCTTTATGAAAATTTCAGCAGAGTTTCCTTTATTTATTTAATAAACCAAAATTAAACATGACGTGTTTAACCAACAACAATATAAATCTCACCTCAAGCATTCGGCATCATCATCATCATCATCATCATCATCAACAATAACAACAACAGTATAAATTTCACCGCGGGCATTCACTATCAACAATAACAATATAAATACCACCAAGCGCATTCATTATCAATGATAACAATATAAATACCATCTTGGGCATTCACAATCAACAACAATATAAAGACCACCACATGAATCACAATTAAACATTTGCATAATCTTAAAGTTAATGTTTACTTCATTCTTTATTAAGGCATGGGAGACATAAATGGGGATGATTTTATGAAAATTTCGGCAGAATTTACTTTATTTATTTAATAATTCAAAATTAAACATGCCATATTTAACCAAAAATAAAAAATATAAAGCCCAACCCACACATTCACCATCAACAACAATATAAAGCCTACCCCTGGAATTCAGGATCATCAACAACAATAATATAAATTCCACCCCGGACATTCACTAACAATGAGACTATCCTACAACGAGTATTCGAAGACAAAGTGTCTCCTACAATGAGTATTCGAAGAAAAAGTAATAATGAGACTATCCCAAAGCATGACATAACAATTGTAGATGAGACAAAGAAGACTATTGTGGTGTCTTTTTTGGAATGAACTTGATACTAATATAGGACAATAACTGTTAGATATTGTTGATAAATCTTCGGTTGTTGCAATCAAATCACTGTGTTAGAGATTTCCAAGGCACCATAGTTGTAAATCATGAGACACCAAAATCAAAAATGTTGAAATCCTAGTATGATTCTGAAGGAAAAGAAACTTTATTGGATAATGTTGGATCTGGTGTGAGACTCTCAATAAAGAGTGGGATCTGATCTATCTATTCCGACCAAGTATCCCCTTCTCACATAACACATGACCAATCCTTAGGTGAGGAGAAGATTGTGTTTTTTTGGCATAAAAGATTATATAAGTTTTATTAAGCCTGATCAAACAATGTGGTATCGTGATTGTAAGATATGTAACATTAAAGTTACAAAAGTTATTGGATTTGGGTACTGGTGTGAAGTACGCCAGAAGAATGACGAAGATTTCAATTTGAGAGATATCATGGCTGTGAAAGTTTTTGATGGACATGGTGAATCTTGGCTTTCTGTTTTCAATGACTAAGCAAAGAAAATAATTGGGTCACAGCTGATGATCTTGATAAAATGAAATCATAAGAGGGAGATAAAAATCCTTACCAACTAAAACTGAAAGAAGCAACATGGGACCCTCGTATTTTTCGAGTAAGTTTTTCGCCACATGAACACATGAGTGAGAAACGACAGAGGATAACCGTCAGAGTTGTTGCTTCAGCTGATTACATAGCGAAGTCTAAATTTTTACTTGAAGAGATATATAAGAAAGTCTCTCAATAAGGTGGTTATAGAGATAGTCAGATAGAACAATGTTTAGGATTTTAAATAGTGATACTGGTGGCTATCATACTAACTATTGTAATATATTTTCCAGCCAATTAACACCAGTTGGTTATTTTCATTCTAGAAAAATGCATTGTAAGCAGTCCTATAATTAATAGTGAAATGTTACTCCAAGGAAGCAAACTTCAAGAAAAAATAATATTAACATAGAGAATAATACATCAGCCTAAAGATATCAAGGACTATGGAAAAAACCGACCTTCATTCTTTCTGGTATACTTTTAGAAGGAAGATGAGATGCACGAATGTATTTAACTTTTAAGTAGTTGTACATGACTACACATAATGCTGGAGACATAAACATTTAAACAAACTAAATACGTAAGTTTAAGAACCATATGGAAAGATAGTTTAATTGAGAATTTCCAGCAATTCGTAGCTAAATATAAATACCAACTGCATAGCCAATAATATTCAGCCTAGTAATTGTAGACTCTAGAAATATTACAGTTGAAAGGGCTATCAGTATCCAATCTGTCAGAACACCAGTAACTCGAACTGTCACTGCTCTAGTTCTACAAATCACTAAGAACATTGAAAAGTTTAATACTAGAGCACAAATAGCGTTGGAGAAAAAGATCTAAAATTTGAATTGAATCTGCGACACCTCCATTCCAGGCATCTCCAAGAAATACCAAGGTACATATAGAAATGCGAAGCTGAACATGAAAAATTAATTGTATTAACTGGCAATCCCTACACAACCAAAAGAAATTTCCTTCACACAAGATCTCTGCATGCGCATACAGATAACTAACAAATCAAGAAAATGGATTTTTATAGGAATTCGGGTGTCATTAATTGAATTATGTCCCCAAGTAATATTATGACTTGGATGTAAATGACTAGCATAATATACCTTTGACCCTATTTCTGACAAAATCCATTTCGTCAATGCAGTTGATCATTAACCGCATTAATTTTTTTTTTTATTAAACCTTAAAGTCCTTTCACATTAATAAAAGAAAAAATTTCAAACCCCATGAAGTCTCGGTCATCATTACACATGTGTTATGTCCTCGTGGCAGAGGGATAGCCGCTTGAGTCAAGTGTCTTGATCCCTTGGTCGGAGTATGAGTTCACGCAGAGTTATAGCATGTTATCAGCATCTATGAAGTCAATCTGATCTAAGAGTTCAAGTTATCTTGCGAGGGGTAAGGTCAAGATGTTAATTTGCGTATAGGAGAATTGGCTGAGAATTAAGGCAGACAAAAAGCACGACAAAGTCTAAGTTAACAAAGTGTTAGGTTGTGTGAAGATGTGATGCACCGGCACTGTTTCGGCGCCCTCCATGGACACCGCCTCTGATCCCTGGACGTTTCGATAAGGTGACACCCATCAAAGCTAATTGAAACAAATTTTTAGAATTCAAACTTTTGGCTCTTGATCTCATAGTATTGTTGTTCATAGTAATATATATATATATATATATATATATATATATATATATATATATATATATATATATATATATATATTAGTATAAAAATAAGGGTACAATGGGGAGAGATCACAAGTAGTACTCTCTCTCTCTCTACCCTCATAGCCTCATTTTTCTCTCCCACGGGTACAAGAAGAAGCACAAAGCTCCACTATGATGTGGATGTCAACCAGAAATGGGAAAGATAAATGCATAACCATAAAAAATAGCAACCTGTTCCCTTATGTCATCGATTATCCATCAGGCTAGGTGTTGTACATGTAGAAGGAAATAATCACCTTTTGTGTTCTATGCAAAACACACCAGTTAGGATGTGGAACAAAGAGTAATGACACCAAAAGATTATGAAAGATGCGACATCTTCTTGTAAGAAAAGGATCTTTAGATCAGAATTTTGTGTGACCGTGGCAAGAAACCTCAAATTTTCTTGGTGTGGTGAAGCGTTATGAATTTTGGGGGTGACGAAGTTTGGGTTCATACTAAACATTAACTAGGGATTATATAGGTTTTTATAAGGAAAATAACAGTCAACAATGTAGGCTGGACATAACCATGAGTTTTGGGGCTAAAAGTATGTTATGCTAAACATTGTTCTACCAATTCGTAATACAGAAAAACTAATGGAAGTCAAAGGCTAAATCAACCCAATATAAATCACAAAATGAGGAGCACCAGATTCAAAGTAGTAAACAGAGTAAACGATATTATATAGAGTTAAATGGGTCAATGTCATGTTAGCAATAAGTCAAAAAATCACTTCATTTATCTAATATGTTAAGCAAAAAATATTTTCAAATGTTATGATTGTAGGAAACGGAGACAATACATGGACAAGGAAATAAAGGCCACACAAAAATAGTCTAGAATTACAAACCAAGATTAATCCACAAATCATATATTTCAATAAATAATATGATAAGTATCGCTAAATTGACAAATATTAACTTGACTATCAATAGTAACTAGTAAGCAAATAAAATTGTCAGAAAGCACCAAGATTCGATACCTACATGGAGCTATGTAATATAAGCTTGTAATAGGATTTAGTGTCAAACCCTTCTTTTACAGAAGGACTTGGGTTAAGACTAGCCTGAGGGATTCTGCAAAGATGCCCGTAACCTGGTAAGTTGTACCAATTACGTTAAAATGAATTTCCCCATATAAGGAAATGATAACTCCAATATTGACCAGCACCATGTTTAAGAACACGTCCCACCTTAATTTGTCAGTGCCGTATAAAACATCCATGAGAAGTGTTGCCACTGGCATGTAACATCCAAAATTTAAAGTTAGCTATTCATTAGATATGGAGAGCACTACAATGACGTTTACATGAGAGTGTTGTCAAAATTATCTTTACATACTTGAGGCTTTGAGCATCTGAATGAAGGCCATCGATATATGCAAATAAGCAGTATTACCAAACCTGTTTCAAGAAACACAGATAAATGTGCGTTATTTTCTCTAATCAAATAAGAAAGTGCGAAAAAAGTTAAGTCATTAAAACTAAACAAAGATGTCCAGATACAATTCAAGCCTTAGTAATGGCCTTTTTCAGTTTCTAGGCATCTATGTGATCTCCCAAGTTGCAAGTAATACAGAATTTGGAGACATTTTTCAAGCATCTATTATCCATAAGGAAAAATTGAAAAACATTTCACTTTAGAAACTACTTATAAGGAAGTTCTATCAATATTTTTAATAAAAATAAAAAAATGAGGCAAAGTTATATCAAACTTTACTTTTTATTGAAAGAAGGAGGAATATTAATGGATACTGCTTGTCTCAAGTGCAATGCACGAGCAAGACAGAAAGGCAGTTCTACTTTTGAACCTGGTTCGACCTGAGATTGAAAAACACAATCATTAGAATCCAATCAATTCATTGTCTTCTTCACCCGACGCTTTATAAATTACCTTATTCGTATCATCACTTGAACCAAAGATCCCGACTCCATTGGGTGCCTCGCGGAATGCAGCTGGTACAAGTTATGGGCAAGATCAAAACAGAGTTGAATGCTAGAACAAAAAACTTATCAGTAGTAGAAGCATGTCCGTAAAAAAGTGTGATTGGACTCTTTTTGAAATTGTGGTTGTAGTTAGTTTTGTACGAAACTATTTAAGTTGGATGAATGTACTCGACATTTGGTTCAGGTATATTATCCAAATTTATCCAACATTTGTCCAAGCTAATCAGTTATTATTACTACTCAGTTCAACACAGTTACAACATTTGTCCAAACTAAGCAGGTATATTGTGTTCAAATATATTGTGTTGAGGTATACTGTCCAAACTTTCCAAAACTTATGAAGCTTATGTTGTGTTCAAGTATATGGTCCAAAACTAATAATTGTCCAAACTAATAATTGTCAACACATTAGGTTCCGAACTAATAACTAATGCTGTAATAACTGTCCAAACTGATAAATTATGAAATGCATCCGTTCAATAAGCAAACTACTTCATAAAACAATTAGTAAGCAATCGATAATTCAGCAGACCAAAAAAGTCAGCAGCAGTCCAAAAGAAATGATCAACATACAAATTTCAGCAGCAAACCAAAAATCAGTCCAAAAGAAACTATCAACATACAAAAATTTAACAGCAGTCCAATGCAACTATGAAGGTGTATCTTGCATTCGACCAAGGATGGAAGTTAAGATATAGAAATTTGGGTTGGAGAATTTTTATTTTGAAAAAATGTACAAATAATTTTTTTCCACATAATATTCACACTGTCTTTTTACACATTCACATAAGCAAAAGGACACATTTTCATTATATATGCTCTTAGATAGGCCCCTCACTCCCTCTTTTTTTCCCCATATACTATTGTGACAATACTTACTTAAAAACCAGTCTTAAGTATGGGTAGAAAAGACAACAAACCCGTAAATTATCATTCTGATTACAATATCCTTCCAAAATATGACATAGTTGCAAATATCCCTCATGTGTTGCATAATTAATAGTTCAAGGAGTTATCTGCAACATTAATTAGGATTTTATTTGAAACTAGTGTGATAACCCAGGGTGTTTCTTGTAATTTACGTATAAATAGTCACTATGATAGGTTGGTTGTACCTAATTGGTCGTGCTACTATGATTTACAAAGGGCATATGTTCCATTCCACATAGTAAGATATCAGGATGCTTTATTGAGCCTATTGTGTTGTGCTATAGAAATTGCGTAGCTACACGGTTGTTACTTGGAAGGGTGAGGGAAGCCTTAGGGGACTGTCGGATAGCGTCTACGTTAGACCCAAACTTTCTTAAAGTACACACGTGAGCTGTAAAGTAAGCCTTTTTTTATTAATTTATATCACATTATATATGCAATGTTTACAAAGACATATATGGTTTGAGCTTGATATTCAAATTTTTTATTTGATGATCAATATTTATATATGTATAGGGACGCACAATACATGTATGTTTGTATGTAGATACATATAAGATGTGGCATTTATAATGACTTTGGTCAAAAAGTTAGAAGAAGGGAGTCTCCTTTCACTATTTAGAGCAAGGAGATAGCATCAAACTATCAAAGAAAATGACATTTATTAAGAGAGAAATGGTACTTAGATGGAATGTCTTTGTCGGGGTTACCAACGAACTATTGAGTCAAAGTTTAATTCAACTGACTTTGTTTCAAATCAGTTAATTAGTAATAGAGTTATTTCTAGTTAGTTAATCAGTTAAAATCCAGTTAGATTGTTAGAAGTTTGTTTTAAGTCGGTTAGAAGTGCTGTTGTAACAATCTACAAGTAATATTTACCATTATAAATGACAAACTCCCCAACTTGATCTCTAATCTCTCTTCGATTCCTTTCCCCATCTAACATTTTAGCTCTTGTATTATAAAACGTTTTGCCTTCGCTGAGAAAATTTCACATGTGTATTCTATCTTTACGGTGGATTGGTAAATAACATTATCATACTCAATTTAGAGTTTGAACTCATTATCCCCAACTTGATCTCTAACCTCTGACCTGTTGACAGAGAAGACTGCAACAAAACTGTTTGAAATTACTGGTTAGTGGCGTATATCTCAGTGCCCTATAGAGGATGCGGGTGCGAGTGGGCCAATGCGTCGATTTTTAAATTACTGGGATTTGAAAGCAGCACGAGTGCTTCTATATATTTAACATATTAAATATATTTTTAATATATAATGCCGATATATATATATATATATATATATATATATATATATATATATATATATTATCAATATAATGACTATCAAATATTTAGAAGTACTTTGTTGAGTTTATAATAATATGTAAGGTCAATGTGTATTTAAGCATTTATTTATGAGACTAAAATAAAAACGCCAATATATAGGATTATAATGTATTTTTGATTTAAGAACAAAAAATTATCTAATGTATATTTTAAAAACAACTTGAAAGATGGACCTCCTTTAAGCTTAAATATTTTAAAGCCTAAATAATTATTAAAAGATATTTTTTAGATGGGTGTATTTTTAATATAAAAATTAAATCTGTATGTATAAATATATACAAAGATGGAGTGATGTAAAAGTCACAAAGGGTAACAAAAAAATGCTTTATCCCACATCGGAGAGAGCATACCTAAATATATGTTAAAAGGGTTTATATATTGGAGTTTTAGAATCCCATTCCCACATCGGTCTAGCAAAACAAAAGCAGCGGGTTAAGTCTCTTTAAATATGACTAGTAACATCTCTTTGGTATCTCAGACATGATCCTTTGGTTTGCGAAAAGATGGTCTATCAGTAGCTTAAATCCTTTCTTGGTTTAAAGTGAAATTAGATGAAAATTTACATTATACGACTTTGACTATTGTAAGTCACGAATTTGACTTTTCGGTTCGCTATTTTGCTTAGAATTCGCACCGAATTCAGTACTTTGTGATTTAAGTGCGCATGCGTTGGGTGGGTTGGACGAATTAGGGCACTAAGTGTTGATGTAAAAAACTAGATTGCTCTAATTATTCAATCACAGATAAATAAATAAGACAAAGATTTTTAAAGTGGTTCGGCTAGGAATAAAGCCTACGTCCACTGTTATGTTATTGCTGAGTGTTTGTGGAATTCTTGATTACAAGTTCTTTCAAGAAATTTCGGTCCCTTTGAATGAGGGAGATACAATGTATTTATAGCCTTGAGGCTGTACATGAAAGGTCCAATACATTAAATGATTTACATATGAAAGGGTAATACATTTAATGCAACGTGTGCGTCAAGAATACAATGGATAGTTGAACAGTTGTCCGTCTAGTAATTAATGATAAGGCCGAGATGCAGTTCGGACCGCCTTAGTTGCTTGTTGATCAAGAGTTCCTCGGAGTACTTAGAGTATCTCGGGATGATGTAGTTTCTCGGTGTATTCTTGTTGAAGGGAAAGAAGCACAGTTGGTCGGGAAATGATCTTCCTCGTTGCTATTGTGCCATGTAGATTGACACGTGTCTTCATCTTATTCGTCCACATCAGCACATTAATTTTGGTATCAACAGAAGCCCCCAATGTTTCATATTTTGAACTCTGAAGAGTATGGAACATTCTTTCTCGGTATATGGTAATATTAAATGTACTTCCCGGGTTTCAGGAACATTATATTCAAATTTCCTTCTTATTTCGCAGTTTCCGCCTTTTTGATAAGCGCTTTGATATTCGTGTAAATTTTGTCCTTTTAGCCGCCGGAAGTTTAGTAGTTTCTTTTTGGTAATCATTTCTTTCGCCGCTTCCTAATGCAAAGTATTTAAACTTTTTTGGTAACCATACCGTCGTCTTCGTTTTTCATTCTCTGCATTCAAGCTTTCTCTTCTCTTCTTCTCTTGTGCGTTCATCTTTGTTTCCGTTCGTTGTCAACACATCTCCTTTCTTTCTGTAAGATCTTCTTTCTTTCTTCTGTATCTCTTTTATTCAATATGGTTTATATTGTGGAATCTGTTGAGAAATTCCGTTCTGATTTTTCCATTCCTTCGTGGGTAACTCTAGAGGTTCTTTCTGAGCCTTTAGATTACTTTCGATTGGCTGAGGGACATTGGTTCCCCAGTCTTTTTGTTGCTGAATGCGGTTTTTCCTTTCCACCAAACCCATTATGTCTTGAGTTTTGTCAATATTTTGATCTTGTTCCTGCAAAAATAGCACCCAATTCATGGAGAATAATTAACGGGGTGCACAAATTAAATTTAACTCATGGGACTCGTATTGGGATCCCTGAAATTATGTTTTGTTATAAATGGGCCGTTCTAGATAATATTTATTATTTGAAAACTAGGTATTTGAATAGGGCTCTTGTAGTTAATCTCCCTGACTCAAATAGGGATTATTTTGAGCATGGGTTGGTCATAAAAAATTGGCAACATGCGCCGTTATCTGGGAATGAAGTATACAACGGTCCCAGATGCCCCCCATACGGCAATGGGATAGGTTTATTTTTCATTTTATTTTACTTATGAAATTATGCTTTCATCCTGTTTGATAAAATGTATGACTGATATTCTATTATGTATTTGTTTGCAGTTGATAGCAAAAGAAAAACTCCAAAAGAGTCAGAAGTGAATATCAAGCATTTGAAACTTATCTGGAATTTGCATAAGACCATTGCTGACGAGCATATTAGATCTGCTTCATATTTACTACAGTATAAGAGTTACACAACCTCTTATACTGCTCGCCCTGTTGAACCAGCTTCAACACCAGAAAGTTCATCTTCAGATTCTCATATCCCCCTATCTCAGAGAATGGGCAAGAAAAGAGCTCCTCCTGCTCTATTTGGTGACACTTCTTCTGCTGTTGGAGCCCAGAAAGGCAAAATTGATATCCCAGAGGGGACTAAAAAAGTAGATGCTGGTTCCTCCAAAGTTGCCGAGAAGCCCCCGGTGGCCCCGAGCAAGAAAAATGCTCCTGCTGATGTAATTGCCATCTCTCCGACCAAGACTTCTTCCTTGGTTGATGCTACTGACCGTCCTTTGAAGAGATTGAGGAAATCATCCTCGGTTAATCTTGCTGGAACTGCACCTTCTCTACCCGCTGGTGGTAGTGGTGTCTCAAAAATTATTCTTCCGAGTTCTTCAACGAACTCAGTTATACCCGAGGTTCTCGGGGTTGATGAAAAAATTCCTAGGGATACACTGACGTCCCTAGCTGCTCGCCATCTTTCTTCAGTAAATTTCTCATACCATTGATCTTTCTTTCTTTTTCTTGAATTCTTGTATTTGTGTTGACTCTATTGTTTTTCTTATCTTTCAGCTGGTGAACTGCTTCAATACCATCGTGAAGAAAGATCAAGTTATTAAAGCTTCCACTTCCTCGTCCGATGTTGACGATGCTCTGTTGGGTTTAACCCAATCTGTGAAGGAATCTCGCCAACAGTACATCGAGGAGAAAACTGTTTGGGAGAAAAAATTGGCTGTGGCCGAGGCTGATAAGATGAAGATGGCTGAAACCTCCAAGAATTTGGAGGAGAAAATTAAAGATTTGGAAGTTAAACATCAGGAATCTGATGATAAATTGAAGAAGGCAGAAGAAGAAATATCTACTCTGCGAGATATTAAGGTTAAGAAAGAGGAACTGGAGGTGAAGCTCTCCTCGGAGAAATCGAGGAGAAAAGTTGCAATCAAGAAACATTTCAGTGTTGGTTGGGAAAAAGGATGGGAGAGAGGGATAGCTGCAATGACGTCCCAAGTCCAATATGGGGAGTTGAAATACTTCTATGATGGTTGGGTAGCTGCTCTGCAAGAGCTAAAAGTCCAAGATGATTCTGAGCTATTCCAACGGCATCTCCCTGGTCCTCCTCCACCAATTGTGGAAGAAGAAGAAGATGAACCTGCTTCAGATGAATCTTCCATGGCTATGGGTGATCAAGTTTCTGCCTCTCAACCATCTGCCACCGAGGACATTTCCTCCATGCCTCCTCCTCCCGAGAAGACTCCTACCGATCAAGCTGTAGTTATCACCGAGCAACCGAGCTCCTCGTCCCAGCCTCCCGAGAAAGTCTTGGGGGACAAGGAAAAGGTGTGAAGTTGTTCGGTAGCCTTTCTGTATTTCCTTGTAATCGAACGATGTAACTTTTTGATGATCTAATAAAATATATCTTTGCTCATCTCTGTTGTTGATAACTTGTTTTTGTTGATTGTTGTCTTTTTCTTGTCATTAGTTTGTTGCTAGAATGGAATTGATCTCTTCTCATGATACCGAGCTGATGCAGCAATGTCATCAATACTATAAGGCTGGTCATACAGATCTTGGTACATCGGAAATTGTTGATATCCTTGGTCACGGTGCTTCAGAGCAGGCTATTGAAGCTTATCAATACTTGAAAGCTTTACTCGACCGAGCAGTGGCCAACAATGTCACTTACTATGAGTTGATTGAAGAGCTTCATGGTTCCTTAAAGGATCTTCAAAATCAACATAACGAATCAATGGCTTTGTTACATGAAGATTATGAAAATAAATACTAGCAGCTCTCTTCAGAAACAGGCCACAAGAAGATCATTGCTGGGTATGACGTCAGGGAGAGGATCCTAAAAGGTGAAATTGAAGCCTGTAGACAAATCGCTGAGATCTTGGAGCAAGAAAATAATAATTTGCAGAAGAAATTAGCTCAATATGAATCTGCTGCTTCATCCTCTACTGCATTAATACCAGTCACTGATGAAGGCTTCTCGCTCTTAGAGGTCGAAAATGCCAAACTGAGGCAAGAGCTGGAGGACTTAAGAAAATCTGCTATTTCTGGAACTGCTCGGGGACGAGGAAGAGGTTCTCGGGGGCGAGGAAGAGTCAGCCAAAATGTTGAGGAGGCTCGCACTCAGTCTACTCTGGAAACTCAAGCATTCCAGTTGAAAGTAAAAGACCGTGCTCTGACTGAAATGTCTAATAAAAATCTGTCTCTGGAAGATCAGCTGGCATCAACGAAATCTGCCTTGCATAACAAAGATCTCTTTGCCAAAAGCCTTCATGAACAATTGGATAGATTAACCTTCCAATTCCATAAACAGCCAAGAGAATTATGGATGGAAGGATACAATGAAGCTCTCGTTCATCTGGATGCTCGCATTGAACATGCTAATAATGAAGGTTACAAGCAAGGATGGTTAAATGCATTGGGTGTATTAAAGTTGGAGCAAGGGCATTTTTTATGGGACTATCATGCTCCATCATTATTAGACCTGCCTGTACCACCTTTCAAATTGGATATGGCATGGATTCCAGCTCGCTCCATTCCTCGCAGTCTAATTTCGAAATATCTTGGTGATTATAGCCTTCACTCCCAAGCTGAATTATCTCGTCCTGAGCATCTTTTGGATACACCTTCTGTTATGAACGTCAGAATGCTCAGAGATGTTAATTTCATCAATTCTCCCATTTGCCTAGAAGACCCTCCTGCCGGCGAGGAACCTGTTTCTAAAGCACAGGGCAAAAAACCAATAGAATAGTAATGTCCATGTAACAATTTTGTAATTTGTAATTTATTCCAGATTAATGAAAAGATTTTCATTTTCTGTTTGCCAATTTTGTTTTATCAAGCACATTTATATTTGTACATATGTATCTATGTATCTATTAAAAAGCTAACAGTATTATTGTTCAATAAGCAACTTAATAAAAGGTTACAAGTATTAGTAATGTTTCTCGATCACTTAATAATAAAGTAATGAGAAAAATGTTCAAACTGTTTCCAACCAACCAAGGTGGGTGAATAATGTTTGTCGACTAAATACAGCTCCGACGAACTATACTTGGTTTGATTATAAAATTTGCGTCCGACCAACTAATCAATAAGTTGTCCTCGCCGACCAACTACAGTTATTGGGTTTTTATCCCCGACCAACTATACTTGGTGTATTTTTTAAACATTTTGTTCTTCAAAGAACTCATTGTAACAATATTACCTCCCGACCAACATAAGTTGTAATATGAGAGTATATTTTTATCTTACCAACCGTGGTTGATCCTGCTGGTGTACACTTTTTGGCTCCTTAAAGCTTTTGGCTCCTTAGAGCATTTTTTTTTTTGGCTCCGTAGAGCATGCCCTCCTAACCAAAGGAGGTTGGCTACTTATAGCACTTTTTGCTCAATAGAGCTGTCCTCCTAACCAAAGGAGGTTGGCTACTTATAGCACTTTTTGCTCAATAGAGCTGTCCTCCTAACCAAAGGAGGTTGGCTCCTTAGAGCACTTTTGCTCCGAAGAGCTGTCCTCCTAACCAAAGGAGGTTGGCTCCTTAGAGCACTTTTGCTCCGAAGAGCTGCATTTGTTGGCTCCTTAGAGCATGTCCTCCTAACCAAAGGAGGTTGGCTCCTTAGAGCACTTTTGCCCCGAAGAGCTGTCCTCCTAACCAAAGGAGGTTGGCTCCTTAGAGCACTTTCGTTGTATAGTGTATTACACTAGTATTCCCCGAAAAACTTTCATCCAGAAGGAAAAAATGGTGAAACGTCTTCGTTTTATTCATAATGAGAGAAATGCTTTACATTGGACATCATTGATAATACTTGCGCAGGTGTTCAGCATTCCATGCATTTTTAAATTCCTCTCCTTCTAGAGTTGCTATTCTGTAAGTTCCTGGTCGAACAACCTCTGTAACTCGGTAAGGTCCATGCCAGTTTGCTTCCAGTTTATTCTGCTTCTGAATGACCTTCTTTAGCACATAATCCCCTTCTTTTAAATCACATTTCTTTACCCTTTTGTTGTAAAACAGAGCTGTTCGCTGTTGATAAGCAGCATTCCTAATGGTTGCCTCTTCTCTGACTTCCTCGAGCATATCTAAATCCATTCTTCTCATCAAATCACTGATCGGAGAATTGAAATTTAACACCCTATGTGTTGGTAGGCCCAACTCGGCAGGTATCACAGCCTCACTTCCAAATGCTAGCATATATGGTGATTCTCCTGTTGCTGCTCGGGGAGTTGTTCGGTAAGCCCACAAAACTGACTGTAGCTCATTAATCCAATTTGCTTTAGCCTCATTTAACCTCTTCTTCAACCCATTTAGTAATGTTCTGTTCGTCACTTCAGTCTGCCCATTGCTTTGGGAATGGCCTGGTGTTGAATAAAACTTCAAGACGTTTGACTGATGACAATAGGCAGCAAATTCTTCATTATCAAATTGTGTTCCATGGTCTGTGATGAAAGCGTGGGGGAGACCATATCGACAAATGATATTCTTCCATATGAATTGATACACCTTCTCGTACGTCATATCAATTAGTGGTTCAGCTTCCACCCACTTAGTAAAATAGTCTACTACCACGACGAGATACTTGAACCTTCCTCGGGTCGTCGGCAGTGGTCCAACCAGATCAATCCCCCACATGGCAAATGGCCAAGGTGATGTTATGGGTGTCAACAATGCCTGTGGAGTTCTTCGGATGGAAGAAAAACGTTGGCACTTGTCACACTTCTTAGCATAAGCTATACAATCAGCTCTCATCGTCGGCCAATAGTATCCCTGTGTCATCACCCTTTGCAGTAGGGTCCGACCTGCTACATGAGCTCCACAAGATCCTTCATGGATTTCTTCAATCAATTCTTTGACTTCTGATGGATGCACACATCTCTGCAAACCTGCCATAATTCCTCGTCTATACAAAACACCATTAGTTAACACATACCGAGCAACTTTATACTTCAATTTCTTGGCAGCTAGTTTGTCCTCCGGTAGTACTCCTTCTTCAATGTATGCTCTGATAGGATCCATCCAAGATGGTCCTAAATCAAGGGTAATAATCTTCATCGTCAGATCTTCTTCTATGCTCCGACTTTCTAATACTTCAATTGGTATTGTTCTTCGCAGCTCGGTGCGCGTAGCTGACGCTAGTCGGGCCAATGCGTCTGCTCTGGCATTCTCCATTCTCGGTATCCTCACCAATTGAATAGCATCAAATTCTTTCAACAATTCCATCACTTTTGCATGGTACTTCACCATTAACTCTCCCTTCACTGCATATATTCCCGTCATTTGATTCACAATTAACTGAGAATCACTGAAAACAATTACTTGACGTGCCTCCATAACTTTCGCCAAATGAAAACCTGCTATCATAGCCTCATATTCAGCTTCATTATTGGAAGATTTGAATTGGAATCTCAAGGCGTACTCCATGTCAATATCATCTGGAGAATTTAAAACAATCCCTGCTCCACAACCAGCCGTGCAAGATGATCCATCTACATATAATCTCCATGTATGTAACTCATCTTCAAATTTCTTATCTGTTAGAGTTCCTCGGTGAAATATCATCTGTTTTCTTTCATCATCCCCGAGTATCCTTCGTTCCTCGTCGATCATTTGTTCGTGCCCCTCCACCAACCGGAGTTGGTCGGGATTTAAATATGATGATTTTTCTACATACACAAGTCCTTTTACCAACCTTGGTTGGTTTGGATCTGTGTCTGTCGATCCTGTATCGTCCACAGGTAGGTCACCAAGCATCTTTTGCTCCTCGGGGGTATCAGGGTATGTGAACTCTGCTATAAAATCTGCCACGGCTTGCCCTTTCAACGATGATCTGGGTTCATACACAATATCATATTCACCGAGTTCTATTGCCCAATACATCAATCTTCCTGATTTTTCTGGCTTGTGAAGGGCTTGTCTTAACGGCATGTCGGTATACACAATGATGGTATGGGCCTGGAAGTATGGTCTCATTCTTCTACTTGCTTCAATTAATGCCAGTGCCAATTTTTCCAGCTTTGGGTATCTGATTTCCGCACCTCGGAAGGCCTTGCTTGTGTAATAAATTGGCTTCTGGACTCCATTCTCCAATCTGATCAACGCCGAGCTAACTGCATTTTCTGATACTGCCAAATACAAGTACAGCTTCTCTCCATTTATTGGCCTAGACAACAATGGTGGGGCTCCCAAATACTTCTTCAGATCTTGAAAGGCTTTCTCACATTCATCAGTCCACTCAAAACTTTTTCGTAGCGTTTTGAAGAATGGTAGGCATTTATCAGTTGCTCGGGATACAAATCTGTTGAGTGCTGCAACTCGTCCGGTAAGACTTTGCACTTCTTTCTTCGTCGTCGGGGATCGCAGCCCTAAAAGAGCTTTGATCTTTTCTGGATTTGCCTCAATACCTCGTTGGTTGACGATGTATCCGAGGAACATTCCTTCTCGTACTCCAAAGGTACATTTCGTCGGGTTAAGCTTCATCTGGTATTTATCCAGTTGATCAAAAGTTTGACTCAAGTCAACCAAATGATCTGCAGCTTTCTTGCTTTTGGTGAGCATGTCGTCGACATAGACCTCCATATTGCGGCTGATTTGTTCGGTGAATACCTTGTTCATCAACCGCTGATATGTTGCACCTGCATTTTTTAAACCAAAAGGCATAACATTATAACAATAAGTTCCCCTTGGGGTAATAAAAGAAGTACTTTCCCTATCTTCAGGTTTCATTTTGATTTGGTTGTAGCCAGAATAAGCATCCATGAAGCTGAGTAGCTCGTGTCCCGAAGTAGCATCCACTAGTTGATTAATTCTGGGCAATGGAAAATGATCTTTTGGACATGCTTTGTTGAGATCAGTAAAATCAACACACATTCTCCACTTGTTGTTCTTCTTCTTTACCATCACCACATTCGCCAACCAATCTGGATATTTCACGTCTTCAATGAATTGGGCTTTCTGGAGTTTCTCGACCTCCTCTTGTATGGCCTGGTTCTTCTCGGGACTAAACACTCTTCTTCTTTGCTTCACAGGTTTGATCTCCTTATTCACATTGAGTTCATGACATAAGAAGTTTGGATCTATTCCTGGCATGTCTTCATGACTCCAAGCAAAAGTATTCTTCCTGTTTCTCAAGAAAGTTATCAACTCCTGTTTTATTGAAAAATCCAACGACGACCCTATCTGAGTTATTCGTTCAGGATGCTCGTCGTCCAGGATAACAATTTCTGTAGATTCCACAACCTGTCCTTTTACGAGTTGAGATTCATCCCTAGGGTCAAGAGTTTCAATTTCTGTGCTTTCCTCCACTTGGTAAGTAGTAGTCTTTTTCTGTAACTCTTCAAGTTCCTCTTGCTCGGTCGACGAATAATAGCATTCCCGAGCTACTTTTTGATCACCTTTCATAATTCCTACTCCAAAATTCGTTGGGAATTTCAAACATTGATGAACTGTAGATGGAACTGCTTCGAACTTCTTCAATCCAACTCTTCCCATGATGATGTTGTAGGCGGACTGCACATTCTTATCCATTACAAAAAAGCGTATTCTTTCCATTCGACAAGCAGGCCAAGTTCCAATGAGTATATCCAACTTGATCGTCCCAAGTGGAAAAACTTTCTCGCCAGCAAAACCCAGAAGGGGTCTGTGATAAGGTTCTAACTGAGATAATTTTAAATTCAAGCTATCAAAGCATGAATAATACATGATGTCTGCTGAACTACCATTGTCTACTAACACCCTTGAAATGACCACATCCTTCATCCTCATTTTGATCACCAGCGGATCATCATGAGGGTAGAGAACACCTGCCAGGTCGTTTTTTGAAAAACCAATCACTAGCTTCTCTTTGTTTACTTTCCTCGGACGATCATCCTCGGCCAGGTTTATTCGCTGAATGTATGAACAAGCTTGAGCCTCTCCGAGATAAGCTTTTCTTTCTGCAGTAAGGTCTCCTCCTCCTGCATCTCCTCCTGTAATAACATTACAATCAAATGACCCAAAACGTATGGAAAATACCTCTCGTTCAGGTTTCCTTGGCTTCTTGGGAAGATCGGGGTCATCATCTGGATCCTCTTCATGGTCCCTCCTCTTTTTCTCCTCTGCTCGACGAGGAGATCTAGATCTCTCTCTAGTTCTATCATCATTCTTCCTCTCACTCCTGCGATCTACGTACTTTGATAATTTTCCTCTTCGGATGAGTGTTTCAATCTCGTTCTGAAGGGCTATACAATTTTTGGTCATATGGCCATGATCTTTGTGAAATTCGCAATATTTGGTCTTATTCCTCAGGTCGGGATCTGTCTTCAGTTTCTCTGGCCATTTGATTTCCTCGTTATTCCTGATTTCTTCCAAAACATGATTAATACCCACTTTCAATGGAGTATAATTATCATACTTCTTTAGGGCTTCCAACTTCATCCTGTTATTCTTGGAATATTTGTCACCATCATTACTTTTCTGATCTTTCTTCTTAGAATTGTCGACCTCCACTTTAACTTCTTTATCCATACTCTTCTTCGCAGCCATAGCCTCCTCGGCATTCATGATTTTGGCCGCCTTTGCCATCAACTCCGACATATTTTTAGGTGGATCTTTAGCCAAAGTGTAATACAGCTTGTTAGGCAGCAAACCACTCATCAAAGCAGTGATTGCTGTCTTTTCTTCATAATCTATGACTTCCAACTTTTCGTTATTGAAACGAGTTATGTAATCTCTAGTACTTTCACCTGATTTTTGTCTAACACTTAGCAAGTGTGCTACTCGCTTTACCGGCTTTGCTCCAAAACAAAAATTGCCAATAAACAACTCGGCTAACTGAACAAAAGTTGAAATCTTACCCCGAGGAAGATTATTGTACCATATCTGTGCAGATCCAGTAAGAGTTCCCGAGAATGCTCTACACCTCATCTCGTCGGGGACAGCGTAGATATCTGCAGCAGCTTGGTATTGTTCTATATGAAGTACGGGATCTGTCTTTCCATCGTACTTGGGAGTTACTACGGGTGCTTTGAATTTCGACGGCGTAGGGAAATCCACAATGGCTTGCACAAAAGGTGTTCCTTGAACAAAAGTTCTCTGTAAGGGATTTCTTGCCTTAGCCATTTCTCCCAGTCTATCCTCCAATCGTTGAATGGAACCTTTCCATGCTTCATTCCCTTCCTCGGGCCGTTTAGTCCGAGCAACTGATTGCTCTGACGTAGCTTCCTGAGATTTATCTCGACGAGTGGTTGTTCGCGATTGCGCAGATCCTTCTCTCAAACCTGGTGGTGGTCGAAAACTTCTTGATGGGGCCCTAGGTGGATTCATGTTCCTCCTTGGTCCTAACCGACTGAAAGGAGATACTCTACTTAACCTCTCCAAAGCGCTAGTTCTCTCCGGAGAGAGAGTGATACGTTGATCTGTATCCGAAGCCCGTATTGATGAAGTTCGCCCAGGTTGATAAGAAAAATCGTTAGACTCCTCATTGCGATATGACCCAGTGCGTCTAGATTGCGATTGCCTATGATCACTTCTTTGCCCTGAATAGGTAGGTGCACCGCCCTGAAGAGTTTGAATGAGTTGCCTCATGGATTCTTGCATGGCGGTTTGTCCTTGAGCCAGATTCGTCATAATCCCAGCCAGATCTGGGGATGCAGATGGATTTGGAAGATTTCCAGTATTTCCAACATTTCGATTACTGGATTCTGGATTATCAGCCATTGGTGATAAATGATTTTTATGAAAAACGATAATAACAGTCGTTTTCCCACAGATGGCGCCAATCCGTGAAAGAACTTGTGTATCTCCCTCATTCAAAGGGACCGGAATTTCTTGAAAGAACTTGTAATCAAGAATTCCACAAACACTCAGCAATAACATAACAGTGGACGTAGGCTTTATTCCTAGCCTAACCACTTTAAAAATCTTTGTCTTATTTATTTATCTGTGATTGAATAATTAGAGCAATCTAATTTTTTACATCAACACTAAGGTTCTTCACTTCTTGGTTCTTTTTCTTCTTTCTTGTTTTTCTTGTTCTGAGTGATTGTAGCGTGGGATATTATTTTCTGTAATTACCTTGTTCTTTCAATTGTTTGAAACTTTTCTTATACATTGACGTTGACTGTAGATCATGTTATTCAAGAAGTGAAAAACACGTAGCCTAAAATTCGGATCAAGCTTTATGTATCCATTTATGCGCTTAAGGTTTAGTTCAAGCCTATGTTTAGGAATCGTAATCTTCATAGATATTGGAAACCTCCTTGTCAATCATATTCCTACTCATCATACAAATTTTGGAGTTCGTATATTGTGTACTACATGATATTATATCAAGTTACACAATGCAATGGTTTGACCTTAAATAACTAGGCAATCGGACTATAAAAAAAGACAGTAAGAAGTTGGTTGTAAGTTGGTTCAAAGTCAGAGACATTAAACTGACTTTAATATCCTAACTTCCTATGTAATTTTTCTCGGCTTCCATTCCTACATAACATTTTTGATCCTTTGTATCAGATAACCGCTTTTGGTTTGGGTGGTAAGATTTTATAGAGCATACCATGACGTAAATCTTTAAGTGCGGAAGTGTTATTGTTACACTACACATCACTACACTACACAACAACAACAACAACTAAACTAAATAAATGAAATGGGTTTCTTTCTCTCTTTATTCTCAATTCTAAATATTCAAGGGTTCATTACAAATGAGGGACAATGGTCCTATTTATAGTAAGAGTTAGCTTGTTAATCAAGCTAATACCCAAAATGACTAAAAAAAGGCAACTAATAACCAAAAATGACATATTAGTCCCAAACATACTTGGAAACTAATTAAGCACTAAAAATAAAGGTAAAATACAATTAAACCCTAAACTAAAAATAGAAAATAAAAGATAGTCTTCTCCCGGAGGCACAACCACGTGTCATTAGAGATCCCATACACATCATACCATCTTAATGGTGGATTGGTGAGTAATATTATCTACTAAAATTTTTGGTTTTGTTTTTATGAAAGATGATCTCATAATAGTAATTGATTACTATTATTACATGTGTAGGGGCTTTCTCATGTCTTAGTAATAGGATCTTGATATATTGGTTCTCATGATGCATTTTTTCAACTGTTGCATAGCTAGGGTGAAAAGATGATCGGAAACTTGGGCTTGTTTATCTTATTACCGGAGACTACACTTCCTTTCAATCTCAATAGAGATAAATTAGGAACCCTACACCCAAATTTGCCACTCCTTAAATCCCAATGTTCCATTTTATTAGCTACTATCATTTTATCTCCAGCCCCTGCTTCACATACTTTGATTTTAGTTCTGAAATCGAAAATGATAGGCCCATTCATATAAGAGTGGGTTGTTAGGGTTGGGAAATGGTTGAAGATAACAACAAATCAAGAACTTTAGTATACAAATTTCTTGTAAGGATATAATCCGGTGAAGCGACCCCTTCGATTTTATACCTGATCAAACCAAACCGAACCGACCCTTAAAAAAGCCTGGACCAAAAATTTTATGCTCGATTTTGTCGGTTTGGTCAGTTTTTTTGCACACCCCTATCCTTTGCAGACTTGGAGGCCAATACTGGTAAATCTTGTCTCTCTCTTTGGCCCCATTTTGTTCTTGGTTGCAAATTTTTCCTAGCAGAAAATTATTTTCACATACAGAGATTTTAATTTGGTTCACTACTTTTGTTCATATCACAACATTAGAGCGTTTACCCACCCGAACAAAACACGACCTTAATTATAAAGAATTTTCCTGTATAGAATTTGATGTTATTTTTGTAAAAGTCACTGAATAGAGATGTCAAAATCTGATAGTTATTGTTTTTCAGTAGTTGTATATGTTATTTCCTCAGTAGCATATGTAGGCCTAGTTTTTGCATGATTAATAGTAAGTGTGAATGCATTTGTGATAATCCACTTTGGCTCCGTATTTAAATATGAATTTTGTAGTTATTTATCAAGATCGGTATCTAGAATGCCGTGTAAAATATCAGGAAAAAAGATTAGTCAAATATTGTATAGTCCCAAACCTAAAGTCTCCCATACAATGTAAGTGAGGAGATGACATTGAAGTATAAAACAAGGTGGCATTTATCAAGAAAGAAATGGTACCTAGGCCGGCGAATCTTATAGACTATTAAAAAAGAGAGTTAGAAGTCAATTCAAAGTTCAATCAGTTCTTTCTAGTTAGTTAAACTGTTCAAAGTCAAGTTGTTAAAAGTTTGTACTTAACTAAGTCAGTTAAGTAGTTATTTCTAGTTAGTTAATTTGTTTTTCCTAGTAGTTAGAAGTTTGTTTGAAGTCGGATAGATACGGTGTGATAAAATTCTATAAATAATAACTACTGATGCATTATAAGGTATGTCCATTATAAATGAAAAGCTCCCCAACTTGCTATCTGGTTTATCTCTAATTCATTTGCCCACTTCCTTTCCCTATCTAAGATATTTGGCCTGGTATAAAAAAAAGGGTTTCCTTTCATCGAAATATTTTACAACTCTATAACATCTTTTTACAAAATATCATCTTGTGGTCACTTGTTTTCCATTTACCCATTAAATTGATTACTCTTTTTATATTTTATAGGTTAGAACTCATCATCCTCTGATTGTGGAGGAGTGATAGCCTTGGGTCCTCTCCTATTAGTCTCCACCCAACGACATAGACACTACTTCAAATCTTTTAATGGACATACAATATTGGACTGCACAAACTCATATAATGCTCAATTCATGTAGGGTTGTACAGAAATCATATCACCGTGTCTCGCAATAATTAAGGCATGCCGTGTGCTAAATGTAACTATATATTGCTGATTTGAGCTCCATTTAGACACAAAGAATAATAAAATATCCCTCTTTCTTCTCCCATGCAATAGGTTGCTACTCTCGCACCCGAAGTACATTAAATTTTATGTTTCGTACACTGTTGGGAGAAATGCCATAACTTTTTCATCGTAAATCGAAATCAGGAAACTTCGGTGCCATTGGATTCGCATCATCCGTGCCTAGCTAACTATGTTTTGGGATATTTTTTGCACTATTTGAAGGGCAAAAATCGACTCCAAAGTCATTTATTACATCTTTTTATCACCCACTTTTCTTATTTTAGTAATATTTTTATCTTCGGGTCTATTTTTTCCCCTATAGTGATTGCATCTCTACATAATATTAATGTCTAATTTAGAGTCTAATACGGGTTGGAGACATCTATTCTTTTGACTGATATTAACTATGTATCTTGGTCAAGAGCTGTTCCTTTGTCACTTAGTGGCAAGAAAAGTAGAAATTAAACACCACCAATATAAACCCATTCCAGTCTCACAGCAAGTCAAGAGTAAAAAAAAAATATAAAGTATACAAACACAATACAATAATAACATATCTCACATCAAGTAATCAATCCAAACAATAAACTCAAAACTAAACAAATACCACAATAAATCATCAACCACTAACAAACATTAAATATAAATCCCCAAAAATGTGATATATATATATATATATATATATATACATACGCACATTCACACACACACACACATAAGTTAAGAGAGAGAAGAAGAGGGATGATACCTCTAAGCAACACAAGAAAGTTAACTCAAGGGTGCGTCTACTTTTCAAAGCAAACTAAAGAGCTGGACATTCAATCAGAAAAGCTTATTCAGATCAGATATACAAGGACTATGTGTGTGTGTGTGTGAGAGAGAGAGAATACCTGGCAGCCAAAATAATAGGAATGAGGGAGAGGGTTCAGCCAATTTTGGGTGAGGATCATTCGATTTTGGGTGAGGTGAAAAAACTAGGTTGATTTTGGGGAAAAGTGTATTTTGAGATGGAGGGAAAAAGTCCGCCTATCTTTCGGTAGACGCGCTGAAAAAAAATTAGGAGGGAGGAAATTCTGTCATAAATGACACTTGAATTAGATATACTAAATCCGTTTTCATAAAAAATAGTCGTAATAGATATAAATAGATATGATTATTGTATTTAAAGTGTCATATAAATTAGAATTAATGACATTTTACAAAATATATGTCATGTAAGTAGGAATATTATACTTTTAATGATAATTTCTTTAAAACTCTCATAAATTAACTTTTTTTAAGTGTCATAAAAAAGTACTTTTCTTGTAGTGTTGGATAAGACTCTAGAATCAATAGAGTCTATGAGTAGTCTGTCATCTTCAATCCCGTTCAACAACCTTGACAATAATGCCCTTGCACAGACATTGGGGAAGGACCATAGAGGGAGGACGAGAGGTTTGGGGTCACATATGTAAAAAAATAAAATTCAAACACACCGCACCTCTCATGGACGAGCTTTATTCTGTTAATAAGTATTTCTCGTCCAATGATGAACGTCATTCTAGGAGAAAAGGGTATGTAACGGGGCTTCGAAATGAATTGGGAGGCATGAATGAGAAACTTTCACAAATTGTGTCCCTTTTAACCGGTCGTATGCCCCTGTAGCCTCCAATGCATCCTGGTTTCCCTTTACCTCCTCAAAATTTTTCTCCTTCTCCATTCCTCTCACAGATGATGGTTACTCCTTCAACATTCACTCTCTCAACTCCTCAGCATGTCACAGATCTTAGATCATCGTCAACAATCCACTGTGACTATGGTGCGAAATACTATATGAAGGACCAGAGCGGTAAAAATATTGCTAGGGTGTGCACGCTCATCTCCACTAAAGTAGGAACTTTAGTACATAGTCGAACTTTACAGGAGGGTGAGTGTCAGATCATGGTTGATGAAATCTATTGAGGTTTCGAAGATGTGCCTATGCACGTCGACAGTGGAGAAGGAAATGGGTTGAAAAATTATTTAAACTCTTTTATCATTTGGCCACTTCATCGTTTGATGAAGATGTAGTAATATTTTTCTTACATTGTAATAATATCACTAGACAAATTTATTTAATTTGAGTTTAAGTGGTTATTTAGTATCGTTAATTGGTGTGTTCTTGTATTTAAGTTATTACATAGTTTAATTGATTGGTGCGTTATTGACACTATATCAGTGTTTTACTTTGATTTACAAATAATATTACCTCCATTTGAAGATTAGTCTATTAACACAATTATACAAAATGGTATTTATTCAACATGAAATTTATTTTATCATGTTAACAAATGACAATAATTTGAAGATTATTGAATGGATTTACCACAATAGAGTGGATGGGGGAGACTGACCGAATAACTAATATATATGTCAAATGCGTTCATGAATTTATTAGCCACGCTTTTAAGAATATTAAAAGTGAGAAGATTCCGTGTCCGTACACCCATTATATGAATGGAAAATATAAATCTTTAGAAGATGTTGAGTTATATTTAATAAAGTGGGAATTTGTCAAGATTATAACAAATGAACATACCATGGTTAAAAATATGTACCTTATGTTCCTGAAGAATTACAAGTAACTGATCGCGTAATAACACACCAACAACTGGAAGTTATAAATGTTTTGCCAACACATCGCCCATTGACCGACCTAATTAACGATGCTTACGGAGTCCACCACGGCCAAAATCACCAACATATGAAGACAAAAAATGCGCACAATGGACAATTTGATACTTAACTACCAGGAGATCGAGAATATATATGGTTGAAAGCCGATCTGGCTAGACCGTTGTACAAATATTGCGATGGAAATCATGGGGGATTATATGCAATGATTGGTTTGCATAATTTGAAGAGTAATTTTGGTTTGTCTAGAACATCGTAACTAGAATTCTTAAGTGGGTTAAAGAAATTTTCCCAAAAGAGAACACATTATCTGATAATTATCCTACCATGGAGAAGAGCTTGAAAGTTTTGGGAATAAAATACAAATACATTCATGCATGAAAGTATGATTGCATATTTTACTACAACGAGAATGGAGAGAAGGATGAATGTACAGTATGTGGTGAGCCTAGATATGTCGTTTGTGAGAAGGGAAAGGACAAACCTACAAAATATCAAAAGTTCTCGCAAGTATCACAAAAGGTTTTGAAGTATTTTCCACTTGGGCCATGATTAAAATAGTTTTTTACAGTACTGTGGATAGCGGAGGGAATGACATGGCACACTTGATGCGAGGTGGGTGGGAATCTGATGCATCATGCAATTGATTCACCCATCTGGAAAATTTCAAATGCACAACACCATGAATTTGTAAATTAACCGCACAACATTCGTCTTGTAATCTCAACTGATGGGTTTAAACCTTTTGGTAATTTAAGTAATAGTCAGAGTTATTGGCCAGTTCTCTTGGAGCCTTTAAGTCTCCCTTTGACACTGTGTATGAGAAAGGAGTTCACATTATTGTCTTTATTGATACCCGGGCGGCCGAAGGCTCCCAATGATGATATTGATATATTCTTAGCACCATTAATCAAAGAACTTAAAGAGTTATGGGATAGAGGCGTGACATCGTTTGACTCTCATAAGGGTGAAGAGTTCACACTTAAAGTAATGGTGATATGGGCGATCCACGACCTTCCAGCTTATGGGACCTTATCCAGTTGTAATGTTCATGGTTATTATGGATGTCCTATGTATAGGGAGGAAACTGAAGCTTGTTGGCTAAAACATAGTGGTAAGATAAGTTATATGGGTCCCATCATAGATTTATACCGACCATCAACCCTTTTAGGAACGACAAGTCTAACTTTATGCCTATCAATCGCGAGTGCAGAACGCCACTTGCTCGGCTTTTTGGTCACCAGATCGAGGATAAGGTTAAGGCCGCGACTGTGGGGAATAGGTACATAGGAAAGCAACCCCAGTTTTTAAACCTCAAGCATAAATCTAGGGGGATCCAAATGACCCTAGTAAAGCAAAGTCGTGGTCCAAGCGATCAATATTTTTTAATTTCCATATTGGAAGATCATCGTGTAAGGAATTTAGTTACTGTGATGCACATAGAGAAGAATGTTGCAGTTAATCTGATAGGAACATATCTGGGTGGATCTCATTCCAAAGATGGAGAGCGGGCCCGCCTAGATCTACATAATGTGAAAATAAAGAAGAAACTCTAGTTGAAAAATGATCCTACAACATGAAGAATTTCTACCCCCAGGCTGCTTTCACTTTGACTACTAGTGAGAAAAAGATCCTCTTAAACATGTTGTTCAACTTCAAGACTCTAACCGATTATTCTGGTAATTTACGTAGGGTAGTAAGCTATCAAACAAATGACTTGAAACAGTGAAAGTCTTATGACTAACATGTAATCAACCAATTAATCCCTTTGTTATTTCGGTATTTCTTTTCTGAACACAAAGATCTCCGTCAGGCAATTATGAAAATCAGTTTGTGTTTTATCCTACTTTGTGCAAAAGTGGTAAATAGAAGGCACATTATAGCTGCGAAATCAACTTTAGCCGAGGCAATTTATGTATTAGAGAAATATTTTCCTCCGTCATTCTTCGATATCAGCATTCACCTGCTTGTGCATTTATGCGATGAAGCTTTGTTATTTGGTCCTGTTAGGTATCGTTGGATGTATTCTTTTGAGCGCTTGATAAAAACTTTCAAAGATTATGTAAAGAATACACGGTATATTGGGTTGTAAATTGCTAAAGAATATGTAATCGTGGAATCATCATTATACGTTAGGGAACATATGCCAGAACAAGAGGTGAGGAGGTTCAATCCTCTTGGAGAACAAGTGATCGAGGAACTTGATGAGTTTAAGGACAAATTGCCATTTGGTAACCCTAAAGAGGTGAAACTCACAAATCTACAATACGAGCAAGCAACTCGTTATGTCTTCGAATCACAAGATGAAGTCGAAGACTGGAGAGAGTGAGTATATACCGAATTCTTCTTCTTTGATTATATGTTTTTTATATATTATAATCTAAACTCTATAATTTATCAGTAGGAAGTACGAGAACAAAATTTCCCAAGATCAAAGGAGAAATTGCACGACAACTGATTTTAGGTCATGTGTATCAAAAGAGGTTAATTTCATATAATATGTGTGCGGTTATTTATTCGTGTGTGATAAAAACATGCCCTAATACAAATTCATTAATAAGTGAAGCTTCTAAAAAGAAGTGACGTCTCTTCCAGGCTTGCGCGCCTAGTAAAAGGCCCTAGTTTTTGTGCGAAAGACTTTAAGAAATTCCTCACCAACAGTTTTGATTTCATTTCATATTCATATGAGGAAAATCAGTTGACACAAAATAGTGGAATATCAATTTCTGCCTTGACCACTTGTATCGCTAGCAAAAGCGATAAAAATCCAAAGAATACGATGCTAACCTATTATGGGATAATCCAACAAATCCTAGAACTTGATTACTTAGATTTTACAGAAATCATATTTTATTGCGATTGGGTAAAGGAGGAGGATACAACGAATGATTGCAAAGTTGATACTGACTCCAAACTTATTACGGTATATTTATCAAAGTTAAAGAGTAAAGATCACATAGTCGACAAGCCTTTCATTTGTGCCTTTCAGAACGTAAAAAAAGTTCTACTCAAAGTGCATAAACGATGGAAATTGGTCTATTATTGTGCAAGCACCAAAGCGTATGACTACTAAAGTGGATGCATTAAAGATTCCAAAAGACTTCCAGTCAACTCTTAATGACAACCCTAATTTGAAAGATCTTTTCGTTGATTTAGAGGAAGATTGAGTATCAAAATATTAAGTTATCCTTATCAATATTATTTGTATCCTATTATGATATTGATATTGTATAAGCGTTTTACTTTGATGTATGAATGTTTAATTACTTTTACGAATGTTTAATATGATTTATGTAAGTTAACTTTTGATAATATGTTATGCCCAGTTGAACGTTTAGTTACTTTCACAAGACGCTCGGTTTGAGAATAGAGTCATTTGATTTTGTGATTGGATCAAATTGACCCACCTCAATTTCCACGTGATCATGTACATATACATTTGTTGATCCGTTTCATTGATGCAGTGTTCATAAAATGAAGTTAAATTAGCTTGATTTTATGAATATTTTATTAAAGAAACTAATCAATAAATGTACATGTAAAAGAATACGTTGGGGGATCCAGGATCAATTTGGACTAATCATACATTCAGAAGACTTTATTTAATGGCCTTCTTGGATCGTAGGAATCAGGTAGTCTTTAGTTTAATTGAAGTAGTTATATAATTGATATGAATTATCTTTTAAATCTTTTAGATGATAGAAGGAGTACGGGATAATTATTGGTTTTGATTGGTTTGACTGTTGGATAATTATTAGTTGTTGGCTTGTTATTGGATAGTATATTAGAAGGAGTACGGGATAATTATTGGATTTTTTTGGTTTTGCTGTTGGATAATTATTGGTTGTTGGATAATATGTTAAAATGAGTAGGGGATAATTATTGGTTATTGACTTGTTGTTGGTTTTTGGCCATTGCATAATCACGTGACCCCCAGTTTGAGAAGACGACGCTAATTTCAAAATATTTAGACTTACGCTTGAAAACATGCCGTTAGGGGGCGAAACCCCAAAACACCACCCAAACAGCCTAGTAAAAGGCACCAACACCTCTCACGTGGTCGTTTGGGGGGTGCTTTGTGTTTTCGCCCTCTAATGGCACGTTTTCAAGCATAAGTGTGTATATTTTCAAATTATCATCATATTCTCAAACCGGGGGTTCTGTGACTATGAGGTCAGTTCTTACGAGTTACGTTGGTCCGGTGTGAGGTGTTCGTACCTGTCATAAGGTTATTTAGGGGGTGCTTTGTGTTTTCGCCCTCTAACGACATGTTTTCAAGCCTAAGTCTAGATATTTTTAAATTATTGTCATATTCTCAAATCGGGGGTCCCATGACCACGCGATCGATTCCTGCGAGTTACATTGGTCCCGTGCGAGGTGTTCGCGCCTCTCACGGGGCCACTTGGGGGGTGTTTTATTTTTTCACCCTCTAACGACATGTTTTAAGCCTAATTCTATATATTTTCAAATTATCGTCATATTCTTAAACCGGGAGTCCCGTGACCATGCGTTCGGTTCCCGCAAGTTACATTGGTCCTGTGAGAGGTGTTTGTACCTCTCACGAGACCATTTGGTGGGTGCTTTGGATTTTCGCACTCTAAAGGTATGTTTGGTAAGAAAATCCGCCTCTTCTGGCCTTGCCAAATGTTGCGTGTTCTATAGCTCATTGAAATTGTTCTAGAAAGGAGTCCCGGATAATATGATGGATTTTTCCATTTGGAGTTTGATAAAGTATTCCAAATATGACTCCTCTCATTACGGGGAGTGTGGCCTTCATCAAGAACCACCAATATAGGACACTCTAATAGTATTTTCCCCCATTCTCGATGTTTCTCATTTACAACACTCCTTTTCCCTTTCTTTGAGTGTTCCTTCGCCGTGATTCTATCCTGTAAGGGTTGTCAAGCTCTTAATCTTCGTGTGAGTCCACCTTGTAATGTTGAGTTTCCTACACCTCTTTTGTAATATTATAAGGTGGTATCATAAGGAACTCAACATTACAAAAGAGGTGCAGGGAATTCAAGAATACAAGGTGGCCTCACAAGAAGATTAAGAGCATGACAACCCTCACAGGAGAGAATCACGACGAAGGAACACTCACAGAATGGGAAAAGGAGTGTTGTAAATGAGAAACATCGAGAATGGTGGAAAATACTATTGGAGTGTCCTATATTGGTGGTTCTTGATGAAGACCACACTCCCCGTAATGAGAGGAGTCGTATTTGGAATACTCTATTAAACTTTAAACGGGAAAATGCATCATATTATCCAGGACTCCTTTCCAGAACAATTTGAATGAGCCCGACAACACGCTGCATTTGGTATGGCCAAAAAAGGCAGATTTTCTTTCCAAACATGCCTTTAGAGGGAGAAACCCAAAGAACCCACCAAACAGTCCCGTGAGAGGCGTAAACACTTCATACGGGACTAATTTAACTTTGAGGAATTGATCGTGTGGTCAAGGGAATGCCGATTTGAGAATATGATGATAATTTGAAAATATATAGACTTAGCCTTAAAACATGCCGTTAGAGGGCAAAAAATAAAAATACCCCCAAGTGGCCTCGTGACAGGTGCGAATACCTCGCAAGGAACCAATGTAACTCGTAGGAACTGTTCGCGTGGTCATAGGACCCCCAGTTTGAGAATATGATGATAATTTGAAAATATCTACACCTAGGCTTGAAAAACATGCCATTAGAGGGAAAAAACAAAACTCACCCCCCGAACGTCCGCTTGAGGGGTGCGATCACCGAGCACGGGTTCAATGTAGATAGTTGGAATCGACCGCATGGTCATGGGACCCCCAGTTTGAGATCATGACCCAATGTTGAGAATATCCACACTTAGGCTTAAAAACCTGCCATTAGAGGGCGAAACCCCATAATGCCCCCAAAATGTCCCTTGAGGGGCGTGATCACAACGCACGAGACCAATGTAACTCATTGGAACCGAACGCGTGGTCACGGGACCCCCGATTTAAGAGAACGACCCAATTCTGAGAATATCCACACTTAGGCTTGAACCCGTTCCGTTAGAGGGCAAAACCCCGTAACTCCCCCAAACAGCCCCATGAACAGAGCCAACACCACGCATAAGACCAACATAACTCGTGGAACCGACCACGTGGTCACGGGACCACCAGTTTGAGAGCACGACACAATTTTAATAATATCCACACTTATGCTTGAAAATGTGCCATTAGAGGGAGAAACCCCATAATGCTCCCCAAACGGCCCCATGAGTGGCGCCAACACCTCGCATGGGACCAATGTAACTCGTTGGAAATGACCACATGGTTATGGGACATCGGTTTGAGAACACGACCTAATTTTGAGAATATTCACACTTAGGCTTGAAAACATGCCGTTAGAGGATGAAACCCCATAACGCCCCCCAAACTGTCTCGTGAGCGGTGCCAACACCTCGCATGGGACCAATGTAACTCATTGTAACCGATTGCGTGGTTACGGAACCCCTGATTTGAGAGCAAAACCCAATTTTGAGAATATCTACACTTAGGCTTGAAAATGTGTCGTTAGAGGGCAAAAACCCATAACGCCCCCAAACGACCCCATGAGCGATGCCAACACCTCGCACGGGACCAATGTAACTCACTGAAACCGATCACATGGTAACGGGACCCTGGGTTTGAGAGCACTACCTAATTCTGAAAATATCCACGCTTAGGATTAAAAACGTGCCTTTAGAGGGAAAAACCCCGTAATGTTCCCCAAATGACCCCGTGAACAGCGCCAACACCTCGTACATGACCAATGTAACTCGTAGGAATTGAACTCGTGGTCATGAGACCCCTGTTTTGAGAGCAGGGACAAATTTTGCCCATTTTTTAATATAGTTAAATATGGTCACGGCCAAAGTCCATGACCATATCTATTTTTTTGTCACGTATAAACAGGGTCACAAATATGAGCCGTGACCAGGAACGTGACTATCGTCATATTAAAATGTTTGGTCGTGACTAGTCACATAAATTAAAGGATATATCACGCTCTAAGGCCGTGACATGTGGAGTGACCAATCTCATAAATTGAAGGTTTGGTCACAGCCGTAGGCCGTGACTAGTGGCTCGTCAGTCGTATAAATTGAAGGGTGGGTCATGAACTTAGGCCATGACCCGCTGTGTGTATAGGTCATGGATATAGTCTGCGACCATGTGCCATGACCCCGATGGTCCGTGACCCCTCGTTTATTCAGGGATTTGGGCCATGACCCACCAAAAGGGTTATGCCAAAAATGGTCACAGCCTTCGAGCGCGACCCACAATCTTGGTTAGGGACTTTGGCCATAATCATTCACACAATATGGTGTAGTGAGAAGGAGTACATGATAATTATTAATTATTGGCTTGTTAGTTTTTGGCTATTGGATAATCACGGGACCCTCGGTTTGAGAACACGACATTAATTTCAAAATATTTAGTCTTAGGCTTAAAAGTATGCCGTCAAAGGGTGAAAATGTAAAATAGCTATAAAAATACCCCATAAGAGGAATGTACATCTCGCACAGGACTAATGTAACCCGCCGAAACCGACCGCGTAGTCACGAGCCCCCCAATTTGAGAACATAGTAAAAATTTACAAATTGTTGGACATAAGCTTAAAAACATGCCGTCAAAGGGTGAAAAAATAAAACAGCCACAAAATGGCTCCGTAAGAGGCACAAACACCTCATACGAAACCAATGTAACCCACATGAACTGACCCCGTAGTCACGGGACCCTCAGTTTGAGAGCACGACTAAAATTTGCAAAATATTTAGACTTAGGATTAAGAATATGTTGTCAAAGGGTGAAAGCATAAAACAATGACAAAATGTCCCCGTAAGAGGCACGATCACCTCGCACGAGACCAATGTAACCCGCAAGAACTGACCTCATAGTCACAGAACCCTTGGTTTGAGAAATCGACCAAAATTTGCAAAAATATCTAGACTTAGTGTTAAAAACATGTCGTCAAAGTGTGAAAATTAAAAATGGTCACAATGGTACCGTAAGAGGCGCGAACACCTCACATGGGACTAATGTGACCCACAAAAACCGATCGCATAGTCACAGGACGCCCAGTTTGAGAGAACGGTCAAAATTTACAAACTGTTAGACTTAGGCTTAAAACAAGCCGTCAAAGGGTGAAAATATAAAATAGCCACAAAACGGCCCCATTATTGTCACGAACACCTCACACAAGACCAATTTAACTCATAGGAATCGACTGCATAGCCACGTGACCCCCAATTTGAGAATACGACAAAAATTTGCAAACTATTAGACTTAGGCTTAAAAACATACCGTCAAAAGGTAAATATGTAAAACAATCACAAAAAGGCCCAACAAGAGATACGAACACCTCACACGAGACCAATGTTACCCATAAAAACCGATCGCGTAGTCACGGGACCCCTGGTATCGAAGATCAATTATCATTACATTTATCGTAGAATGTTTATAAGGTTGTTTCTATGAACTCTTTTTGTTTAGGATTGTTTTAAAAAGTATGACAACTTAAAATAATTTCCCAAAATAATTTTAAAATCTTTTTCAAAAATTCTCTAAGTTGTTAGAACGACATTAGGATGTCGTTCGAACGAGTTCATGTACCTCGTTAGAACAATTCGAACGAGATCAATTGTCTCGTCTATAGACACCCCATCCTAGTACCACCTATAAACATCTCCTTAGGTCCTAATACTTCTCATACCTCCGTAAACCCTAAGTCATATTCTGAATACTAATCTGGAGGCCACCGGGCCCTTTTGGGTCCTCTTTGACCCTGATTAACTCTCCAACCTGAGAGAATCTTATGAAACCTCGAAGGGCTCTGAATCCCCTTTCCGACAAATCATACCATACACGATTCAGCCTCACAATTTACACAAACCATTCCGTTTACTCCGAGTACTGATCTAAAGGCCACCTAGCAGTTTTAGGGCTCGTTTGACTCTAGTCAACTCTCCAACCTAAGCAAAGATTAATAAAACCTTTATGGGCTCTGAATCTTGTTTCCAACGATTTGTACCATGTCCAAATTGTCCCCATAGTTCGCATAAATGACCCATTTAACTTCGAAAGGCCACCGAGAATTTTCAGGCCTCATTCAACCTTGATCAACCTTTCAAACTGAGTGAATCTCAATAAAATTTTGAAGGGATTTGAAGTACCTTTCCAACGGTTAATGTAGTGCACTAATTGGCCTAATGGTTCGCACAAATAACCTGTTTTACTCCGAAAACCCCTTGTCCAAAGATCATCGAGCACTTTCGAGTCCCTTTTGACTTTGGTAAACTCTCATACCTTTGAAGGGCTTTGAAATCCATTTCCAATGGTCCTGGACTGCGCGATTCAAAGTTGTAGTTTTCATTTTATGCCAGGTTTTTCAAAAAAGTCCGTTCCGAACTACCTATAGGCACCCCAGATCCCCTGCCTATTAGCAGGGTGTACTTTCCTTGCCCATCAAGGCATGCACTATGCTCATAGGCATACCGTGGGCTATTCCAAGTGCACTATATAAAGATTCCATGACCTCACTCCTAAAGGAGGTCCCTTTTCAGCAATTAACAAAAATTCTCTCGAAATCAGAGTGCCTTCATTGCTAAAAAATCCTATTTTCTACATTCTCCCAGCTCAATTTCGTACCATTTTTTTATGATTGACCTCATCCTACTATACCACTCTTATACCACTACAAAAATCAACCTACATATCTCCTAAATTCAGCAACAAAATTCTTTTAGGAGGTCAACCCTTATCTTTTTTCTAGTTTATTCGTTTAGTGTTATTATTCACCTTATTCCAATTTTGTGATATCTTTTAGTCTTGTTTCATTATCTCACATCAAGTAATATCCATTTTTTATTTGTATTTCACATAACTTATTTTCATAAAAACCCCAAAAGATAAAAACAGGATTCACTTGTAAATTCCAAACGGAATACTTCCTCATTTTCTCACACTTTCACACTTGAACTCATTTTTCTCAAAAGCATTCAAAGAGGAGTATTAATTTTGGGGGTTATGATTTAAGTCCCACCCCTACGATATATTCAAACTATGTGAAATTTTATACCCTTTGGTTTGCATAGGCGTCTCGGGCTAATCTTGGGATTCAAGTCCTCCCTTTCCATTTTATGTCCTTTTTATTTTATTATATATATTTTTGTTAGTCTTGAACTCCTACATATTTGTGTCTCGTCTAATATGCTTATTCACTTTTCCATAGTGACTCGTGACTCGACGAAAACTCACATCACATGTTTATGATTATTTTTGGGTACATTCGTATGGATCAGTCCTCTCCGTCCCTTTCATGACGTGAATCATGGGATTCCCTTCTCCAGTTATTTATATTACATACATGTACACACATATCACGATTTAGATAACGAGGGGAAAATCAACATATCCCAAGAGAGACCGAAAGAGTGGAATGGGTTTCTAACACCTTCCCATTTCGTAACTTAGTCCTCGAACCTTCGAATCGCTTGGTTTCGTATGCATCAGTATGGCCTTGATCTCGTTCTCTCTAGGCGGCAACATTCTTTTGCCTATTTTGATAAAAATAGGTCGGGGACTCAATTTTATCATGTTATCCCCTTTGATGATGACCAATTTTATATCCGAGGTAGCCTGCGAAGATGCCAGCGCAAGTGGCGAAAAGAGGACCTTTATATCCTCAAATCACTCATATACGCATAGGTAGGGGAAGAGAGATAGGGGAATTTTCCTCTCCTGTCCCGATTTCGGGGTCGGTCTGCGCTCGAGGATTTTGACTTGGATGGCCATAGTGTCGACTCCTCTAGGAACTTTCTAGAGGACTAGACTCTATTTTCACATGGGTGATACTTATTTACTTTCCTACTTTTCTGCATGCGTACATATGCCTCAACTTGTATATTCTCCTTACTCTTAGGCTTACTTCTTGTATATATATCTCATCATGTTTATCTTTACCATGCTCTCTTCTCATGTATATATCACTCTTACATGTTCACCATATTTCACCCTATGCTCACTTGTATATATTCTCCATGCTCACTTCACACACTTATAATCGTCTATAGCTCAGTTTTACTTACATGCTCCACGCACCACATGTAGACTATCTATGCGTAGCTTCACTAGCACACACCCTCACTTTTTCTCAATTGTATATCTTTATGCTTAGTAACACATCTCATATACCACTTGTATACTATCCATTCTTAGTCTCACTAGCACACACTTCCATATTCCTTTCACTTGTATATATTCCCATGAATTTTCACTCACCCTACTCTCATGTCACTCTCTCACCTTACACATCTCACTCGCTTGTATATTCACATGTTTTACACTACATCACCATGATTTGTACAGTCGTCATGCTCCATGATAGATTTAATTTTCATGATTATCCCTCTTATATCATGCCATTGGTATATTATACCTTATAGTCGCAGTATTCCCTTTACTTAGCATACAAAAAATCTCCAGATGTTACTAATCATGGCTCATGCATTTTTTTGCACTATATCACTTAAGCATGACAATATTTACTAATTTTTCATCCCGTACAAGGGGTCACTTTGTGATTGGTGCCGATTCTGTGGGGCATGGTTAACCTAAGAGATATGATTCTCATCTTTCATTGGCCTCGTACTTTCGACATATATTGAATGGTTCCCCTCGCATCATACCGCTTGACCGAACTCATGATGGGAGGTATATATCAGGGAACTCATTCACATACATCGAGTATATCGAATTCTCTATCATACGTATTGTCCCCATGAGGTATGCCGTGAGGCAATTCATGTCCACTTAGGTATATCAAATGGCTTGTCCACACGTACCGATGAATGATTGCGCGTATAGGCAAGAGGTACATCGTGGAAGTTATGCCAAATGGAGTAACCCTTAGACTAACCCACCAAATGCATAAACCTCCTATAGGCATTTGCCTTAGGACACTCATAACTAGATTGTCGATTATAATGCAAAACTCTATCGAAATCCCGAGTCGCCATACCACCCAAATGTTTACACTATTTAGCCCATTATAAAACAGGACCCCATACGTGATCAAGGAAACAAGTCAAAATGTGACTTACATCTTATACCCTATATTTTCCCCAGGCTTGGGTTATGTCCAACATTTTCTGCATTTTAAGAAAACATAGTACAAGTGGAGCCTAATAACGATAATCATGTTGAGGATTCCCTTTTCCATTCTTTTCGAAAATGAAAAAATGCCAAAAATAAATATTCCCTTTTAAAAAAAGAAAAATACCAAAAGTACTCCCCCTTTCCTCTAAAAATAAGGGAAAGAAATCATTTTCTCCTCTCAGGTTGATTGCATACCCAAATTTTATCTTGGCTCCCTATTGGCTTCGATCTTCTGTTAAATCAACTCGAAGCTCCCCACTGAATTTGAGATCTACCGCTGCAAGTTATTCATGGAGAATGCATACCAAGATTCGAATGTTCAACTGTATTTAAAGGCCATCCTAAGTCAGCTTAGTTCCAAGATTGACAACCTTGAGGCTTATGTCTAAGAGATGCAACAACATCGGGTTTAAACTCTCGAGGCTTATGAGCCCAAAATCCTCTTTCCCCATGCCATGGGTCCACCTATGCCAGAACCAGTTTGGATCCCAGAAGAGTATCAATGTTCCCTGTATGCCCCACCTGCAAATGGGCCACCACTAACTTAGCTACTGATTCCAAACTAAGCCCATCCATGGGCTAATCCATCAGTGCCTATAGATCCCAAGGAAGAAGAACTGAACACGATCAAAGAAGAACTTAAGGTGCTGTCAAAGAAATTTGACCAAGTCATGATCTTCAAAAATTATATGAACTACACCCACAGGTCTACCTATTCTAAAGACAAACTATGAGGGAAGTTCAAGATGCCATACATCAAGAAATTCGGAGGCAGCGGTTCCCCAATTGTACATCTACGCAGCTACGACTGAGCCATGACCCTCCTAGGGGCTTTAGAAGAGATAATGGTCCAAATATTTCAGTAAATCCTGAAAGAAAGTGCCCTCAGGTGATTTTTATCCCTCGAGGAATCCAAAATTTTCAGTTAGGATGATGTGGCCAGAGAGTTCATGTCACAGTATAAAAGTACATTGAGGAATTTAAAGGTACATGCAGAGACCTAGAGCTACTTAAACAGAACCCTGGGGAATTAATCAATAGTTTCATTGGGAGATAGAGTGAAAAAGTTACCACCATGATAAACAGGCCATCAAAAGAAGAGAAAGTGAGTATAATGAAGATGAATTTCTTTCCCCATATTCGAACATTGATGGGAGGACATTATTACCCGCATTTCAGAGCCCTCTGGGAGGTTGGTGTGGCCATTAAAGAAAGGGTTGCTGATAACAAGTTGGAGTTTGAATCGAAAAGGTTGACTGGATAATTTTCAATAAAGAATTATGAAAAACCATCCAGTACCTCAATCTCAACAATTAATAATATATCCCAACCTTCCACTTACTGGGCACCTAGAAGTTATACCAACCCTGCTAGAAAAGAATATACTGAACTCTATGCTCCCCTATCAAAAGTCTATCGAGCCCTTCTATCCCGAAACCTCATCAAGCCATTGGAACCTCGACCATTGCCAAATTCATTTCCTAAGAACTTCAAACATAATGCTCACTGCGACTATCACCGAATTTCAAGACACACCACCGACTAGTGTTTTCACCTAAAAAATGTGATCCAAGTTCTCATAAACCAGGGCTTCATTGCTCCACCAGCTAACCCTAAACCCAACACCACTCATAACCCTCTCCCAACACATGGAACCGAGGTGAATTCCATCTTCCCAGAAAAGAACCCAAAGTTTGAACCCTTTACCCAAATAGTGTCTGTCAAAATACCCAGCATACCTACAATGTCACCCCAAACTCACAAGGTTTGCCCATCCTTTCTCCAGCATACCATGAGCTTTGCTAATCAAGTTTTGTCACTCCTTACACGAGCCTGTATTTCCGTCCTTACCTGATTAGAAGGGGAGGCATGGAACTACCCATAGTATTAGATCAACTTTCAAGGTTTGGGGTGAAACTGTCGACATAAATGACCATCGACTATAAAAGGTTCAGTGGCCTATTTATGAAAGATCGAAAGTGGGTCTGGTAATTAGATGAGTGGGTTTTGACTATATAAATTATTAGTTTGGATGAAATCGTACAAATCATGTCAGATGTGTTTCACTAGAAAGAGGGGATATGCAGTATCCCCAAGTTTCTCACATTCCTGAAACTCCAAGGGGTGTCTGGTCCCCTCACTCCTTCACTTGAGTGGGAAGATTTGTATGACGAACTACAGAGGTTGTTGAGTGCATCAACTTTTCTTAGCAGGATGATATCATCTCCATAAGATGGGCTGATGATTTTGAACGCTCAAATTGTGAATCGGAGGGCGAAGGCTTCCACTTTTGCAAATTTTCTTAACCATTATATGACCCCTTCGATAAGAAGATGAAGCCGGGGATGGATATTTTTTTTCAAATATAATAACACCCTGAGCGAGGAATGGAAACATAATGTGGGGTCTTCGACTGACAAGACCATGGAAAACACTAAAAACTCTAGGGAAGCAACATCGAGAAGTCATTCAACCTGCACACACTTGGGCTAAGCCTCTGCATGATTCGCCAAGAGGATGCACCATCTATTCCATCTGCAAAGATCATCACTACTGAAGCAACTCTTCTTAACTGTCATGTCGTTCCGGTTTAGCTTGTTCAAGTACATCTAAAACTTGTTATCCAACCTCTTCAAGAAATACCCAAACTTGTTATAGTTTTCTTCTATTTATGATATCATTTAAACGAGGCCTCTTTGAAGTTGCAAGGTTATATAGATTTAAATTATTTCATCGAATACACACACCACACCATTGTAAAATTAAGCAAAGATAGAAATATTCTAATTTCTATTTTCTTTTCAAATTCTTGAGTGAGTAAGAACAATTAACAAGTAGGGTGTGGCAAATTCCAATTTAAGTAGGAGATATAAATTAATCCAAATTTTATCCTTTTATCCTACACATACATCTAGGTGATTATGAGATATGAAATAAGAGATCACAACCACAACACGTCGATGTACGAGGAAAACCCAAATGGGAAAAAACTCGGACAGTTGGGCCTAGACAAATCCATTAAAAATAAAGGTTTTACAAAGGGACTCAAAAGACTTACAGACTTGACTCACTAAGACTTGATGATGCCGTCTCCTCTACCTTCATTTGTAGTACATGAATCTCCAATGCATTGCAAAACACTACTCTATCTCGGTATCCATCGAAAGCCAAAGAATCGTCTCCAATCAACTAGGACACAGAAATCCACCGCCTATGTCCATGATGAATTCAAGTTAGAAAGTATGGGTTTTGGATATTCAATGTGTTCACTCAAAATCAAAATATGTTGGAAAGAGTTTTTCTTAAAAAGGATAATATGAAAAAAAAATCTTTTCAAAGTGCAAGTCCTCTTTCAAAAATTGTATTTTCGTCCACTATATGGATCTGAGAAAAGTAACTGACCAAAATAGTTACAAAAATAAACTGCCAAAATTTTTTTAAAAAAAAATCATAACTGATAAAACTCATTTGAACGAGTTTACTAACGATAATTTAGGGAATTATAAGGCAATTCATTAGAAACCTCATTAGAATAATTTTGTTCGAACGACATATCCAACGAACCTTCTAACGATAATTCAGGGAAAATAAGCTAGGTTCGTTAGAGCGAGGTCATTCGAACGACCTGGGATGACTTCGAACGAAAATTTTAATTTTTCAAAAAATGATTTAAAATTAATTAGAAAAATTTCCATAGTTATTTTAAATAGATTAAAATTAAACACATAAAATTGAATTTGGGTCATATACCTTTTGGGAAAAGAGAATGGGAATGCGATTTGATGAAGCGTGAAAATTCGGATGCCCAAATATCCATGGATGTTAGATGTGTGACTTTTTATGACCAAAAAATGTTCTGTCCAATGAAATATAGCCAATACTACAAATGACTCGATTGGAATTTTTTCTTACACTCTTTTGATGAGGTTATGAATGTTATATTCACTAAGAATGAAATAAACGTGTATTTTGAGTATCTTGTTGTGCCTTACATTAATTACATTATTCTAATCAAACTTTTGATGATGATGATTTAGTAAATGAATAATTATTAATTGATCTCAATCTGGAAAAAATAAACAACATAACTGCATTCAAACTAATGATAATGAGACTATTATTATTATTATTCTAGATTCTAATATCCATCTGTAGAATAGGGTCTATCCTCAATGAGCATGAAAGAATGCAATTCGATGAGCTTCTGAAAGAGTTCGTAGATGTCTTCGTATGGTACTATGACGATATTCTCAGTATTGATACAAAGATAGATTTGCACGAGATTCACATATTCCCAGAGAGCAAGTCCGTCGAGAAGAAACTGAGGAAGCTCCAAATAAATTGGTCCCTCAAGGTCAAGGAAGAAGTGGTAAAACAGTTGAATGTAGGCTTCATTCGAGCAATTGAATACCTAGATGGCTTGCAAACATCGTTCTCGTGCCAAAATTAGGTAGGAGAAGTCCACATGTGCATCGACTACCGGGATTTGAACAAAGCATCCCCGATGGATGATTACACTCTATACAATATCAACATGATCATAGATAACATGGCCACCCATGCTCTAAAGTTATTTTTTTGACAGATTTTTTGGCTATAACTAGATTAAAATGCACATTGACTACCAGGAGAAAACCGCCTTTATCACCCCATGGGGAACTTTCTGTTGCATGCTCATACCATTTAGGTTAAAAAAATGTTAGGATTCCTACCAAAGAGATGTCAAAACCATCCTACATGACCTTATTTACAAATAAGTCGAGGTTTATGTTGACGACATAATCATTAAGTCCAAGACTCATGAAGGTCACAACCCCTCCCTAAGAAAATTCTTCGAGCGACTATGACGGTACCAGATGTGGCTCAACCCACATAAGTGTGTCTTCGGCTTCACCAAAGGAAAACTCCTTGGATTCATGGACAGTGAGTAAGGGATTGAAACAGACCCTTCCAAGATAAAATCCATACTTGGTATGCCACTACCCCAGATGGAGAAAGAAGTACGTGGATTCTTGGTTAAGCTGCAATACATCCGTTGGTTCATCATCCAACTGGCCTATATCTCAGAGCCCATTTTCAAACTTCTTCGAAAGGACTCAACCAAGTTTGGAACGAGGTGCGCCAAGAAGCCTTTGACCAAATCAAGAGATACCTCACCTGACCTTCGGTACTCGTGCCTATATAACTAGGTCTTCCTTTCCTCCTATATTTGACCGTCATCGATGCTGCAACAGGGGATTTTCTATCCCAATACATTGAGGATTACCAAAAGGAGAGAGCGATCAACTATGCTAGTCGAAAGTTGGATGGGTATGAAGTTAACTACATTTCTTTGAAGAAGGCATGTGTCGCCCTGGTCTAGGTCACACAGAAATTGTGACACTACATGCTTGCATTTCCTATCAGGCTAATATCCAGAATGGGTCCCATAAAATACCTTCTAGAGAAACCCTCTATGCCTAGACAAATGGCCCATTGACTGATGTTGTTAGCTGAGTTTGAAATTCTCTACATCATACAAAAAGCTATAAAAGAGAGGACCATCTTCTCTTATCTTGTCGATCATCCCCTCGAAGAAATTGAGATTTGGGTCTTCAAATTTCCAAATGAAGAAATCCTTTGCACCTCTCAGGAGGACCTCGGGTGGTAGATGTTCTTCGATAAAACTACCAATAAGAAAGTATTTGGTATTGGAATACTCCTGATTGCTCCCGATGACTCTCATACCCCCATTACCATCAAGCTAGACTTCACTTGCGCCAATAATATGACACAATACGAGGCATGCACCATAGGGTCTCAAGATATCCCTCAAGAAAGGAATCAAGAACATGAACATCAATGGGGACTCTACCATAATAGTAGGATAAATCCTCAAGAAATGGAAAGTCAAAGATGAGAATCTCCTATCCTTCCACGTCCGTCTATAAGGGCTTGCCTCCTAATTTAAAGATGTCACCTTCTATTACCTCTGTCGCTCGAAGACTAGACTAGCCAATGCACTAGCAACCTTGGCCTCCATAGTCGACATGCCTGAAGGAATAACACTAGCCCCTTCCTAGTTCAGAAATAAGCTGCATCCATGCACTATTAACACATCGAGGTCGTCACCAAAAAAGATTCGAATATGGAAGGATTATGGTACTGTGACATTTAGCATTTTCTCAAACATGGTTTGTATCCTCGAGACGCAGATAAGAAAGATAAAGCGCTTTTCAAGAGAAACTTCAATGGAACCCACTTGTATTGCATAGAAAGGTCTGGAATTGAAGAAATGATGCAAAAAATCCACAATAGGGAATGCGGACCCTACATGAATGGTCACATTCTTGCCAATAAAATCATCCATCAAGGGCACTATTGGACCACCATGATCCAAGACTGCAGTGCCTATGTTCGGAGATACCACATTCTAGGGCCCCCCTAAGCATCTCCTTAGGTCCCTATCACTTCCTCCGAGTACTAATCTAGAGGCCATCGGGCGCTCCCGAGCCCTATTTGACTACCAGCTAACTCTCTCACTTGAGCATAAGCTCAATAAATCTTTTAAATCCTATGAATACCCTTTCCAACGGTTTGTCATGTGCATGAATCATCCTTACAGTTTCAACGAATGATCCATTTTACTATTGAAAATAGATCTGGAGGCCACCAGGCACTCCCGAACCCCATTTTGACCCCAATTAACTTCCTTGCCTGAGAGGAAGCTCAGTAAATCTTTAAAGGGCTCTGAATACCCTTTTTAACAGATGAATGATCCGTTTTCCTCTTGTCCAAAAGAACATCGAGATCTTCCAAGCCCCACAGTTAACTCTCAAACTTGGGAGTGGCCCAATGGATTCTTCAAGGGCTCTGAATACCTTTCTAATGGTTCATCTCCTGCGTAATTATGACTTACAGATTGTGTTTTGCAACTATTTTGCCAAAAAATTGTATGAGACTATCGAATGGAAAACTATTTTCCTGCTTATCGACAGTGTGTCTGGGGTTTCCTGCCGATAGGCAAGTCAAAGACAATGCCAATTAGTACCCCGCTTGACCCTATATAAAGAAAGCATGATGCCACTTCGAAAGGCACCTCATAAACATCCATTTTAATGATCTCATCAACATTCTCTTGACGTCAGTGTGATTTTCATATTGAAACCTCTCCCCTACATTTCATTTCCATCATTTCCTTACTTAATTTGGCAAAATCCCTTCCTTCTCCTCCTACCACCTTCATCCACTTGTAAGAGCATCCCTTCAACAATTAAGATCAACCTTAAAGCTTCCAAAGAAGGTCCAAACAATTCACTCTCTCTTTAAATCCTCTTATTTTCGCATTAGTTATTTGATTCTTATTGCACATACTATATTTTCTATTAAAAAACCCAAAACAATAGAAAGAAGGTTTGCTTGTATATTCAAAATGGGGATTTCTCACTATATTTTCTCACACTAAAACATCATTTTTCTATACGCACACATATAATAAAGTACCCGATTGGATTTGTAGGATAAACCACACCCCCGTGTTGCATGTGAACTATGTGGACTTTGTTGCCTTTTTAGGCTACGTAGCCATCTCGGGTAAACTCCAAGATTTGAATCCTCCTTTCTTATTTTTGTTTGTATATTATTTTCATATCGTATAGTTGTAATTCATACTTGCATTTTTTCCAACTTATACCGTCATCTTTCTATAAACGATCAGTGACCCAAGAAACTCACACATTGTATTTTTCATTACTATTTTTCGGAACACTCCCATGGTTGTATTTTTTATTACTATTTTGGGAACACTCCTATGGATGACCTCAATCCGCCTTTATACATGATGTGAGTTGAGTGAATCCGCCCTCTTTTTATATATACACCCACACACTTCACAGAGTTATTAATGAGAAGAATAACTCATGCTCATGAGAGACCGAAAGGCCGGGATGGGTGCCTAAAACCTTCCCATTCCATAACATAGCCCCGAATCCTTGAACTCATTGGTTTCGCAAGCATCAGTATGTCTATTATGACGTTCTCTCGAGGAGACAACATTTATTTTGCCTGCTTGTGCAAAATAGATTGACGACTCTATTTTTGTACATAACCCCACATCGACGACGGTCAAAGAACCTTGAGTAAGGGCGCAATACCCCCCGGGCGCATGCCCACTGACCGGGAGAGGGATGGCCATAGTGGTGACTCTCTTGGGGACTTTGTTTATCATAAGAGGGCTAGACTCTATTTTTACATGGGCGTTATCATTTTCCACATGTGTGCATGTGCACCTACATGTATGTTCCCTTTTTCCTCTATTAGTCCTTATTTATATCTACCTCATGTGTATATCACTTCTCAGTTACTTTTCACTCCACACACTTGTGAATACCCTCCATGTGTACCTCGCACTACTTACACTTGTATATAGGATCATTTATACCCACATGTTTCACACACCACTTAGAATATCCATGCTTAAGTTTCACTAGCATAAATCTCCACTTATCACACTTGTATATATCCATGATTACTTGCACATATCACACTTCACTTGTAGTTGATCCATGATTAGGCTCACTACCACACACTCAGTTATCGATATTCACATATCACGCACTCAGGTGTATCTATGCTTAGTATAGTCTTCATGCTCATGATAGATTTATTTTTCATGATACTTTTATATTCTTTCCCATTAGTATAGTGCTTTTTTTACTCATCATGCCAAATAAAGACTCTCTCTATGATATACTAATCAAGAATCATGCATTTTGCACACTACATCACCAAGAGCATGGCTATTGACCAAAATTTTATCCCGAACTGGGGGGTCACTTTGTGATGAGCGCTGGTCCAACACGTCGCAATTAGTCTAAGAAATATGACTCTCACCTTCCATTGGCCTAGTACCTTTGACGTATATCGGACAGTCCCCCCCGTATCGTACCGCTTGATCGAACTCATGATGGGAGGTATATAGTAGGGAACTCATTCATATACATCGAGTATATCGAATTCTCTCTCACACATATTGTCCCCATGAGGTATATAGTGAGGCAATTCACATACACTCAGGTATATCAAATGAATTGTCCAAAAGTACCAATTCCCCTCAAAAGCGAAAAGTATATCGTGGAAGTGATGCCAAAGGGCGGAACCCTTTCACTAACCCACCAACCGCATAAACCTCATATTGGTGCCATAATTAAGGCACTCATATTGCCGGTTGCCACACAAACTCCACCTAAATGACGGGTTGTCATACTGCCCAATTTTTTGTGCTATTTTGTCATTTTTTAAAATAGGACCCTTCCTGTGAGCTTGGAAACATATCAAACCATGTCTTACTTATTTTTTAAACCCAATTTTCCCAGGATCGGGTACTGTCCGACATTTCTTTTGCATTTATGTTAACCTAATACAAGTGAAAACATAATAATAATAATAATAATAATAATAATAATAATAATAATAATAATAATAATAATAATAATAATAATAATAATAATAATAATAATAATAATAATGTTGAGACTCTTTTCTCATTTTTCCTGTTCTTTCTTAAAAAAAGCAAAATATCAAAAACATTTTTTCCATTTTTAAAAAATACCAAAAAACAATCCTTTCTTCCCACTTTTAAAAATAAATTCGAATCATTTTCCTACTCAGGTCAATCGTATACCCGATTCTTGGCCTGGCTCCCTATTGGCTTTGGTCTTTCGTCAAACTGCCCGAAATTCGAGTCCAAATTTTACCTTCACCAGCTCTTCATGGAAAATGCCGATCAAGCACCGAACGTGCTGCCTGATTTGATAGTAGTCCTGGTCTAGCTCAATGCCAAGATTGACAACCTTCAAACTGAGGTCCATGAGATGCAGTGAAATCGGGTCCATATTCTCAAAGAACCGGAGGTCCTCTTTCTCGTGCCATGGATCCACTCACTACCGATCCTGTTTGGGTCCTAAAAGAATATATGTGTGCTCCGCCTGCCTCGCCTGCCAATGGGGTACTGCCAACTCAGCTCCCTATGCCAAACCTTGCCTAGCCAGGGGCTAACTTGCTAGTACCCATTGATTCCAAGGGGGAGTAACTGATAAAGGTCAAGGAAGACCACAAGCTGTTGCCAAAGAAGTTTTGACCAAGTTAAGATATCCAGGAACTAAATGGACTACACCCACATGTCTCCCTACCGTAAAGAAAGATTATTGAAGAAGTTTAAGATGCTAACTATCGAGAAGTTTAGGGGCAGCGGCCCCCCAATTTTTCACATTCGCAGTTATCACTGAGCCATGACCCTTTTTGGCGCCTCTGAATAGATAATGGCCCAGATGTTTCAGCAGACTTTGAAGAACAATGCCCTCCGATGGTTCATATCCTTTAAATAATCCAGCATCTGCAGTTGGGAAGATGTCACTCGAGAATTCATGTCACAGTACAAGTACAAAGAGAAACTAGAGATTACACACCTTGATCAAGAGCTTTTTAAGAATAACACCAAAAAAACTGTCAGTAGCTTCATAGCAAGGTGGAGAGAGAAAGCTGCAACCATAACCAATCGACCCTCTAAGGAAGAACAAGTCAGTATTGTCAAGAAGAATTTCCTGCCACATATTCGAGAAATAATGGGAGGTCAGTATTATCCACACTTTTGAGCTCTCCGAGAAGCAAGTGTAGAAATTAAAAAAAGTGCTACCAAGGTACAAGTCGTGTCAAAAAAGGTGACCGGGTAGTTCATTCCTAAAAAATACGAGAAGCCTGTTAATACTATAGTCTCAATCATTAAAAATATCTCCCAACCTCTAACCTCTTAGGCTCCACAAAGCCTCCCTAATCCCGGAAGAAAGGAATACATCGAGCTCCATGCTCCCTTATCCAAAGTCTACTAAGACTTGTTAAGTCGAAACCTCATCAAGCCCTTGAACCCCCGTCTATTACCAAACCCACTTCCTAAGAACTTCAAGATCGATGTGCATTATGATTTTCATGAGTCTGCCAGCCATAATACCGATCATGTTTTCATTTTCATAATGTGGTCCAAGGTTTAATTGATCGGGGTATCATCACCCTACCAGCCAATCCTAAACCTAACACCACTCATAACCCACTCCGAACCTACACAAATGCCATATTTCTAGAGAATGACCCAAAATTTAATCCATCTAACCAAATTATGCCTAGTAAACCACCCAACATACCCGTAATCTCACCCAAACCACCTCAAATTTTCTTATATTTTCTCCTACACCCTACTTGCTTCACCATCCAAGCTCTATCACTCGTCATAAGGGCAATTATTATCGTTCAAACCCGATTCGAAGAAAGAGATATGGAGTTCCTAACTATTCTAGACCAACTCTTGGAGTTCGAGCTTAAATTTCCCACCAAAATGACCATTGACTGTCAGAAATTCAGTGTCTTGTCCATAAAAGCATGAAAATGGGATAGAGAATTAGATGATTAGGTGGTAACCATTGATGAAGTATGCTTATAAAACATAGTGAAAATCATGGTATATATGTTTTGACAAACCAGCGAGAGCTGTAGCATTTTCAAACTACTCATTGCTTTAAAGCTTCAAGGGCGGTTGGTCCCTTCACTCCTATACCTCCCCATTGAGTGGGAAGATTCATATGAGGAAACCATTGAGGTCATGGAATTCATCGATTTATCTTGACAAGAAGACATCATTTCCACCGGATGGGGATGAATTTGGCAACTTAGATGATGAACCGAATCTGGAAAAAATCAGTCCGATAATCACCATGTGAGGAATTATATCTTTCGAAAACCTGTTGGGGGAAATTAGTAAAGTAGACATTCCGTTAGAAATAGATGAAGACACGAGGTTTTTATTCTTACCTACCTCCATAAATCACATGACCAGATCATGAAGACACTACTAGGATCCAAATCCCCAATCATAAAAAATAGATAAGGGAAAGGGAGTTGCCGAGGAACTTTCATGATGAAAATGACCATCGAAGATATCAAGATCCTCGACCAACTCAAGAAGAATCAAGCCAAAATCACCTCATGGGGACTCTTCATGTCCTCTCAATTACTCCAAAATGCTTTGATAAAGCTTCTCATCGGACCTGCAATCCCTCCTTCCACCACTCTAGAAGAAGCTATAAACATGATTGGATCCTTGACCCCCACTAGACTCCTTTACTTTTCGAAGGAGAAATTTTGAAGGTCGGCCCAGACCACAACTATGCCCTCAATATCTCCGTTGAAATGATGGTAAAGACAGTTCCACTCTCACTCGTTGACAATGGATCTTCCCTCAATGTTTTCCCACTAAGAACCTTCAATTGCTTGGGATTGAAAGTAAATAACCTTACTCTTACTTTCATCATAGTGTGTGCCTATGATAATACTCGCAGAGAGGTTATGGGATCCATAACATTCATAACAGGGGTTATCCCTATCAATCCCATCATTAAGTTTCAAGTTATTGACATACTCGCGTGCTTTAACATGCTGCTTGGTCGACCATGGCTTCATAGCGTCCAGGGGTGTCCTCCTTCGTTCATTAGAAGTTGAAATTCTTCACCAAAGGACTATTCATCACAATTTTGGGGGATGATGATGGTACAAAAAATTCTAGCACTAGCAATCCGATACTAGAAATACAGCACATGATGAATGGCATGCTTATCTCCGACATCAGGGTTAACACACTTCCCCTTCCAGCAGGAGATAATTTCAAAGACCGAGTCTGTCCAAAATACAACCCTCACGACAATGTTAATGTGATACAAATGTTCCAGAATATTCATTTCATGCCCAAACTCGGGATGGGGCAATGTCAATAAGTGATACTGGATCCCATAGTACTAAAAAGGGCCTTTCCTCTATGTGTCCTAGGTTATCACCCTTCACCAGAAGAACTTAAAGAGCTCCACCAAATATAGTTGAAAATAAGGTTAGAAGATGCCAAGACTATTTCGAGGGATTATCTGAATGGATGATTCGTCAAAGAGGTGAGCACTTCCCCTTTTGTGGCTATCCTAACTCGTGATATGACCATGTGGATATGAAGATGAAGCTGGGGATGGAAATCTTCTTTCAAGACAACTACTCCTGGGATGAAGAATGCTAGCATAAGGTGCAACCTTCCACCGAGAAAGTTGTAGCCATTGCCAAGGTCTTTGAGGAAAGTAATTTCGAAGACTCTTCCAACCAGTAGACACTGGGGCTGACCCTCAGTATGATCCATTCAGGTGCTACACCGTTGGAACCATCCACTCTGATCAAGGCATTTGATAATCCTCTTCTCAATTGGATTGCTATATTAGTCCCACCTACTGAGATGCAACCCAACCTTGTTGTTTACCCTATCTCTTCATCTATTATTATTACAAATGAACAATTCTTAACTGATCTTAATAAGATTAATAATAAATAACAAAACAATGTTCAAATCAATGAGGATGAAACTATTGTTATCAATATCGGTTCTAGTATCTAACAATGAGAGATTAGGATAGGGTCCACCCTTAACGAGCATAAGTGTGCACATTTTGAAGAACTGATGAAGGAGTTTGTTGACATCTTCATATGGTCCTACGATAATATGCCCGACATCGATCCCGAATTAGCTCAGCACGAGATCCCAACTCTCCCTGAATGAAAGACGGTCAAACGAAATCTGCTAAAGCTCCGCAATGAATGGTAAATCAAAGTTAAGGAAGAGGTAATCAAGCAATTGAACGTAGGCCTCATTCGGTTGATCGAATATCCCACGTGGCTCACCAACATTGTACCTCGACTATTGGGATTTGAATAAAGCATCTCTAAAGGATATTACCCATTGCCCAACATCGACATTGTAAACACCCCATTATGTTACCCCTTAAACTCTCCTTAGGTCCCTAGATCCTCCCTTCATCACTACAAACCCAGGTCATACCCCGAGTACTGACCTAGAAGCCATTGGGCACTCCCAGGCTCCGTTTGACCAAAATTTAAAGTATTTATCTTGATCAAGACTGAATGAATCTTCGAAGGTCACTAAAACCCCTTTCCAACGGTCCGTCCAGTGCACGATTCCGACTTACCATGCGAATGAACAATCTATTTTCACCCGAAACTCAATCAGGAGGCCACCGACAGCTCCCGGATTCCGTTTGACCTAAGTCAACTCTTCAGCTCGGTCGAGACTGAATAAATCTTCGAAGGGCACTGAAACCCCTTTATAACAGTTTGCTCTATGTGCGATTCTGACTTACCATGCGGACTAACGATCTGTTTGACTTCGAAAGGTCATCAAATGCTTTTAGGGCCCAGTTGACCAAAGTCAACTCCCCGAACCAGATCAAAATCTTTGGAATGTCAAAGTACATCTCCTAACCTTTCCAACGGTTCATCTCATGCGCGATTCGAACTTACCATGCAGATGAACGATCCGTTTACGTCCGACGATTCCCCATCCAATGGACTGACAAATGCTTCCGAGCCATATTTGACCCAAAGTCAACTCCCAAACACGGGAGCAGTCCAAAGGACTTTTTCCAATGGTCCACCCCGTGCACGATTCTAATCAATGATTTGCGTTCTGCGACCGATTTTCCAAAAAGGCCTAAAAGATACTGCCAAATGGTAGGTCCCAGACCCTGCCTATCGGCAGTGTACCTAAACGCACCTGTCGAACGGTAGGAATAGGGTTATTCCGATCGGTAACGCCTTGGTCCTATAAAAAGGATGCATGACCTCATTTGCAAGGAGGATCCCAGATCTGAAACATATCACTCTCAGCAGATCTAGAAAACCTCTCTCGAAGTTAGTGTGATTTCCACACCCAAATCCCTTTCCAACCTTCACTTTTCATCATCTTTTTCACCAAACTTGGTGAATTGACTACCCTCCATCATCATCCAAGTCTAAGGGCTTCTCTCCAACATTCAAGATCAAGCTCAAGATCTTCAAGAAGGTCCAATTTTCTCAACTCTCTCCTTAAATTCTCATAAATTCGTAATAACGTGTTTTATTACTTAACACTTTTATTATCTCCTCTCACGCATCCTAATATAATTTTTATTTAGTATTATTGCACATCTCTTATTTTCATATAAAAACCCAAAAAAACAAGAAAAAGAGGGTTTGATCATAAATTCCAAACGAGAATTCTCACACTTTTCTTACACTTCTCTCACAACTAAAATACTTTTTTCTACACACACACATACACACAAATAAGAGAATCTCCTGGTTGGATTTATGGGATAAACCCCACCCCTCATTTTGTATGCGAACTACGTGGACTTTGATGCCTCTATAGGCTACGTAGGCATCTCGGGGTAAAACTCGAGACTCGAGTCCTATTTTTACTTTTCCTCTCATTTTCTATTTTCTCTAATATCTATTCTCTTATATTATATATATACATATATTTTTTCTTAATGGTGTATTATTCTACATACATTATCGTTCCATCATAATGGTCAACGTAGGGATAATCGCATAAATCGTATGTTATCATATTATTTTTAAACCTTCCTACGGATGACTCACTTTACCTCTTCCATAGTATAAGTCGATGATTCCTATCTCCACTATATATACACATGCATACACATCACGGGGAAAATAAAAGGAAAATATCAAAAACCAATGAGAGACCTAAAGGGTGGAATGGGTGGCTAATACCTTCCCATTTTGTAACTTAGCCTCTAGACCCTTTTCGAATAATTTTGGTTTCGTATGCACCAGTATGTCTTTGGATGCTGTCCTTCAGGATGGCTTCCCCTTTTCTTTTGTCTGTTTTGAGTAAAATAGACTATCGACTCTAATCTCTCTACATCTTTCACCTCACCTCATATGACGTCGGCCGAAGTGCTCTTGAGAGGGACGCGCAGGACCTAAGGATCCTCACTCTCATGCAACCCACTTGCCACGAGGATCAGGATCTGGGAGGGATGGCCACAGTGGCGACTCTGGTGGGGACTATATGTTTATTTTGAGGGCTAGACTCTATTTACGTGGGTGTTATGTTTTCTTATATTCTCCCCCATTTTGCATGTTCCCCTTTATTACTCATGTGTACCCCATGCTTATGCTTTATTCACACTTATAGAAAATTCTCCATGTACACTTTACACCACGTGCACCTAGGGTCACATATATCCACATGTCGCACGCATCATCCATCCATACTTGGTGTACCATTGGTACTTGTACTTTTCTCCCTATTTGGCATAATCAAGAAATACATTCTCATAAGACACTAATAAGAGAATCATGCATGATTCGCACGACATCACAAAGAGCATTGCTATTGACCAAATTTTGCCCAGTAACTAGAGGGTCACTTCGTGATGGGCGCTGGTCCGATAGGGCGCAGTTAGACTAAGCGATATGACTCTCACCTTCTATTGGTCAAGTACCTTCTACGTATATTGAACGGTTCCTCACATCGTATCGCTTGACCGAAGTCATGACGAGAGGTATATCGTAGGGAATTCGTTCACGTATGTCGAGTATATCGAATTCGGTCACGTACGCCGAGTATATCGAATTCGCTCTCACATGTACCGTCCCTAGGAGGTATATGGTGAGGCAATTTGCGTACACTCATGTATATCAAATGGCTTGTCCAGATGTTTCGATTGCCCGTAAGAGCAAGACGTATATCGTGGAAGTCACGCCAAAGGGGGGAACCCTTTCCAATTCATCCAACCAACTGCATACCCACATATAGGTGTCAACCCTAGGACACATATGTTAGATTATCGGTTTCAACTCAAAACTCTGCCAAAATTCCGGATCGGCCTGCCACCCGAATTTTCGCACATTTTTATAGCGGGACCCTATCCGTGAGCCTGATCACAAGTTCAGCCATAGCTTTGCATATATTACAAACCCAATTTTTCCAGGCTCAAGTCTCGTCCGTCATTTCATTTTGCATTTAGGAGAATTTAATACAAGTGAGAACATAATAATTATAATAATCATGCTGAGACCGTCTCCAAAGGGAAAATTCTCCTTTTTCTTTATCCAAAATCCAAAAACATTTCTCCTCTCTTTATCAAAAATACAAAAATATTTTGTCTTTCAATCTCGAAAAAAATGTCAAAAGAAAAATTTTCATCCCTTTTTCTCAAAAATAAATCCCATTTTACGCCTTCTCAGGTTGATCACAAGCCCTTGGCCTGGCTCCTTATTGTCTTCGGTCTTCAATCAAAGCACCCCGGAGTTCCGCTCGTTCCCCTATTACTTCTTCTGAGTCCGGAATCCATCCACCTTCCATGGATAACACAGATCAAGTACCCGTTGTGCAGCCGGATCTGACGGCAGTTCTAGCTCAACTTGTGTCCAAGATTAACAACCTCTAAACCGAGGTCCGAGAGATGCAACGAAACTAGGTTCCCATTCCTCAAGAGCTTGAGGCCCTATTTCCCTGCGCTGTGGATCCACCCGAGCCTATCTGGGTTCCCAAAGAGTATCAGCACGCTCCACATGCCCCTCCTGCTAATGGGCCACCGCCTGCCCAACTTTCAATGCCTAATCTTGCCCTGCATGGGGCTAACTTGCCTATGGTCATTAATCCAAAAGAAGAAGAATTGAACAAAGTCAAAGAAGACCTCAAGATACTCACTAAGAAGTTTGACCAAGCCAGAATCTCAGGGAATTATATGGCCTATACCCACATGTCTCCTTATCCTAAAGCGAGGTTACCCGAGAAGTTTAAGATGACGAATATTAAGAAATTTGGAGGAAGTGGACCCCCGATTGTTCATCTCCAAAGTTATCACCATTCCGTGACTCTACTAGGGGCTTCTGAAGAAATCATGGCCCAATTATTTTAGAAAACTTTGAAGGATAGAACCCTCCAATGGTTTTTATCTCTCGAAGAATCCAGAATTCGTAGCTGGGAGGATGTAGCTCGAGAATTCATGTTGTAGTACAAATACAATGAAGAGCTTGAGGTCACCTTTTGTGATTTAAAGTTGCTCAAACATAACCCTAGTGAATCAGCTAGTAACTTCATTCCCAATGAAGGGAAAAAGCAGCAACCATGACCAATCGACCTTCCGAGGAAGAACAAGTCAGCATAGTGAAGAAGAACTTCTTACCCCATGTTCGAGAAACGATGGGAGGATAATACTATCCCCACTTCTGAGCTCTCAGAGAAGCAGGAGTAGAATTCGAGGAGGGTCTTGCTAAGACAGAAGTTGAACCAAAGAAGGTGTCCGAACAGTTAACCCTCAGAAAATATGACAAGCCTGCTAGTGCTACAGTCTTAACCATCAACAACATCTCTCAACCAACCACATCATGGGTGACACAACTCAGAAAGTGTCTCCAATGTGCGTTCACTCTAGGCTCAAGTGCAAGCCTGTCGCGTTAGTAATAAACTCGATAAGTCAGGATAGTATCCATAGGGAACTAAGACGACGAAGTTGTAACGACGAGGGATAGATAAGGAATCTTGACTCTTACTCTAAAAAGAAAGGAAAAATGATTTGGTTTTGAGAATGATTATACTAGATGAAATTATGAAATTATGAAAATATGCAATTATATTAAATTACCTAAATTATTGATGAAGAAAGATTTGAAACTTGAAACTATGTGATGAGAAAAACAGGACGGGAATACAATCCCCCAACCCTAATGTATTGCAGCTATAATACTAATTGTAAATTTAACTGATTAATTAGACCCAAAATTTAGTACTCCCAAGCATTACGTATATGAGGTTCAAGCCCGCATCATACTTAATCTGAGGACGAGTAAATCGGTATCGCGATAGTGACACTCAAATTGCATTCTAAAGCATCCCGGTTACCTAGAGGCAAACGAGATCTAAAGAGATACAATTGTTGTGTTCCTATACAATACGGTCATGATCAATCACTAAATTCAGAGGATTAATATTATACACATACAACTAACACATCGGGCTGGGTTCATGTATCCCGGCGTTTGAAAATCTAGCCTAGCATGCTGAAAGTAATGAAAACAGTGTTTGATGTGCAGAAAACCATGATTAATCTAAGGAAAACTTGTGAATTGATGTAGAAAAGAAATTAAGAAAGGAAACAACTCACTAATTTTACCATAGCAGTACAGTAGAAATTAAGAACACTTGTAATCAAAGAACTTCTGAATAATCGTCAACTATTGGAATTAAAACTGTAAATTGTATCTAACTAGGGTTTCTGGAAAAGAATGAAAAATTAACTAAAATTCTCCGTAATTCTCCCTGTTCAAATAATTATAATAAAACGGGTGTTTATACCCTACAAGAATTCAGGAGTTTCAGCTGCACTAGGACTCTTTTTAGGAGAATATAAGATTTCAAGATCTCGATAGCCGGATCGGTCCGAGCCTTAGGCGGATCGGTCTGCCCCCCATGCGGATCGGTTCCTTTTATTTTTTGGCGGACCGGTTCTTTTATTTTTCATCCTTCTTCGGTTTGCTTTCGATTCGGGGTCTTCTGGAGTATGGCACAGCGGACCGGTCCGGGGTAGGGGCAGGCCGGTCTGCCTGTTTGACTTTTTTCTCAACTTTGACTGCTCATATCTCTTGTTCCGGGACTCCGATTGAGGTGTTGTTTCTTCCTACGTGTTCATGAATATGGTATCTTCAACTTCTCTTTAGGTACCTCATCCGAATTTCGGGTAAAAATCACACTTTTACCCTTTTGACTTTCCTTCTTTTCGTTTCTCGATTCTTCTGATTTCCTTCTTTCGTTTCTTGACATCAAATACCTGTAAAAGCAATATGAAATACCAGAAACTCGGTGTACTCGTTAGGATAAGTCAGTAGCAAGATTATGAGATAAATTCAAATCGATTACGTTGTTCGACGTGCTAAAAGTAGCTAAATTAAGGGATAAATTGGAAAGAATTTATGCCTAATCAAACCCCCCTAACTTAGAACTTTGCGCGTCCCGAGCAATGTAAAATAATCATAGCACGACACAACTCTTGAAAAATATTTTATTAAGATAGAATACCTTTTTCTCGGGCTAGCGATTGCATTTAGCGTATGCAACAAGCCTTTAAACCCCTAAGTTACCCTAGTAGGACAAGTTGTGTCTCGTGAGGGTTGTCAGTGAATATACCCACAAAATTCGACACAACGAAAAATTCAAAATACCTAAAAATTGTACAATTCAAACTTTCCCGAAAATAGTCATCATCAAGTCATATTTACAAGTCTCAGACCGTAGTGTGTATGTGTGAAGCCAAAAATGTAACCGCTAATTTCCACCGATTGATCATTACGTTACTTACCCGAAAGTTCATTTTGATTTCAAAATCTCACGGAATGCTCTCACAAACGAATCACTCAAAAAGTGGCTATTATCTAGGTATGCGTGATATAAAGAGTAAATGTAATGGACGCAAACTTACGCATACAAGTAGAAAAACAGAAATTTCATGGTAAAAGGGTCTCATCAACGGATTACGATTTTAAAACGGGAACATTGCCTCTTGTTCACGCATTCAATCTCTTTTATTATCTTTTGGTGTATTAGCTCTCTATGCGGTAACCAATTTTGCAATTTAGACTCGGTTAGGACTTTTTTGGGTTTTAAGGTATATGGGGTAAAATGAGAATGGTAGGAAGGATTGGAATTGGAAAAGTCATTTATGATGTCCATTTGTGCTTTTTCCGGGCTATTGCTCATTTTTTCTTCTTTTTCTCTATTTTTTTTCTATTTTTCGCTTCTTTTCTTTTCTTGCTATTTTTGTTGAGCATATCTATTTTTTTTTGCCCCTTTATATGCACTTTTTGGACTAAATTCTGAATTTTTCCATTTTTCACAATTCCGGTGTATTTGGTTTTTTCGGGTTGCCAAATGAAAGGGAAAATGTATTTGGCTCAATTTGGGTTGTAAAAGGGGTGATTTTTCGCATTTTTTACTGGCCAATATTTTTGGGTGACAAACGAGGGCCTACTTCATTGTCCAAAATACCAGTTGCATTACCATATGCGTTTCGAGATGAATTTAGGTTTAATGATCCACTATACCAAATCCTACTAATGGTCACGCCCAGTGCGTCACGACCCAAGTCCGCGACAAGCTGGTCGCAGACTTGGGCTGTGACCCACTCAATATTTGGCGTGACCATATTTATTACCACACTAAATAATTGATGCTCGGGAAGTGGTCACAGCCCAAGTCCGTGACCATACTGGTCGCGGACTTGGGTCGTGACCATATTGGCGCCAATCGCGCCAAAATTCCCTCCAAGATTGGTCGCGGGTGGGTCACGACCTAAGTCCGTGACCCATGGCATGACGAAGAAAAGAGTACACACATTGACGGTCACGGCTTAGGGTCGTGACCATTTATGGGTGTGGATCATGGCTATGGACCGTGACCATACCTCATTCAAGCACTAGGGTGGATGAAAAAGGGTTGCTCACTACAGATTATGGGTCACGGCTTGGGTCCGTGACCATTTATTGGTATGGGCCACTGCTATGGGCCGTGACCATACCCAAATTGGTGGACTGACTAATTTCATTAAATTGTTTCACTCGTGGGTCACGGCTCTGGCCGTGACCATGTTAAATCTGAAAAACATAACTCCCGCTATACCCTTCATTTCATTCAATTCCTTCCCCTCCCTCTCTTTCATTCAATCGACCAAGTGGCACCGGTGATTTCGGTTAGGGTTTCATTCAATCGACCAAGTGTTGTTCGGGTTGTTGTGATTTCGGTTAGGGTTTCACCATCGGAGGCTTCAAGGACAGAGATAATAAGAAGGTTTCAGCTCCAAGTCTGACAGAAATGGTGTTTTTGCAGGTCTTTAGTTTATCATTTCCTCAAATGGTGTTTCCTTCTTTCTATAGATTTTCTCTCCTCAACTCTCCAATATTTTCCAATCAGTCGGATTTAGGAACTTTTTATATTTAATCCTAAATTAATTTTGTGACAACTGCTTATGATTTAATACAGAAGAAAAGGATAATCAATTTATTTCTTATATATTTGTGGATCCTAAATATCTTAGTACAAACATAGTATATGACGTAAATTTCGTCTTGAATCGGATGGTGTCGTGTTGTCACAAATTGGGAGTTTCTATATCTCAGGAGGACCGGACAGACATAAATTGCGTGATTTTATATTCAAAACAGGAATTACTCCGATTCGACAGGTTAATTGTTTTTTATATCACGGTCCCAGCACACCACATGACATTTTGGCCCCACATCTGCATTCAAAATTGAATATACATGACCAACTGCATCTAAAATCATTCGAGTATAACCGTACACATATCACCTCGTGATGGGCCAGTTGAGGTTTGGTCTTTGTGAGAGTGGATTTCTAGGTTAACGTTTTCATTACATTTGCTTAATGTCTTCTCATTTGCCACTTTTTTATGATTAATTTATTGTCTTTTAGATTCATTGATAAATCGATTTGAAAGACAAGCCAACAAGTTAGGTTTCAAAGGTCACTACTATTCTAGAGGTACAATACTCTCTCTGTCATTTGATAAACTAATTTTGTTTTCTATTTTTGTAAGGAACTTGGGAACTGCGAATTTTTAAACATTTTACTTTGATTTTGAATTTTTATGTATTGTAACCAATGGATATGTGTTTGATATTTCGTTCCATTGATAATTATCCATTCAATGATTTCTCTAACAAAAGATTTTATTACTGGCATCGTAAATCCTCGACAAAATTCCAAAGTTAGAATTTTGACAACATGACAAAGTCCTTATACTTATTGTGTGCACTACTGGATATGTGAAAGTGTCATATTGAATATGTTTTTCACTGTTTTCACTTTTGAATTTGCTGTTATCTTGAATATGTTGTTCATTGATTTTAGGAAGAAGATGAGGTTAAAGGGTATTAGCAAATATCGCAGGATTTGGTGTAGTGAAAAAGCGTGTATCTAAAAGGTTCTTCAGGTAATTGTATTAGATAACTTGTATGAGAATGTGCTTAATGGTGAATTTAACTTTCTTTTCGCTTCTATTATGAGTTCAAATAGATCAGTTCTAATAATTTTCTCTCTTTTGGTTGCCGATAATTGAGGGAAACTATGAAAAACATTTCAATCTAGTATGCTTTATTCAACTTATATGTATGTGTGTTTCAATAAAATTTTCAATTTTCACCATACCTACCCTTGTGAAAAACTTTTCAACCTAGTATGCTTTATTCCAACATTTTCAGTTTTCAATTTGTATGTATTTGTGTAAATCTAAGACATATTATACGCAACTAATAATTCTTCAGGGGTTTTGTGAGGTACTTTTTTTAATTTTACATACCAGTTCTTCATTACACATTGTTTACATATTGCATATCTAAGAATTGCATACCAGTTCTTCATTACAGACCAGGTACTCTTTACTTTAACTAAATTAGTTATATAATTGATATGCATTATCAATTAAATCATTTAGATGATAGAAGGAGTACGCGATAAATATTTGTTTTGTTTGGTTTGGCTATTGGATAATTATTAGTTATTGGATAATATGTAAGAAGGAGTACAGAATAATTAGGAGTACGGGATAATTATGGGTATGATTGTTAGATAATATGTTGAAAATATTTTAGACTCCCGGTTTGAGAATACGACGGTAATTTGCATATTTCTAGATTTAGGCTTAAAAACATAGCGTTAGTGGGTGAAAATCCAAAACAGCCCCCGAAAGCGCCCCTGTGGGTGGCACCAATACCTCCCACGGGACCAATGTGACTCGTAGGAACTGACCGCGCAGCCCCGGGACTCCCGATTTGAGAATACGATGGTAATTTGTACATTTATAGACTTAGGCTTAGAAATATGGCGTTAGTGTGTGAAAACCCGAAACAGCCACCGTACGGCCCCGTGGGTGGTACCAACACCTCCCACGGGACCAATGTGACTCGTAGTAACTAACCGCAAAGTCTCGGGAATCCCTACTTGAGAGTACGACGATAATTTGAATATTTCTAGACTTAGGCTTAAAAACATGGCGTTAGAGGGTGAAAACTCGAAACAGCCCCCGAACGGCCCAGTGGGTGGCACCAACACCTCCCAGGGGACCAATGTAAATCGTAGGAACTGATCGCGCAGCCGCGGGACTCTCAGTTGAGAATACAATGGTAATTTGCATATTTCTAGACTTACGCTTAAAAACATAGCGTTGGTGGGTGAAAACCTGAAACACCCACCGTACGACCCCGTGGGTCGCACCAACACCTCCCATGGGGCCAATGTAACTTGTAGAAACTGATCGCGCAGTCGCGGGACACCCAGTTTGAGAATATGATGGGAATTTTCATATTTATAGACTTAGGCTTAAAAATATGGCATTAGTGGGTGAAACCCGAAACAACCCCCAAACGGCTCTGTGGGTGGCACCAACACCTCCCGCGGGACCAATGTAACTCGTATGAACTGACTGCACAGCCGCGGGACTCCCGATTTGAGAATATGATGTTAATTTGCATATTTATGTACTTAGGCTTAAAAACATGGCTTTAGAGGGTGAAAACCCGAAACAGCCCCCGAACGGCCCCGTGGGTGGCACCAACACCTCCGAGGGGACCAATGTAAATCGTAGGAACTGATCGCGCAGCCGCGGGACTCCCGGTTTGAGAATATGAGGATAATTTGCATATTTCTAGACTTACGCTTAAAAGCATGGTGTTAGAGGGTGAAAAACCAAAACAGCCCCCGAACGGTCCCATGGGTGGCACCAACACCTCCCACCGAACCAATGTGACTCGTAGGAACTGACCGTGCAGCCGCGGGACTCCCGGTTTGGGAATACGATGATAATTTATATATTTCTAGACTTAGGCTTAAAAACATGGCATTAGAGGGTGAAAACCTGAAACACCCCCCGAACGGCCTCGTGGGTGGCACTAACACCGTCCACGGGACCAATGTAACTCATAGGAAATGACTGCACAACCGCGGGACTCCCGGTTTGAGAATACGATGGTAATTTGCATATTTCTATACATAGTGTTAAAAACATGGCTTTAGAGGGTGAAAACCAGAAACAGCCCCCGAACGGCCCCGTGGGTGGCACCAACACCTCCCACGAGACCAATGTGACTTGTAGGAACTGACCGTGCAGCCGCAGGACTCCCGGATTGAGAATACGATGATAATTTGCATATTTCTAGACTTAGGATGAAAAACATGGTGTTAGAGGGTGAAAACCCGAAACAGCTCCCGAACGGTCCCATGGGTGGCACCAACACCTCCCACTGAACCAATGTGACTCGTAGGAACTGACCGTGCATCCGCGGGACGCCCGATTTGAGAATACGATGATAATTTGCATATTTCTACACTTAGGCTTAAAAACATGGCTTTAGAGGGTGAAAACCCGAAACATCCCCCGAACGGCCCCGTGGGTGGCACCAACACCTCCCATGGGACCAATGTGACTCGTAGTAACTCACCGCGCAGCCCCGGGACTCTCGGTTTGATAATACGACGATAATTTGCATATTTCTAGACTTAGGCTTAAAAACATGGCGTTAGTGGCTGAAAACCCGATACGACCCCCAAACGGCTCCGTGGGTGGCACCAACACCTCCCACGGGACCGATGTAACTTGTAGAAACTGACCGCGTAGTCGCGGGACTCCCAGTTTGAGAATACGATGGTAATTTGCATATTTCTAGACTTAGGCTTAAAAACATGGCTTTAGAGGGTGAAAACCCAAAACGGCCCCCGAACGGCCCTATGGGTGACACCAACACCTCCCACGAGACCAATGTAACTCGTAGGAACTGACCGCCCAGCCGTGGGACTCACGGTTTGAGAATACGATGGTAATTGTATTTTTCTAGACTTAGGCTTAAAAACATGGCTTTAGAGGGTGAAAACTCGAAACAGCCCCCGAACGGCCTCGTGGGTGGCACCAACACCTCCCACGAGGCCAATATGACTCGTAAGAACTGATCGTGCAGCCGCGGCACTCTCGGTTTGGTAATACGACGATAATTTGCATATTTCAAGACTTAGGCTTAAAAACATGGCGTTAGAGGGTGAAAACCAGAAATAGCCCCCGAACGGCTCCGTAGGTGGCACAACACCTCCCAAGGGACCAATGTAACTCGTAGGAACTGACCGTGAAGCCGCGGGGAGCCCGGTTAGGGAATACGACGGTAATTTGCATATTTCAAGACTTAGGCTTAAAAACATGGTGTTAGAGGGTGAAAACCCGAAACAGCCCCCGAACGGTCCCATGGGTGGCACCAACACCTCCCAAGGGACCAATGTAACTCGTAGCAACTGATCGCGCATCCACGGGACTGTCGGTTTGAGAATACGATGGTAATTTGCATTTTTTTAGACTTAGGCTTATAAACATGGCTTTAGAGGGTGAAAACCCGAAACAGCCCCTGAACGGCCCCGTGGGTGGCACCAACACCTCCCACGGCACCAATGTGACTCGTAAGAACTGACCGTGCGGATGCGGAACTCCCGATTTGGGAATACGACGGTAATTTTCATATTTATATACTTAGGCTTAAAAATATGGCGTTAGAGGGTGAAAACCCGAACGGCCCCGTGAGTGGCACCAACACCTCCCAGGGGACCAATGTAAATCGTAGGAACTGATCGCGCAACCGCGGGACTCTCAGTTTGAGAATACGATGGTAATTTGCATATTTCTAGACTTACGCTTAAAAATATATCGTTAGTGGGTGAAAACCCGAGACATCCACCGTACGACCCCGTGGGTGGCACCAATACCTCCCACGGGACCATTGTGACTCGTAGGAACTGACCGCGCAGCCGCGGGAATCCCGATTTGAGAATGCGATGGTAATTTGCATATTTATAGACTTAGGCTTAAAAATATGGCTTTAGAGGTTGAAAATCCAAAACAGCCCCCAAACGGCCCCGTGGGTGGCACCAACACCTCCCACGGGACCAATGTGACTCATAGGAACTGATTGCGCGACCGCTGGACTCCCGGTTTGAGAATACGACGGTAATTTGAATATTTCTAAACTTAGGCTTAACAACATGGCTTTAGAGGGTGAAAACCCGAAACAGCCCCCGTACGTCCCCGTGGGTGGCACCAATACCTCCCGAGGGACCAATGTGACTCGTAGGAACTGACGGTGCAGCCCCGGGACTCCCAATTTGAGATTACGATGGTAATTTGAATATTTTTAGATTTAGGCTTAAAAACATAGCATTAGTGGGTGAAAACCCGAAATAGCCCTCGTACGGCCCCGTGGGTGGCACAAAAACCTCCCACTGGACCAATTTGACTCGTCGGAACTGACCGCAAAGTCCCGAGACTCCCAGCTTGAGAATAGGACGGTAATTTGAATATTTCTAGACTTTGGCAAAACATGGCGTTAGTGGGTGAAAACCCGAAACAACCCCCAAACGGTTCCGTGGGTGGCACCAACACCTCCCACGGGACCAATGTGACTCGTAGGAACTGACCGCATAGTCGCGGGACTCCCGGTTTGAGAATATGACGATAATTTTCATATTTCTAGACTTAGGCTTAAAAACATGGCGTAAGCGGGTGAAAACCCGAAACAACCCCCGAACGGTCACGTGGGTGACACCAACACCTCCCACAGGACCAATGTAACTCGTAGGAACTGACCGCATAGCCGCGGGACTCTCGGTTTGAGAATACGACGATAATTTGTATTTTTCTAGACTTAGGCTTAAAAACATGGCTTTAGAGGGTGAAAACTCGAAATAGCCCCCGAACGGCCTCGTGGGTGGCACCAACACCTCCCACGGGACCAATATGACTCGTAAGAACTGACCGTGCAGCCGCGGGACTCCCGGTTTGGGAATACAATGATAATTTGTATATTTCAAGACTTAGGTTTAAAAACAAGGCGTTAGAGGATGAAAACCCTAAATAGCCCCCGAACGACTCCGTTAGTGGCACCAACACCTCCCAAGGGACCAATGTGACTCGTAGTAACTAACCGCGCAGCGCCGGTACTCCCAGTTTGAGAATATGACGATAATTTGAATATGTCTAGACTTAAGCTTAAAACATGGCGTTAGTGGGTGAAAACTCGAAACAACCCCCGAATGGTCCCGTGGGTGGCACCATCACCTCCCACGAGACCGATGTGACTCATAGGAACTGACCGCACAGTCGCGGGATTCCTGGTTTGGGAATACGACCATAATTTGCAAATTTCTAGACTTAGGCTTAAAAACATGGCTTTAGAGGGTGAAAACCCGAAACAGCCCCTGAACGGCCCCGTTTGTGTCACCAACACCTCCCACGGGACCAATGTGACTCGTAGTAACTGACCACGCAGCCCCGGGACTCCCGGTTTGAGAATACGATGATAATTTAAATATTTCTAGACTTAGGCTTAAAAACTTGGCTTTAGAGGGTGAAACCCCAAAACAGCCCCCGAACGGTCCCGTGGGTGGCACCAACACCTCCCATGGGACCAATGTGACTCGTAGGAACTGACCGTGCAATCGCGGGTCTCCCGGTTTGAGAATATGATGATAACTTGCATATTTCTAGACTTAGGCTTAAAAACATGGCGTAAGTGGGTGAAAACCCAAAACACCCCCGAACGGCCGCGTGGGTGGCACCAACACCTCCCACAAGACCAATATTACTCGTAGGAACTGACCGCGCGACCGCGGGACTCACGGTTTGAGAATACGATGGTAATTTGTATTTTTCTAGAATTAGGCTTAGAAACATGGATTTAGAGGGTGAAAACCCAAAACAGCCCCCGAACGGCCTCATAGGTTGCACCAACACCTCCCTCGGGGCCAATGTGACTCGTAAGAACTGACCGTGAAGCCGCGGGACTCCCGGTTAGGGAATACGACAGTAATATGCATATTTCAAGACTTAGGCTTAAAAACATGGCATTAAAGGGTGAAAACTCGAAATAGCCCCCGAACGGTTCCGTGGGTGGCACCAACACCTCCCAAGGGATCAATGTAACTCGTAGCAACTGACCGCGCATCCACGGGACTCCCGGTTTGAGAATGCAATGGTAATTTGCATTTTTCTAGACTTAGACTTAAAAATAAGGTTTAGAGGGTGAAAACCCAAAGCAGCCCCCGAAAGGCCCCGTGTGTGGCACCAACACCTCCCACGGGACCAATGTGACTCGTAGGAACGGACCGTGCAGATGCGGAACTCCCCGTTTGGGAATACGATGGTAATTCGAAAAACATGGCGTTAGAGGGTGAAAACCCGAAACAGCCCTCGAATGGCCCTGTGGGTGGCACCAATACCTCCTAGGGGACCAATGTAAATCGTAGGAACTGATGGCGCAATCGCGGAACTCTCAGTTTGAGAATACGATGGTAATTTGCATATTTCTAGACTTACGCATAAAAATATAGCGTTAGTGGGTGAAAACTCGAAACATCCACCGTACGACCCCATGGGTGGCACCCACACCTCCAACGGGACGAAAGTGACTCGTAGGAAATGACAGCGTAGCCGCGGGACTCCCGATTTGAGAATACGATGGTAATTTTTATATTTATAGACTTAGGCTTAAAAATATGGCTTTAGAGGGTGAAAACCCGAAACAACCCCCGAACGGCCCCGTGGATGGCATTAACACCTCCCACAGGACCAATGTGACTCGTAGGAACTGATTGCGCAGCCGCTGGACTCCCGGTTTGAGAATACAACGGTAATTTGAATATTTCTAAACTTAGGCTTAAGAACATGGCTTTAGAGGGTGAAAACCCGAAATAGCCCCCGTACATCCCCGTGGGTGGCACCAACACCTCCCGAGGGACCAATGTGACTCGTAGGAACTGACCGCGCAGCCTTGAGACTCCCGATTTGAGAATACGATGGTAATTTGAATATTTTTAGATTTAGGCTTAAAAACATGGCATTAGTGGGTGAAAACCCAAAACAGCCCCCGTACGGCCCTGTGGATGGCACCAACACCTCCCACTGGACCAATACGACTCGTAGGAACTGACCGCAAAGTCTCAAGACTCCCAGTTTGAGAATACGACGGTAATTCGAATATTTCTAGACTTTGGCAAAACATGGCGTTAGTGGATGAAAACCCGAAACAACCCCCAAACGGCTCCGTGGGTGGCACCAACACCTCCCACGGGACCAATATAACTTGTAGAAACTGATCGCGCAGTCGCGGGACTCCCAGTTTGAGAATACGATGGTAATTTGTATATTTCTAGACTTAGGCTTTAAAATATGGCTTTAGAGGGTGAAAACACGAAACAACCCCCGAACGGCCCTATGGGTAGCACCAACACCTCCCATGGGACCAATGTGACTCGTAGTAACTAACCGCGCAGCCCCGGGACTCTCGATTTGATAATACGATGGTAATTTGAATATTTCTAGACTTAGGCTTAAAAACATGGCTTTAGAGGGTGAAAAGACAAAACAGCCCCCGAACAGTCCCGTGGGTGGCACCAACACCTCCCACGGGACTAATGTGACTCGTAGGAACTGACCGCGTAGCCGCGGGACTCCCGGTTTGAGAATACGACGATAATTTTCATATTTCTAGACTTATGCTTAAAAACATGGTGTAAGTGGGTGAAAACCCGAAACAACCCCCAAACGGCCGCATGGGTGGCACCAACACCTCCCACAGGACCAATGTAACTCTTAGGAACTAACCACGTAGCCGCAGGACTGTCGATTTGAGAATATGATGGTAATTTGTATTTTTCTAGACTTAGGCTTAAAAACATGACTTTAGAGGGTGAAAACCCGAAATACCCCCGAACGACCCCGTGGGTGGCACCAACACCTCCCACGGGGCCAATATGACTCGTAAGAACTGACCGTGCAGCCGCGGGACTCTCGGTTTGGGAATACGATGGTAATTTTCATATTTCAAGACTTAGGCTTAAAAACATGGCGTTAGAGGGTAAAAACCCGAAACAGCCCCCTTACGGCCTCGTGGGTGGCACCAACACCTCCCATGGGACCAATGTGACTCGTAAGAACTGACCGCGCCGTCATGGGACTACCAATTTGAGAATACAATGGTAATTTTCATATTTCTAGACTTAGGCTTAAAAACATGACTTTAGAGGGTCAAAACCCAAAATAGCCCCCGAACGGCCCCGTGGGTGGCACCAACACCTCCCACGGGATCAATGTGACTCGTAGGAACTGACCGTGCAGACGCGGCACTCCCGGTTTGGGAATATGATGGTAATTTGCATATTTCTAAACTTAGGCTTAAAAACATGGCGTTAGAGGGTGAAAACTCGAAACAGCCCCCGAATGGCCCCGTGTAGGCCTGTCAACGGGTCGGAGCCAGGTCGGGTTTAGGGACATCCAGATCCGTGTAATCGGGTCTTCATTGGGTTCGAGTTTGGGTCCGGGTCTACAATATTGGATCCAGACCCAGATCCGTTCGGGTCTTCGGGTCTCGGGTTCGGGTCCGGATCTAGCCAAATATATACATTTATTTTATATTATCCCCTTCTTTATTTTTTAATCTTAAATTAAAATATTTTATAATGTATTATAGAATATTATTAGTATAAATAAAACATATATTATTTATATTTATTATATTTATTATATACATAAAAATATATCTTTATATATATTACTTACATGTTATATTGATAAGATAAATTTATAAATATATATAAATTTATAGTATATGTATATATATTTAAAAAATAATATTGTACAATTCGGGTCGGGTCTTTGGGTCCGGGTCTTGTATAAGATCCAGACCCTACCCGTTTAATAAACGGGTCTTCGGGTCTATGGGTCTCGGGTCCAAAAAAATATGCTCAGACCCTATTATACGGATCGGGTTCGGATCAGATTCGGGTCCAGACACGACCCATTGACAGGCCTAGCCCCGTGGGTGGCACCAACACCTTCCACGGGACCAATGTGACTCGTAGGAACTGACGGCGCAGCCGCGGGACTCCCGGTTTGAGAATACGACGGTAATTTGCATATTTCTAGATTTAGGCTTAAAAACATAGCGTTAATGGGTGAAAACCCGAAACAGACCCCGTACGACCCCGTGGGTGGCACTAACACCTCCCACGGGACCAATGTGACTCGTAGGAATTGACCGCGCAGCCCCGAGACTCCCGGTTTGAGAATATGACCGTAATTTGAATATTTGTAGGCTTGGGATTAAAAACATGGCGTTAGTGGGTGAAAACCCGAAATAGCCACCGTATGACACCGTGGGTGGCACCAACAACTCCCTCGGGACCAATGTGACTCATAGTAACTGACCGCGAAGTCCCGAGACTCCCGGTTTGAGAGTATGACGGTAATTTGAATATTTTTAGACTTTGGCAAAACATGGCGTTAGTGGGTGAAAACTCAAAACAATCCCCAAACGGCTCCGTGGGTGGCACCAACACCTCGCACAAGACCAATGTAACTCGAAGGAACTAACCGCGCAGCCGCGGGACTCCCGGTTTGAGAATACGATGGTAATTTGCATATTTCATGACTTAGGCTTAAAAACATGGCTTTAGAGGGTCAAAACTCGAAATAGCCTCGAACAGCCCCGTGGGTGGCACCAACACCTCCCACAGGACCAATGTGACTCGTAGGAAATGACCGCGGAGCCGCGGGACTCCTGGTTTGAGAATACGATGATAATTTACATATTTCTAGACTTAAGATGAAAAACATGGCTTTAGAGGGTGAAAACCCAAAATAGCCCCCGAACGGTCCCGTGGGTGGCACTAACACCTCCCGCCGGACCAATGTGACTCATAGGAACTAACCGTGAAGCCGCGGAACTCCCGATTTGGGAATATGACGATAATTTGCATATTTCTAGACTTAGGCTTAAAAATATGACTTTATAGGGTGAAAACTCAAAACAGCCCCCGAACGGCCCCGTGGGTGGCACCAACACCTCACACGGGACCAATGTGACTCGTAGGAACTGACCGCACAGCCCCGGGACTCTCGGTTTGAGAATACAACGATAATTTGAATATTTCTAGACTTAGGATTAAAAACATGGCTTTAGAGGGTGAAAACCTAAAACATCCCCTGAACGGTTCCGTGGGTGGCACCAACACCTCCCACGGGACCAATGTGACTCGTAGGAAATGATCGAGGAGCCGCGGGACTCCTGGTTTGAGAATACGACGATAATTTACATATTTCTAGACTTAGGATGAAAAACATGACTTTAGAGGGTGAAAACCCAAAATAGCCCCCGAACGGTCCCGCGGGTGGCACCAACACCTCCCGCCGGACCAATGTGACTCATAGGAACTGACCGTGCAGTCGCGGGACTCTCGGTTTGGGAATACGATGATAGTTTTCATATTTCTAGACTTAGGCTTAATAACATGGCGTTAGAGGGTAAAAACCCGAAACATCCCCCGAACGGTCCCGTGGGTGGCACCAACACCTTCCACGGGGCCAATGTAACTCGTAGGAACTGACCGCACAGCCCCGGGACTCTTGATTTGAGAATACGATGGTAATTTGAATATTTCTAGACTTAGGATTAAAAATATGGCTTTAGAGGGTGAAAAACCGAAACATCCCCCGAACGGTCCCGTAGTTGGCACCAACACCTCCCACCGGACCAATGTGACTCTTAGGAACTGACCGTACAACCGCGGAACTCCCGGTTTCGGAATACGGCGATAATCTGTATATTTCTAGACTTAGGCTTAAAAACATGGCTTTAGAGGGTGAAAACCCGATATAGCCTCGAGTGGCCCCGTGGGTGGAACCAACACCTCCCACGGGACTAATGTGACTCGTAGGAACTGACCGCAAAGCCGCGGGACTCCCAGTTTGGGAATACGATGGTAATTTCCATATTTCAAGACTTAAGCTTAAAAACATGGCGTTAGAGGGTGAAAACTCGAAATAGCCCACGAACGGCTCCGTGGGTGGCACAAACACCTACCACGGGACCAATGTAACTCGTAGGAACTGACCGCGCATCCACAGGACTCCCAATTTGAGAATACGAGGATAATTTGAATATTTCTAGACTTAGGCTTAAAAACATGGCGTTAGTGGGTAAAAACCCAAAACAGCCCCCGAACGGCCCGGTGGGTGGCACCAACACCTCCCACGGGATAAATGTGACTCGTAGGAACTGACTGCGCAGTCGCGGGACTCCCAGTTTGAGAATACGCTGATAATTTGCATATTTCAAGACTTAAGATGAAAAACATGGTGTTAGAGGGTGAAAACTCGAAACAACCCCCGAATGGTCCCGTGGGCGGCACCAACACCTCCCATGGGACCAATGCGACTCGTAGGAACTGATCGGGCAGCCACGGGACTCCCGGTTTGGGAATACGATGATAAATTACATATTTCTAGACTTAGGCTTAAAAACATGTCTTTAGAGGGTGAAAACCCGAAACAGCCCCCGAACGGCCCTGTAGGTGGCACCAACACCTCCCACGGACCAATGTGACTCGTAGGAACTGACCGTGCAGATGCGGGACTTCCAATTTGGGAATACGACGGTAATTTGCATATTTCTAAACATAGGCTTAAAAACATGGCTTTAGAGGGTGAAAACCCGAAACAGCACCCGAACGGCCCCTTAGGTGGCACCAACACCTCCCAAGGGACCAATGTAAATCGTAGGAACTGATTGCGCAGCCGCGGGACTCTTGATTTGAGAATACGATGTTAATTTGCATATTTCTAGACTTAGGCTTAAAAACATAGCGTTATTGGCTGAAAACCCGAAACAGCCACCGTACGGCCTCATGGGTGGCACCAAAACCTCCCAAGGGACCAATGTGACTAGTAAGAACTGACCTCGAAGTCCCGTGACTCCTGATTTGAGAGTACGACGGTAATTTGAATACTTTTTGTCAAAACATGGCGTTAGTGGGGGAAAATCCAAAACAACCACCAAACGACTCTATGGGTGGCATCAACACCTCCTACGGGACCAATGTAACTCGTAGGAACTGATTGTGCAACCGCAGGACTCCCGATTTGAGAATACGACGATAATTTGTATATTTCTAGACTTAGGCTTAAAAACATGACTTTAGAAGGTGAAAATACGAAACAGCACCCGAACGGCCCCGTGGGTGGCACCAACACCTCCCACGGGACCCATGTAACTCGTAGGAACTGACCGCGCAGTCGCGGGACTCCCAGTTAAATAATATGACGGTAATTTGCATATTTTTAGACTTAGGCTTAAAAACATGGCTTTAGAGGGTGAAAACCCGAAGCAGCCCTCGAACGGCCCCATGGGTGGCACCAACACCTCCCACAGGACCAATGTGACTTGTAGGAACTGACCGTGCAGTCGCGGGACTCCCGATTTCAGAATACGACGGAATTTGAATATTTCTAAACTTAGGCTTAAAAACATGGCTTGAGAGGGTGAAAACCCAAAACAGCCCTCGTACGTCCCCGTGGGTGGCACCAACACCTCCCACTGGACCAATGTGACTCGTAGGAACTGATCGCAAAGTCTCGAGACTCCCAGTATGAGAATACGACGGTAATTTGAATATTTAGGCTTAAAAACATGGTATTAGTGGGTGAAAACTCGAAACAGCCCCCGTACGGCCCCGTGGATGGCACCAACACCTCTCACGGGACCAATGTGATTCATAGGAACTGACCACGAAGTCTCGAGACTCCCGGTTTGAGAATATGATGGTAATTTGAATATTTCTAGACTTTGGAAAAACATGGCATTAGTGGGTTAAAATTCGAAACAACCCTCAAACGGCTCCGTGGGTAGCACCAACACCTCCCATGGGACCAATGTAACTCGTAGGAACTGTTCACGCAACTGCGGGACTCCCAATTTGTGAATATGACGGTAATTTGAATATTTCTAGACTTAGACTTAAAAACATTGATATGTTGATAATTTTAACTCAAATATGCAATTTTTCACCTTCATTAAATTTTTTGTAAAACTACTTGGTTACTGATATTTGTTTTTGTAGCCTATCATTTGTAGGATTTTTGCACGTGGAACAAATGAAGGAGGCAATGGTTTACAACATGCAGATTATGTTTTTTATGTGTTACAGCCGTGCGGGCTTTTATTGTTTAGTTTTATGGCCGTGCGGACTTTTATAATTTAATTGTTGAATTTTATGATCGTGCAGGCTTTATAATAAGCAGGTTTTACATTTACAGGGTTTGAAATGTCAAGAAAATAGAGGAAACTCTGCCCATATTTTTTTTGGTCTGTGAATTATTAAGAGTTGTAATATTTTTAAGTTTGTATATATATATATATATATATATATATTTGTTTATTAACAACGTTCTCGATTCGCAATTTGTGATTTGTTTTATTGTTTTGCCAATAATAAATATTTGTAACACCTCGTACGTGTCCAACGTTACACGTAGCAATCGACGATGCACTCAAACGACCCCCAATTTTAGGATTTTATAAAAAAAAATACATTTTTAAAAAAAATTATAGTTAAATATGGTCATGGACTTTGTCCATGACCAAGGTTCTAAAAGGCGCGAGGCGTGGTCGAGGCGTAGAGGTCAAGCCTCAAGCCTTAGGAGCCTAGGCGCGCCTAGGCAGAGCCTAGGCCTAAAAAGGCGTTTTCCTTTTTTTATTATTTTAATTATTCTAAGGCTAGTAATATAATAAAATAATAGATACCTTGAATTTTGAAAATATATTCATATGTTTGGTAGCAATCTTTCTCATATTCATGCTCCATAACCAATATTTGTTAACTAATCCTTCGTTTTTTTTTTAAAAAGTGTGCCTTAAGCCTTTTACCAAGAATAAGGCGTGGGCGATGCGTTTCTCCCAAGCCTCAAGCCTAGGCGGGCCTTTTAGAACACTGTCCATGACCATTTTTATTTTTTCCGTCGTGCATAAAAATGGTCGCGACCAAAGTCTGCCACCATTTTTTTTCTTTTTTTTCGTCACGGTTGTGGGTCGCGGACCAAGTTCACGACCAATTTGTCACGGTTGTGGGTCACGGACTTGGGCCGCGACCATTTATTTTTTATTTTTTTAGTCACGGTTGTGGGTCACGGACTTTGGTCGCGACCAATTTGTCATTTTTGTGGGTCACGGATGAGGGCCGCGACCAATTTTTATTTTTATTTTTTTGTCACGGTCGTGGGTCTCGGACTTTGGCCGCGACCAATTTGTCACGGTTGTGGGTCACAGACGAGGACCGTGACCCGTCACGACATGGGTCACGTCCCAAGTCCGCGACCATTTGCCGTGACCCCCTCAGGGCCATGGCCATTTTTTGGTCATGGACTTGGGCCGCGACCCACGAAATTGGTCACACCCGAAATGGTCACGGCCCAAGTCCGCGACCCACAGTTTTGGTTAGGGATTTTGGCCGTGACCAATCACCAATTTTTGTGTAGTGATCAATTTTAGAACGTTTTTCAAGGAAATATCACACACATTTTTCATAACCGATCAAAATGAAATGGTTGAGATCCTCGACGAATTTTTAGGCACTGAAAAGAACTTTGAGTTAACAATTAACTCGGATTGATTTAAAAACTCGCAAAAAGTGATAGGCTCGAATCTCACCAGGTTTGTTAATCTCCACACTTATTCGTTAAGTCGTCAATTTTCGCTCAATTTCCATCTTTAGTCAATTTCGGCTTTGTGTATGTTGAATTTTACAACTTGAGACTTTCAACCGACTTTTAATGATATTTTTGAAAAATTGAATTCCAATTTTTATTTATTTTGAACAAAAATATTTTTGGATTTTTAAAAATTTTATGATTTTTTTGGAAATTTCTGGGCATTTTGAAAATTTGTGAAGTTTTAGAAATACGCACTTGTCACACCCCCTAACTTAGACTTTTGCATTGTCCTGGAGCAAAAAGGACTAAAATCTAAACAAGGCAAAATAATAAGTGCGATAAATAAAACAAACAAATGGAGAAAATGCAGATTTTATTAAAAACAGGACTGTGGTACAATTACAAGGAAAAGCATACAAACATGTGAACAGGAAAAAAAACTAAAAACTGCCATAACACATCAAGCTTCACTGGGGCGGGGATTGGGAGGAACCGGGTGCGTCGGGGCCATAGGGGTCATAGAAATAGGGTGGCAGTGGCTCATTAGGATCCCCTCGACGTCGGTATATGTCCGCTTGGAAGCGAAACATCAAGCTGGTATCGCGACGGTAATCGGTCATAAAGGTCTCGAATCGCGTCTCAAGCGTCGCCATACGGTTTGTGAGGTCACTACCCGTCCACTCAAAATTCGGGTCGTCTTCTTCGTCCGCAGACTCTTCATCCGGACCGATATCCCCCATTTCGACATCCGCACCGGTGGCATCTTCTTCTTCTTCATCGCTCTCACTAGAGGCAACCTCCTCTTCACTATCATTTCCCCACCGTGCCCGAAGGACAACTAGCTGTTTGGCGCTTTTGGTGCGGGTCCCTTGTCCAAAAGGACCGGTGAGGGGAATTCGGTAGAGCGACGCCGCTATACCAACATCCTTGAGGATGGAAGTGATCAAACGAGCATAGGGAAGTGGGGAGGCACCTTTCTCATCCATGGCAGCGACCAAGATGTCACCGTATAAGGTGCGGGCTAAGTTGATGGCAGTGTGTGGGTCAAAGAGGTGGTAGGTCAAGGTGGCCTGGCGGGGCTGCATCGCTGAGTTATTTGATGTTTGTAAGATGTTTGCACACACGATTTGGAAGGTGAGGCGTGCCTTCTCATTGAGGCGGCCCACCGCAACAGTTTGCCCCGTCCATGTAACATCCAGGGTAATGCGGGCCATGATAACTTCCTTAGCGATCGGGGTGACGTTCCGAGGGTAAGTGAATTCTTGAACGTTGGGAACATCGTATTAGACCAATTTGGCCGTGAGAAGGGCCAAGGAATAGGGGACGACGTTCCCATCCGCGTAAGCTTGGACCTCGAATTGGCCCATCCTAATAAGGGTGCCATAAAAGGAGCGCACCTCGGTCGCCCATGCCGCTTCATACGGTTAGTTGAGGAATCAGCACCAACCCCTAGCCATGAAAAGGGCGGTGATGGATTGGGGAAGACCGATCCATTCGATCGCCCGCTCCAAATGGAGTTTGCGATCCGGATCGAAGAACCGATGGCACCATCGCTCCTCTTAGAGGGAGCGGAATTCCCCATGGCCGTAGGGGTGGATGTCGGTGGAGTCATACTTGGTGGGGGCAGCGCGTTTGGCCATGATAACAAAAGAGATTTTGTCCTAGAAAATTAGGGAGGGAGAAGAGAGGAGTTTGGTTGAAGGTGTGGAGGGAAGGAGAGGGTTTGGGTGTGTATTTATAGGTGAAAGAGTAGGGGCAGGGTTGGATTTGGAGGGAAAAGGGGGTGAATTTGGGAGGGAAAGGTTAGGATTGGGAGTTGGGGAAAATAATTGGAGGGAATGAATTGGATTGGGGAGAAGGGCGTGAATCTAGGGAAGGGAAAAAAATAGACCAGCAGAAAGCGGACCGGTCCGCCTGGGGATCGGACCGGTCCTGTCCTTTAATATTCAGGCAAACCCGACTACCGAACCGGTTTGCCTCAAAATTAAAGGAACCGATCTGGGGCGGACCGGTTCGGCCCTAAAATAAAGGAACCGGTCCGGCTCTAGTGTTTGAGCTGGATTTTTTTCCGAACTTGGTTTCGAACGCTCTTCTCCAAAAATTTTTACTTTCACAACATACTCCCGATCAATTTTGGACTAAAAAACCTCTCGATATCAAGCTTGACTAAATTTTCCTGAAACATGTGAATGCTCTTTCCCGAATGTACACGACTCTCTCTACACACACGACTCTCACCCCATACGCATCGGGGGTACGACGACCTCGCTGTAATAGCTCACTCTACCCCGTAAATGGGGTCCGACAACCAGACGGTGTCGACTTCTGCCACACACGCCTCTAGATATGGCTTTAGGCGTTGTCCATTCACTTTGAATGTATTTCCCCCTTTTAAATCACCTAATTTAACAGCTCCGTGAGGGAAAACATTCTTCACAACGAACAGGCCAGACCATCATGACCGCAACTTGCTCGGAAAGAGATGAAGCTGAGAGTTATAGAGAAGAACTTTTTGCTCGGGAAGAAACTCTTTGCGTCGAATGATGTTATCATGAGCGAGTTTCATCCTTTCTTTAGAAATTTTAACATTCTCATATGCATCATTGCTATACTCATTAAATTGAAGCTTGTGGGGTTCACCGGCCTTATCCATGGCATAATTCAATTGCTTAATTGCCCAATACGCCTTGTGCTCTAATTCAACGGGAAGATGGAAAGGTTTACCATACACAAAGTTGAAATGGTACATTCCAAGTTGATTTTTATATGCGGTACGATAGGCCCATAGCGAATCGTTCAATCTAAGTGACCAATCTGTAACAACCCGCGTAATTTTGGGCTATTTTAATTAATTTTTGGAAAATGGAGGAAAATAAAGTTTTTCATAAAATTATTTTTATTGCTCAAATATGTTGGTTATTATTTTTAAAGGCGAGAATTTCAAACGGTTTCGAAAACGGAGTTAAAATGGATTTTAAAATGATTTTTAAATGTTTTTAACTCTTGGAGTTATTTTGAGTTGTTTTGAATTCCAACTCTTCATTTCTTTGCCTTATTTAAAGTAGTCTTTTGGATTCCAACTCTTCATTTTTTTCATTATAAAAGGAAGTCGTGGGTAATGCTTTTAGCATACTTTTGGCACAAATTTTGGCAGCAAATATATTTTATATTCCTCTTCTTTTTATATACACATTGGCCCTTGAGATTTGTGAGTTCCAACCTTAGATTAGAGGTGTTCTTGGGGCTATTTTTGTTGGCGGTTCTTGGAGGAGCTTTTGTAGATCTTTTGAGTTGATCTTGAGGATGTGATCGTTGGTTTCTCATCATGGTTTGAGGTATGGGGTTTTACACAATATGCTCCTTAAATCTCGCGAGTGTCATTCTCTTTGAATTCTTGTTTAATTGAACTCATATTTGAATTGATAAATTTATTGAAATCTGGAAAATAATTCTTGAAATTATTTTGATTCATGTGGTATCATTATATTGTTGATGAGCGCGTTGTCATGAGATTTTAATATGGCACGGATGTTGTGAACCCGCCAAAAAACCTGTTTCCCGGGCTATGGCTTGATAAAGCATATACGGATGTGGTGAGGCCTGGTGACCCGGTTAAAGTGATTTTGAGAAATTATATTGATAAATGCTTTGAGATTTGCATTTTGATTTGAATATTCGTATTCGTGCTGTTACGTTTTATTCATCGCTAATATATATTTGTTAAGCATCTTTCCTATCGTATTGTGTACTTCCCCATATTTTCTTTTAGTGGCAGGTTAGCGTGGATTTTGGGGCGCTATGGAGATTGATTTTAGCGAGGATTGTTTGGGAAAGATTTGTATTATTTTGATGTATAGAGCTTTGGAGATTTGTATTTTATTTTCGAGTTAGTTGTTGTATGTAATTCGAGAGATTTGGTATTTAATTTGAAGAGATTGAGATTTGTAGTTTCTCTTTTGTTGTTGTGGGATTTATATGCTATATAACTTATTATATTGTGGATTTAGTTTAGTTTTATCGCATTAGCGCTCCGTTCGCTCTCCCCGGGCGGGCGGGGTGTTACAAATGGTATCAGAGCTTAGGTATACGGCAACCCTCGGGGCTTGGGTTTTGGGTTCATTACGTGGTTAGCAATTTTTGGAGATAGCAAATTTTAGGTGATATTCGTGATAGGTTTCGAGATTAGATGTGAGGAATTATTTTTGGAGACGAAATTATTTTGGAGATTGTTGGCCTGATTTTGAGAGTTAGGCATTCGGCGAATTTCGAGGGCGAAATTCCATTGTTAGTGGGGAAGTGTAACAACCCGCGTAATTTTGGGCTATTTTAATTAATTTTTGGAAAATGGAGGAAAATAAAGTTTTTCATAAAATTATTTTTATTGCTCAAATATGTTGATTATTATTTTTAAAGGCGAGAATTTCAAACGGTTTCTAAAACGGAGTTAAAAACGGATTTCACTACACCAAAAACACCAATTTGGCACACCTTGATGTTAAAAATCTGGCACGGTTTAAAACTGTGCCAAATTTTGGCACGGTTTAATGATAATCTGGCACACTTTTAAGCAGTACCAAATTTTGGCACCGTTTAAAAGTGTGCCAAATTAGGAACACTTTGCTAAAATATAAATATCCTAAAAAAAAATTACCTCCCTCGATTAGTTTTGGTCTCCCGCTCTCTATCCTCTCTCTATCCTCTCCCGCTCTCTATCCTCTCCCGCTCACGTTCAAGAAATCCCATTAATTTTTCTCAGCCGATTCTTCCTGGAACCAACCCACCCACCGCCGTCAATGGAGATTCGACCCCGACCTCGAAGTGGTACGCCTCCGCAGCGTCTCTTACGAGTCCTAGGGATGCGTGTCGCCTGTCTCTTGTAGCGTCTACTTTTCGGTCGGCGGCGGAATCTGACGCTGTTTAGGAGAGATTTTTCCTCCTGATTATCAGGAGATGATTGGTTGTTCGGATCAAGATGATTGCCCGCTGGTGTTTGGGTCAAAGAAAGAGTTGTATCTTTACCTATGCGATCATCCCATCATTATCGACGGAGGTACTAAGGTAAATTTTTATGGATTTGTTTGGAATTTATGTTGAACCTCTATTAAATTAAATTTAACATACGAAAACTTTAATGGAAAAGTTGAAGACTCGTGCTAATGATAATTGTGAATTAAATTCTACCTTTTCTTATGCTGGACCATTTATGGGATAAGAAATTCCAATGTGAATGAAATACAAATGGCTATTTAAACTATAAAAAAAATTACAATTTACGTCGAAAAATCCCAAGTCACTCCTTGCTTATAATGTGAAATAATAAATTGTTTGAATGTCATAGTAGTTATGATGATGATGGTGATGAGGGAAGAAAAATTGGAAATGAAGTGGAAGTGGAAATGACGAGGAAAGAAACGGACATGGAAGAAGGTGAGATAAGGCTGGGCCAATTTTGTCCAAGAATGAGGTTAAGGTAATAATAAGCCCTTCCATTTCAATACCCCTTTTTCTTTTCAAATTCGTGTATAAAATAAGCATTGATAAGCTAGAGTTTTATGAATTGTTGTGTTTTTTTTATTTAATATGTTGGATTATACGTGTGTGTGTGTGTGTGTATACTGATAAGCTAGAGTTTTATGAATTAGGGGTGTTTAATTGAATCTAGTGAAATTGCTTCTAAAATTTTGAAGTTTTGAGAGCATTATTCTAAGAATTTAAATAGTTCAATTATTTTTTGTGAAAAAAGGTATGTTTTGCACATCTTATATGTTTTAACCTAAAAAAGTATGAAAGTCTAAATTTATGTATCATCTGTGTATGTATTTATTTGGTTTTATAATATTTTCTTAACTTTCAAGATGCTCAAAGGTGATGGAAATAAGGGGTGACCATGTTAAGAGTCTTTTGATGTTCGAATCGGATTAGGTAAATCAGTTGTGCTGAATTAGTCATCTATTTCAAAAGCATTATTTATTCTTCGTAATGAAGTTGGCACTATCGTTGAAACAGTTACATGTATCTATGTTTCAATACTGTTCTTATAGTCATTTGTATGTCTATGTAAGATGCTATCATTCAACTCCGTTTAGTTATTGGAAAATGATGTATCAAAATTTTGTATATTGAACAACAAAATGTCCATCAATTGCAAATACTTGAATTGATGATTAACTTTTGATACATCAATTGCAAATACTGTTTTATTTCACACTTGAATTGATGATTAACTTTTGAATTTGATTGGGTTTGGCTAAACAGGGACTATTAGAGAAATCATAAGAGGAAGATGCTTGCTACACTTGGAGTTTTGGCTAAACATGGAGTATGCGAAGGCTTCTCTAATTGGTACGTTGGGCATAATCAAATTTTAGACTCGGATATGGGTTGGATTCATCAATTTGGGATAATCTTAAAAACTAACTTCTGAAACGCTATTGAATTTGTATGTATCTATGATTTTGTGGGTGTTTAGGAAATTTGGCTGAACAAGAGCACCGGATGGGTTTTCTTGATAAGGCATTGACGATTACAGGGATTTATGATTGGAAATATTAGATCACATTTGAACTGATGAATCTAGGTGAGCACTTTAGTGTTGTAAATGGGTTTTGATTTTTATGATTGTCTAGTTGAATCTACTACTACTACTACTACAATCACTATTATTCTATGCCCTTTTTCTTTCGCCATATCAATGTTATTATACTCGGTGTTTCGTGTAGTTTTCTACCTCTTTGAGAATATGACGATAATTTTAAAACATATAGATTAAGCTTAAAAAGATTAACCATGATCATCTTCCATAACAATCTTTGATCTCTAGATCAATTCAATACATCTTAAGCACAATCAAAGGTAGATTATTCACTATATGCACAAATGTGTTAATTAATATCCATACATATCCATATAATAAAGCTCTCTAGATCAATTCAACACATCTTAAGCACAATCAAAGGTAGATTATTCACTATATGCACAAATGTGTTAATTAATATCCATACATATCCATATAATAAAGCACAATATAACGCGTGTCCTAATGGCACATAATGATACCCAATTATACTCATAAAAGGGACAATTTATCAATTTCACACACATGTGTGTATAATCATATATGGGTACTGTAATATTAAAGAGTTTGATCCAGTGCTGGGTGGGAATTGAATGCAGGTATTGGAGAGGTTTGGAGATCAAAAGGCCAGCATAGGCTGCCAGTGATTTGTTTGGTTTTGTTTTACAAATGTTCAACTCAGGCCAGTTCCATCCAATCTTAATCAAGTTACTACAAGTAACTATTATTTAGTACCCATTTATTAACCTTTTAAAATGCAATGAATTATTTCTACTCAACATTTATAGTTTGTCTTTTTAATTCTATATCTGATCATTCCTTTTAAAGTTTGAAAATCACTTCATGGCTTACTTTATGAGATTATTTAGTTAAATTCGTGGAAGGGACTTGTTGGTGGTTTGGTTTTGGAATTTGCTGTTGCTGTTGAGTTTATTTTAAATGTTAAAACATGTTGGATTTAACGAAAAAAACAAATGAAACTATGTCAAAATTTTCTAAAATCGATAAACGTTCTAAATTGATTAAAAACATACCGTCAGAGAATATGACAATATAGGAGTCACGCACACCTCGCACGGGACCAACGTAAATTGTTGGATCTGACCGCGTAGTCCCAGGTCTCCCGGTTTGAGAATATGACGATAATTTGCAAAAATTAACAAACTTAAAAACATGCCGTTAAAGGGTGAAAACCCAAACCATCCCCCAAACGACCCCGTTTGAGACACGTACACCTCGCACGGGACCAATGTAACTTGTAGGAACTGACCGCGTATTCCCGGGTCTCCCGGTTTGAGAATATGACAATAATTTGCAAAAATTAGCACTTAAACTTAAAAACAAGCCGTTAAAGGGTGAAAACCCAAACCAACACCCAAACGACCCCGTAGGAGGCACGCACACCTCGCACGGGACCAACGTAAATTGTTGGAACTGATCGCGTAGTCCCGGATCTCCCGGTTTAAGAATATGACGATAATTTGCAAAAATTAACACTTAAACTTAAAAACATGCCGTTAAATGGTGAAAACCCAAACCACCTCCCAAACGACCCCGTAGGGGGCACGAACACCTCGCACGGGACCAATGTAACTTGTAGGAACTGACCGCGTAGTTTCGGGTCTCACGGTTTGAGAGTATGACGATAATTTCCAAAAATCACACTTAGACTTAAAAACAAGCCGTTAAAGGGTGAAAACCCAAACCAGGCCCCAAACGACCACGTAGGAGGCACGAACACCTCGTACGGGACCAACGCAACTTGTAGAAACTGACCGCGTAGTCCCGGGTCTCACGATTTGAGAGTATGATGATAATTTCCAAAAATCACACTTAGACTTAAAAACAAGACGTTAAAGGGTGAAAACCCAAACGACCCCGTAGGAGGCACGAACACCTTGCACAGGACCAATGTAACTTGTAGGAACGGACCGCGTAGTCCCGGGTCGCTTGGTTTGAGAGAGTATGACTATAATCTGCAAAAATCACACTTAGAGTTAAAAACATGCCCTTAAAGGTTGAAAACCCAAACCAGCCCCAAACGACCCCGTAGGAGGCACGAACACCTCGTACGGGACCAATGTAACTTGTAGGAACTGATCGCGTAGTCCCGGGTCTCTCGATTTGAGAGTATGACGATAATCTGCAAAAAATCACAAGAGTTAAAAACATGCCGTTAAAGGGTGGAAACCCAAACCAGCCCCCCAACGACCCCGTAAGAGGCACGAACACCTCGTACGGGACCAATGTAACTTGTAGGAACTGACTGTGTAGTCCCGGGTCTCCCGGTTTGAGAGTATGATGATAATTTGTAAAAATCACACTTAGACTTAAAAATAAGCCGTTAAAGGGTGAAAACCCAAACCAGCCCCCAAACGACCCCGTAGGAGGCACGAACACCTCGCACGGGACCAATGTGACTTGTAGGAACTGACCGCGTAGTCCCGTGTCTCTCGGTTTGAGAGTATGACGATAATTTGCAAAAATCACACTTAGACTCAAAAACATGCTGTTAAAGGGTGGAAACCCAAACCATCCCCCCAACGACCCTGTAGGAAGCAAAAACACCTCGCACGGGACCAATGTAACTTGTAGGAACTGACCGCGTAGTCCCGTGTCTCCCAGTTTGAGAGTATGACGATAATTTGTAAAAATCACACTTAGAGTTAAAAACATGCCGTTAAAGGGTGGAAACCAAAACTAGCCCCCAAACGACCCCGTAGGAGGCACGAACACCTCGTACGGGATCGATGTAACTTGTAGGAACTGACCGCGTAGTCCCGGGTCTCCCGGTTTGAGAGTATGACGATAATTTGCAAAAATCACACTTAGAGTTTAAAACATGCCGTTAAAGGGTGAAAACCTAAACCAGCCCCCAAACGACCCCGTAGGGGGCACGAACACCTCGCACGGGACCAGTGTAACTTGTAGGAACTGACCGCATAGTCCCGGGTCTCACGGTTTTAGAGTATGATGATAACTTCCAAAAATCACACTTAGACTTAAAAACAAGCCGTTAAATGGTGAAAACCCAAACCAGCCCCCAAACGACCCCGTAGGAGGCACGGACACCTCGCACAGGACCAATGTAACTTGTACGAACGGACCGCGTAGTCCCGGGTCGCTCGGTTTAAAAGTATGACGATAATCTGCAAAAATCACACTTAGAGTTAAAAACATTCCCTTAAAGGGTGAAAACCCAAACTAGCCCCCCAAACGACCCCGTAGAAGGCACAAACACCTCGCACGGGACCAATGTAACTTGTAGGAACTGACCGCGTAGTCCCGGGTCTCCCAGTTTGAGAGTATGATGTTAATCTGCAAAAATCACACTGAGACATAAAAACAAGCCGTTAAAGGGTGAAAATCCAAACCAGCCCCCAAACGACCCCGTAGGAGGCACAAGCACCTCGTACGGGACCAATGTAACTTGTAGGAACTGCCCGCGTAGTCTCGGGTCTCCCGGTTTAAGAGTATGACGATAATTTGCAAAAATCACACTCAGACTTAAAAACATGCCGTTAAAGGGTGGAAACCCAAACCAGCCCCCAACGACCCCGTAGGAGGCACGAACACCTCGCACGGGACCAATGTAACTTGTAGGAACTGACCGTGTAGTCCCGGGTCTCTCGGTTTGAGAGTATGACGATAATTTGTAAATCACACTTTTAAAAATATGCCGTTAAAGGGTGGAAACCCAAACCAGCCCCCCAACGACCCCGTAGGAGGCACGAACACATCGCACGGGACCAATGTAACTTATAGGAACTGACCGCGTAGTCCCGGGTCTCCCGGTTTGAGAGTATGACGATAATTATCAAAAATCACACTTAGACTTAAAAATAAGCCGTTAAAAGGTGAGAACCAAAACCAGCCCCCCAAACGACTCCGTAGGAGGCACCAACACCTCGTACGGGACCATTGTAACTTGTAGGAGCTGACCGCGTAGTCCCGGTTCTCCCAGTTTGAGAGTATGACGATAATTTGCAAAAATCACACTTAGACTTAAGAACATGCCGTTAAAGGGTGAAAACCCAAGTCAGCCGCCCAACGACTCCGTAGGAGGCACGAACACCTTGCACAGGACCAATGTAACTTGTAGGAACTGACCGCGTAGTCCCGGGTCTCCTGGTTGGAGAGTACGACGATAATTTGCAAAAATCACACTTAGACTTGAAAACAAGCCGTTAAAGGGTGAAAACCCAAACCAGCCCCCCATCGACCCCGTAGGAGGTACGAACACCTCGTACGGGACCAATGTAACATGTAGGAACTGACCGCGTAGTCCTGAGTCTCTTGGTTTGAGAGTATGCCGATGATTTGCAAAAATCACACTAAGACTTAAAAACAAGCCGTTAAAGGGTGAAAACCCAAACCAGCCCCCCAAACGACCCCGTAGGAGGCACGAACAAGTCGTACGGGACCAATGTAACTTGTAGGAACTGACCGCGTAGTCTCGGGTCTCCCGGTTAGTGCGTATGACGATAATTTGCAAAAATCACACTTAGACTTAAAAACATGCCGTTAAAGGGTGAAAACCCAAACCAGCCCCCAAACGACCCCGTAGGAGGCACGGACATCTCGCACGGGACCAATGTAACTTGTAGGAACTGATCGCGTAGTCCCGGGTCTCTCGGTTTGAGAGTATGATGATAATTTGCAAAAATCACACAGAGACTTAAAAACATGTCGTTAAAGGGTGAAAACCCAAGCCAGCCTCCCAACGACCCTGTAGGAGGCACGAACACCTCGCACGGGATCAATGTAACTTGTAGGAACTGACCGCGTAGTCTCGGGTCTTCCGGTTTGAGAGTATGATGATAATTTGTAAAAATCACACTTAGACTTAAAAACATGCCGTTAAAGGGTGAAAACCCAAACCAGCCCCCCAACGACCCCGTAGGAGGCACGAACAACTCGCACGGGACCGATGTAACTTGTAGGAACTGACCGCGAGTCCCGGGTCTCTCGGTTTGAGAGTATGATGATAATTTACACTCATATATGTAATTTTATAGTTTGAGTAAATTTTTTTTTTGCAAATTATTGGGTTACTAATATCGTATCTTTTTTGTATCCTATTTTGTTTGCATGATAACAGTTTATCATTGGCATTTATTCACGTGGAACACAGAGAACTCAATGGTTTACAACAAGGGATTTATTTATGATTCCATTTTTTTGTGTAATGGACGTGGGGTCTTTTATTGTTTTATTGTTGAGTTTTATGGCCGTGCAGGCTTTTGTAAGTTAATTGTTATATTTTGTGGCCGTGCGGGCTTTATATTAGGCAGGTTTGTATTAACAGGTTTTGGAATGTCCAAAAAATAGAGGAAACTCTGCCCAATTTTTTTTAGGCATGTGAACTATTAAAGACTTGTAATATTTTGAAGTTTGTATGTACATTAATTTATTAACAACGTGCAATTAATTTGTGAATTTTGTGCTTTCAAATATTTTTTTTTTATAAAAAAATTGGCACAGTTCAAAACCGTGGCACAAGTGTATCATATTTTGGCACGATTTTGAACTGTGCCAAAAAAATTTAAACTGTTCTGAATCTGGCACAGTTAAAAACTGTGCCAAAAGTGTGCCAGAAATATCAAATTCTGGCACGGTTTAAAAGTGTGCCAGAAGTGTTCCTGTTTGTCCAAATCTGGCACAGTTAAAAACTGTGCCAAAAGTGTGCCAGAAATATCAAATTCTGGCACGGTTTAAAAGTGTGCCAGAAGTGTTCCTGTTTGACCAAATCTGGCACACTTTTGAGCCGTGCCAGAAAAAAATTGTCATTTTGGAACACCTGATTCTGGCACAGTTCAAAACCGTGCCAGATTTGATCTGGCACAGTTTTAAACCGTGCCAGATTCCTGGTTTTGGTGTAGTGTTTTAAAATGATTTTTAAATGTTTTTAACTCTTGGAGTTGTTTTGAGTTGTTTTGAATTCCAACTCTTCATTTCTTTGCCTTATTTAAAGTAGTCTTTTGGATTCCAACTCTTCATTTTTTTTCATTATAAAAGGAAGTCGTGGGTAATCCTTTTAACATACTTTTGGCACAAATTTTGGCAGCAAATATATTTTATATTCCTCTTCTTTTTATATACACATTGGCCCTTGAGATTTGTGAGTTCCAACCTTAGATTAGAGGTGTTCTTGGGGCTATTTTTGTTGGCGGTTCTTAGAGGAGCTTTTGTAGATCTTTTGAGTTGATCTTGAGGATGTGATCGTTGGTTTCTCATCATGGTTTGAGGCATGGGGTTTTACACAATATGCTCCTTAAATCTCGCGAGTGTCATTCTCTTTGAATTCTTGTTTAATTGAACTCATATTTGAATTGATAAATTTATTAAAATCTAGAAAATAATTGTTGAAATTATTTTGATTCATGTGGTATCATTATATTGTTGATGAACGCGTTGTCATGAGATTTTAATATGCACGGATGTTGTGAACCCGCCAAAATTCCTGTTTCCCGGTCTATGGCTTGATAAAGCATATACGGATGTGGTGAGGCCTGGTGACCCGGTTAAAGTGCTTTTGAGAAATTATATTGATAAATGCTTTGAGATTTGCATTTTGATTTGAATATTCGTATTCGTGCTGTTACGTTTTATTCATCGCTAATATATATTTGTTGAGCATCTTTCCTGTCGTATTGTGTACTTCCCCATATTTTCTTTTAGTGGCAGGTTAGCGCGGATTTTGGGGCGCTATGGAGATTGATTTTAGCGAGGATTGTTTGGGAAAGATTTGTATTATTTTGATGTATAGAGCTTTGGAGATTTGTATTTTATTTTCGAGTTAGTTGTTGTATGTAATTCGAGAGATTTGGTATTTAATTTGAAGAGATTGAGATTTGTAGTTTCTCTTTTGTTGTTGTGGGATTTAGATTCTCTATACCTTATTATATTGTGGATTTAGTTTAGTTTTATCGCATTAGCGCTCCGTTTGCGCTCCCCGGGCGGGCGGGGTGTTACACAATCTTTCCGGGTAGGATTGACGGTCTTTTCAAGAATGTTCTTAATTTCTCGATTTTCTAGTTCGGCCTGCCCATTCGTTTGCGGGTGATAAGTCGTTCCAACCTTATGAATGATAACATACTTCTCATTAGCTTCTCGAATGGCCTATTGCAAAAGTGTGTGCCATTATCGTTGATTATCGCTCTCGGTGCACCGAAATGGGAAAGTATGTGTTCCTGCAAGAATTTTATCACCACTTTGTTGTCATTTGTTTTGGTAGCTATAGCTTCCACCCATTTAGAAACGTAGTCTACCGCAACAAGGATGTATAGGAAACCAAAGGATGGGTGAAAAGGGCCCATGAAGTCAATACCCCAACAGTCGAAGATCTCAATGATGAGTATGGGGTAAGAGGCATCATGTCTCGTCAGGTAATGGCTCCCATCCGTTGGCACCTATTGCAAGATTTGCAAGCATCGTTTACATCCCGAAATATTGTGGGACAATAGAGGCCGCATTGCAAAATTTTAGCGGCCGTCTTTTTCCTCAAAAAGTGGCCTCCACAAGCTTCCGAATGACAAAACTGGATGACCTTGGGGATATCGTCATCCGGTACACATCGTCGGATGATTTGGTCGGCGTAATATATAAAAAGAATGGATTGTCATAGAAGAACATACGCGACCAAGTAATAAATCTCTTCTTATCTTGCGGTGTCCAGTCGGGAGGGACGGCTCCCGTGACAAGGTAGTTCACTATATCCGCAAACCAGGGCAAAGGAGAGGTAGCAAAAAGTTGCTCATCCGGAAAGTATTCGTCTTTGGGTATGGGATCACTAGGTACGTCAAACGAAAGCCGTGATAAGTGGTCGGCAATGATGTTTTCTACCCCTTTCTTATATTTAATGGAGAGATTGAACTCTTGTAGGAGTAGGATCCACCTTATGAGGCGCGGATTGACATCTTTCTTTGCAAGTAAGTATTTCAATGTCACGTGGTCGGTGAAGTACGTAATGGGAGAACCGATCAAGTATGACCGAAATTTATTAAGGGCAAATACTACCGCTAGCAACTCTTTCTCCGTGGTAGAGTAGCTGAGTTAAGGTCCGGTAAGAGTCCGGCTAGCGTAGTAGATGACATGAACATGCTTATATTTTCTTTAGCCCAAAACAGCCCCTACCGCATAATCGCTAGCATCACACATAAGTTCGAATGGGAAAGACCAATCCGAAACTTTCATGATGGGAGGGGACACAAGCATGGTTTTTAGTTTTTCGAAAGAGCTTTGGCATGCTTCCGTTCACTCGAATGGGGTGTCCTTCATGAGTAGGTTATTTAAGGGTCTAGCGATGGCGCAAAAGTCCTTAATGAACCTTCGATAAAACCAGGCATGGCCCAAGAAAGAGCGCACATCCTTAAGAGATTTTAGTGGGGGAAGATCATCTATGACATCTATTTTCGCCCTATCAACTTCTATTCCCTTGGATGATACTATGTGGCCAAGAACTATTCCCTTGGTGACCATGAAATGGCATTTCTCCCAATTCAGCACTAAGTTCTTTTCCACACAACAAGCAAGTACTTTTTCCAGTTTTTCTAGACAACGTTCGAAATAGGTGCCAAAAATGCTAAAATCGTCTATGAACACTTTGAGTCCTCTATCGACCATGTAGCTAAATAGGTTCAACATACACCTTTGAAAAGTCGCGGGTGCATTACACAAGCCAAATGGTATACGTTTATAGGCAAACGTACCAAAAGGGCAAGTGAAGGTCGTTTTCTCTTGGTCAAGTACATCTACCTCAATTTGGTTATATCCAGAATAACCATCAAAGAAGCAACAGTAAGGGTGGCCCGCTAATCTCTCAAGCATTTGATCAATAAATGGTAAGGGGAAATGGTCTTTCCTAGTTCCCGCATTGAGTTTTCGATAATCAATGCAAACGCGCCACCCGATGGTGATACATTGGGGAACTAGCTCTCCTTTAGCATTCTCAATCACTCTCATGCCCGACTTCTTCGGGACGACTTGAATGGGGATCACCAACTTGCTATCCGAGATTGGGTAGATAATCTCAGCATCCAATAACTTGATAATCTCGGTTCTCACTACTTCTTTCATATTGGGATTTAGCCTTCTTTGCATTTCTCTTGAGGGTTTGACATCCTCTTTGAGATGGATCTTGTGAGTGCAAATCAAAGGACTTATCCCTTTCAAATCAGCAATGCACCAACCAAAAGCACTTTGGTGCTTTCTTAGAATTTTTAACAGTTTACCCTCCTGCTCTCCGTCTAGGCTAGAGGAGACAACAATAGGAAATGTCTCATCCTCTCCTAGGTATGCATATTTAATATGGGAGTGGAGATTCTTTAATTCAAGGGTTGGAAATTTGTCACTGGAGGGAACCATGCGTGTATCCCTCGGTGTTAGCTCCTCGAATCTCGAAACCCAATTAACATATCTCACGTCCTCGTCCGACGCTCTCTCATCGAGTAACTCTCACAACTCCATAACCTCCCTCTCGAAGTCGGTGTACGTCCCCTCACTCTCGTGGCTCGACACTAAACAGGACCCTAAGGCATCTCTACAATAATTCTCCTCAAAGTACTCCTCTACTATCTCATCTATGAAGCTCACCGCATGAATATCATCTTCTTTCCCCATATGTTGGGCTATGTGGAAGATGTTGGTTTCTAAGGTCATGTTCCCAAAGGTGAGTTGCATTCTCCCATTCCGAGTATTGATGATTGCATTAGCCATAGCTAATAACAGGCGCCAAAGGATTATGGTAACATGGCTGCTCAAGTTAAAGGAGGGCTCCGTGTGCCAAATGATAAAGTCTACCGGGAAGTATAAAGTGTCAACTTGGACGATCATGTCCTCGACTATGCCTCTTGGGATCTTCACAGTTCGATCTGCTAATTGGAGAGTGAACTTTGTGGGATTTAGGTCCCCCAAATCAAGTTGCCTATAGATGGAGTAAGGGAGGATATTGACACTTGCTCCCAAGTCAAGTAAGGCCTTCTCGATTTTGTTTTCTCCAATGATGCAGGAAATGGTGGGTGCACCGGGATCTTTAAATTTAGGCAGGAGATTGTTCAGTAGAATGGAGCTCACGTTATATGCCAGAAAGACATTCTTATTTACCTTCATCTTTCTTTTTACCTTCAACAAGTCTTTGATGACTTTTGCATAAGCTAGAATTTGCTTAATGGCATCAAGGAAAGGTAAGTTCAGCTTTACTTGCTTTAGCACTTCTAGCACGTCATCACGTGGGTTTCCTTTATGGGAAGGAATCAACCTTTGAGGAAATGGTGCCGCGGAGGGTGGTTTCACTACTACCTCGGGCTCACTAGTGTCTTCTTTATCACTCTCTTTCAAGGGGACACCTTCGGCCTCTTTCGTGCCGGGCTAAATCTCCTTGTCTTTCGTTATTTCGTGTAGGGGAGGTGATAAATCAACGACTCTCCCACTACGAAGAGTGGTCACAGCTTGACATTTCTCCTGATGTTCAGTAGAAGTGGAGCTAACGCTAGTTTGACCTTGAGGAGGTCTTTGGCCCTGGGCAGGAAACTTTCCCTTCTCTTAGACATTTAATGAGGATTGTATCTTTGACAGAGTTGCATTTATGTCGCTAATCAGACGATCATATTTAGCATTGGTTATAGTCTGGCTAGTGATAAATTATTTCATATTATCCTCGAGAGTTCTCCGCAGTGGCGGGATATATGCTCCTGGAGGTGGTGGTTCTTGCACATGTCCTTGCATGTGTGGGTCTTGTTGAAAGTGTTGTGGTGGAGGAGGGGCAACATGGGAAGTAGGGTTCATCGCAGCATGTTGTTGCCCATAGCTAAAACCAGGATGCTTTTTCCACGAAGGGTTGTAATAATTCCCATGCGGTGCACCGAAATTACCCTTAAATCCTCCTATACCACTAACTTGCTCTTGAAGCATCACTTTGTAGGCGGGTTTAGTTGGGCATTCCTCAGTTGAATGACCCGCCTCACAAATCGCACACACCTTTTCGACGGGGCTTGGTATGGATCCATTTGGTCCTCTTCCACATATCCCACGTAGGTCTCACACTTCTTTCTCAAGTATATCGATCCGACAGTCCGCTATAGAACTCTTTTCTACATGAAATAGGTCGGACGCCGATGGAGTGGTGGTCACTTGACGATTTTAATTTTGAGCATTAGGGTCAGATGTATCCCAGGATTGGGTAGTCTCGGCGACATACCTCAGGTGAAGCTCAGCATCGTGGGCATCTAAGTCGAAAAACGGACCACTACCCATGGTTTCAATGAGTTGCTACGAGTTAAGGTTCAACCTATTATAGAGAAAAGAAATGATTTGCGTTGCATCAAATCCATGATGGGGGCATGAAGTAACTAACTCATTGAAACGCTCGTAACATCGATGAAATGGCTCATTTTCAGATTGTCTGAACGCTCTAATTTGAGCCTTTATGGTGATTGTTCGATGTGGTGGGAAGAATTTCTTGAGAAATATCAATTGCAACTCGTTCCAAGATGGAATCGAGATTGGAGGTAAAGACCATAGCTAGGTCTTAGCTTTATCTTTGAGCGAGAAGGGAAAGAGTTTGAGGCGGATCACCTCTTGTGTGCAAGTTTGATCATTGAGAGTATCGCACACATCCTCAAATTCCCTAATGTGAAGGTATGGCTTTTCTGAATCCATACCATGGTAATGGGGTAACATCTGGATCATCCCATTTTTAAAGAGAAATTGCCCGGCATTATACGGGATTATAATTCATCCAGGTGTGACAGTGCGCTCGGGATATAAAAATTCTCGGAGCGGACGGTACGGGCCTCTTCCTCACCGATAGACGCATTACTGTGTTGTGACGTCTCTCTCTCTCACTTAACCAATCGATGCTCTCACTTGGTGTGCTTGAAGTGTGCTCAGAGGTGTGTCCTAAGAAGGAAAATGGAGTGTTATTGGAGATTGAGTGTGACAGTGTGGGAGGTGGAATCCAAAACTGTGGGGTGTTAGGAGTGTGGGGGCTATCGGGGTTATACTCAACTATTGGATTTTCGTGAATGCTGGTCGGAGTATTATGGGGTGTGGTAGTGAGTTCAGAATTTTGCACTAAAAGCTTACGAGAGATGGTGGTTAATCTTTTTGTGCTTTTTGAATTTTGTTATGTTTTTGGATTTTTTTGAAATTTTTGGTTAAAGCTTTAGATTGACTCGATCTAATCCTAAATCTACCTAGCTCCCCGGCAACGGCGCCAAAAACTTGACGTGACTCAGAAAGTGTCTCTAATGTGCGTTCACTCTAGGATCAAGTGCAAGCCTATAGCGTTAGTAATAAACTCGGTAAGTCGGGATCGTATCCACAGGGAACTAAGACAACGAAGTTGTAACGACGGAGGATAGATAAGGAATCTTGACTCTGACTCTAAAAAGAAAGGAATAATGATTTGGTTTTGAGAATGATTATACTAGATGAAATTATGAAAAGATGCAATTATACTAAATTACCTAAAATACTTATGAAGAAAGATTTGAAACTTGAAACTATGGGATGAGAAAAACAGGACGAGAATACAATCCCCCAACCCTAATATATTGCAGTTATAATACTAATCGTAAATTTAACTGACTAATTAGACCCGAAATTTAGTACTCCCAAGCATTACGTATATGAGGTTCAAGCCCCCATCATACTTAATCTGAGGACGAGTAAATCGGTATCGCGATAGTGACACTTGAATTACATTCTTAAGCATCCCGGTTACCCATAGGCAAACGAGATCTAAAGAGATACAATTGTTGTGTTCCTATGCAATACGGTCACAATCAATCACTAAATTCCGACGATTAATGTTATACACATACAACTAACACATCAGCCTGGGTTCATGTATCCCGGCCTTTGAAAATCTAGCCTAGCATGCTGAAAGTAATGAAAATAGTGTTTGATGTGCAGAAAACCATGATTAATCTAAGGAAAACTTGTGAATTGATGTAGAAAAGAAATTAAGAAAGGAAATAACTCACTAATTTTACCAAAGCAGTACAGTAGCAATTAAGAACACTTGTAATCAAAGAACTTCTTAATAATCTTCAACTATTGGAATTAAAACTGTAAATTGTATCTAACTAGGGTTTCTGGAAAAGAATGAAAAATTAACTAAAATTCTCCGTAATTCCCCCCGTTCAAATAATGATAATAAAATGGGTTTTTATACCGTACAAGAATTCAGGAGTTTCAGCTGCACTAGGACTCTTTTTAGGAGAAGATAAGATTTCAAGATCTCGATAGTCGGACCGGTCCGAGCCTTAGGCGGATCGGTCTGCCTCCCATGCGGATCGGTTCATTTTATTTTTTGGCGAACTGGTTCTTTTAGTTTTCATCCTTCTTCGATTTTCTTTCGATTCGGGGTCTTCTGGAGTATAGCACAGCGGACCGGTCCGGGGTAGGGGCGGACCGGTCTGCTTGTTTGATTTTTTTCTCAACTTTGACTGCTCATATCTCTTGTTTCGGGACTCCGATTGAGGTATCGTTTCTTCCTATGTGTTCATGAATGTGGTATCTTTAACTTCTCTTTAGGTACCTCATCCGAATTCCGGGTAGAAATCACACTTTTACCCTTTTGACTTTCCTTCTTTTCGTTTCCTGATTCTTCCAGTTTCCTTATTTCGTTTCTTGACATCAAATACCTGTAAAAGCAATACGAAATACAAGAAACTCGGTGTACTCGTTAGGATAAGTCAGTAGCAAGATTATGAGATAAAGTCAAATCGATTACGTTGTACGAGGTGCTAAAAGTAGCTAAATTAAGGGATAAATTGGGAAGAATTTATGCCTAATCAATGGGCACCAGAAAGACACACTGTCCCAATTCCCCTCTCCAAAGTTCATCAAGCCCTGTTAAGACGAAACCTCATCAAACCCTTGGATCCCCGTCCGTTGCTAAATCCACTCCCAAGAAACTTCAAGGCAGATGCTCATTGCGCCTTCCACCAAACTGTTGGCCATACCACTAACCAATGCTTTCACCTCCGAAATGTAATCCAAGGTCTAATTGACCGGGGTACCATCGCCCCACCAGCCAATCCTAAGCCAAACACTACTCAAAACCCACTTCCAAATCATACCAATCCCATATTTCTAGAAGAGAACCCTAAATTCGACCCGTCAACTCAAATCACACCCATATACTTTCCTAAACCTCTCCACATTTTCCCATATTTCCTCCTACATCCTACTAGCCTCGCTGATCAGGCACTATCACTCCTTACCAGAGCATGCATTGTTGTCCGTACCCAATCTGATAATGGAAACATAGAATTGTCAGAGGTGTTAAACCAACTCCTAGAGTTTGGACTAAAATTGCCCCCACATATGATCATTGACTACCAGAGATTTACTACGCTATTCTCGGAAGAATAGAAATGGGCCCGAGAGTTAGATAGTCCGGTGTATCAACCATTGAAGTCAACTTGGATGATGTCATTCGGATCATGGCAGAATTATTCAGGCAAACCAACAACATTTGTAGTATGACTGAGTTACTTGATGATCTGAAGCTACAGGGGCGCCTGGTCCCTTCACCCTCACACATCCCCACAGAATGGGATGACATGTATGAAGAAGCTATTGAAGTTGTGGAATGCATCGACTTTACATGGAAAGACAAAATTATTGCCACCGGATGGGGGGAAGAATTCAGAGATTCAAATGAAGAACAAGCTTTCGAGAAAATTGGCCCGGTAGCCGACATGTGTGGAATGATATCATTTGAAGAACTCCTCGAAAAAATCAACAAGGTGGCAGAACAACCCGAGATCGACGAGGAAATACGATTCATGTTCTTCCCTTCTTCAGTAAATCACATGACCAAATCAGAGAAGTATTACCACATCCCAAACTCACTACCAGCCAATGACAAAGGGAAGGGCGTGGAAAACCTTCCTATGCCAGAGATGACCCTCGAGGAGAGCATGATCCTCGATCAACTAAAGAAAACTCAAGCTAACATCACTCTATGGGGGATTTTCATGTCTTCTCATCTACACAGAAATTTTTTGATCAAATTGCTCACTAGACCCACAGTTGCTCCTTCTACCACACTAGAAGAAGTGATAAATTGGTCGGATCCTTGACCTCTACCCGAATGCTATCCTTTTCCAAAGAAGAAATCCCCAAGATTGGGCCAAACCACAATCATTCACTCAATATCTCCATCGAAGTTATGGGGAAGGTTGTACCACTCTCTCTTGTCGATAATGGATTCTCCTCGAATGTCTGCCCACTGAGAACCTTCAAATGTTTAGGCCTTAAAGAAAGAGACCTCACTCCAACCTCCTCTACTGTGCGTGTCTACGATAATACCCGTCGGGAGGTGATGGGATCCATAAAGCTTATAATAGGGGCTGGCCCTATAAACCCTGTCGTTGAATTCTAAGATATTGACATCCCAGCCTGTTTCAACCTATTTCTAGGACGACCTTGGCTCCATAGTATCAAGGGCATGTCTTCCTCACTCCATCAAAAATTAAAGTTCTTCATCGACGGACGGGTCATTACCATCCTGGGCGACGATGACAATACCGAGGCTGCAAGCACCAGCAGTCAAATCGTTGAGATACAGTACAGGTCAAATGATATGCTCCTATCAGAATTTCAAGTTAAACCACTTCTACTCCCGACAGGGGATGACTTCAAAGAAAGGGTTTGTCCAGAATAGGACCCTCATGGCAACGTCAATGTAATTTAGATGTTCAGAAACATGCACTTCATGCCTCGACTGGAGCTAGGACAAAGACAAAAAGGGATGCTTGAGTCGATTGAACTAAATGAGGCTTTCCCACCTTGTTGTTTGGGGTATCAACCGTCAGAATAAGATCTTAGAATGATCTGCCTGTCTCAATTAAAGAGAAGACTAGACCGTGTCCAGACTATCCCAGGTGACTCCTTGAACGTATGATTCATCAAAGAGGGAGAGGACTTCCCCTTTTGTGGCTTTTCACAACTATGGTATGACCATACAGACAAGAAGAAGAAGCCTGTAATGGAGATATTTTTCTAAGACAGCTACCCATGGGCCGAGAGTTCCCAACACCATGTACAACCGTTCATTAAAGATACCAAAGAGACTGAGAAATGTGACTCCGATGATTCCTTTAACTTATAAACACTAGGGCTGACACTTTGCATGGTTCACTCAGGCACTACATCACCGAATCCATCCCAACTAATTAAAGATGTTGATATACCTCTCCTCAACTGGCATGCTGCGCCAGTTCTACCTGCTAAAATCTCCCATAATCCCAATGTTTACCCCATTTTTTCTTCTGTTGTCTATCCTTGTTCAAATGTAATCGAGTCCTCTTTTGACGAGGTTCTCAATGCTGTTTTTCCTCTCAATGGAATGAATGAAGATTTTGAGTATCTTATTATTCCTTACATTAACTGTCTGGATTCTAATCAAACTTTTAATGACGATGATTTTGTAAATGAACAATTCTTAACTGATGTAAATAAGGTTAATAATAAACAACATAACCGTGTTCAAGTTAATAAAGAAGAGACTGTTGTTATTAACCTCGATTCTAGTAGCCAACTGCACGAGATTAGGATAGGGGATACCCTCGACAAGCATGAGCGTGCACAACTTGAAGAATTTCTAAAGGAATTCATGGATGTTTTCGCATGGTCCTATGATGATATGCCCGGCATTGATCCTGAAATAGCTCAGCACAAGATTCCCACTCTCCCAGATTACAAGCCTGTAAAACAAAAGTTGAGAAAGCTCCGCACCGAATGGTCGCTCAAGGTCAAAGAAGAGGTGGTTAAACAGTTGAACGTAGGCTTCATTCGTGTGATATAATATCCCGCGTGGCTAGCCAACATAGTGCTTGTGCCTAAATAAGGAGGAAAAGTTTGGATGTGTGTAGACTATCGGGAGTTGAACAAAGCCTCTCCAAAGGATGATTATCCGCTACCTAATATCGACATGATCATGAACAACACAGCCAGTCATGCTCTCAAGTCATTCGTCAACGAGTTTTTTGGATACAACCAAATCAAAGTGCACCTAGACCACCAAGAAAAAACAACATTCATCACCCCATGGGGAACCTTTTGCTACACTGTCATGCCATTTGGTCTCAAGAACGCTGGGGCTACCTACCAGAGGGCTTCCACAACCATCCTACATGATCTGATTCACAAAGAAGTAGAGGTCTATGTGGATGATATGATTATCAAGTCCAAAACTAGGGAAGGTCATGTTCCTTCTCTCCGAAAGTTCTTAGAACGACTGCGACAATTTAGATGAGACTCAATCCGTAGAAATGCATCTTCGGTGTTACAAAGGGAAAACTCTTGGGATTCATGGTCAGTGAGAAAGTGATAGAAGCAGATCCCGCCAAGTTGAAAGCCATACTTGAGATGCCAGCTCCCCGAACAAAGAAAGAAGTCTGAGGCTTCCTCGGGAAATTGCAATACATCAGCCGATTCATCATCCAGTTAACCTCTATCTGCGAACCTATCTTCAAACTCCTCCTAAAGGATTTAACTAAAGTTTGGAATGAAGCATGCCCAGAAGCCTTTGACCGAATCAAACAACATCTGACCCAATCCCCGGTACTCATGCCACCACAGCCTGGTCTAACTTTGCTTCTATACCTAACCATAACCGACACTGCAACTGGGACTTTGCTAGCCCAATACCTTAAAGATTCCCGCAAAGAAAGAGTCATCTATTATGCGAGTCGCAAATTGGTCGGGTATGAGGTTAACTACACCACTTTAGAAAAGGCGTGTGTCTCACTTGTCTGGGTCACCCAAAAGTTACGGCATTACATGCTCGCCTTCCCTATCAAACTTGTATCTCGAATGGAACCCATCAAATACTTGCTTGAGAAACCCACCTTGTCCAACCGAATGGCTCGATGGTTGATGCTCCTAGATGAGTTCGATATCGTGTACATCATGCAGAAAGCCATGAAAGGAAGAGCCATCTATGACTACCTCGTTGATTACCCCGTAGAAGAAGCCGATGTCTGGGCCTCTGAATTCCCAGATGAAAACATCCTTTGCACTTCTCAAGACAACCTTCGATGGAAAATGTTCTTTGATGGCACTGCCAACAAAAGGGTATATGCCATTGGGATACTTTTGATCGCCCCAAATGACTCTCACACTCCCATCGCCATCAAATTGGATTTCCCCTGCACCAATAACATGACTGAGTACGAGGCGTGTATGGTAGGCCTCAAAGTTTCTCTCAAGAAAGGTATACAATGCCTAGATGTCTACGGGGAATCCTCACTCATCATCGATCAAGTGATCAGAAAATGGAAAGTCAAGGACGAGAAAGCCCAACCCTTTCATGCCCACTTAGAAGAACTAGCCTCCTAATTCCAAGATATCACCTTCCACTACCTACCTCGATCAAAGAATAACCTAGACAATGCCCTCTCTACCCTGACCTCCATGGTCGACATGCCCGAAGGAATTACAATGTCCCCTTCCTTGTTCAAAAGCAAGATAAACCAACCCATTTCTACCACATCGAGCTCGTCACCACAGAAGGTCCTAAACTAGTAAATTGTTGGTACTATGATATTTGGCACCTCCTCAAGCTGGTAGGTATCCCGAGGGTTCCAACAAGAATGATCGAGCAACCCTTCGAAGACTGGCTGCCCAGTACATCATCTGTCACAAAGCACTACTCAAAAGAAACTTCGATGGAACCCATCTAAATTGCATCGCAGGGTCTGACATTGAAAAGATAATGCAGAAGATCCATAGCGGGGAATGCAGACCCCACATGAAGGTCACATGCTTGCCAAAAAGATCATCTGACAGGGCTACTACTGGACCACCATGACCCAGGATTGCACGGCCTATGTTCGGAGATGCCTTAAATGCCAACAGTTCTCCAACCTTCAGCATCTACCTCCGCATGAATTATACAACATGACCTATCCCTGGCCGTTCTCCACCTGGGGCATCGATATTATAGGGAAGGTTACACCGAAGGCTTCCAATGGGCATGAGTTCATACTAGTTTCCATTTATTACTTCACCAAATGGGTCAAAGCTGAGTCATACGCAGTGCTGAACGCTAAAAAAGTGGCCAAATTCGTCAAGAAAAACATCATCTGTCGTATGGGGGTCCCGCACGAGCTAGTATTAGATAATGGCTTTCATTTCAAGGCAGAAGTCAGAGAGGTGGTCAATGAGTATGGGATTCAGATACACATGTATTCACCTGACCGAACTCAGACCAATGGTGCAGTTGAAGCTGCCAACAAGAACCATAAAGCCATCATGACCAAGATGACTGAAAGCTCTCGGGATTGGGCCAACCGGACCCCATACGCCCTCTAGGGCTACCGAACCTCAATTCGAACCTCTATTGGGGCTACCCCTTACTCTCTGGTTTACGGCATGGTAGCAGTCCTACTCGTGGAGCTAGAAATATCCATATTAAGCGTCATGCTTGAAAGCAAGGTCAGCGAAGAAGATTGAATCCAAAGACGTCTTGACGAGATGACCCTCCTAGACGAAAGGAGTTCCTTTCGTGAGATTGCACACTCCTTCGTATAACATTCGGCGAGCTGATGGAGGGATGGTGCCTATGTTGCACCGTCCTCATGCGATGGATCCGGAGGAGCTGGGTTTGACAAAGGAGGTCCTTCATCCTACGGTATACATTCTTGTTGTTTTTTGGTTCTTTTTCCAGTTTAATCCCTCTTTGATACTGATTTTTGCCTTTTCTTTGCAGCAAGTCCGGGTGTCGATCACTTGGCTGAGGGACATCAGAGACTGGAAGAGGGAATGATCAGAGGATTTTGAGCTAGGAAGTTTTTAGAATTTTTTAGCATCCTTTGGAGATATTGCTCGGGAGGATTGTTCTCTGGAATTCCGTTGGAGATGTAGAAAACTGTTTTTTCTTGGTGAAAAGGTTCCCAAAATTAATCTGGTGATTTTCTGGCGATTTTTCGGTATTTTTTTGGACTTTTTGTACGAAATTTTAAAGGGAGTGACGACCGACTTAGATGGAGGGGTTCCAAACATCAGTGGCACGATCTTTTGGGGTGCCTCGAGCAGGTGGAGGGATAGTGTTGATCGGTGGGTGTTATGGAGATGCCGATCGCATGCCCCTTAGCCTCATATAAAAAGGGGGAGGGTTCTCCTAATTTTTCATAGCTTTTCGACTTGCCTTCTTCTACAATTACCATCTGAAAACGATGGCTGAGTTTTCAAACAGTGCTACTCACATGGCATGGCTTAATGCCAACGATTGGGTAGGGTTGGAGTGGAGGTCTAGGGTGCCCCTTGCACTGGGTAAAGAGAACTCATTTGATGCATTTGAACTGGTGGTGTATGATCAGATTCTTCTATGTGAGCCTTTGTGTCATCGTTATTCTAGGGTGGTGAACCCTGGTGGCTATGTAAGTATCGAATGAACTTTGGTATTCTTTTCCTTTTTTTGACGAGGTTTCTTTATTTCTTGATTTTGACATTGATTTTCTTTATTTCTTTAACAGTCCGACATCTCCATGTCGACTATATGTGCCCAAGGGACGATGGGGCTTAAGGATATTTGGGATCACCTTCCATATGTGGTGCGCTAGATGGTGTCATTAGCCAACTTTAGGAGGTTAGCATCTTTTCTGGATGAGATGCCTCCTTCTATGTCCGTTCTGCGTGCTCTAGGGGAAAGGTGGTGGGATAATACCCACACCTTCCATTTTGTCTTTGGGGAGATGAAGTTGACTCCCATTGATGTGTCTCAACTACTAGGGCTAGACTGTAATGGTGTTCAGATTCGGCGACTGCCCACATTCAGGATACGGTCCCGATTCCTTCTTGCTTGGTGTCATCTGCTTCGTCCGGGGAGGACTCTGGCTGGGGTAGTGGTGGTGCGTCGTCTCGTCGTAGGGGAAAGAGAGCGCGTCGCAGGGGTGGAATCTCTTAGAGAGAGGGGTGAAGGGTAGGTGAGAAAGAGAGAATGAGAATGTGGGTTCGGGCTGAGTCCCATTGTTTTTTTACTTTTCTTTATTTTCTTGCAAAATTTGATGTAACACAGAAAAATATATATGCAATGCGATGATTTTTTTTTTAATTTGCTTTTGCTAATGGTGAATGAGTGAATGCATGCACCTGCACTTTTTACTTTACTGCTGAGACCGTAAAAAGAGATATTTTTGGGATTTTGGAGAAAAATGGGAAATTATATAATAGTGGAAGGAAAACTTTTGAAATTCTGTTGAGAACATCAATTTATTTTTATTGGGTTTTTATGATTTTGATACAAAAGGAAAAAGGGAAAATTTCCAAAAATCGGGTGTTGCCGATCGACAAACACCTTGCGCTGCCTACCGGCAGTCAACTCCAGTCCCATAAATTCAAAGCTTTTGATTAGTGCCCTCTTCAGCCTTTGGTACTTTGTGGGGTAAGGTTCCCTCCAATTTCTGCGGGGATTATGTCTTTTATGAGGGTTCTCAAATTTAAAAAATGGGTAAGGGTGGAGTGTTTCCCTCACACCTTCACATTCTTATCTTCTTGCCTACTATCTCGTAGTCTTACAAGATGGATCTCCCTGGTAGCATTGAGTTTGCTAACTATCTCGAAGCCTTGGAAGCGATGTGCTCATATAACGTCGACTATGATGCTTTCAATCTGCGTTGAGTCTCTTTGTGGCACAATCAGTCCATTGAGTGGAACATGCTGATGGTGGCTGATGAGTGCATTATTTTGTATATTTTATACCCAAATTTATACTTTGTTAGTCCCATTTTAGTGTATTTAATAATTTCTCAGGACTATTTTATTAAAAGGAGGAAAAAATGCGAGAATGATTGAATTCATATTGAAAATGGTAATTTTAAATAAAAAATGGGCACTTCGATAACCTAGAGGTTTAACGGCTTGTTGCACATGCTAAGTGCAATCGTGATTCCTACGAAAGTGAGTTAAATTTTAAAATTTTTAATTTTGCTCGAGGACTAGCAAAGTTTAGGTTTGGGGGTATTTGATGAGTGCATTATTTTGTATATTTTATACCCAAATTTATACTTTGTTAGTCCCATTTTGTATAATATTCTTGTGCTAATTTGTGAAAAAAGTTGCCAAGTGAAATTTTTGCAGATAATGATGGAATTTGGTGCAAATTGATGATCAATTCAAAAAAGGCGCGAAAAAACTGATTTTTACGATCGTTCGAAAAAATGTTGTTTTCACACTTGTGAAATCGTAAATTTTTATTCTCCGATTTGGACGAAACTCGGCATGCGTGTTCAACAAGAAAATATAAGAGTTTTCGAGTGGGGGGAAATTCCGTCCCTTATCACGATCCAAAGATTAAAGAGGTGGAGAGATAGCTACCAACACTATTCGGCCAATCAGAAAGAGTCCCACCACAACTCAAATACCTCACCACTTGTCCTATAAAAAGGACCCTTGGGATCATAATTTCGGAGACAATTAGAGAGGACTTTCGTGGAGGATTTCGGTGAGCAACTTTGAGTGATTGTAATCAACTTGAGGGCCAAGTTTTTATCATTTTTTTAGAGGATTCAAGATTATTGTGAGAGAACTATTTGTAAGTTTGGTTTATTAATGAAGATCTCTACTCATTCTTGCAATTTCTCTTTCATTATGGTAGCTTGATTCTTATATTAGGAGTAGGGTGAAGTTTATCATAGTTAACTAATATTGTCACGTTAATTTTATCGTTGTTTATTCCCTACTTGTTTTAATTGTTATTAAAGATTTGGTATTCATTTTAAAGCGACACGAGAGTGTGTTTTAGAACCTTCAAGATTGTTTTGTCAAATCAAGTTTTGAGATTTAAAAATAGTAATTTTTGATGGATTATGCTTGCACTTTGATTGTTTTGATAGTCCATGCTTAAATACATTTGCGAATTTTAAAACTTGTATTTTCTAAGGGAATAGGGATTTTAGCCGTCTATTAGAGACGTTAAAAATATTTTGATCATAACCGTCATATTTTCCGAATTAAACACGACGAGAGTCGGTTTAATTTGAGTTATAAAAAGGGAATGGCAACATTAAATTAGTGTACAATATTAGTTACGTGATAAATGGACCCCGAATCCTAATTATTTCCTAATTGTTTACAAATCTCTTGCGTTACTCTCATTTATCGTAGTTGCTTTATTTTGTATAATTTATAATTATTCTCTACCCCATTTGATCTAGTTGGACAGTTGTAATTCTTTTAATAATTAAAATTGACAAATCCTCGTGGGTTCGACCCGTACTTACACTCGCTATTCTATAATAGCCCATGCACTTGCGGTATTTTATAAATTGACAACAGTGGCGGTACAATTTCGGTACCCTGAAGACCATGTATTCCGTTTTGGGTTGGATGAATTTTTTCCTACCTACGAGGACTTTTCTTCCATGCTGGGGATAAATTCCAGTGTTGTTGCAGCTTTACCCGAAATTTCCTATTCTCCCAGGGATTTTCTGGCTGGGTTTCTTCGCATTTTGCCTTTGGAGGCTAGATCACTGGTTGCTGGAGGAATGATTTCCCTCCCGACGGTGTTGCAGACCGTGTGTTTGCGGGAAGTAGGTGATGCTGGCTATGCTGGAGCCGTTGCTCTGGGCCTGGTTTCAAAATTATTACAGGTGACTGGGGAACTGCTAGTGGATTTGCAACTTGCAGCCATTAGTTCATGGATGTCATACCGTCGCAATCCTACGGTGGTGATACTGGCGCAGACCCTGAATGGTCTGGATGCCTGGCGAGAAGGTCGTTCTGACTTCCTACGGGGTAGCCCCGTGATGCTATTCATGTGGTTGTCTAAAAGACTCCGCCTGGTGATTCTTCCAGAATATCCTTTGTCGGCTGTACCCAACTTCTTTTCGCATCACTTCTTCTACGGTGGCCTGGATATTGCGAGATGGGAGAATTGGTTTATGGAGCATGGGGCACGGAATTTGTACTGGTCAGTGCCTTGGTGGGGATAGTTGCTGCTTGTTCTAGAGCTAGGAGAATACTCATATGTGCGGCTGGTTGGTCTCAGACAGACCTCTTTTTATTTCCCTTGCTGGCTTCTGCGCCAATTTGTTGGGCACAGGTCGTGCCACCTCAGACACTAAATTTCTTTTTGGTAGAGGATTTGACTGAGCGTCTGCGCATGCGCCTTGGCTCTCTGTGGGAGAATCGACGTCCGTTGACCCATCCCTCTTAGTCTGTTGGGAGAGTTTGGCATATCCCTCGAGATTATATTAAGTGGCTATGAGGAGAGTAGTTAGCAAGATGTTGGCAGTGGGTACTAGACAAAAGTGGCTTGCTTCTTTTGACACCATGGAAGGGGGTGTTGTGTTTTTTTAAGCTGGTTCGAGCCTATCATCCCATGGAGTGTCTGCGACACTCTGTTCAGGCAGGAGAAACTTGGGGACCTCGGGATGTAGATGATGATGACGGAGTAGGCTCCTTTGGTAGTTGTGGATAGGACTCTTGGAGAGTTTATTGTGAGGAATAAATGTGGGGATTTTATTTGTCTTTTTTAGGCGGGTAGGGGGGAAGGGAGTTATTCGTTCCTTTTCTTATGTAATCTTTACCGAAATTTCGTATTAAGGAAATAAACAAGTTTATGATCATCCAGTCGTGCCTTTGATGAGTTTTATGTTGTTTGAATTATCTATACCGATCGCTAATGCATACATAATCCTTTTGTTCAAGTATATGTTGGAATTGACTGCCATTCTCGGAGATAAGAAAATAATAGTATTTTGTGAAAAAGAAAGGGTCGTGCTCACGTAAGGTGTATGAGTTGCCTACGTACCTCTGGGGTTTTGGAAAAGTTTTAATTTATTTCAAAACGGTTTTTTTTTGCAGAGGATTTGGCCCACGTAGTTCTGGGTAGAAGGAAATGAAAAGATTTTTTTTTTCAGAATGGATAGGAGATGAGAAGAGTCATAGCGCGCCGAGATTTCAGACTAGGGGTAAAATTTCTTGAGACGGTCTAGGTTGACTGGACGATCCATCTCTTCCCCATCTAAGTCGGTGAGCATGGCGTCACCGCCGGACAAGATCTTCTTGACAATGTAGGGGCCGCTCCAATTGGGCTTAAATTTCCCTCTGGGGTCCCAGATGGGTTCTATGATTTCATTGAGGGCTAGGTCCCCTTCTTGGACACCATAGTCCCTGACTCTCTTGTTGAATGATCGCGCTATTCGGCGATGGTACCCTTGTATTTGGTAAAGTGAAGCCGCTGTCACCGTCACCGTCGCCGGACCATCGCCGTTGTGGGAACACCCCACCGCCCGACTCGAACCCGCCGGAGGAAAAGGTAAGGCATCATATATGTTGGGCGCCATTAACCAGCTCGTCACAAAGTCCATATAGTCATACGGCATTGTCGTATCAGTGTACAATAGGTAGGACTTGTCGATCATCACTACGATCCTCGCATCCTCCGGTAGTAGCCGCTCTTGCCTCATAGACATAGGAGGCTGTGCAGGTGGTGCCACCACCTCCTCCTTAGCAATCTGTCGAAGCACTCGCTCCCCCAGATACCAGGAATGGACGAACTCATGTGACGGAAAATGCCTCATCTGCGCATTCACCCCGGTCACCCCCCGTATCCTGAATGATTGTCCCCCAAGGGTAAAAGGTCACCTGAAAATCCCCGGCAGGCATAAGTCAATACAAAAATCATGACATGCCAAAATCAAGACTAAAAAGAAAGAATTTTACCCTACCACTGGTCATGCCATTCAAGACTGACGCACCGCCTCCAAATAGAGAGATCCCTTCGATTGCCGATTGGCCTTGCGCCATTGATACAATAGACAGAAGTCACTAACGATATCTTCCTTTAGAGCGATCAAGCGGGTATTGCACCCAATCACCTCATAAAACCACGTCTGCCAAAGACAGGAATTCACAATAAAAGAAGAGACGCATATGGAAAATGCGAATGCATGAAAGGAAAATGCGCAAATTAAAGAATACCTCAAGGAGATAAGCACTGGCTGAATGTATCAAAAGAAAAATAGAGGGTCGCCAAAGTCAGGCTCCCACAATCATAAAAAGGGATGTTCGAAAACATCCTCAAATACGACAAGAGCCATAAATGGACGACGTTGCCACTCGATGCCACCAAGAAGCCTCCCAGCACCAGCTAAATGAACAATCGGGCCATCTGCCTCACCTGCAGCCCATCCTCCACATCAACAACCCTACTCAGCAGAACATCCTTTAGCAAGGACAAACGGATGGAATCCTCAGAGACTATCCTCCCCACATCGCCGAGCGCCGCCCTCACCCTCACAGAGCAATCCACCTCTATCTGCTCCCCATCGCAATCCATCCCCAGCAGCTGCTGCATGTCTATGGGAGTCACGATCATCTCCATAAAATTGAAATAGAAGGTGTGGCTAGTATCCCACCATCTCTCCCCCAAAGCGCACAAGACCGCTGTCGACCGAGGCATCTCATCCAGCGTAGACGCCAACCTCCCAAAACCTGCTGATGATACCGCCTAATGCACCACAGGTGGAAGATGCTCCTAAAAATCCTTAAGCCCCGTCGTCCCACCGGCATGCATGTTCTTCAAAGAGATATTAGACTGCCAAAAGAAGAAACCTTGTCAAAACTCAAGGAAAAAAGAAAAAATCACCGAAAGGAGAAGAATGACAAAAGTCAGGTTACTTACATAACTTCCAGGGCTCATTACCTTAGAAGACCGATGATGCGACGGCTCCCGCAAAAAAGTTCACTCATCCGTAAACGGCTCGAATGTGTCAAAGGAGTTCTCACTCCCCAAAGCAAGAGGCGCCCTGGCCCTCCACTCCACGTTCGCCCAATCATCAACAGTCAACCATTCCCTATGCGCTGCAGTGCTCATAAAGGCGGCCATTTCTTAAATATTGGAATGCTAGAATGATTTGCAGAGGAAAATCTCAGAAAGAAAGAAAGCAAAAAGCTGTGAAAGTCAGGGGAATTCGCCCCCTTTATATAGTACGCTAAGTGTCATGCCGATCGACATTGACCCCCTACCCACCGATCGGTATTGTCTCCTTACCTCCCGAGGCAGTCCAAAAGTCTGTGCCACTGCCGAATGGCACCCTCTGAACCATGTCGATCGGTACCTCCCTTGAAATTTCATACAAAAATTCCCAGAAAATCCTGAAAAATCCTTAGAAATTTCTAAAAATCCCAGGAAGGATTTAGAACATTTTCACCAAGAAAATTTCACACGCCCTCAAGTGAAACCCCCATTCCCCCAGCAGAACTCTCAAAAACCAAGTGAAACTCCTCCCGGCAACATCCCTGGAGGATCTATAAGGGTCACCTCCTATCCCCTAAAGGTCTCAAACCTCCTCGAGCAATATGTCCAATACCTGGACCACCTAATCACTTCCCCAGTGAAGTTTACGACATCAAACTTGCCTTTTCCCCGCGAAATCCCTAAGATCACAAACGCTTCCCCAGCGATCAGCTCCCCGGCTCAACACGACATCACGAGGTAATTTCCCCAGTTGAACTCCAGAAAGTCATTTCAAAGTCTCCAAAGGACACTCTGCTTTTTCCCCAGCTCTTTCCCCAGCGGAACCCAAAATCCAATCTTTATCCTCTCTTAGGTCAGAATTGACCTCGGTCTTGGATCGTCACCTTAGTTAGGTCAGAATTGACCTCGATCCTCGATCCTCACCACTCTTAGGTCAAAATTGACCTCGGTCTTAGATTATTGCCTTAGTTAGGTCAGAATTGACCTCGGTCCTCGATCGTCACCACTCTTAGGTCAGAATTGACCTCAGTCTTGGATCGTCACCTTAGTTAGGTCAGAATTGACCTCGGTCCTTAGTCGTCACCACTCTTAGGTCAGAATTGATCTCGGTCTTAGATCGTCACCTTAGTTAGGTCAGAATTGACCTCGATCCTCGGTTGTCACCACTCCTAGGTCAAAATTGACCTCGGTCTTGGATCATTGCCTTAGTTAGGTCAGAATTGATCCCGGTCCTCGGTCGTGACCACTCTTAGGTCAAAATTGACCTCGATCTTGGATCGTCACCTTAGTTAGGTCAGAATTGACCTCGGTCCTCGGTCGTCACCACTTTTAGGTCAGAATTGACCTCAGTCTTAGATCGTCACCCTAGTTAGGTCAGAATTGACCTCGGTCCGCGGTCGTCACCACTCTTAGGTCAGAATTAACCTCAATCTTGGATCGTCACTTAAGCCCTCAGAATTGGCTTCGACCCGCAGAATTGGTCATCACTTCAAGCCCTCAGAATTGGATTCGACCCGCAGAATTGGTCATCGCAACTTAAGCCCACGGAATTGGTCATCTTTACTTAAGCCAGCAGAATTAGATTCGACCCGCAGAATTGGTCATCTCTACTTAAGCCCGCAAAATTGGCTTCGACCCGCAGAATTGGTCACCTCATCATCCCTTTAAGCCCTCAGAATTGGCTTCGACCGGCAGAATTGGTCATCTCAACTTAAGACCGAATAATTGGCTTCAACCCGCAGAATTGGTCACCCTCACCTTCAAGCTCTCAGAATCGGCTTCGACCCGCAGAATCGGTTATCCTCATCTTCAAGCCCTCAAAATCGGCTTCTACCCATAGAATTGGTTTCCCCAGCACACTCCGTAGGTCCTCAGAATCGGCCTCGACCCTCGGAATTGGTCATCCTCCCTCCTTAGGTCCTCAGAATTAGCCTCGACCCTCTGAATTGGTCATCCTCCCTCAAAAGCATTATGTGGTGTCTATTCGATGGCTACCGTCTGTTCCAAAATCACCTATCGAGGGGCTCTGTAGACACCCCATTCTGTTACCCCTTAAACTATCCTTAGGTTCCTAGCACCTCCCTTCATCACTACAAACCCAGGTTATACCTCAAGTACTGACCTAGAAGCCAGTGGGCACTCCCAGGCTCTGTTTGACCAAAATTCAAAGTCTTCAGCTCGACCGATACTGAATGAATCTTCGAAGGTCCCTAAAACCCCTTTCCAACGATCCATCCCGTGCACGATTCCGACTTACCATGCGAACGAATGACCTGTTTTCCCCTGAAACTCAATCAGGAGGCCGTAGGCCTCTCTCAGACTCCGTTTGACCTAAGTCAACTCTTCAGCTCGACCGAGACTGAATGAATCTTTGAAAGGAACTAAAACCCCTTTCCAACGGTTCGCTCCATGCACGATTCTGACTTACCATGCGGACGAATGATCCATTTGACTCCGAAAGGTCACCGAATGCTTCCAGGGCCCAGTTGACCAAATTCAACTCCCCAAACCAGATCAAACTCTTTGGAATGTCAAATTACATATCCTAACCTTTCCAATGGTTTGCCCCGTTTGAGATTCGGACTTACCATGCGAACGAACGATCCGTTTGCATCCGACGATTCCCAATCTAATGGACTGAAAAATTCTTCGGAGCCATATTTGACCTAAAGTCAACTCCCAAACCCGGAAGAAGTCTAAAGGACTTTCGAAGGTCTTTGAATTACCTTTCCAACGGTCTACCCCGTGTGCAATTCTGATCAATGGCTTGCGTTATGCGGTCAATTTTTCCAAAAGGCCTCAAAGATACTGCCAAACGGCAGGTCCCAGACCCTGCCTATCGGCAGTGTGCCTAAATGCACCTTTCGAATAGTAGGAACAGGGCTATGCCAATCAACAATTCCCTGGGCCTATAAAAATTAGGCCTGATCTCATTTGCAAGGATGAGCCCAGATCTGAAACATATCACTCTCAACAGATCCAGAAAACCTCTCTCGGAGTCAGCGTGATTTCCACACCCCAAATCCCTTTCCAAACTTCACTTTTCATCATCCTTTTCACCAAACATGGTGAATTAACTACTCTCCATAATCATCCAAGTCTAAGGGCTGCTCTCTAACATTCAAGATCAAGCTCAAGATGTTCAAAAAGGTCCAATTTTCTCAACTCTCTCCTTAAACTCTCATAAATTCGCAATAACTTGTTTTATTACTTAGCACTTTTATTATCTCCTATCATGCATCCTAATATAATTTTTTATTTAGTATTATTGCACATCTCTTATTTTCATATAAAAACCCAAAAAAATAAGAAAAAGAGGGTTTGCTCATAAATTCCAAACGGGAATTCTCACACTTTTCTTACACTTCTCTCACAACTAAAACACTTTTTTCTACGCACATACATACACACAAATAAGATAATCCACCAGTTGGATTTATGGGATAAACCGCAACCCTCGTTTTCTATGCAAACTACGTGGACTTTGATGCCTCTATAGGCTACGTAGGCGTCTCGAGGTAAAACCCAAGACTCGAGTCCTATTTTTACTTTTCCTCTCATTTTCTATTTTCTCTAATCTCCATTCTCTTATATTATATATATACATATATTTGTTCTTAGTGGCGTACTATTCTACATATGTTATCGTTCCATCATAACGGTCAACGTAAGGATAATCGCATAAATCCTATGTTCTAATATTATTTTTAAACGTTCCTACAGATGACTCGCTTTACCTCTTCCATGGTATAAGTCGATGATTTCTATCTCCACTATATATACACATGCACACACATCACGGGGAAAATAAAAGGAAAATAAAAAAAACCATGAGAGACCGAGAGGGTAGAATGGGTGCCTAATACCTTCCCATTTCGTAACTTAGCCACCGGATCCTTTTCGAATCATTTTGATTTCGTATGCACTAGTATGTCTTTGGATGCTATCCTTCGGAATGGCTTCCCCTTTTCTTTTGTCTGTTTTGAGTAAAATAGAGTGGCGAATCTAATCTCTCTACATATTTCACCTCACCTCATATGACGCCGACCGAAGTGCTCCCGTGAGGGACGTGCGGGACCTTAGGATCTTCACTCTCACGCAGCCCGCCCACCACGAGGATCAGGATCCGGGAGGGATGGACACAAACATGATTGTGGACAACACGACCAGTCATGCCCTCAATTCATTTGTCAATGGATTTTCCGGATACAATCATATCAAGATGCACCCTGAACATCAGGAAAAAACTATGTTAATTACTCCTTGGGGAACCTTTTACTACACGGTTATTCCATTTGGTCTCAATAACTCTAGGGCTACCTACTAAAGGTTTGCCACAATTGTATTGCATGATTTAATACACAAGGAGGTCGAAGTCTATTTAGATGACATCATTATTAAGTCTAAGACTCAGGAAGGTCACGTACCCACCCTCCGAAAGTTCTTTGAACGTCTGTGGTGATACCAAATGTGGCTAAAGCCACATAAATGCATTTTTGATGTCACAAAAGGAAATATTTTATTATTCATGGTGAGTGAAAAGGGAATCGAAGAATACCCTGCCAAGTTAAAAGCCATACTTGAAATTCCACCACCCCGAATGAAAAAGGAAGTCCAGGGATTCTTGGGTAAACTTTAGTGCATCGTTCGATTCATCAGCTAGCTGACTTCTATTTGTGAGCCCATCTTCAAAGTCATCCAAAAGGATTATACAAAAGTTTGGAATGAGGCCTGTTAGGAAGACTTCAACATAATCAATCAATACCTTACCCGACCTCTAGTACTTATGTTGTCGTAGCTATGTCTACCCCTCCTTTTGTACATAACCATAACAGATACTATAGCAGGGGATTTATTAGCCCAATGCATTGAATAATCCCATCAAGAGAGGTCCATGTACTATACCAGTCAAAAGTTATTCAGGTACGAAGTCAGCTACCTTGCCTTAGAGAAAGCATGTGCTATCCTGGTCTAGGTCGCTCAAAAGTTACGGCACTACATGCTCATTTTTCCCAGTAGACTGGTGTCCCGAATAGATCCTATCAAATACTTTCTTGAAAAAACACCCTATCTAACCTAATAACCCGATGGTTGATGTTACTGGATGAGTTTCATATCGTGTACATCATATATAAATAAATTAAAGGGAGAGTCATCTCCGACCACCTCATTGATTATCTTATGGAAAAGGTCGATGTTTGGATCTCTGAATTCCTGGACGAAGATATTCTCTACCCCTCTCAGGAAGTCCTCTGAAGGCAAATGTTCTTTGACGATGCTTCCAACAAGAAAGGATACGACATTGGGATACTCCCAGTCGCCCCTAATGACTCTCACACTCCCATTGCCATCAAGATAGATTTTTCTTGCACCAACAATATGACCAAATATGAGGCATGCAGTGTAGGCCTCAAAGTCTCCCTCGAAAAAAGTATCAAGCACCAAGATGTCGATGGGGATTCTTCTCTCATCATCGCCTAAGTCCTTAGAATATAGAAAGCTAAAGACAAAAAGATATCACCCTTCCATGCCCATTTAGAAGATATGGCCTCCTAATTCTCATATATCACCTTCCACTACTTGCCCCGTGCAAAGAACAACTTAGTTGATGCCCTTGCTACCCTGGCCTCCATGGTCAACATGCCCGAAGGAATAACGATGGCCCATTTACTAGTCTAGAAATAAGTTATACCAACCCACTACTACCACATTGATCTCGTCATAGAGGAAGACTCTGTTATGGTCGAGTTCTGGTACTATGACATTTGGTGCCTCCTCAAGCACAGTAGGTATCCCCAAGACGCCAACAAGAAAGATCGTGCGACCCTCCTTAAATTATTTGCTCAGTACATCATCTGCGATAAAGCACTGTTCAAGAAAAAATTCGATGGAACCCATTTTCATTGCATTGTAGGGGATGACATTGAATAAATGGTGAAGAAAATCAACAACGAGGAATGAGGATCCTACATGAATAATCATATTCTTGCTAAGAAAATTATCTGTCAAGGGTATTATTGGACCACTATGGTTCAGGATTGCACTACCTATGTCTGAAGATGCTTCAAATGCCAACAATTAGCTAATCTACAGCACTTACCTCCTCGGGAAATTTACAACATGACTTCTCCCTGGCCGTTCTCCACCTAGGGCATTAACATCATAGGTAAAGTCACACTCAAACCTTTAAACGGGCACGAGTTCATCTTAGTTGCCATTAATTACTTCACAAAATGGGTTCAAGCCAAGTCATACGTAGTACTGAATGCCAAGAAGGTGGACAAGTTTATTTGAAAGAAAATCATCTATCGATACAGGGTTCCCCAAGATCTAGTATCACATAATGGGTTACACTTCAAATCCGAGGTCACAGAATTGGTCAACGAATATGGATTCAGAGACATAAATCTTCACCCTACCGACCTCAAACCAACGGTGCAGTTAAATCCGCTAACAAAAATCTCAAGGTCATCATCAATAAACTGATAGAGGGTTACCAAGATTGGGTCGATCGGATCCCTTACACCCTCTGAGGCTGCTGCACTTTAGTCAAGACATCTACTAGGGCTACCCCTTACTCTCTGGTATATGACATGGAAGCAGTCCTACCCGTTAAGCTAGAAATTTCTTACCTACGAATTATTCTCGACAGTAGATTGAGTGAGGAGGACTAGCATCAGAGCTGCTTAAATGAATTGTCACTATTGGATAAAAATAAGTTGAAGGATATATACCACATACAAGGGTACCATCATCGAATAACGTGATCATTCAATCGAAGAGTCAAGGACCGTGGTGTCCTGGAAAAAGACGTGTCCCTCAAAAAGATCATAGAAACCATCTGGGACCCCAAACGGAAATTCAAGTCAAATTGGAGCGGCCCCTACATAGTGAAAAAGAGTCTCTCGAGATACGTTACAATGTTCGTAGACCTCGGCGGAGAAGAAATGGCACGTCCCGTTAACTTGGACCATTTCAAAAAGTTATACCCTTAGATTAAAATCTCAACGCGCTATGACTTTTCTCATCCCCTTTATATTCTAAAAAAAAAACCTTCATTTCTCTTTACCCATAACTACGTGGGGCCTGATCCTCTAAAATTTTTTTGCTTTCAAGATGGAACTCAAAAATTTTGAAACCCCCAGAGGTAAGTAGTAAACTCATACACCTTACATAGTCACGACCACCTTATTTTTTTTTATTGAAATGCTATTCTTTTCTAATCTCCAGGAATGGAGGTTCATTTTATCATTTACATGAACAAAAGAATTATGTATGCCTTAGCGATTGATATGGATAAATCAAATGTAAAACTCATCAAGAGGCCCAATAATATAATCAAAATGTTTTTTATTTTAAAGAAGGAAGTTCGATACCATTACACGTAGCATCAGTGCAGGGAGTCATACCAACCACCCCTCTCCGCTGACCAAACTGCTTCTAAATAAGTCTAACCAAACTTTAAAAATTATTCCCAAGTCCAAAATATGAAAACATCACAATCATCAAAAGCTTCATATAAAATAATCCCAGCTTCATAAAATCCTATCCATAACTGCCAGAAGACCCAGCCCCATTATCATCAGCCCTCAAAGGTCCCCAAACTCCCCCCACCTGGTTGATTATGCCGTGAAAAGCCTAGAAAAAACCAATACACCTCCTTCCATAGTGTCAAAAAGAACAAACCACCTCTGGTCGATCTCTTTTACCCAAATCTTCCCCACAACTTGCTTCCAAAACCATTTTAGATAGTCCCCAAACACATGTCAGACCCTTCCTACGGATTGAAAGGGACTGGTAGATGACCGCTAAGTCTCCCATAAAGAACCTAACCTCATGTGCATGGATTAAGTCAAATCTTCCACCAGAAAGAAGTCTACTGTCCGAGGAGGCACTATTTGATCCCATCCAACTTGACGTAGATGTCTCCAAGGGAAATAAAATGAAGTCTGTCGAAGGACAACTAATTGAGCATATCGGTACTCTCCCAGCTCCAAAACAGGTTGTAGTTCCCCTCGCCATGGAACTAAACAACGGAGGCATCAGGCTCCATGCCCCATGAACCAATTGACCTAGTTCTCCACAAATGGATCGAAACTGATAAAGTATCGAGCAAAGAAATGTAACACGCCTACCAGATAGAACAATGCAAGAAGGAACGGATTCCTTGATGTAAGAATTAGAGGAGGCAATCCAGTCCTTGATATCCTTTAGCCAGGTGGTCGGCACCCGAACATGCTACAAGCAAAGAAATAAAAGCAAGAGGCAAAATCAGCTAGTAAAGAGAAAAGAAAGAACCAAAGGAGACAAGAAAAGAAAAGAGAAAAATATACCTTAGGCTGAAGTACATCATCTTTAAGCCCCATCGATCCCGGTGCCGCTTCATTAGGATGGTGCGGCATGCTCAGTGTCGTTCTACTATTCAACCAAAATTATAAGAAAAGGGGTGAACTGAATAAGCGGAGCCTCCTCTATCGCTTCCGCTTTCGATGTACCCCCGTGATGTGGGTCTTACTAGTAACCCTACCCAAAGCCTTGGGAGGTGGATGCGTGTTCACCACATCATAAATGCAAGAGGTCTTTAACCAGGTCATCACAAAATCCTAGTAGTCATAGCTCATAGTTATGTCCATGTAGAGCGTGTAGGCCTCATCAATTATCGTCGCCACCCTAGACTCAACAAAAATATCCCTCATCCCCCTTATATACATATAAGACACCAATGGTGGGATCGCCACTTCATACTTCATGATCTTTCACACCACCCTCTCTCCCAGGTACCAGGCGTACCTAAACTCACTCGCCATCAATAGCCATATTTGTGCAAGAATACCCGTCAACCCCTTATGTTGAGGAGCCATCCCTAAGGGTTAAAACTTACCTGAAATCCTAGAAAAAATATTAATATTCACGCAAAGAAAGAAAATGCCAATGGAGGATTCAAAAGGAAGACAAAATAACATGATCGCTCATCAGCGTGTTAAGGGCCTACCGCACCGTCGCTAGGGACAAGGACTGATTCAACTGCCTATTGGACTTCCGCCACTGGTATATCATGAAGAATTCCCCTAAATACTCATCCTTTAGGTATATCAACCTCACGTTGAGCCCAATCACCTCATACAACCACGTCTGCAAAAAAGCAGGAATCAACAAAGATGAAACTAAAGGAAAATGCAAAGAAATGCATAAGAAGGAAAACAAATGCGAAAGTTACGTCAAAAAGGTACATGGACCCAATCAAAGTCTACTGGTAGCATTGGCTGAATGCATACAAAGAAGAATAAAGGGCCCTCAATCATAGAACGGGACGTCAGAAAATATCCTCAAAAATGGGAAAAACCAAAGATGGACGACGTCGCCACTCATTGCCATGAGAAAACCACCCAATAGAACTAGAATAAATAACTACGCCATTTGTCTCACCTACCTCCCGCCAGTCTCATCAATCCGCCTACTTAAGAGAACCTATCAAAGAGAATAGATGTGGATAAAATCCCCCAACGTTGCTTGAACTGCCTTCGACATCACCCTCACAGTTCGATTAACCTCTATCTGGGCACCCTCAAGATCTACCCCCAACAGCTGCTGAACATCAATGGGAGTAACATCCATCTCCCCCAAACCCAAATGGAAGGTATGGTTAGTGTCCCACCACTTCTCTCCAAAAGTGAACATCACCACTATTGAATCCTGCGTCTCGTCCAAGGCCTGTACCAGACGGCCAAAAGTACAAGAAGTAACCATACAGTGCACCACCACCAAAAGATGGTCCCAAACGTCCTTCAACCCAGTCATCCCCCTAGCACGCATACTAGAAGGAGCTATGTTAGTTTACCAAAGCCAAAGAGAAAAAAAAACCTTTCATCAGCACAAAGAACAAAGAGAAGAATGAAATGGAATACTAACAGTCACCTTACTTATATAGCCACTAGGGTTCCTCAACCTACACGATCAATGGTGTACAGGCTCGCAAAAAAAGAAGCGCTCGTCAGCTACTGGCTCAAAGAGATCAAATACATTCTCGTTACTCAAGACAAGGGGCACCCTAGACTGCAACTCCAAGCTAGTCCAGTCATAAACATTCACCCACTCCAAGTTATATTCCCCACTCAGAAAGCCTACCATTTGAAGTCTTGAAGAAGAAAGGACTTAGGAACAATTTTTAGAGAGAGGAAGCAGAAGATTAAAAGTTTAAAGATGTAAAAAATGAGGAGGGATCGCCCCCTTTTTATAGGGGACTAAATGACATGCCGATCGGCAGACCCCTGCACATACCGATCGACACCTGCCTATTCCTCTTCCTAATAAAGCCTAGTAATTTATGCCATTGCCAAATGACAACCCCTACAACATGACGATCGGAAGTCCCCTAAAATTGTTTTACAAAAAATGCAAGAAAAATCTAAGAATTTCTTGAAAAAATTCCTAAAAATGCCAGATAAATATTAAAATAATTCTTCATAAAAAAACAATTATTTGGAACACTAAACCCCTTACAAACTCCCAAAGTCCCCAAAAGGATTAATATTATGCTCTTATCCCCAGCATAAACCCTAAACATATTCCATAAAAAGATCCAATAATAATACCACATCCTAAACTCCAACTACAATTCCCCAGCGGAATCTCAAGTCTCAAGTCTTACCCAGTGGAACCAAAACCTCAAAAAAAATTCCTCCAAATTAGGATGGCAAGATAATACCTTCCCAATTTTCCAGGCTGAATTTTCTCCAATCCATCCGCCAGTAGAATTTCGGGATGCGCGTGTAATCAGAATCCTTCACGGTTTCCCTAGCAAAACAATCCCAATCGAGATGTTTCAATGGTAAAACCTTCCCCAAAAGAGTCTCAAGACGACACAATACTTATGGAATAATAGGTGAATCTTTATCCACAATATAATATAAAGATTCCTTAGGAGAACAACTCTCCACGTCATAACTTTAGCTCCTTAGAAGTAGCCTCGGCCCTCAGAATTGGTCATCACAACTTTAGGTCCTCAGAATCGATCGTCCACACTTTAGGTACTCAAGATTTTACCTCGTCCCTTAGAATCGGTCACCAGCAGTTTAGTTCCTCAGAATTGACCTCGGCCCTCAAAATTGGTCATCAACACTTTAGGTCCTCAGAATTAACCTCGGACCTCAAAATCTGTCGTCGCCACTTTATGTCCTCAGAATTGACCTCAGTACTCAGAATCTATCATCACAACTTTAGTTCCTCAGAATTGAGCTCGGCCCGCAAAATTGGTCCCCTCAACTTTAGGTCCTCGGAATTGACCTCGACTCGCAGAATTGGTCATCACAACTTCAGGTCCTTATAATTGACCTTGACCCGTAGAATCAGTCTCTATATCTTTAGGTCCTCAGAATTGATCTTAGACCTTTAAATCGATCGTCACCACTTTAGGTCCTTAGAATTGACCTCGACCCTCAAAATCAGTCGTCACCACTTTAGGTCCTAAGAATCGACGTCGGCCCTCAGAATTGGTCGTCATCACTTTAGTTCCTCAAAATTAACATTGACCCACATAATTGGTCTCTACAACTTTAGGTCCTCAGAATTTACCTTCACCCACAAAATTGGTCTCTACCACTTTAGGTCCTCAGAATTGACCTCGGCCCTCAGAATCGGTCATCATAAATTTAGATCCTCAGAATTGATCTCGACCCTCAAAATCGATCGTCACCACTTTAGGCCCTTAGAATCGACCTCGACCCTCAGAATTGGTTATCATCACTTTAGGTCATCAGAATTGACCTAAACTCGCAAAATCGATCTCTACATCTTTAGGTGACCTTGGCCTCAAAATTGGTCATCATAATTTTAGGCCCTCAGAATCGAACTCGGTCTCAGAATTGGTCATCACAACATTAGGTCCTCTAAATTTACCTCGATCGTCTGAATCAGTCGTCACAACTTTAGGTCCTCAAGATTTGACCTTGGCCCCTAGAATCGATCTTCGCCGCATTAGGCCCTCAGAATTGACTCCGATCCTCAAAATCGATCGTCACCACTTTAGGTCCTTAGAATCGACCTCGGCCCTCAAAATCGTTCGTCACCACTTTAGGTTCTCAGAATTAACCTCGGCCCTCAGAATCGATCATCACAAATTTAGGTCCTTAGAATTTACCTCGACCCTCATAATCGGTCATCACCATTTTAGGTCCTCATTATGAACCTCGGCCCTCAAATTTGATCGTCACAACTTTAAGCCCTCAGAATTAACCTCAACCCTAATAATCGATTGTCACCACTTTAGGTCCTCAAAATTGACCTCGACCCTTAAAATTGGTCGCCACCACTTTAGGTCCTCAGAATCGACCTCGGCCCTCAAAATTGGTCTTCATCACTTTAGGTCCTCAGAATTGACCTTGACCCGCATAATCGGACTCTAAAATTTTACATCCTCAAAACTAACCTCGACCCTCAGAATCTATCGTCCCAACATTTGGTCCTTCGAATTGACCTCGTCCCTCAGAATCGATCATCACCACTTTAGGTCCTCATAATTGACCTCGACCCTCAGAATCAGTCCTCACCACTTTAGGTCCTCATAATTGACCTTGGCCATCAGAATTGATCGTCACCACTTTAGGTCCTTAGAATTTACCTCAACCCTCATAATCAGTCATCAAAACTTTAGGTCCTCAGAATTGACCTTTGCCCTCCGAATCGGTCGTCGCAACTTTAGGCCCTCAGAATCGGTCTTCACCACTTCAAGTCCTCATAATTGATCTCAATCGGTCATCCCCAACATAATCCTTAGGTCCTCAGAATTGAACTCAACCCTCTGAACCGGCCCTCCTAGTTCCTTTTGTCCGCACAATTGACTTCATTTCCAAACATCCATGTGGTGTCTATTCGACGACCTTGACTTGTTCCAAGATCAGTCGTCGAGGGGATTTGTATACAATATATTTTAGGACCCCCTAATCACCTCCTTAGGTACCTACCACCTCCTTCTTCACCATAAACCCTAGATCTTACGCCGAGTCCATCGGGCACTCTTGAGCCCCCTTTGACTATCGATCAAATCTCACACCTGAGTGGAAGCTCAATGAATCTTTGAAAGGCTCTGAATCTCCTTTCCAACGGTCCACCCCGTGAATAAATTGGCCTTATGGCTCGGATGAACTGTCCATTTTACTATCAAAAATTGATCTAGAAACCACTAAGCACTCCTGGACCTCGTTTTGACCCCAATAAACTTCCTCGCCTAAGTGAAAGATCAATGAATCTTTTAATGGACCTGAATCCAATTTATAATGTTCCACCCTCTGCCCGAATGGCCTTACACTTCAGAAGAAAAAATCATTTTCCCCTGAAAACTAATACGGAGACCACCACGCGCTTTCAGTCTCTGATTGACTCCCATAAGCTCTTCAGCTTAAACGAGATTGAATGAACCATCGAAGGGATCTAAATACCCTTTCTAATGGTCCACCCCATGCGCTAGTCAGCCTTATCGTACGAATGAACAACTCGATTTACTCTAAAGAATCACTTGGGGATTTTTGGACCCGTTTATCCAAAGTTGACTCTCCGAACCAAGAAAATATCTTTATAACATCAAAGGTCCATTCATAACCTTTCTAAGGGTCAATCCCGTGCACAAAATGGCCTTACGATTTATCCTCTTGTTCAAAAGAACGTCGAGCGCTTCCAAGCCCCACAGTCAATTATCGAACCCGGGAGCGGCCCAATGGATTTTAAAAGGGATCTGAATACATTTTCCAATGGTTCATCTCGTGTGTGATTCAGAATCATGGGTTTCATTTTACGACCATTTTTTTGGAAACTTTTCCTGAGACTGCCGAATGGCAAACCCATATTCCTGTCTATCGGTAGTGTGTCCAGGGTTATTTGCCGATAGGCATGTCAAGGACAATGCCGATCGACACCCCCTTGACCTATATAAAGGGGGTATAAGCTCACTTCGAAAGGCACCTCAGAATTATCCATCTCAGTGATGTCAACAACATTCACTCGAAGTTAGCATGATTTCATATTGAAACCTCTCCCCCACATTCCGTTTCCATCATTTCCTTACTCAATATGGAAAATTCTCTTCCCTTTCCTCCTACCACCTTCATCCCCTTACAAGAGCAACCCTTAAACAATTAAAATCAACCCTAAATCTTCCAAATAAGGTCCAAACCATTCATTTTATCTTTAAATTCTCTTATTTTTGCATTAGTTATTTGATTCTTACTTTAACATTTCATCTTTATTAGATCACACATATTCATATTTAACTTTTTTATTAGTAGTCTGTGACACCCTGCCTAATAAAATATCAGGCGATCACTCGTATACAAAATTAAAACAGCAGCCGCATATGGTTCATTCTTAGCATCACTATCGAAAACAAAATTAATTACTAATAACCTATTAGGCTAGCGTCAGAATTTTATTTAACTAATCTTCTTAATCAAACCATTCGATTAAAACATCTACACCGTTTATATATATGAAACTGAACTGAAATAAAATAACCGAACATTCGGTTGGACATAATACAATCAAGTCGAATGCTGCACTTAAAGGCGGAAAAGAATAAATAAATACAATTGGGCTTTCGGCCCGAATGTTTATACAATACCTCCTATCTATATTACAAGGATAAAAGCGTCTACAGTTAACCTGCATGCATCCACAGCTATTGCAACACACGCGTGACTTGAAGGAATCATCATCCAGGCATCCCTATGTCTGGACACCTATATATATATATATATATATATATATATATATATATAATACATAGCAAGAGAGGGAAAATATAGAAACGGGTCAGAGCCCGAGTTGTGAAAATATTTTACAAGTGCATAAATGCTTTAATTACAAAAAAAAAATGTTTTATCTCATATCTAAATTGGTATCCCACTCCCATGAGATACCCCTCACCCCTCTTCTAATGGTGCACACCTATCGCATGTAACACCCCGCCCGCCCGGGGAGAGAGAGCGGAGCGCTACTGTCGATAAACTAAATTCAAATCCACAAATCACAAGGTATAGAGCATCTAAAAATCCCACAATACAATAAAATAATCCACTAATCTCAAATTCTTCAAATAAATACCAAGTCTCTCGAATTACATATAAAAGCTAACTCGAAAATAAAATACAAATCTCCAAAAATATGCGCCACAAAAATGCAACAGACCCAAAACTCAAGACCCGAGGGTGGTCATATACCTAAGCTCTGATACCATTCTGTAACACCCCGCCCGCCCGGGGAGAGCGAACGGAGCGCCACTATCGATAAAACCAAACTAATCCACAAATAACAAGGTATAGAGCATCTAAATCCCACAATAAAACAAGAAACCACTATTCTCATCTTCAAATTAATACAACAAATCTCTCGAAATAATTACAACAATCTAACTATCTCGAAAATAAAATAAATCTCCAAATGCTCTATACATCAAAATAAATACAAGTCTTCTCATCTCTTGTATTAAAAATTCTTCCAAAATAATCCTCGCTAAAATCATCCCAATTGGTCCATAGCACTCAAATCCATGCTCACCTGCCAACTAAGAAAAAGATGGGGAAGTACACAATACGACAGGAATATGCTCAACAAAGATGTTAGCGAAGAACAAAGCGCAACAATACGACTACGAATACTCAAATCAAATAATGCAAATCTAAATAGCATTTTATCAATAAATTTCTCAACAACACATTAATCGGAGTACCTGTGACACTCCGACTAATTAAATACCGGGTAGCTACTCCTTTATTAAATCAATAGAAAATGCCAAGTTGGTTCAGTTAATAGCATCACTGTCGAAAACATTTTAATAATTACTAACCATCTAGTATTTAAAAAGTAAGTTGCCAAATTTTAAGTTAAGTCTGATTGACATGCAATAAAAGAATAATGGAAGAACAACATAATCCATTCACCATAACGAAGTAATGAAATAACCGACAAATAATAAATAGAAATCCGGAGGAAAACTCCTCACAACAATCCCACAACTGAAAATAATATGACAAGTCTGAATCCTGAATAATTACATGCTAGAAGTCTGAATAACTGAAATAAATGAAATGCCTCTAAAAGAAATGGGCGACATGCCCTACAACTGATAAATCTGAATATAGAGTTAAGATAGATGAAGCGTCTACAAGCAAAGTCCTGTAACTTCCACAAACAGCTACAGCTCGTCACCTGAATCAGGATCCTAAGCATGGTGTACTTGTGGCTGGGCACCTAAAATGGTTTTTTTACAAAAATAGATTTGAAAGCAAATGGATCAGAGCCCGAAAGTGGAAATCATTTTAAAAACAGCAAGCGTTTTAATCACATTAAAACATTAAATGCAAAATACATGTTAGGACGTGCACTCACATGAAATTCTCACATCTCGACTACATGTGCACTCCTAACGTACCGTACCCATCTAAATGAGATCCATAACTAACCAAAACGTAATAAGTTCTACCCCTTACTACTCGATCCCCATATTACATTCTAGCGTTATCAATTTAAATAGAGAGCTTTACTTAAACTCAGATTCTCAATTAGTAATACAATTCATTTCAGGTTATCCCTTTATGTTTTCTCAAAACGTTTCCATTTTTATACACACAATATCACATGAAAGTTCCCATTAATTAAGTGTATATTATTCACGTCATAAATATACAATACAAGCACCCCGAGACTAAGCTGCGGTGCACACATACTCTGCTATCCATCCCGGTACATCACGTACATAAGGATCACGCATTCCGAATCTCTCAGGAATCGTTCTCAGATAACAACATCACAAATAATGGAGGCGAACACAGTCACATCACATGGGTCACGCACATACCTGTGCTCCCACGATCAGCAGACTTATTAACATCCCAATAAGTCCTTCTCTAACCTATGTTCATCTAGGTACCAGTCTAAATCCGGGAAACACAAGGATTAGAGGGCCCTAAGAGAACGTAAACCTCCCGTGATAGCAAGTATGGTAGGTATGTCATACACATAAAATCAATACATATACTAAGTATGCACACATCTTAGTAATCACCATATTCGTGAGTTGGGTGTCTCGTGAAGGGAAATCCAAACAAGGAACCCCGCTGATACACTACTACTTAGTAGCATCGATCATCAAGATCCATTAGACCCTCAGTACACAACGTATATATTTATACTCATGTAATTATAAACATTATCATACTCACTCTCATATACATATCACAATATGCATCCGGATAGGATCCCCCGGACTGAGATTTAATCTATATTAATTTTATCTCTTTACTCTATCAGAGATACATATATATATTCTTGCTTTCATACACAAGTAAGGTACCAAACACACAAATACAATAACCATCCCAATGAGCTATAACTCGGGGATGCCGTCTCATATTGCCGATCCAACTCTGGGTTTACTCACTATACCACGATACCAAGCCAGACTTACTCAATGGTCATGGTAAAACATACACAATGGTGGAGGCGGTCATGTTCCCTCTGCAAGTGGAATAAAGACATCGCACTCGAACATAGGACGAGATGACTTGGGGATATACTCTCCCTGCTCCTCAAGCCAGGGGATTCTCCCACATCGCGCAACCTCCTTGGATCGAACTAGAAAAATATATAATCTGGCTGTTCCAATCCTATGCCAAGGGAAAGCCCGTGAAGATCAGCCTCTAAGATACACATATACCAATCACGCATAGATATATATATGTATTTGTATCATATATAATATATACAGGATATATATACATATACATATATCATTCCTCGAATGTATATCAGGCTATAATTGCCAATCTCATAATAATATTTAAGTATTCTCCTTTTTAAATACTAATCCCATAAGCATTCACTTACACAAATACACCTCACGCCGATATCACGTTTATGGATTTACACACATCTAATCCCGAAAATACTAATTCCTAGTAATCATGTCCTAGGATTTACTCGGATATATTCATCTCACATGCATTCGAATAACGTAAATACCTATGCCCAACGACAGATGAACTCTCTCTCAAATGTTGTCCGTCCCGAACGCTTACTAGGTCCTTTCCTCGGATTATGCCCTATACTAATCCAAGTTTTCCCTTTTATTTAAAGGTTCACTCACCCTCAAAACCAATGTTTATGAGTCCCAATATCATAACTAGAATCCCCCATAAAAACCCTAAATTGTAATTTAGCTCCCCATACTCTTAAAGGAAAAAAACTAACAATTCTGGCCAAGGCGAATCGATTCGCCCCCCAATCCAAATCGATTCGGAAAGTGTTCTGCAAACAGGTCCTCAAGGGAGAATCGATTCGGTCTGAATCCGAATCCATTCGGCCCAAGGCAACCTTACAAATCCCCTTAGGCGAATTGATTCGGCCTAGACCCGAACCGATTCGGCCTGTTCGAGGGGCACTGTTTAGGCGATTTTTCAATCTCTAAAATACCCAAATATCAACCCAAACTCCATTTTAATGGTTTCTAATCTCAACCAACAACCCTATTAGTATCCTAACACTGATTTTCAACTAATTCCTCCATAAATTTGTGGTATTAAACAATTTATCTTAGGTTTGAACCTTAAAACCATAAAAACCCTAGTTTTGACATTTCTTCCATTTCAATTCAATTTTATACTCCATTAGCATGGTTTTAACACTAGAAATCATTTGGAGTTTACAATACATCAATTTGTAAACTCTTAATCAAGTTTTCCCAAAATACCTGTAAGGGCTCTAACCCAAATTTCATAATTTACCAATCATGATATGAAATATACACACTAAATTAAATAAAGCAAGTAAACACTTGTCTGGAGGATAAAATCCGACGATCTCGAGTCGAATCCCGTGAAGTTTTGCCGAAATCTTCCATTTTTCTCCTTTTCTTCCTCTCCTCTTTCTTTCTTCACTCTTTTTCTTTCTTTCTTCCACTCTTTCTCTTATGTAGGAAAGAAATAAGGGTTTATCCCTTTTAACCCAAAAGTGACTCGTTTACTCAAATACGAGTCCCTACTGGTCCAAAAATTTCCGAAACTCAATTTCTACCCCCCCGGATACTCTATTCTGACTATCTCGGCCATTCCGAGACCCATCGCGCAATCGAAATCTCCATCTGAGGTACTTGACCACAAATCACTAATTAAACCCAATACATCTAAATGCGGGTTTTCCAATTACAATATTATCCTCTGTCGTTTTACTCAGCTGCAACATATAATTAAAATACTCCAACTTATTTACTGAATCCCAAAAGTAAATATAACACCCATCTAAAATCATCAAATCCTTGAAAACTCCAAAAATTACTATTCACGATAATTTCTTAAATTCCCAAATTACACTTACTTATGAATTTTAATGATCCCCAAAAGTGTGGGGTGTTACATATTACACATACTATATTTTCTTAAAATACAAAAATAAGAAAAAGATTGCGTTCCAAATGGGAATTTCTCACTACATTTTCTCACACTAAAACATCATTTTTCTACACACAATATAATAAAGTCCTCGGTTGGATTTATGGGATAAACCCAACCCCCTTATTGCATGCAAACTATGTGGACATTGATGCCTTTTTAGACTACGTAGTCATCTCAGGTAAAATTCGAGTCCTTCTTTCTTATTTTTGTTTGTATATTATTTTCATATCGTATATTTCTGATTCATGCTTGCATTTTGTCCAACCTATACCATCGTCTTTCTATAAACGATCGGTGACCCGAAAAATGCACACATTGTATTTTGTATTACTATTTTTAGGAACACTCCTATGGATGACCTCACTCCGCCTTTATCCATGACGTGACTCGAGTGATTTTGTTCTCTTTTTATATATACATGCACGCACTTCACAGAGTTATTAAGATGACGAATAACACATGGACTTAAGGGAAAAAAGGGAGGGATGGGTACCTAACACCTTCCCAATCGGTAACTTAACCCTCGAATCCTTAAAGTAATTGATTTTGCAAGCATCGGTATGTTGTTGATGTCGTTATCTCGAGGTGACAACATTTCTTTTGCAAATTTTATTAAATATAGGTTGACAACTCTATTTTTATACATCTCCCCACATCGATGACGGTAGAAGCACCCCAAGGAAGGGCACGAGACCCCCGCCTGCTAGCACCGACTGGGAAAGGGATGGCCACAACAGACAGTTTGCCAAGCTTCAACACTTGCCTCCTTGAGGATTGTGTAATATGATATCTCCCTGGACATTCTCTACCTGGGGAAATGACATCATTGGGAAGGTCACTCTCAAACCTTCAAGATGACGCGAATTCATCCTGATTTCCATTGACTACTTCACAAAATGGGTCAAAGTCGAGTCATATGTTGTATTAAATGAAAAGAAAGTGTCCAAGTTCATCAGAAATAATATCATTTATCGTTATGGAGTTCCTCATGAGTTGCTATCAAACAATGGGCTCCATTTTGAGGATGATATCATTGAATTAGTCTACGAGTATGGAATTCAATGGAATAAGTCTTCTCCCTACTGACCTCAAACCAACGGTGTTGTTGAGGTTTCCAACAAGATACTCAAAAACATCATCAACAAGATGACTGAAAATTACAAAGACTGGGTCGACCGGATCCCATATGCCCTCTGGGGCTACCTCACCTCTTTCAGGACACCCATTGGGGCTACCCCTTTTCTCTGGTATACAGCATAGAAGCAGTTCTCCCAGTCGAACTCAAAGTGCCTTCTCTATATGTTATGCTCAAAAGAAAGGTCAGTGAGGAAGATTGGCATTAGAGCTTCTACAGCGAACTCTCACTCTTAGATAAAAAGAGACTAAAATCTTTGTACCATATACAAGGGTACCATCATTGGATCACGCGATCATTCAACAAGAAATTCAAGCACTGCGGTCTCCAAGAAGGAGATCTTGCCTTTAAATAAATTATTGAACTCGTTTGGGATCCAAGGGAAAAGTTTAAACCTAATTAGAGTGGGCCCTACAGTGTGAAAAAAATCCTGTCAGGAAGCGCCATTATGCTCACAGATCTCGATAGAGAAGAAATGGCACATCCAGTCAAGCTAGACTGTCTCAAAAAGTTCTACCCTTAATCCAAACTTTCATCACTCTACGACTATTTTCATCATCATTCTATTCTAAAAAAGTCTCTCCATCTCTCCCTACTCAGAACTATGTGAGACGTGATCCTCTTAAAACACCCCCTTCTTTAATGAATGTCACAAATTTTCAAAACCCACATAGGTAAGCAGGCAACCCATAAAATACACATGGGTGTGGTCCTTTCTTTCTCACGAAATACTATTATTTTCTTTCCTCGAGAACGACGATTTATCTCATTATTTAAATGAACAAATTTGATTAAGTATGCCTTAATTATTGGCATAAACAATTCAAATACGAAATTCATCAAAAGACGCAATAAAATATGTCAAAATCACTTTTCTTTTATTATCTGGAATATGGTTATTACATGAAGTATAAGAAATGGGAGTCAAACAAACCACTCCATTCCTAGCCCTCATAAAACCTACCAATCCCTACTATTAAACCCACTTCAGAAGAAAATCCAAAAATATACCAAACACCTACATAAAACCAAAACACCTACCCAAACATAAATTCCCCATAAACACAAAACCATCTTTCCTAACCTCGTCTTCTCAGAAAGTCACATGGACAACATGTTAGGTCTCCCCCGTAGATAGCTAGTTCGACCTTCTTTCAAGGCATCCAAGCTGTTCAAAGTCTCCGCTAACACCAACGCCCAAGGACTACAGTGGTAGCATAACCACACCACTATCGTGACCACCTCAGGGTCAGTCGTCAGGTTTCCTGTCATCAATAAATCCTAGAAGTTAAACCCAAGGACACAGCTCTGATAAAACCATTGTCAAAAAAATCGCACTGGCACACCGAATTTTTGACTACTGGGAGGACGATATTTCCTCCATGAACCAATGGCTGATCAACTGAGGGGGAGATATGAAATAATTCTTCTAAAGACACTTGGGGAGAACGGGATAAATTCGACATAGCTTCCACTACACTGGGGCTGACTTTTAGCATCGCAGAGAACCCCTCATAGGTGGGACATACCTCGTCTAAGTCGAAGAAGAAAATATGGTTAGAATTTTACCATTGCTTCTAGAAGTTTCCAATCAATGGGACGATTAGGTCACAAAGAGATCTGTCTCAAATTAAAGTCTTCGTAGTCGACGTTATAGAGGCATATTGCCTATGAACCCTCAAGGTAGGCAAAAAAGGCCCCGAACATCGAAAGAGCCATTTGTGAAGAACAAAAAAAGAAAGCTACAAAGGAGATAAAGTGGGATGTGGTGATGAAAAAACATCTGAAATCCCTTTTATACTAAAACATTACATAGTCATTCAAAGCACCATCGGTTTCCCTGCTCCCAGAGTACCTAAAGTACGTAGCAAGTGAGAAAGGAGTGATTTAGACTTAACCTTTATACTGATAGGTAGGTTAAGGGATATGCCAATCGACAACCCCCTTTTTTAGGAAATTTCTTATTTTCTCTTTTACACATAACAATTTCTAAAATAAATATTTGCGTTAAAAAAAATCAATCATCTCCGGATTGACCCTCTTTGAAAAATTCATATTTTCTTTTTGTACATAATTCCTAAAATAAACATTTTTGTTTTTTCTTTGAGTCCTTTTTTTCATGTTATCGCTATCTTTGCAAAAAAAAGAAGAAAAACCTAAACCACAAATTAAAGTGCATATAGAATAAGTCATTGAATCAAGATAACACCAAAAAAGAATTTCTAATATATATATATATATATATCTTTCTGGAATCATTATATTTTCTTCCAGGTCAATTAAGAAAAAATGAAAAAATATATCAGGACGCATCCTGTATCCCTCAAATCCTCTCAAACCCAACCTTTGACCCTAGCAACAGACACTCTTTCCCCTGTGACGATTAGTAGACCCTCCAGTTCCTAGGCCTAGACTCTCGTCAGACATGACCGATGGAACCAAGAAGGCACTGGCTTACTTCTTCACATAGGATGAAATCGACGTCATGCAATCCTTGATATTTCTTAGCCAAGTGGTCAACACACGAACAATCAGCAAGAAGAAGGAGCTAATTACCAAAATTGAGCAAGTGAGTAAAGACAAAAATAAAGCATGGTACGAGAAAAGAAAAAAAAGGAAAAAAGATTATACCTCACTCCAAAGATCATACTCGAAAAGACTCGCTAACCCTTCCACCCTCGCATGAGGACGGTGAGGCACCGACACCACATCCCCGCTACTCAGCCAAAAATGACAAGATGGAGTAGAGATTTGAAAAAGCGTAACCTCCCCTGTTGTCGCAGTTGCACCTCCTTCAGCCTGTGGGCCGATGCTGTCGGTACACTGGTACTTATTCTTGATCATGTCATAGGTGGAGGCATATTCTCTATGCCATATATGAATGACAACATCAACCACCTGGAAACAAAGTCTAAATAGTCATATCCCTCCATCCTCGCCCCCCTTACCTCATCCATCATCTCCCTCACTCGCCTTATGTACTTTGAGGATACTGATGGCAGGACCTCCAACTCTCCCTCTATAATATGTAGCATCACCCTCTCTTTAATCTACCAGATATACCTGAACTCATGCACTAATAACTACCTCATCTGTGCATCTATGCCCATAGCCCCTACGTCCCTCGCTCCAAGGGTAGAAGGTCTCTTCTATCCCCAGAAAAGAGTCATTAATCTACCTAGAAGCAAAAGATTCTAAAAATTCAGATAGAGATAAGGATCAAAAGCCTAACATGATTTCTCATCAGGGCGTTCAATGTCTCTCATATATCCTTCAGAAAGAGGAACTGGTTTGATCGCCTGTTCGGTTTCCACCACCTATACATCCTCCAGATGTCTCCCAACACGCTCGCTTTTAAGGAAACAAACCCCATGTTGCGTCCAATCACCTTGTAAAACCACGTTTACAAAAGGAAATACTAAGAATTAAAGAAATAAAGAAAAAAGGCTGCAAGAAAATAATGAAGAAATTAAACTTAAAGATTACCTCCAAAATATATGCGATTCGTGTAAAAGTTTGTCGGCAACATCAACTGAAGGCATCCAAAAAAGCATAAAGGGATTCCAGAGTGAAGCTCCTCTAGTCTTATATACGGATGTCCGAGATGATCCTAAAATATGAAAAAAAAATAAAGATGGATGACGTCACCACTCGTCGCCACCGTAAATCCCCTCAGCAAAAGCAGAATATATAAGCGAGTTGCCTATCTCATCTATCTCCCATCCATCTCATAAATCGTTCTACACAATAGAGTCTCCTTCAGTACAGATATATGGAGAAAATCCCCCGACACGATTCTTTCAACGTCCCCAAGGCAGACTGCACCACTGCCTCCATAACCCATATAATCTGATCCATTACAATTTGTTGACTAGAACAATTCAACCCCACTACTAGACATCCAAGGGAGTAACTATCATCTCCCAATCCCTAGGTGAAATGTGTGTTTTGTATCCCACCATCTCTCGCCAAGTGCACATAACACCGCCATAGAGTGCGGCGTCTTATCCAATGCACCCGCTAAGGTACCAAACCCTATAAATGATACCATCCATTGTGTTATCCTAGGAAGTCTATCCCAAATGTCCTTCATCCCAATCATCCCCCAAGACTTTCTACTCAAAGAGGCTATATCAACCTACAAAAAAAATTAAGAAAACCCTTAATTATCTAAAAAATAAGAAGAAAAATAAAAAGGTTGAAAGGCAATGGAAAAGAAAGCCAACGAAAAAGCACTCACATAACCATTAGGGTCCTTCACCCTCTACGAATGATGATGCACAGGCTCGTATAGGAAAATCCTCTCACCAATCACTAACTCAAAGGAGTTATATGCATTCTCATTACCCAAAGCCAAGGGCATCGCAGTCCGTCGTTCCAAACTTGCCCAATTGTCAATAAACACCCATTTATTGTTATTGTTACTGCTAAAAGCACCCGCCATTTGAGATCTTGCAAAGAAAATGACTCAAATATGAATTTTAGAGAGAGAAAAAAAGAGAATCAATCACTTATAGTTGTGGGAAAATGAATAAGGCCGACCCCTTTTTATAGGAGGCTAAGGGGCATGTCGATCGATAGTCCCGTAGTGATGCCTATTGGCAGTGACCTTTCCCCTTCATTGAGAAGTCCAAGAAATTGTTCCCTATCCCAATAGGCACCTCCTCAAACCTGCCTATCGACAGTCCCCTCAAAATTTCATTTAAAAATGATGGGGAAATCCAAAAATTGTCCAAAAAAATCATAAAAATTACCAAACATTCCCCAGTAAGTTAAGAACGTAAATTCTCCAAGTAAAACTCATTTTTAGAATGCCAAACTAGTCAGAAATCCATATTAATCCCTAAGAGAATCATTGTCACTCACTCTCATTGTTATCATACTCCCCATCAAAACCAAGAATCTAAGGTGCACTTGCACCAAAGTACTTTATGCTTCCCCTAGTAAAGCCACAAGTGAACACAGTCCCCATAAACTACATCCTTAGATCCGTGGGATAAACCTTAACCCGCAAAATTGGTCCTTTCACTCTTTAGGTCCACAAAATCGACTTTGACCCACATAATTGGTCATATCAATCCTTAGGTACTCAAAATCGACCTTAACTTGCTGAATTGGTCATTCCATCCTTAGGTTCGTAGAATTGACTTCAACTTACAAAATTGGTCAGCCCACTGCTTAGGTACTCATAATTGACCTCGTCGCACTGAATTGGTCATCTCAATATTTAGGTCCTCAGAATCGACTTTATCCTACTGAATTAGTCATCTGAATCTTAAGTCTTGCAGAATTGACCTCAACCTGTTGAATTGGTCATCCCACTCCATAGGTCCTTATAATCGACCGCGTCCCGCTGAATTGGTCATCTAAATCTTTAGGTCCTTAGAAACGACCTTGACAAGTTGAATTGGTCATCCTAATATTTAGGTCTGTAGAATCGACCTTGACCCACTGAATTGGTCATCCCACTCTTTAGGGACACAAATTTGACTTCGACCCGCAAAATTGGTCATCTCACATATTTATATTCGTAGAATCGACCTTGACCTTTTGAATTTGTCATCTCACTCTTTAGGTCCTCAGAATCGACCTTGAACCACTAAATTGGTCATTTGACTCATTAGGTTCGCAGAATGGACCTCCCGCTGAATTGGTCATCCCACTTTTTAGGTCCGCAAAATTTACTTTAACTCGAAGAATTTGTTATCTCACTCCTTGGGTATGCAGAATTGACCTTGACTTGCAAAATTGGTTATCTCAATCCTTAGATTCGTAGAATCGACCTCCACCCACTGTATCAATCATTTCACCCTTTAGGTTGACAAAATTGACCTCGACCCTCTGACTCAGTCACTTTCGCCCCTAGGTACGTAAAATAGTCTCCAATCCTCTCTCAAACATTGATGAAGTGTATATCTTTTGATGACCTTTGCTTGTTCCAACATTGCCCTTCGACCCCACCCTAGTAACCCCTAAGCATTTTCTTAGGTCCCTAGCACTCCTCATACCTACATAAATCATAAGTCATACTTCGAGTACAAATTTGGAGGCCACCGGATGTTTTTGGACACCATTTCACTCTAGTCAACTCTCCAAACTGACCAAATCTCAATGAAAGCTTAAAGGGATCTTAATACCCTTTTTGACGACATGTACCATGCACAAATTGACCTCACGGTTCACACGAATGATCCCTTTTACTCCGAGAAATGATTTAGAGGCCAACGGGAACTTTGGTTCCCTATTTGACTCTGATCAACTTTCCAACCTGAGCAAAGCCCAATGAAACCTTAATGGGATTTAAATCCCCTTTCTAACGGTCCATACCATGTGTGAATCGGCCTCATGATTCTCACAAACGAGCCATTTTACCCCTAAAGGCCACCGAGCGCTTCCAAGCCCCGTTCGACCTTGATCAACCCTCCACACCAAGAGAAGTTCAATGAAATCTCAAAGGGCTCCAAATTCCCTTTCCAACGATTTGTGTCGTGCGCAAATTGGCATCACAGTTCGAACGAAATATCCATTTTACTCAAAAAAAACCTCTTTAGAGACCATCGGGCGCTTTTGAGCCCCATTTGACTTCGATAACTCGTAAACCCGAGAGTGGCTCAATTGGAGAGATATAAATTCTCTTTTCAATGGTCCCGTTCGTGCACAATTCAGACTTACGGTTTGCACTTTATGCTCATTTTTTTTAAAAACGTCTATTCCGGACTACCTATAGGCACCCAGGACCCCCTGCCTATCGATAGGGTGTACTTTCCTTGACCAACAAATTAGGCAGTATAGGTAGGCCAAGGACCATGATGATTGACACCCCCTAACCCTAAAGTGCACTATATAAAGATCCTATGACCTCACTCCTAAAGGAGGTCCCTTTCAGCAGCCAACAAACATTCTCTCGAAATCATAGCACTGTAATTTCCAAAACCCTATTTTCCTACATTTTCCCACCTCAATTTCGTACCATTTTTTGTCATTTACCTCATCCTACTATACCACTATTATACCAGTACAACAATCAACATACATATCTCCCAAATTCAGCAAGAAAAGTCTTCTAGGAGGTCCACCCTTATCTCTTTTCTAGTTTATTAAGTTAGTGTTATTATTCACTTTATTCTCATTTTGTGATATCTCTTAGTCTTGTTTCATTATCTCACATCAACTACATTTTTATTATTAGTATTTTGCACAACATATTTTCATAAAACCCCCAAAAGACAAAAAGAGGGTTCACTTGTAAATTCCAAAAGGAAGACTTCCTCATTTTCTCACACTTTCACACTTCCACACATTTTTCGCAAAAGCATTCAAAGAGGCGTCTTAATTTTTAAGTTTATGAGTTGAACCCCACCCCTACGATATATTCAAACTACATGGACTTTTATGCCCCTTGGGTTGCGTAGGCATCCCAGGCCAATCCTGGGATTCGAGTCCTCCCTTTCCATTTTTATATCTTTTATATTCTATTATATCTATTTTGTGAGTCTTGAACTCTTACATATTTGTATCTCATCCGATATGCATATTTGCTTTTCCATAGCGGCTCATGACTCGAAAAACATTCACATCACATGTTTATGATTATTTTTGGATACACTCCTATGGATGAGTTTTCCCTATCCCTTCCATGATGTGAGTCAAATGATTTACTTCTCCCGTTATTTATATTACACACATGTAGACACACATCACGCTTTGGAGAAAGGGGAGAAAATCAACATATTCCATGAGAGACCAAAAGGGTGGAGTGGTTTCCTAACACCTTCACGTTTTGTAACTTAGTTCTTGAACCTTCTAATCACTTGGTTTCATATCAATCAATATTACCTTGATGCCTTTTTCTCGAGGCAGCCACATTCTTTTGCCTATTTTGAGCAAAATAGGATGGTAACTCAATTCCTTCATGTAACCCCCTTTTGACAACAACCAATTTAATATCTGAGGTAACATGCGAGGACACCAATGCGAGTGGTGGAAAGAGGACTTCCATATCCTCGAATCACCCATACATGCATAAATAGGGGAAGAGAGAGGGGGACATTTTACTCTTTCGTCCCGATTTTAGGGCTGCCAGCACTAAAGGGATCCGACCCAGATGGCCACACCATCTTTTAATAGGGTCTGGATTCTCGTTGGATGAATTGTTTAAAGTGTGTTAGATCAAGAAAGGGTACGTCGTTCGAACAAGATTTACATTCATTTGAACGAGTATGTAAAAAATTATTTTTTACCAGATTTCAACTGCAATCTTTCATACCTAGCTCTTGGAAATACTTCTCCCTATAAATAGAGATGTAGGGATGCATTTTTATCTAATCCTTTTAGATTTTTCATGATCAAACTCTTTTATATTTTTAATTCAAACCCCTTGGATGATTTGAGATCACTTTTCTAAACCACGAAGAACATATTCCACGTTCAAAACCTTATGGAGTTAATTCTCTACTACTGACCTTATGTAGTTTTTTCTCTACGGCTAAAGAAGATATGAATATTAATTCCTGAGGCTGCATCGCTAAATGGGTCTCTAAGTTTTTTAAGTTCGCGTATGTATGTTAGTAATACCTTATTGGAAATAATGTTGAATATAAGTTTTGCCCAAAATGGGTTTTTTCTCTTCTCCATTTTTTTTTTGTTCATGGTTGGATTACTTAGCTTCATTTAGATTCAAATATAATGCATGTTCACATAATTTAATCAAGGTAAAATTTGGACTAAATAAAATTTAGTTTTATGTTTGTGACCTACTCTATAACTTATACATATAACTGTACCACTATATCTCGTGCATTTTCAAAATGGTATCAGAGAGGGTTACACTAAGTCATCATGTAGATCCGTGTTTCGTGTTGTTTATGGTGGTCTGTTTGTCTTTCTATCCCTCTCGTATTTGTTTTTATATATTTTCTCTTGATGAGTCATGATTGTTATAAGTTGTCTGATACGTTTAGCGATGACGATAACTTTGATATTCGAGATGAGTATAATAAGCTTCATAACCGTGTGAAAACATTAGTTCTTGTGAATTTAAAGTTTTCAAAAAGAATTAAAGTTCTTGAAAAAGAAATATTTTATTTTAAAGATGAAATTGATGTTTTGCAAAATATTCAAACTCAAGGAGAAATCCTTCATGAGAAGCTTATGGACATGAACTATGATTTTAAATCTTCGAAAGTGTCTAAGAAAGAGAGTGATGATAGAGTTTGATTTTTAGAGAGAGAATTAGAGAACTCAAAAAAATTATGATTAATGTTCGTGCCATTAAGGATAGTATTAAATTGATTAATGATTTGAGGTCACAATAGGGAACTCCTAGAAATAAATTTTTTGGCATTGAGGGGGGGGGGGGGGGGGTGTGAGATAAGCTTCTAGGAATGATTGAAAATTTAAAGAAGGAGTCCCTAAGTCTTGAAAAGTCTAATTTTTTAATTGAATATAGGATTTTTAGGTTAAAAGATTATTTGAGAGACTCAAGTAGTGTTGGTAGTGATGGTACTGACTTCCATGATTCTAATGCTTCCATTGATACAGACAAGACCATTATTTATGTAAGGGGCCCATCCACATCCTATGGTATTAGAAAAGGTTAATCCAAAGATTCCATTTACCCATCTTTCTATGATCTTGAAATGACCCTAAGAAGTTTAAGTCTAGTGTCCCCATGGTTCCTAAAACCCGACTTGTTAAGTATTCATATATTTGGGTTAGGAAATTTGTTTTTAAGGAGATAAATGTTAGACTATTTAATTCTCCCATGCTTTCACATAACTCTTCACATGCTTTATCTTATGAGTGATTTCTTGCATGTTTGCATACACTAGCTTTTGTACTTCATAATACATAAGTTTGCTAGTTGTATGTGATTTGAGACATTTGTATTTTAAATTTTCATTTATTAGGTCTTATTGAAGAATACAAAGAGATTTTGGTTGTCTATTGATTTGCTTTTTAAATTGGTATTTTTTTGAAAAAAGTTTAAAAACTCACAAAGATTTTTGGTTTTTGTGTATTTTAGTTTTACACATTTTGTGTGGTATATTAGTGTGTTTGAATCCACTTCATTCTATGTTTTCATGTGGATAGGACATTTGATTATGATTTTTAATGCTTAGATTGTTCTTAATCATTCTTGCATGGAGTTATTCAACTTTGATTTATTTAATGTATTGACATTGTATTTGCCTCCATACACACATGCACGAGCTCTTTTTAATTTTAACGTCACATGTTATATTTGAGCTAATTGACATGTTCACCCTTCAATATTTCCATCTACATATCTGTTGACCATGGGAGATTTGTGCATGTAAGAACCGTTGCCCGTGAGTTTGTTTGATTTTTATTGAAAATAAGAGGATGCACAAGAAAGGGCTACGAAAGAAGAAATATTCTTTGCGTTAAAGGCCACCATTCGCAAGATCCTAAAAGATTATTTCGGCATACAAAAATAGAAGTGCCGAGGACAGTTTTTTTCATTGATGCTTCCCTATCATGAGCATTATGATTCCTTCAAAAACTTGAGAGTGTATGCTTAAAATGTAAGATTTTGAAGGTGTTATAAGTTTAAGATAAATAGGTTTGCAAATTAAACTTCCTTGAAAAACATTAAATAGTTTGGCCTTATTGATTCGGGAAGCATTAAAATTCATGTCATTTTGCATAAGTCGAGTCAATTTCACTTTGTTCAATATTCTTTTACCTAAAGTTGAAATTGAGTTCTTTCTTTAGTAGTACCTCATTGACTTCATCCACCTTTTCCTTGTATGCCCATGTTGATCTTCCTATGGTTTAAGCTCACACAAATTCATTCTACTTTCATGATTCATATATTTTTGTGCTACTCCATGGTGTGATTGTGTGTATTTATACTTATATTTACTTTTTATGCTTATGTACTCTCTATAGATTTCTATATTTATATACTCAAAAATTTGAAAAGTTTTCAAAAATTGTTGGTTGCTTATTTAGAATTTCATCGCATGTCCTAAATTGTTCGTATTTTTGAAGATATTTCATATTTGGATTCGTGTGATTCTGACATTTTAGGTTTAGTTTCTAACCCTTTATCTAACTCAATACATCAAGGTATTTCTTTTGCTATGTGTGTGAAGGTTTTTTTCGCATTGATGATTTCATGGATTACTCGATGAAGATTTTCAGTTGAAGACAGTGTCACAAGTGCCTTTTCATTTTTGGGTTAGGGAGGGCATTAGCTGTACTTGTCTCAAGGGTTATTTTGTCTTGGGCCATTTGTTTTTAGTTTGTGTTTTATATCGGAATAGCTAAATGGGGAGATTTATAAGAGCGAGACTTATAATTTCTCATGATTTATTTTAGTTTGTCTTATCCCATTACACCCCATTGCACTATCATGAACACTCTCAAAACATTAAGTGAATAAGAGTTAGTGATCATACATAACAATCAAAGATAGATCATCATTACATTTATCAGAGAAGGTTCATGAGGTTATTTCTGTGAACTCTTTTTGTTGAGGGGTATTTTTTTTAGGAGTTTGAAAACTTAAAATATTTTTCCAAAATGATTTTAATGTCCTTTTTGAAAATTTTGCTAAGTCATTAGAACAAAATTAGGATGTCATTCGAACGAGTTCCTATACCTCGTTAGAATGCTTCGAACATCGTTCAAACGACATCAATTGTCCCGTATTTTCAAAGGTTTCATATTGGATCAGTCATTTGAAGTGTGATCAAATGAGAAAGGGTACAAAATGTAGATAAATACTCAAATATTTATCGGGTTTACGATACTCAAATAAATACTCAAAAGGTTTCATATTCGATCAGTCTTCTAGACTTCACAATTAGCATCGTAAACCCGATAAATACTCAAATAAACTTTGCAAAAGAGATTATCTATGAATATTTATGGTGATACAGTAAACGAGTATAAAATGTAGATTTAACGAGCATGGGACTGCAATTTTGTATAACAATAGGGATAATAAAATGCAATATTTGACCCTAGTCACACCCCTAACTAATTTTTCGCTAGTCCCTAATGATATAATGAAAGATTTGTTCACGTCAAATTCTTTATTTTATTCGAAAGCTATAAAATAAGGATAAAGATCCACTTTTGCGGGATTTGCAGTTGTATTCAGCTTATACAACAAGTTGTTAAGCCCCAAGATTACCCTAGTAGATGAGTTTTATCTCGTGAGAGTTATAGTGACGATACTCACAAATATCAATTTTTCTCAAAATAGTTATCCATTTTCTAATTAAAAAATCTTTTTCACAATCTTAGATTTTCATGTGTAGATAGAAATGACAAGCAAATTTCTCTACTAGTTTATTTATTATTACAATTATGCCAAAGAAATTCATGAGATTTATATGTATTGACTGAGTGCGTGGTGTGCAACACAAAATTTACAAATAAGATTATAAAAAACTTTTAATGACTCGATGATTATAATGAAGCGCACTTGTTCAATTCTCACTGGTGATTACACTAAAAAAATAAAGACACTCTGAATTGGTGTAAGTCACTCGGGACATGTAGGCATAAAGAGTAAATGTAATTGAAAACAAGTTCTTGCACATATCAACGATGAAAGATGTTTATATAAAATGACAAAAGGTAATCCCATGAAAGGATACTGTTTTCTAATGAATGTCAAAATATTATATTTTCAATATGTAAAATCATGTTACACTCGTGATCAATTAAGGATTTTTTAGGATGGAAAATATGTGAATTGATGATAACTATCGACACCTCAAAATGATTTTGTATATTTGAAGAAAGGGTGAAGTTTTGAAGACTAACTTCTTTTTTCTTTTCTTTTCTTTGGAATTATTTGCTCTTTTTAAATTTCCTAATTTCTATTTTTTTTTTTACTTTCTATCCTTTCTTCTCTACTTTTATTTTTGTCTAGTCCCTATATCATATTTCGTTTCTTTTTAATCAATTTTCAAGATTTTGCTTAAGCATATGAAATCATGAACATGAATTTCCTTTCATCAAATTGAGGTTCAAACATAATTTTGAATTTTGGTTCGGAAAAGATCATATCACCCTTCTTTAGTCGACAGTCAAAACAAGGATATTGAGATTACCAATGACTTTAAACAGTTTCCAAACGAATAATGAATAGTTGTATACGTCACTCAGAATAGGGAAGAGAACATAAAGCTCACACGGTAGGTATACCTATGCATCTTTAAATTTACCAAGTCATTTAGCTGTTAACAATTCTGGAAGTATAATTCGTATTGTGCATAAGGTGTCAATACATTAATTGTATGCATTAATAAAGCATAATTGTGATGGTAAATAAATTAAAGAGTTATTTAGGTAGGTTAATCCTTATATCAATTTTATTGCTTTTTGTTTAACAGAATGAATTAACTTAGAGAGCAAAATTGAAGGAAAATAAAAAAATGGGCAAAATGCTTAAAAAGAAGAATAAAATATTTTTGATTTTTTTGATTTTTTTTATTTATTTAAATGATTAGATTTGGTTTTATAGAGAAATTTTTTCCAATAACCTCTTAAAGAAAATTTCATTTGTTTAAAATTTTTTAAATAAAGAAAAATGAACATGATGTGTACAAATATATTTTGACATCCATGAACTAAAACGTTACATTGTCCTCTATGTTATTTCAGAATAATATTCAATTCAGCGATAAAAAGATGTTATGGGGCGATCTCCGGATATCATATTCAACAATCCTGCAAAATAAGTGAGGAAAAAACAAAAAAAAATATCTTTATATATATATTTTTATTTTGTTAATAAAAAATATCATCTTCTAATTTATCATAAAGTAGAAGACGAAATTTTGGGGGGTCCACCCAAAAAATAAGTTAACTTTGTGGTATAAACGGTGGACTCCAACGATTTTTCATGCCTCTCAAAAATTAAGAGTTCATTTTATGCAATGGAGGACATGCATTGGGCAAAAAAATTAACCATCGCAAAATTTTGAATAAATCTTTTTTGGGTGATGGGTTGTTTGGATGTAATGGGATATGTACAATCGAGAGGAATAAGCATGGTGTCTCTCAGTTGTAAAACCAAAACAATTCTAAGAAAATCAACATAATCTCCCCCCCCCCCCCCCCCCCCCCCCGTATTTTTTATATTGAATGGCCGGTAGGTCACTTGTTGAAAAAATTCACATTATAGAAAACATTACAAGTATGTATTCCTCAACGAGACTCAGATCAAAATCGTGAAGGCTTATATCCGATACCTATGGTAATTATAATGATTCGACGATGATTCAAAAAAAAGGTTACGAAATAAATTATATTTCTGTAATTTCATTAAGTGCGGGTTGAATTTCACAAGAATTAGAGTCACTTTTAATAAATTAATCTTCTAAAAAGGATTGAGATGGAATAAATATTTTTAAATCCATAATATTTTCCAAAGAAAAGTTCAATTCATTTAAAGGTGTCTCTAATCCAATAACGTCATCATTTTTTAATATTTCTAAAATTGAAAGAAACTCCGGGTGTCTTTAATCCAATAACGTCATCATTTGGTCATTAGGACATGTTTTGTTCCAAAGATATCAACCGTTGATCACAATCCTCTGATTATTCATATGATTCAATATATTCTCTATTTAAAGCTTCGCAAGAATGATGTTCAATTCTTGTATTTTGATGAAGTCATCACCAAGGGACGTCGGTTTTGGTGTAAATTCTTCATTATGAAGAATTGGAACGACATTATTGTAACTAGTAGCAAAATGTTCATAACAAAAAAATTCAAAATTATTATTATAATTGTTTGAAATACTATTATTATAATGATTTTCACTACCATTAATGTTAAAATTTTGTGACCCATTATTTTCATAAGTTCCCGAATATTAATTTTTAGAATTCTATAATATTCATCGAAAGACATATGTGGTGGAAAACTTCAAAAATTATTATTATAATAATATTGCAAACCATTATTGATACCGTTAGAATTATTGAAAGAATCAAATAAAGACATACTTACAAAAAGTTCACTTTATGTGAATTTCAAAACACGTGCAATTCAATTTTTTATGTTCTTGGATCTGAAATGGTTACAGAACCTATAAAATAATTATGTACAAAGAAATAAATAAATTAAATTTTAAAACAAAACACTTCCCGACAACGGTGCTATTTTGATTAGATGAAAACTGAGCGTCGTTTAAATATGCTTGACGTTTTCGTCGATTTTGAACCTCAATACAAAAAATCAAAACTTTAAGTACACATATTTTATATGTATAACGGCGAGTTCGGGTTTCAAATCCACAACAAATGTCGTTTAAAATTTAATTAATTTATTAATTTTTAAAAGAAGGTGAAAAATATTATATTTGGTTTTTGAATTTTTTATACTACAATTATTCTAGGCGAATATATAAAGTAAGTTAATTTACATATAAAAAAAATAGATTGAAAATTAAATCCCTCCAGTCACAATACGAAGCATAAATGATTACATGGTTAGAAAGATTTTTAAATGTAATTAATATCCATTTAAATTAGTAGTATCACTGCCCAAATTTCATAAAAGTTTAAATACGAGTTTGGCATCAACAATATTTCCAAGGTTTCACGCGCAATGTCGCAAATATGGTGCATATGTGATATACCCCATTAGGGTCCCTCGATATAATTTTGAAAATAATCAACCGTTTAAAATCAATATATTTCATCATACCATAACGAAGAAGTTACACACCCGAGATGAGTTCATTAATCTCAACCTAATTAAAATTACCCAAAATATTTTTAAATTATTAAATAAAATAGTGTGTGAGATAGTGATTTTTAAAATGAGAAAATAATTTTTTTAAATATTTAGCTAATTTTAGAGTGCAAATAAACTAATTACATAAAATAATTAATTAAGTAAGAGAATAATTTAATAATAACAAAATTAAATTACAGCTTACAAAACTAAATTACAAATGGAATGCACTACTCTAAACTACAGAAATCCTCAAAAAATGGGATGATAGAAGATGCCCCTTACGGATGGTTGTATGAGTCCTTTTTAGAGCATCCACAATGATGGAGAGTTTGGACAAACAAATTTGCAAAGTTACAAACTGGTAGACGTACAGTGGTGAGAGGTAATTGGCAAATTTGGTAGAAGAAAAGGTAAAGAATTTGCAAAGTTATTGGATGGCTAGTGATTCTGTAAAAGGTTCTTACGAACTTCTGATCTACGTAGAAACTTCCTACGAACTTCTGTTGTACGTAAGAAGTTCCTACGAACTTCTCTTGTTCATAAGAAGTTCGTACGAACTTTAGAAGCTCGTAAGAATTCCTACGAACAAGAGAAGTTCGTAGGAAGTTGTTTTTACTGCTGGTTAATTTAACGGTCGTTGGTAGAGATTCTTTATAAATACAGCCCACCTTCCTCACAGATTTTCATTCTCACCCTTTATAAATTTTGAGAGTATAATTTGCTCCGTGTGATTTCCTTATTTTCATTTTTAATATATTTTATTTCTACGGAAAATATATCTTCCTCTCAATCGATTAGTTCCGGTACAACTCGACAACCTAATATATCTCCTTTTGAGGACGAAGTACTATGTACCATTTATGCTAAATATACAGCTCGAAGTATTGAAGGAAACTCGATATCATCGGGCACATTTTGGGACACCGTGAAAGATGAGTATAACATCACGTATGGAATTACAATTACTCGTACGATATCCATGCTATCAACACTGTATAATCATATATCGCATCTAACAATGCTATATATTGCAAAGCTTTCTTACCAACTCAAGAATATGGGAAGCGGGACGAACGAGTTCCAAGCGATTACTGATGCAAGCGACGTGTACCGCACCGAAACCAATAAACATTTCACGTTCAATAACTACTATCAAATTTTAAAAGATTTACCAAAATTTGACTTGGAAAACATAGCGGGGAACGACGATAGCCCTACACCTGTACGCGAAGATGACACTCCGGGGGTACGAGACGTACTAGATAGACCCCCAAGCAGGAAGGGTGGGAAACAACGTGCACGTCAACGAGCACGTTCTCACAGCTTGGATTGTAACACGGCGGTACTCAAATATTGCAAAGACTTCAATGCAATATTTAAGAGCAAGCAGGAGTGGAAGAATAATCGTGCCCCTAAATTTGACTCTCAAATAGATGCGTTCATCGAGATGAAGCGAGCTGATCAACTCGCCAAAAAATAAGATCAGATTACCAAAAAAATAAGATCAGCTCATACGCCTAGGCCGAGAGCAGTCGTACATCATGGAGCTAGATATTAACAATATGAATGATATGCAAAAGCAGTTTCATTATAAAAGGTTCAACGACCTAACAACAATGGTTGCTGCCACCGAAGTTGCGATTTTCGAGTTACAATCGAACTATGACAGGTCGTCTAACCCTGCGTCAAGTTCGAGTGGTTCAATTAATGACTAGTAGTTTTATTATAGTGGTATTGAATCCTCGTTGTTTTATTTTCGTCATTTACTTTTAGTATATGTACAGTAACCCAGTTTGCATTTTAATAAACCCAATGTCAATGTTTAAATATATCTAATGTTAGTACTGTTTATTAATTTTAGTTTCAATGCAATAGCCCTACAATTACAAATTAAAAATCGTACAATTACGAATTAAACATGTAACTAATAAACCGAATAGCCACAATTAATATCATAAATACGTTTAATTCTTCAACCCACCATTTCATCACCGTGGGTGTTCCAAATGTGATCCACTAAATCATTCCGTATCTGTTGATGTTTAGTTGCATCTCTTATCTTTGCATCCCGCGGGAGGTAGTCATAGAAATTAGTTTGGACCCTCAAAATCTGAGGTGTTACATCATTATGTTCGTATTTATTTTACCATGGACAGTCTCTACATTCATCGTCTATAATCATATTGTGAATTATAATGCAAGATTTCATTATGGTTGATAGTGATGCCCTATTCCATAATTTACAAGGTTCTTGAACAAAAGTGAATCGGGCTTGTAGTACACCAAAAGCACATTCAACATCTTTTCTACACGCTTCTTCGTACTTGCAAAATAATTTCTATTTTTTTGTAATCCTTTGTTCGTTCCTAAATGTTTTAACTATTGTAGCGTAGGGAGGGTAAATGCCATCACCAAGGTAGTACCCCATGTCGTATGAATTTCCATTAACAGTGTAATTAATGGGAGCTTCCCTCCCATTACATAATTCCTAGAAGACGTTAGACCGGTGCAAGACATTTAAATCGTTGCAAGAACCAGGCACATCAAAGAACGATTTCCAAATCCAGAGGTCATACGAGGAAACCGCTTCAAGGATTATAGTAGGTGACTCTTTACGTCCACTATATTGAGCGTGCCATGCTATGGGGCAGTTTTTCCAACACCAGTGCATGCAATCGACGCTGCCTAGCAATCCTGGGAAACCTCTATTTGCATTTTGTTCGAGTAACCTTGTGACGTCGCCTTATGTCGGATTCCTGTCGTACTGGGGACCAAAAATTCTCACAATTGCCTTTTGCAAATCTAATAACATTTTTTAATAGAGTGGTTTCACTCATAGCGTACTGCTCAGACCACACGTCATGGGAACCCCCATTCGCTAACAGTCGAGTTGCCCCCAACACTTTCTGATGAGAGCTTAAACCTTGACGACCACAATCATCATTCTTCTGAACAAAGTAGTTATCATAAAGGGAAACAGATTCAAGGATGCAATTGAAAACACTATACCGCATCGTAAATCTCCTTCAAAAAAAATAATCGTTATATACCTTATCTTCCCCAAATTAATCTTCCCAAAGTGTTGCATGTCTCCTTTCTCTCATACGATTCACTCAACGTCTCGTATCGATTTCTTTCCCATCGCGAATTATATTTGTTTCAGCACACCACCGGGTCCATCATAATAATCATTTGCTCGTCTGAATCATCGGATGATCCACCTTCATTAAATTGTGCATATTGGAGCAAAAGATTTCGTCCCTCGTCGCTAGAACTAGAGGAGTCCATGATATAATTTGGTTACAAATTAATTTAGATGTAGCATGTGTCGGCACAAAACTATTTTAGATGTAGCATGTTACAAATTAATTTATACTCTACCTGTATAGTTTTGCGGTATAAAACTATTTATAATTATTTACTTTAAAGGTTTCATGTGTCGGTTATTCACATTTTAGGTTCAACTTATTATTAGTATGTGTGCTACAGATAATATCTTGGTATGTGTGCTCTATTATTTACTGTATGTATCATATCCTATAGGTAAAATCTTAATTTCTGTGTGTTATATCCTATTGGTAAGTGTGCTACAGATAATTTCTTGGAAGGTGTGTTATATTATTGCCTGCAATTTTATGTTTGTCAATATGTTGCATGTCAAGTTACTGTATGTCAATTTACTATAGTTTACTGTAGTTTTGTTTAGTATAGTTTTACAATCGTCATCAGCTTTATGCTAAGTTACTTTATCTTTTCCATTGGTATGTGTGCCTTTGTAATATTATAAATATTTGTTACCATTGTAAAATAAAATTATATCTCCAAAGGTTTAAAATTACCTATAAATAAATTATAAGGATTGCAACAATTTTTTATATACCATTGTCTTATATTTCAAAGATGGATTCATCTCCCTACTATTCATCCATTTACAATGGCTCTTACACAAATATTGCTGGTAACGATTGGTATGGGAAAAAACTAATTTTCCAAACATATCCGATTGATACTTCTCGACGTTTTATCAATGACTTTGGTCATATATTCATAATATCTCCCAATTCGGAACCTGAAGACGAAGTTGTGTATCCTTGGGAACACCTCACGTGTCTAGATAAATATGATGAAAGGTGTGACCTGGAGGTGCTTTTCCATTACCATCACATATCCGTGCCAAAAAATCTGGTTGCCGCACTTTGGCCAATATCGTATCCCAAAGAAGCGGATATATTTTGTCTTGATTTATTAGAGGAAGAGGTATGGCATATGGAGAGGCGCCTAAAACATTATCACAAAGCACAACGCGCGATGCTATCAAGTCGTCACATTCAGGAACAACTAATTAACATATATAATGACTATACGTTAGCATCAGATAATGACATTTCTGACTACACCAATTCTGGTTATGATTACTTTTTGGAATGCATATATGAAAATGATGGGGAAGAGTACGAACCAAATATATCAAACTATAACAAAGAATATGTTGATTTCGATACGCAACGATCTTACTTACCTAAATGTTTAGTGCGCAATGGGAAACCATTATGTTGTACTTCTACTAGGTTGGACCTAAGAGTTTGAACACATATTCCTAATAATCATTTCGATCATGTATTAGTGTTTGTACTACTTAAGTCATTATTTCAATACTAATAAATGATAAATTTATTTTGAAATAATTGTTGTGATGATTATTTTATTACCATATATTTCGAGTGTCATATATTTTACCATATATTTAAATGTGTTTGTACTACTTAAGTCATTATTTCAATACTAATAAATGATAAAGTCCAATCGGTTGTCATATATTTTGAGTCCAATCGTACTACTTTTTACTATATATTTTGAATGCCATATATTTTTCAAGATATATACAGTAAACAACAGTGTAATAACTTGGTTGTCATCATTCCATGTGTAATAAATGAAAAAAAAAAGATGAGACATTATACATCATAACATTTTTCATAAATATGAGACATTATACATCATAACATTTATCATCACAATTAAATTCAGACACCAATACAAAATTTATTCATAACATTTTTCAATAGTACATAATACATCACTGGCGCCCCGGGCCGAACTCATAATCCGCACCTAAATATGCATGTGAACCCGTGTAAGGGTCAGACCCAAATAAATTACCCCAAGCTTGTTGTGAGTCATATGTTGGGATCGGGTCCGAGGGTGGGGCTAGGTGTGGTCTGTAAACACTCGGACGACTAGAACTAGTACCACCCTCCTCAAAACCACGACTAGGCATAGTAAAACGTGTTAGTCTATGCTCCAACTCCTCAATGCGGTCATCACGTGCTTTGAGTTGATCCTCTCGCTGACGTGTCTCATGTAATATTAAATGACAGAGACCTCGAATGGTATCTGCTGCTTCGATATAAGACTCACGCCATTCAAACTGCGTCAAAGATTGAGCTGGAGGTGCGTTGGTTGAAAACTCAGATCTCGGGACATCTATAGTACATGAAGCCCCCTCCGGTAGGCCGACGTAAACCGTCCAATTCTACCTCGGTGGTTGGGCATGCGTAAAACCACCCATAGTTACACATGCGATTAATTTATCGGTGCTAGTGCTCGTGGTATTCGCAACGTCGAAGGTTCCACTGAACCAATTCCAATCAAATCTACATTAACATATCTGGCAATCGGCGGTAGTAATGGCCTGAATGCTAGTACCTTCCAATAGGCATTATACTCTTCTTGGGACACATCTCTTATGTGTTGATTTGTGAGAGGCCAATTTTGGGTAGCAGCTGCTTGAAAATCGTGTTCTGAGACACAACAAAAACACGATGGTGGGTTGTCTGCTATACATATCCACCCAGTCAATCACCGGATAGCCCGGTCACCCAAGTACCAAAAACCCTTAAATAAGGGATCCCAAAAAATCATCCGTAACCCCGATATCTCACGAGCATATAAGATGACATCAGAGTCACGGTAGGCAGAAGTCTCGTATGGATGCCATATAATGGACTTGGGTGACCGTATCTCAAGCTGATGTTGACTGCTTGAGATGTTAAACCTCTGTGCTCCTTTGACTTTCTTTCGGTTCCCCTCGACCAACGAAATATGCGGGGCCACGCATCGATGGACGGATCGACGAGAATAGGACATGCCGTAGCCATATACTCGTGATGTAAATACTGTAAAAATTGTCAATAAATTTACGTCATTAGATTAAGTTGACATACATTGTAATGAAACATAAATAAATTTCATATATCGGTTAAATAAGATAAAATGAAAATGTACCTCGAGTATTTGCCACATGCATTCAACGCTAGTCAACGATTGTCAACTGACTTTGTCCAAAGACCATATAATACGGGCATAAATAGACGAACCCCAGTCGTATGTGCCGATGGCAGGAATATCCTCCAGATAATGTAAATAGTCGAGGTCGGAAGTGGAGTGAGCATTTGGAAAAAATACACTCCCGAATACATAGAACCAAAATGCCCGAGCTATGATTGGGGACTTATAATCTAGTAAAGGTTCAACCTTGACAAAATTTTCTATCTATTTTTTAAGGTCAAAATAGGAATTCCCGCACCGGTAAATCTCTGTATATGAATTTCGGGGGAAAATTCATTTATGGTATTACCAAAATTGGTATATTGTGCAATTCGTAGATTTTGAATGGGTCATCCTTGTCCAATCGGAATGCCTGCACATAATTTAAAAATTTTGTCATATATTTAAATAATTAGGAATATAAATACCATAAAATATATTTCAAACAATTAATTTTGAATTTAAGTACAACAAATTATTTTCATATATTGAAACAATCGGACCGCCGATACATAATTTCAAATTTTTATCATATATTTAAATAATTATGAATATAAAAACCATAAAATGTATTTCAAACAATTAATTATGAATTTAAGTACAACAAATTTTTTTCACAAATTAAAATAGTTATGACTATAAATAATTATTTTCATACACTTAAACAATCGGAATGCCGGTACATAATTATAATTTTTTGTCATATATTTAAATAATTATGAATATAATGACCATAAAATATATTTCAAACAATTATTTATGAATTTAAGTACAACATATTATTTTCACATTTTGAAACAATTATGAATATACGTACAATGAAATAAAAAAAATATTATTACCGGAAAGCATTGTGAAGTCGAGCGGAGTGAAGGCAAGCTCGACGTATGGTAGTTGGAAGGTATGCGTCGTGTCCCACCAACGTTCGATCATCGCCGTCACAATACATTGATCGAAATTGCGCATCACCATAGAAAAAAAATTCGACATAAATCCGGCACTGTCGATAATTGTTTTGATATCCAATTTTTTCTCTTCGATCATTTTGTACAATTTCATTGGCCCCGCCCAATTCCCACGAAATTCTAATTTATTTCCATTTATGATTGGAGTTTCTCCGTCCGACGCGTGTGATACTTCGTCGTAAATATGGGTATAGTTTCCAATTACGAGATTCGACGGTTCAATCGGCCCGGAAGGAGCGAGAATTGTTGTTGAAGTCGATCCATGCCTTTTTGATTTCCCGATATTAATGTATTTTTTCCATTTTCGACCTAATTCCATGGTGTTAAAAAATCTGATTTGGAGGATTCTATAAATCTAATTTGAGACTGATTTGAAATTAATTTGGGGATTATATGGGATGATGACTGGGAGTATTCGAAGAAATTTAGGGGAAATTTAGGGGATTATGTGGGATGATTTTTGAGACTATATCGACTGTTTTGGTGAAAAATATGTAATAAGTTTTATTAAATAAATAGAAGAAAATGGATGAATTTATAATGAAGAAGATGGAGAGAACTGATGGAAGAAGAAGATGAAGTGAACTGAGGTTGAAGAGGAAGTTAGATGCAGAGAACTGAGGAACTGAGGAAGAAGGATGAGGAATAAGGATAAAGGTTTCTAAATAAATACACGGAGGAAAATGTAACCATTTTCTGACCGTTTACTTCTTACTAACTTCTGTAGTTCGTAAGAACTTCCTACAGACTTCATTTGTCCGTAAGAAGTTCCTACGAACTATAGAAGTCTGTAGGAATCTCCCCATTGCATTCAGCCCAATTGGGTGAAAGGTAAAAGGGCACATACGCAGTTAAATTTACCTTTCGCCAGCGCACACCACTGCGGATGCTCTTATAGATGATAAATACTGAACTTAGGGTTAGAAGGGGTATCACGAAGTTATTTCTCACTCCTTAAAATACTATCAAAAATGGGGCATTTGGGACAAAGGAACAACTCATGAGAATGGGTTCAAATGGTGGAGATAATATTTAAATTGGGAATCTAGGCTGCACAAGGGAACAAGGTGATGGGTGAAATAGCTTTCTAGTTGTCCTCGACAAAAGATGATGGGAAAATGATTTTAAAGGGAACGAATTTTATCCCATTCTTTTATTATATGTGGGGACAAAAATTAAGGAAAGAGGCATGGGAAGGAATCTCTAGGCAAAATAACAAACAAAAAGGAAAAAAGGAGGCACATAACAAGCGAAAAGCTGGCATGCATATGGGGAAGAAAGATAAAGGGGGAGGGCATGGCTCAGGGGCATGCACACCTGGGAGCATAGAAGGGAAAAAGGGAGTAGGCGTGCCTTGTGTGATAGAACATAGGCATGGGAAGAGGACGACTATGACATTTCCATGTGGCATCATCCTAGCCGTCTACGTGGCGTGCCCAGGAAAATAAACAAAACCCCTTGAACTGAGACACAAACTCGTGAACTCAACTTTAACCAAAACTACCCCCAAACACTGAGCCAACCGGTCTCTTTAATAAATATGTAGCATAATTAATATTTAACCACTCATTTCTCCCGAATTTTTTTAATAATTATAAACAAATCCCAAAACTCCATATATTTTTATTATGTCATTCAATTTGCGCACCATAAAAACCAACGTGACCCATATTTTGGGGCCAATAATATTTCAACAGTGTTCGCAACATGGGGTTTGACTTCGGAGTTGATTCGAGACTTTGACTTTTGCCTTTCTATCGGGTTCAATTTTATATAGTCATAATTTCTTCGTTTTAGATTGTATTGACACACCGTTTCAACCCAGGCATTCCTTGATTCGAGTTCGAAAACTTTCATGAATAGTCCAAGTCCAAAATTGATCATCTCAATTTACCATTTTACCCCTGAAAGTGCGTACATGAATGTTTATTTCCTCGATTGCTTCCAGAATTCACCATTAGTATCATAAACCCTTTAAATAATCATATAAAGCTTACAAAGTTGATTATCCATAAGTATAAAAGGTTATACAGTAAATGAGTTTAAAACTAGGGTTTAACGAGAATTAAACTGCAATATTGTACGGTAAATAGGGTAATAAAATGCAACATTTGAAACTATTCAGTGATCTCCAGACTTATGGATTAGACATGTTCCCCGAAACCCAAGAGAAAAAAAGAAAAGGAATAACTTTAAAATCTAAATAATAAAAAGGAGGATTTTGAATTCGATCAAGATGATCTTGCCCTATTTTGCTAAAAAAATCATAAATTTGTCAAATTCAAAAAACAAAATTCATCGAAATTAGAAAATAAAACTTTTGAGAAAAATACAATTTACAAAGTGGGTAAGAACATTTTTTTAAATGGTCGAAAGAAAGATAAAAGCGAGTATTCTAAGAAAGATGAATCAAAGTTGTATTATGAGTGTGAAGGGAAAGGTCACAAAGCTTAGGAGAATCCCATTAGTATTAAGAGACATGACAAAGGCAAACCGACCTATAATTCCACTCTAGGCGATAGTTATGTTGAGTTGTGGATTCTGCGGATGAGTAACTGCATGGACGTAACTTCACCGTGTTCATGGATATTCACGTAATCACTTCAAGTACATCTCACGCTGATGAGGATGTTTCTAAACATGATAACCTCGAAAATGAGTCGAATCATTCTAGAGAGTTTGAGGGGCTGATTTAAGTGAAGGAAAACGTGGTCCCCAATACGCATACTCCTAACTTTACACCGAGTAATTAAAACCTAAAAATAAAAATAAAAATATGAATATTATGGTGTTGTCTTTAAAGAAGGACTTGAAAATTTTGAAATAAAGTGAGATTTTGGTAATAATCTCTTTGAATGAGAAACTTATTTTGGTGAGTAGGGAAATTATCGGCTTGACCAATAAAGTGGCTAGTCTTAAGAGAGATATTCAAGCATCATTAGAGACTCGTGAGAAACTTGAAGCCCGTGTTTCACAACTCAAGAAAGATCTAGAATGTACTCAAGAGGTCAAAGTCACCTTAGAGGAAACATCTAAGATAGTTGGAATGATGTTACAATGTCCTACTTTAGGTTTTAAAGAGAGGCGTGGCATAGGTTTTAAAGAGAGGGTGCATCCACTTCCAATACCACACCCGAATAGGTTGCCAAGTTTGTATGAGATCCTTATGGATAACCTACCAGGTAGAACTCTTCCTAGGCATTTCAACCAAAGTCAACCAAAATAAATCTATATTTGTTCCCATTGAAAATGCATGGGTCTCCATGGGGAGTTTATTACAATATAGGAAGAGTATCTCACACATATATGCCCCAACACACCGTCATATCGACCTTGTTAATCTTCGAGATCAAGTTGTGTGATACATATGCCCGAGATTTTACCCCTTTCCCGTGTAATTTGTAATTATGAAGAACCTTGGGCTTTCGACCTATAATTAGTGTGTTGTTATATATAATTGAATATTCTTGTGGACTTTGTAGAATTTATTGGGAATTGAATGTCCAAGTTTGGAATAGGAAATTACTTATATCGTTCAAAATAATTTGAGAGTCGTTTGAAGGAGATCCTCATCTCGTTCGAATAAGGGCCCTTTGGTTTGAACGGGAAGCCTCTCTCGTTTGAACGGGATTCTAACAGAGTTCTAATGACCCACCTATGCATAGGATTTTCCACCTCATTAGTATGTCATTTAAACATTGACAAGCACCCAAAACTGTACATTTTATACCCCGAATAGACGTACTTTAGTTGCTAATTCTCGACAATATGGGTCTTATGCGCTTAATTATTCAATATGCATGTTTAATTGCAGTTGCGGTGTCAAAACCTATATTTTGGAGCAATTTGCAGTTAAAATGGAGCTAATTCCCTCTTCCGTAACCAAACCCGAGCCTAAACCTACCCCGAACCCCGTGTGTGTCTAATTTGTCCCTTTTTAATATTTTTTAGATTTTTAATTTGAGTCATTTTTATTTTTAGAATTTTTTTTTAATTTATTTATAATTTATAGGATTTATTCTCTCTCTCTCTCTCTCTCTCTCTCTCTCTCTATCTATCTATCTATCTATATATATATATATATATATATATATATATATATATATATATATATATATATATATATATATATTGATTTTTAGTTTATTAGATTTAGTTTTAGTTTTTATTTTATCTTATTTTATTAAGATTTATTTTTAAGAGTTTAAATTTTAGTTTTATATTACTTTTTTTAGAACTTTAGTTTTAATATTTTTTATTAGATTTTTAATTTTATTTCTTTTATTTTCTTTTATTTTAATTTTACTTTATAGATTAAAAGTTTTATTTTATTTTAATTTTATTTTTTACTAATTTTTTTTTTTAGGATTTTAGTCATTTTTTTTTAATTATTTTAATTGAGTCCAAATTAAGCACACACACCATCACACTAACTTACCCTATACCCACACACATTTATCATAAACCCAAATAACCTATCCTACACCCTCACCCTCACACACATACCATACACTACACCACACACAACCAAAAAATCCCCATCTACTATTCATCATCATCCTCCCACACACATTTATCATAAACCCAAATAACCTATCCTACACCCTCACCCTCACACACATACCATACACTACACCACACACATACCATACACTACACCACGCGCTCTCCCGAAAGCCACCTCGAACCTTACACTGCCACCCTCCCGCCGGCGGCGCCTCACTTGCCCTGCTTCGGTATCAATCCAACCACAAACCCATCGCCGGAGACCTCGCGATCCCCTTCTCCGGCCGAATCCCTCACCGCCATACCCCGTCCCATTCCCGATCTCTACCCTTCCCCCTTACCCGCGACCAACACCATTTCAGCCGCCGCAAAACCCATCTCCGCCCCGCTCCGGCGTGATCCAACCAACCCTTGCCCAACTCCACAACCCGTCTTTTGCCCAACCCGTGCCAACCCATTTTTTTCCCAAAGCCACGATGTCTTTCACCTGCATAAAATAAATACCAAAAGGCAAACAAACACAAAACCAAATACCCATGTGACTTAAACCCTCTTAAACCCCTTTTCCCAATATACCCTTAGAAACCCTCTTAAACCGATATTGTACCAAAATTACCGTACCGAAATACCGTACCAAAATTTTTGTACAGTGTCAAATTATTTTCGGTATCATACTACTTTTATTTATTTTATTTCTCATGAGTGAGTTTTTATATTCTCTTTGAATTTAAATTTATTTATTTGAGTATTTGGTTTAAGTGTTAAATAATCATGTTAATTAAACATATATTTTGTTTAATTAACCAAACATTTACCACAAAATGAATTAGGCAGTGTTTTGTTAAAATAAAAAGAGCCCTTTGTTTTGTTGGCTATATTTCCATTTTGCCCTTATTTCATTTGGACTTTATATTGTGGTTTGTGTAGAGATCTTTTTTTAGGGTTTCCATTTTTTTTCTTTTACCTCTTTCTCTCTCAAAAAGTGTGGCCGTCATTTTTGTTTGAGCTCTCTCTCTCTCTCATTTTTTCTTCTTCTTCAACCTTGGGTTGATTTTGAGAAATAATTTTTTGGGGACTTTTATTTGAGAACACCATTTTTTTGTTTTGAGATTTGGCTTTCGATTTGGTGTGGTTACTTCGTTTTGAGATCGGGTTTCCGGTGACAATTTTTTCGGCGCCAGCTGTATTCAGATATGAGTTCCCTCCGTGTTTTTAGTGATTTTTTTTCCCGACGAGTTGGCTTTTTCGATGAGTTGGCTTTTTCGGCGAAGGTTTATTTTTCTGGTGTTAGAGGTGTGGATGATTTTGACTTTTCGGCGAACATTTTTTTAGGCTCATCATCTTGGCTCACTCTTCTCAGGCACCAGCTCCCTCATCTCATCACACTCTACTCCGACTTTGGTAGAGGCAAACCGGTCAGTTTGATCTTGTCTCACTCTCATCCGTCTCTGACGGAGGTAAACCGGTTATTTTGGTCTCGTATCACTCTCCTCTGGCTCTGACAAAAGCAAACCGGTTAGTTTGGTCTCTTATCTGTTTAAATCTATTGTTCCAAATGCTACAAATGTTAGAAATTGTACCTGTTTGTGTATGTTTCTAATTGTTCCAAACAACTAGAAATGCTAGAAATTGTAATAGCTAGAAATTCTAAAAATTATAACAGCTAGAAATGGGTATATCGAAATATATACCAGATTTACCGAATGCATAAATCGATTTGAAATTCTGGTATTTACCGGGAAAAAACTGAATTGAAACCGAAATTATCGAAACCAAAAAAACTCGAAAATACTGAAAAAACCAAAAATCCGATCGGTTTGGTTTTGATTTTTGTTTTGATGTACCGGTCGGTAAATTGGTACGATACGATTTTATCAAATAGAATGTGGTTTTGGTATTGGTAAGGGGTCGTTACCGACCATACCATACCGGTTGCACCCCTACTATTATAATTACACTTACAACGAGAGTTGGTTTGTAATTTTGATATTAATTTGGGAGAATTCAAATAATTAAATTAATTAATTAAAATAACTAAAATTTGTGGTGTAATCCCACTCCTTGATTGTTCTCACAATTATTTGCCTCACTTATCTATTACTTTTAGTTTAGACTTTAATTTTCATTTTAGTAAATTTCTAGTTAGTTGTTTTCATCTCACACTTTAATTTATTTTAGTTTAAATCATCACCTCACCCTATTATTTTAATATTCGAAAAAGCTTAAAAAAGTAGAAAAGTGAAAAGGCACAAAAAGAAAATAAAAAGTGAATTACAATTGAATTTGTCTCTAGATTACTCCCTAAAAAGTATACCCTTACTTACCTCTACACTTGAGATTGTATTATTTTGTAGGTATTTAAGGTTTTGATTAACTTGGCTTTCAACAACGACATACACCGAAAAGCTTAGTTATCAAATGGCGTCGTTGCCATTATTGGGATTGTGAAGCTCGGAGCAGATTCAATTTTGTAGTTCATTTATTTCCTATTTTTTGTTGCATTTTAGTACCATTTTTTGCATTTTATTAGAAGGCTTGCATTGCGGTGCTTAGAGACACCATTTATTTTCTATTTAAAATTGTAATAATTAAAGTCAAGTGTGATAGGAAAACCGGACAAGGTAGAGAGAGGGTGTCCAAAGGCGAGGATTTAGAAGCCTCTCTACCTTGGGTCGGTAGGACTCCCGGGAACGACTAAGATAGGCATAATCTCACCCCGGTCGACTCAAATTTTTCGGCACCCCACGGCCTAAAAATCGTGGGAGGTATATTTCTCAAACCCTCGCGCCTCTCCTGTTAGCGAGTCAATTCTTTTGTGTGCTCTTGTGTGCTCTTATGTGATTTTATTCTCGCATTTATTTTTTTGAATGGTGTGATAAATTAAATTACTAAGACCTACACCCGGTCACTCACGACAAGGGATTTCATCACCCGACTCACTCACTTACCATTATGTGCTACCCTAGCCATCACTAAATTTAAAATCAATCAAATAGGTAGCCCAATAGGAGAAAATTTTGCAAAGGCGATCACTAAGAATATTTTCGTGATTTTTTATCCCCCGCGGACTTAATTAAAATTTGACTACCCTTTCACTAAATTTAAAGATAAAAATCGGCTATGTGCTAGTTAGGAAATTTTCTTGACTTGTGTGTGTGTCCAATTCATTTTTTTGGTTGTCGGTTTTAGTGAGTTTGTCCATTCAAAGAGTCCATATTTTTTCCCCACCTTTTCTTCCAAAAAAACCAAAAATATTTTCTTCCTTTATTTTTTTAATAAAAAAATCTAAAAATATTTTCTTTATTTCATTTTAGAAAAATTCGAAAATATTTTCTTCCATTAGTTTTAGAAAATCCCAAAAATATTTTCTTTCCTTTTGAAAAAATTTAAAAATCCAAAAAAAAAATCCTCTCCACATGGCCGAAGAACGTCCTTTACGGGACTATTTTGGTCATTTTCTATTGACACGCGACACGTGTGAGAGTGATCCCGTACCGTCTCTTTATGATATTCTTAGTCGTTTCACTTCTCTCACGAGTACCGTTGGTACTCTTGACCCATCTATGCACGCACCACCTATTCCATCACCCTCGGTGTCAAGTGTCGACGTGTCTCAACCTTTGTTGTGCACCCACTGTTATTATGCCGATCACATGTCCCATGAGTACCCTTACATTACATATCCATATTAATCCACCGTGGAACATGTGTATCCATATGACAATGTTCCGGAACCCACCTCGGTCTATTATCCCGATGTACCCAATCCCAAGTGGTGTGAGTACCCGAGCTATTCGTGTAGGCTTGATCACCCTTCCATGCAAAACAAATCCCAACCCGATGTTGTGGATCCTCACACGTTCCCACGGTCGTCATGGCAATTTTGTGCACTTGTTCATGATCAGTTCCCTCACTACGCCCCCCATGCGCATCAACCAATTGTCCATCACGAAAGCGATTCTTTCGTGTATGATGCAATTGGCCCCACCCCACACACTTCATATGAGTATTCTCCATATAGTCCCGATTATAGCAAGTTGTGTCCACCTCAACCACCACCACCACCCATCATTCCACCAACACATTCATCCACATCCGCTCTCTAAACCCTCTTGCAAAAGTTCATACTTGAGCAAGAGCAAGAGATTCAAACTCAAGCTCTCCAAAGGCTTGAACAAAGGTTAAACGAATTAGATTGTGCGAGAGAGTCGGACATTCCCATGCCTCCACCCATCGTTGCAACCGAGTGTGATTATGATGTGTCCTCTTGTGACACGAATTTTGAGTGTGACCAACCCCACCACCCCGAGAATCTCGAAGTTGAGACCATTCCATGGTCCGGGTCCCAAGTCAATAATTGTGTTGACTTACCTTTCGATAGTGAGCCTGATCAAATCCCACCATGTCCACCGGAACCCACATTTGTGGTTCCCACTCACTTCCCGTCATATCCAAAACTAGGCCCGAGTCTACACCTATCGCCCCTACCTCTTGTGTTCCCGAGGAACCCATTTATCCTAGGTTAGATCTGGCTACGAGTGTTCACTATTTTCCAAAGATAGAATCCGTGATAGTTCCTAACTATCCAGATATAGATGATGTACCACCATGAATGGCTCCCGTTAAGACTGATATTTCTAGTGATTCATCTATCTCGGATCTTAATGCCTCGTCTTACCCACCGTTTATCCCACTCGATACACCGTTTATCCCACCCGACCCACCCATTGTCCCGTCTACCCCACCACCTGATTTGGATCTTGCCTTTACACATTTCAAGTTTTCATCAACATTTTTAGATCCTCACCTTAAACCATCCTCCACCCATGAGAGTTTTTATGGTTCTACTCTCTACCGTGACACCGAGCTTGTTACTCCATGCACACCACTCTCTTGTTGTGTTGATTTTTCTCAACAACTCCCTGGCGTGTCACGGCACAACCATTACCATCGCCCATTCATAGAACGGTCGTGTGATTTTTATGAGGCCCATCCCATTCCACTTTGCACACCATTTTGCCTCCCTCACCAACTTGAGCACCATGCTTATAGGGCTCTTGTTGCCCTCACCTTCCGACTCAATAAGGCTCGTGATCGAAACCTATTGACCCTCACCTTTACCCTTTTTCCCACCCACCCATGGTCCACCGATGCTTTGCATCGTGTGATGCACTTTTCCATACAAGTGCATTGACCACTTTAGCCTCTATCCAACAAGACTGACGCTTCAGTCTTGTTTGGGGGTAATTCTCATCACCCAATTTTTCTGCCATCCCGCACTTTCGTTGTTCCTATCTTTAGGGTGAGAATGGTGTGGTCTGGCTGAAGACATTAAACTTAGCGCTACCGGGAGGGAGCTCGCGTTTCTTGTACTAGTCTCATCTTGTTTGGGGGTGGTGTTTCACACCACCCAATGTTCTATCATGCTTATAGACTTGTACATATATTTTTTTCTTATCACTTTTTATTCAGGCTTATTCTTAGCTTCATCTGTCCACTTCATTAGCGGTTCATTCTGGTAATCTCTTGCCTACCTTATGCTCTCAATTTTAAAAATCATTTTACTTAATATCGAGGACGATGTTCCTTTTTGTTTGGGGGTGGGGAATTTTATCAAAATCGTATCTCTTTTGAAAAAAAATTGAGTTTTAAACCTGATTTTTTTTAAAATTTTGTGCAGTTTCTTTCATCTCACTCATTGATGTGAATTTTCAATCGTCCATATTTCAAAAGTCTAAGAATCAAGCTAGAGAATATTTTTTCTAAATAGCTTATGTAATACATAACAAGGCATGTTGCACTATGAATTTCTAGACTCAACAAAATTTGCGCACTTATCACATCACTACGGTTTAGAGTTGAAGAGTACTACAATTCTAAAGAGAACCTTAAGGATCACTAGTAGAGACTTTAGCTTGTGAGATTTTTGCCTTTCACCCTTTCAGAGTGTTTTACGCAATCTCCGAGTCACAAGTTGATCAACTTCATTTGGGTCCGCACTTTAATTGTTGTATAATCTCATTATTCTTCATTTTTGGCTTGATCACTGAGAAAGACAGTTTTTCGAGTTGTAAGAAACGGGTGTCTTGAAATATGTCCCGATCACTAGATTTTCATCCATACACCTACCACTTTTCCCCATATCATATTCCCATTACATTCCCATGCTTTTCCATATTCCCCACATCATATATTCCCCACACCATCACCTATTATCTCCATATCATCTTTCATTTTCAAATAAAAGAGTGTGATTTCAAATGTAAATGTCTTCATTTGTTGGTTTGAAAAGAGAGAGAAAAATAAAGCAAAATAGCAAAAATATAAAATATAAAAAGAAAAAGAAAAAAATAGAGAAAAATCGAAAAAAAGAGAGAAAAGAAAAGAAAGAAAGTTTGTAGTCAGTAGTTAGTTTTGAAATAAAGACATTTGTGCCTAAAGTGTATACATTCTTCTATCGCATCCATCTTATATCCACCATCCATCCATCATACCATCATCCCATCCTATCCTACCTCACCTCATCCCACATATCCCATTTCATTTTCTCCTCGCCCACTATCATCCATATGTTTCCCAAGGTGTTCGGGAAAATGAAAGTCGATGGGGTGAATAACTCGACGTTCTCACTATAGTGATTAGTATTCTTTCATGAGATCACTTTTCTTTCAAATTGTTCGTTCTTTCTTATGTGTGTGTGAGACGTTTGAACTTGCTTACATTTACTCACCTCCTCACACACAAGAGCGATACACTTACCCAAATCTCAAGAGTTCGTTTGAGAGAGTTATATCTGTGAGATTTGAAGTTGAAGCGTTGATTCCGAAAAGGCAATCTAGGAATTACTCTTGTGATACTCGACCCGTTTTGACTGATTCACACTACACACGTTGAGTTCTAGGAAGGATGTGCGTTGAGTATTTACTTAGATCAATCTTGTTAACGAAAATGTATTTTATCCCTAATTAATTAAATTAGTTTAATTAATGTACATTTTAGTTTAACTTAATATATTAATTTTGATGATTCTAAACAAACTTTATATAAGTAGTATGTAAATATTTCTTATTTTTTTTATAATATTTATAATATGATAGTACTTTTAACTAATTGTATAAATAGTATATTTTTATAAATTATATTTTCACATGCTATCACCTTATATATTTTTTATAACTTTTACTATTATTGTTAATTTATTTTTTAATTATATATATAGTAGTAGTCGTAGTAGTACCTGTTATATAGTAGTATGGTGTTATATTCTTATGTATATTTAGTAACTTGAAACATACGCATATATATATAGATATATATATACATGTCATGATATTATGTTGTTATATATGTAAAGAAAGTAGTTGGTGTATGTCTCCCATAAAATTTTTAATATACCATTATATACATATATTTATTATATTATATAATATTTGTATTTATATCATATTGTCTTGATAATATAATTATTTTGACTAAGTTATACCTGTTCATGTTAAGTTTTATTTTCACGACTCAACATGCCTTGAATTTACTCAACGAACATATCCGACTAAAGGTATTCACGTATGTTGCACATTTGCACTTGACACATTAGGCACACATGCATATTTTCTTGATCTATGATTTTTAAATTGTGTGATTAATTAATTCTGACCCTAAACATTTTTTTCTAAAATGAAATTATATTTTTTTTGAAAATAATTTTATAAGTAAAATTGGTGTATTTTTTATTTAAAATAAATTTCTTAGTTTTAAAATAATTTTTCGAAATTATTGAAAATGTAAATTATCTTTTGTTAAAACATTTTTTTATGTTTTATAATTTGTCATTCGTCCCTAGCCTTAGAGCAACCCTTACGCACAGTCTAAATTTACACATAACTAGTCTAAATTTGTCTGTTAAAAAACACGAAAATTGCTACGCGCGGCTGGTTAAAAGGGTAAAAATAGAATAAATCAGCATAATTGTACCAAAACGACGTCGTTTTGGCTGGGGAAGTCATAACCTTGCGCGGAACATCATGTTCCGCCTAAGGTTAATGGTATTTCGATTTTGCCCCCCAAATGTCTTAAGTCTTTTACGTTTCTTCCCTGCAATTAATTACCTCAACTCCCACCTACATTTCAACTACCAAATTAAATTCAACACCCCTATTTAAATCAACCCACCGTAAATATTTTTTATCACTTCAAAAAACAACAAGAGTTTCCACAGACCTATACGAAGGTAAATTCTCTGATTTTTTTTCCTTGTAAATTATTTATTTATTCATTTTAATATGCTATTTAATTACTTAATATTATATTTATTTAGTTAGAGAATATCAGTAATTATTTTTCTGAAATATCAGTAATTATATTATCAGTAATAAAAAATATCAGTAATTATTTTTCTGAAATAATTAAAGAATATCAGTAATTATATTATATCCTTATGTAAAGAATATCAGTAATTATTTTTCTGAAATAATATCTTATTACAATTAGTAAATATTAAATTATTTCTTATGTATTTGTCTGGTATATTTGTTCTGTATTTGTTATTTAAGTGATTGTTTATAATAAATTAATTAGTAAATATTTAAGTATTTGTTAGGTTTTTGTACGATCCTTTTTATAACAAATTATTTAAGTGAATGTTTATAATAAATTATTTAATCAATGTTTAATTATCTGTTTTGTTTTTTTTCGATTCTGTTTATAAGAAATTATTGAAGTGAATGTTTTTAATAAAAATGTGAATGTTTATACAAAATTATTTAAGAAATTATCTGTTTCTTTTATGTTTTTTAAATAATTTCTAGTTGTGTATTTGTAACTGGCGTATTTAGTAGGTATTTAGTAATTATCATGTAAATTTAGTAATTATCTGATGTGTCATGTAAATATAATAATTATCATGTAAATTTAATAAGGTAAAGTAATCATGCAAATTATCATGTATAGTTTTAGGTAATTATCATGTAAAGTTATCTAGTTGTTCTGTTTAATTTTTGTTGTGTCAACAACCCTATTTTAATGTTTTTGTTCGGTTCGGTTATGTTATGTTTTTTTTTTATGTTTATGTTTTTAAGAAACTATTTAAGTGGATGTTTATAAAAAAAAATAGTCAGTGTTTATAAAAAAATATTTAAGAAATTATCTATTTGTTATGTTTTTTAATAAAATATCTGTTTTGTTATTTTTTTTAAATAATAATATGTTCTATTTTTTTGTAAAGATTTCTTAAATTGCAGTGTTGATAATGGAGCAAATTGGAAAGAAATTTAGACGGGCTGTTGGGGCTAGAAAGTTTCGAAAAATGGGAGAAGGTAGTCGAGAGGCCGAAACTACTACTGCCGAGCGACCTATAGTTTTTGAGAACTATAGGCGTATAGTGGACGACGGAGATCACATTAAACCTTCTCCGGACACGGCCACAAACGGCAACTCAATAAAGATGCGTGGCAATTGGCATAGTCTTAGAGCCACCTACAAATATTTAAAAACATATCCCGAGGTTATACATTTTATACACCGTAGCGGTTGGGGAGAATTGTTGGATGCTCAAATTCCCAAGACAAGTTGGGGATTGGTACAAGCGCTCGGTGAGCATTGGTGGGACATAACCAACACGTTCCAACTACCAACCGGGGAGCTGACCATTACTCCTTATGATTTTACGATTTTGACTGGTTAGTTTCTGCATATAAAAAATAAATTTAATATTAACATTGATTAGTACATTAATTAAATTTACAATTGATTGTTATCCTTCCGATCTTGCAAGTATTCCTATCGGAAGCGGTCCTATGGTACCGATGAGTGACAGAAAATACTTGATTGTAATTGACGGAAAAACTCAAATACGGGCTGACATTATACATAGATACTTTCCCGGCATCGAACCAAATTGCAGTGATTCATGTGGGGTGAAAGTGTCGAGCTTAAATAAGTGGTTCGAGGCCATAAAGTTAAATACTGTTATTGTTGGGCCTGAAGACATTGCTAGGGTTTTTTTATTTTTTTGTGTGGGACATATTTTTTCCCGACCGCAAGAGATAGCGTTCCTATTGGTTGGTTGGCTGCTTTTGAGGATTTGGAGATTGTGGGATCATACGATTGGGGTTCGGCAATTCTAGCTCGCATATACTACTCTCTCCATCTCTTGTCAAGATGTCGCGTAGACTCTATGAATTGTTTTTGGCAACTCATATTGGTAAGTGTAAAAAATTGATATTATATGTTTTAAATAAAAAATTTATGGTTTAATAATAATCATTTTTGTATTGCAGTTTTTCGGGTTCGAATATATACAGCGGGCGTGTCCCTTATTGAGGGAAGATACAGGTGACTGCTGGCCTAGGATTAATCGATGGAAGAAAGAAAATCGGTTAAATCGTAAGGAGACAAAGGGGTCAATCCAATATAATTTTCCCACAACCCAGAGTCAGATTGAAATGCGATCGCCAGGTTCAATCAATTGGCTACCTTACTCGGGGTCTACTGTGGAGATGCATGCCTACGTTCAACATGCGAAGTACATATCGCTGAAACGATGCGTTCTTATGGATCCTCAATATGGTGGGGTATATTACTTGGGTGATCGATGCCGGCGACAGATCACCGGTGAGATTTGCATACCAAATGACCCTCCGTCGCAAATGATGAGGATACCCTTTCACCATAATAGGCATGGAATTATTATTGACGAGATGGACTCCAGCGTATCTGTTGTTTCCCAACCCATGTATGACCGTTATTGGAAGCAAGTGTCCCTAGGCCTTGTAATGCCACCCCTATATCGAGCAGTCAACACGGATGTCATAAGTCCCAGCGCACTTCCATACCACATACAAATACCGACTGTCCCTTCACAGGCACCTGGCGCTTATGAGACTCCCATAGGTCGGGTACATCCCACTCTACCCCAAATGACTTGGGATCTACCGTTTTGCAGTCCTGCAGGTGTACCCATATTGATTCCGGTTCCACGGCCAGACAGGATTGCGGTCGATGAAGAATTGCCCACATACGATGACCTCTTATTTACTAGTCGGGAATTCTCAGATTATTGGCAATCATCGAGAGCCACCGCTCTATGTGCAGCCATGCATCTTAATAACTATTGGAGTCATGAGTTGGATATAGCTACAAGGAAGCTCCAAGAGTTGGGTGTATCTCACGAGCGAACTGCTCCCCCACCTAATTTCTTTACTGGTACAACCTCGGCTTTTTACAACCCCACAGAATATCCCCGGCCTCCGACCACAGTATATCGAGCGCAGATGGATGATATTGGTGCCCAAGAAGATACTAGCCAACCTGGTCCATCAACGCAAAATTATGACATGTCTGATGCTGTAAATTTGGATGATGAAGAATGGGATTTCGATAATGAATATTAATATTTTTTGTAATGTTGTTATTTATGTTGTTATCTTTATTATTAATGTTGTATTGTTAAGATTGACGCAAATTCATTTCACAATATGAAGCTTCATTTCACAAATGAAGATAGTGTTCAGAATATAAATATAAATTCAGAATAAAAATATAAATGAAAATGAAGATAGTGTTGAGAATTAATTCCATTACATTTAATTTAACAATAAACAAGATATTAATAAACATGCAATGATTCAAATTAACATGAATAGTAAAGGAGATGAAAGAAAAAACTAGTAAAACTCCTTCCAATAAGCATTTCTCCTCAACGCACACCATGTTATTAGGCCTTCAAAATTCTCACCGAACGTGCGAATGTATGAATTCACCGCCTCCTCATATGGATCGTCTTCCTCATCCAATGGTTGCATATCTTGTTCAACCCTATTGAAAATGTTATCAAATTCCTCAATGTCGTCTTTAATTTCCAACCATCGATCCATCAAGTTTCGCGGGCTTTGATAATCATGCCTAGGTAGCAACTCATGATATTTTATCGGCAATTATTTCCCAAGGGGTTCGTAGATCATTAACTTGGCTAATCTCACAACCAAAAAGACCGCGTGGAAATGAATCTATCAAGGCTTCAGCCAAGAACTCATCAATCACATCTTCGTAAGATGCCATTATGCTCATTAGCACTCAATCTGGCCATTCACATTTATAGCAGTATAATTAACCACATAAACCGTCCTAGCAATTCCGCCCTTGTTCTTCCACTTAGTATGATCCGAGCTACATCTTTCGCCCTAGATTATCCGCCAAATGTCTTCCGAGCTACATCTTCTGCTCTAGATATTCCGGCCAAGATTATCCGCCTAATGTGATCCGATCTACATCTTCCGCTCTAGATATTCCGTCCTACATCGCCCACCTATTATAAATATTACAACCTATTATACTTTAAGTTCATCAACATATTGCAACATATTATTAATAGAAGAGCACCAAATTCTCTTTACTGATCAAACGCCATACCACGGTGAGATGGAAGAATACGAAGAATTACAAGCCATGCAAATCGCCCATTCAAATATAGCCAAAAAGAAAAAGAAAATAGCTATGGGCCATATGCAACAAATTCAAAATATGGACCTTCATAACATAGTTTGTGATTCCCATGACGATCAAACGAGGAGGACGATATGTCGGACCAGAGAGGTGGGCCATGATAGACTAATCGCCGACTACTTTGGTGAAGCATCGGTATACAAAGACTACCATTTTCGGCGACGTTTTAGAATGAATCGAGCCCTATATGTACGTATTCATGATGCTGTATGTAGTTACGACTCCTGGTTCATACAAAAACCAGATGCACTTGGTCGTCTTGGCCTGTCCTCGCATCAAAAAATCGTTTATGCTCTGCGAATGTTAGCATATGGGTCTTCTGCTGATATAAATGGAGAGTACCTGTGTATCGGAGAATCGACAACCCAGAAGGCATTGGTGCGATTATCCCTTGCCATTGTGGGGATATTTGGCCCGGAGTATAACAGAAAGCCTACCGCTCTCGATGTGCAAAGGCTTACCGAAAAAAATGCGGCGCGTGGATTCCCCGGAATGCTAGGGAGCATAGACTGCATGCATTGGGAGTGGAAAAATTATCCAACCGAATGGCATGGGCAATATACTGGACATAAAAAGTCACCGACAATTATACTAGAGGCGGTAGCATCACATGACCTTTGGCTATGGAGGTCATTTTTTGGGATGCCGGGTAGTTGTAATGATATTAATGTATTGAACAGATCTAGAGTTTTCTCTGATCTTGTCCGCGATGAGACTCCACCAATCCAGTTTGAGATAAATAACAACGCATATGATATGGGGTATTTTTTAGCGGATGGCATTTATCCGCCTTACGCTAGTTTGGTGCAAACTTTTAAAAGGCCAACCAACCAGAAGGAAAAACTTTTCGCTCAAGTGCAAGAGGGGCCAAGAAAAGATGTAGAACGAGCGTTTGGTGTCCTGCAACTTAGGTTCGCATTCGTTCATACGCCGACAAAACTCTGGAGCAAGGATAAATTATCATCTATTATGCATTCGTGCATCGTAATGCACACCATGATTGTTGAAGACGAGAGGCGTGATTGTGATTGGAGAGAGGAATACAACTTCCCGCCTGACCCAGTTCCTATGTTTCGAAACTCTCTCGAGCAACATTATGCGATCGAGGCTAGGATAATGCACATGCACGATAAGAGGAAGCATTTACAGCTACGCGCAGATCTCGTTGAACATGTTTGGGAAAAGTTTGCCAATATCAGTGTGTGATTTTACACAATTTATGTATCTTTTCTAATGTTGTTATGTTGTTATCTTTATTATTAATGTTGTATCGTTAATATTGTACCGAACTGATGTTTATGTATGAAAAGTTGAAACAAATTGATTTCACAACCCATAAAATAATATTACATAGTAGATCAAACGATAAAAATAAATAATATGTTACATACTCAGAAGCATAGAAATTTTAAAATCCAGATTGACCCCCGTGTGGTGGATAGTTTGGAAATTCCGATTGGCGCCGTGCTTTGTTGATTATATTAAGCACGAGGTATTCATGGTACTCCTTCTGGATTGAATTCATGTTTGAGGTGTCAGTGCTCATAATTTGTTGATCAAGCAATATTTGTTCACGCATATCTTTCCTCTCCATAGCCAATATACTGCGTTCGTTGAGCTCCAAACTTCGCTCCTTTAGTTGCAGTGAACGGTTAAGCCCCAAACGGGCCTCTTCGTCACGTACACGATCAGCCTGACATGATCGCTCAAATGATTCATTGAATGAAGAGCAACAATTCAGTATTTCTCGGTTCACCTCAATGTTTGTAGCCTTCGCTTTTCCTTTAGCCCGTTGCTTCATCTCTTTCCTTCCAGGTGGCCTCGGATAAGGCCTTTCTATATCAACTTCTGCCCCATCTTTGGAATTTCCTTCGTGAAACCCAATATTCAGAATTCCTTCAGTATCTGTCGCACCCGTCATTGGTGAATCAAAATGAAATTGAGGGGAGTCTAAAAAAGTTTGGGAAAGTTGAAATTTTTGGAGTTCTTTTAAAATTTGGTAACAAGATTCAAAATTAAATGATTTTCCCTTGTTCTCTCGCTGGAATGCTAGATTAGCTGCAGTAACCTGACAAAATACGACAATGTATTTTTATTAACTCCACAAGCAACTGATTTGTAAGAAATATTATTTAAAATAAATTACAAAAGGTAAAAGTTATTTTACCCAATCTGTGTTAACAGTCCCACTAGCACGATTTGTCATCGATGCTTCTTTCAATTTCGAAACATATAACATTACGTGCCTCGAAATTTTACTGTACCGGGTTTGTAGGCTGGCGCCCGTCCGACGTTCCGTGATACCCGTCGTTGTGTTATATTCTTCGGCGACCGCATCCCAAAATAATGTGCTAGGTCGATTAGTTCCTCGTAAACCATCATTTGTTTGATTTACATATGAGGTGCATAATACTTCATCGTCGTGTTGAGACATATTTTGACCTCGAACCATTGTAAAATAATCACAAATATATTAATGCAAATATATAAATTTTATAATATTTTTTGGTAAAAAAATTGGGGGGGAATAAAATTAATGCAGTTATAAAAAAAATTAATGCAAATATATTAATGCAAATATTAGAGAGTAGACACTGTTTGGAAATATATTAATGCAAATATATTAATGCAGTTATAAAAAAAATATTTGATAATAATTTAAATGAAGATATTAGAGAGTAGACACTGTTTGGAATAAAATTTAAATGAAGATAATAATTAAAATGAAGATAGTAGACACGGTTTAAACCTGCTATTTATAAAAAAAAAAAAGAAAAAAAAAGAGCCGTTGAAAAAATAGAGTTGTTGGAATAATTGGGGGGGGGGGGGGGAAGTTGAAATAGGGGAAATACTTAAAGGGCTTCCGCGGAACATGATGTTCCGCTTTACCTTTTTTTTTTTTTATTTCTTGCGCGGAACATGATGTTCCGTTTAGCCAGTGGGTCCCACAAAAAACCAACTAGGGCAATTCTAAATTTGTTATTTTTTAGCTTACGGGAGTCTAAATTTGCACTTTTACCCTACGCACAGCAAACGTAAAAACCCCAAATATACCCGTTTGCATTACCCATAAGGGTTGCTCTTAAAGCTTTCTCCGAGTTAGACCTGCTCGTTACTTAGAGATGTGACCTTACCTTCTAGTGTAGGGCTTAGGAGTGAGACCTGTCATTGATTTGAACATATAGGGTTATTATTTATTTTTTAAACCTTAGGCTCTTAACTGTTAGTTTTTTTTTCAGTTATACACTTTAGAACCTTAGTTGCCCGATTTGAATAGTAGCAGATTTTGGTTTTCAAAATCTTGTACCTGCCACTTGCTTTTCACGCAAGCTTTGATGCTTTGTCTTTTAGATTTGACGACTAGGAACTCTTTTTGACCAAGTATAGCTTTTGGCCGAAATCTCCTTTTAGAGATGACCTGGACTTGACCGAGTTTTTGACCAGCTTGTATTAGGAGCTTTAGTTGTTAGGAGAACTCCTAGTCAATAGGTTTAAGACCTGCTACTCTTGACGATTTGACCTGCCCAGTGTACTGTTTCGTCCTATTACTTTTATTAATAGCCATACATGTTACAAGTAATGGGAGCCATTGGTTCGGCCATAAGGCTTTATGTGATTTGGCATTTGGTTTATTTTTTAAACCTTATTTCTTTCTTTATCCCAAATATAACTTTGTTTTAATTTTTTTTAAAACCTTAGGATTGTACCTGCTTCGTCCTAGGTGTATACCATATTTCGAGATTTCAGTCCTAGGTTCTAGTTAATAGGTTTTTTACCTGTTCGATCACGGTTTAGATGTTTTAGTTATAGGTTTATATAATTTTAAACCTTTGGTTTTGACCAGCTTTCACACTTTCGGCCATACCCATTATTACTGCCAGATATTATTTGGATCCCATTGGTTGAGATTAAGGGTTCTGTTTGCATGCCTCCTGTCATTATTATATCCGTTGGAGAGTTTGTTGTAACTAAAATCCTATACTGCCTGGTTTATATTTTATTCACTCTCTATCTACTAATCTCTCTCTCAGTCTACATTTTGTTTTTAGACAGAAAGTAATGGTTGATCAGATACGATTTCATTTCAAGAATATTGAGCATTTAATGCTCTCCCAATATCTATCTATCAGTTCTCAATTAATGCTCCAAGTTGAAGAAGAGAGCTCAGTGGAATCTTTCTCCAACGGTCATTATTTTTGTTGGCAACTACAAAAAGAAGTCAAGTTTTTTTTGTTGGGGGAAGACACGAAAATATCAACAACAGAGCAACCAGAAAATTTTATTCAGGCTCCACATACATACAGAAAAAGAGAGAGAACAAAAATATACATTCAGCTCTACTCAAAGTTTGAGATAGCAACGATTGACACTCTACTACTATTTTTTAAAGAAGAAATTCAGGAGCAAAACAATCTGTATTCTGCTACAAAAATCCAAAGAAGAAGATCAGTGCCAAAATCAGAATCATTTGTGAAGTCTCAACCAGAAGAAACTCATATTTACATTGTAACTTTAGAGAGTTTCATCATCCAAATTTTGTACTCAACATTCGGATTTGTTTGAAGCTGGGATTTTAGCTTCGGTTGTACTTGGAGTCGATATTTGCTTCAAGTGTCTGTAAATGGTGGTTTGATCCTACCGTACAAGTGGATCAGGGCTAGTGAAGCGCGGGAGATAGAAGCTTGCTCTTGGCGCATGGACGTAGGCCGGGTTTTGGCCGAACCACGTTAAAAATACGGTGTCATTTATTTTCAGCACTTATATTTATTTACTTGCTTGTGTGTGATTGATTATTTTTATTTTAAGCTCTTTCACTTGCAATTTAATTAATTCTGAAAATTTGATAATTTTATTTTAAGACTGAAATATTTATTTTCGTAATATTTAATTAATTTCAGAATATTAATTTTTATTAATTACGAAAATTATTTATAAATTTATTTGGATCTTATAATCTTAAAATATAACTTGTTTAATTTATTGAAAGTATTTATTTGATAATTTATTTATTGTGTGTTTCAATCTCTGATTTAAATTGTTTAAATTAATCGGTAACATTTATTTAATCATTATTGGTTTAACCTTTTAAGATTTATTTAATCTGAAATTTGTATTAAGTGTTTTAAATTAAATATTTTCTGAAATATTAATTTAACCCGAAAAGTTTGTAAAAACTCAATTCACCCCCCCTCTTGAGTATTTTTCTGGGCAACAAATCTTTTACACATTCTAGCTTGTTTTTCTCAAAATATTTTCTTGTGATGGATTGTGCGATCATTATATGTCTAATAAGAGATTGATTTCCCTTCAATAAATCTTTTCAAATAATAATTTTGAGGGTATATTCCCTGCAAACCCTCACAAGAAACAACTTGTCCTGTAGGCAACCTATAGGTTTAAACTCTTGTTGCACATGCTAAGTGCAATCGCAAGTGCCCGCGAAAGTGGTACACTTTTGGTTACTTATCTTTCACTTTCTCTCTATCTTATTGCTCGAGGACTAGCAACGCTCTGTTTGGGGGTAGTGTAATAAGCACCCAAAACTGTACATTTTATACCACCAATAGCGTACTTTAGTTGCTAATTCTCGACAATATGGGTCTTATGCGCTTAATTGTTCAATATGCAGGCTTAATTGCAGTTGCGGTGTCAAAAGCTATATTTCGGAGCAATTTGCAGTTAAAATGGAGCTAATTCCCTCTCACGTAACCAAACTCGAGCCTAAACCTAACCCGAACCCCGTGTGTGTCTAATTTGTCCCTTTTTAATATTTTTTAGATTTTTAGTTTGAGTCATTTTTATTTTTAGGATTTATTTTTGATGTATTTAGAATTTATAGGATTTATTTTCTATATATATATATATATATATATAGTATAATTTTATTTTGATTTTTAGTTTATTAGATTTAGTTTCAGTTTTTATTTTATCTTATTTTATTAAGATTTATTTTTAGGAGTTTAAATTTTAGTTTTATATTACTTTATTTAGAACTTTAGTTTTTATATTTTTTATTAGATTTTTAATTTTATTTCTTTTATTTTCTTTTATTTTAATTTTACTTTATAGATTAGAAGTTTTATTTTATTTTAATTTTAGTTTTTACTAATTTTTTTAGGATTTTAGTTATTTTTATTTTTTATTATTTTAATTGAGTCCAAATTAAACACACACACCATCACACTAACTTACCCTATACCCACACACATTTATCCTAAACCCAAATAACCTATCCTACACCCTCACCCTCACACACATACCATACACTACACCACACACAACCAAAAAATCCCCATCTACTATTCATCATCATCCTCCCACCAAAACAAACTCTCTCTCCTACCTCCATTTTCAACAAACCTTCATTCTTCTCTCTCATCATCCACCATCACCTCTTATACCCCTAACACCACCAATCTCGACCTACCCCGAAACCGCAGCCACCCGCTCTCCCGGAAGCCACCTCGAACCTTACACTGCCACCCTCCCGCCGACGGCGCCTCACCTGCCCTGCTTCGGTATCAATCCAACCACAAACCCATCGCCGGAGACCTCGCGATCCCCTTCTCCGGCCGAATCCCTCACCGCCATACCCCGTCCCATTCCCGATCCCTACCCTTCCCCCTTACCCGCGGACAAAACCATTTCAGCCGCCGCACAACCCATCTCCGCCCCGCTCCGGCGTGATCCAACCAACCCTTGCCCAACCCGTGCCAACCCATTTTTTCCCCAAAGCCACGATGTCTTTCACCTGCATAAAACAAATTCCAAAAGCCAAACAAACACAAAACCAAATACCAATGTGACTTAATCCCTCTTAAACCCCTTTTCCCAATATACCCTTAAAATCCCCAACTAATCTTTTCTAACTCAATACCCAAAATGACCCCAAACCTCTCATCCCAAATCTGATTTTATTCCCTCACCTCACTACCCACATGCTCCTCTCACCATTTCCATGCACACTCATGTCAATTATCCAATATACCCCTAGCCTCCATGGGCACCATATAAATTGAAGACTTGGGTCATTTGCTATGAATCTCAAAATTAGTTTTAAGCTTGGTTTGATAAAATTCTCTCCACCCCTCTATGTTGAGTATTTGCATTTTTAGCAAATACCTCAATATAAAGGTGTGTAGTGAAAATTATCTCTAGGATAAATTTCACCCCACCACTCTATTATGAATTTTTGCATTTTTAGCAATTAATTCAAAATAGATTGATGTAGTTGAATTTATCCCTTATGGGAGGTAAATTCTAACCCATTCCTTTATGTTGAGATTTTGCATTTTTAGCAATTATCTCAATATAAATTAATGATCTAGAATTTATTTCTTTGTGTGAATTCTAATGTACAATTTTATAATTTTATGATTTGCATTTTTAGCAAATCTCTTTTATTATTTAATTGCCCATTATGAATTCATCCACTATTCTTTTTATTTTTATTTTGTAATTTTAGTTTAGAATCAAAGGGACTCGTCATCAAATAGGAGCTTTTAGATAGAAATTTGTAGAGAGAGAAAATATCATTTTAGTGTAGGTTTTAGATTAGAATTTTTATTTTCTTTTTTTTACATAGTGAGGATAAAATAAATTGTTGTGAGGATTAAATTGAGTGAGATTCCTGATGTAATTTTGTTTGAATCATTCAAACACTACAAGAAAACTTACATTTAGCTGCGATTTTCTTACCTACAAAAAAAATTCGTGGCTAAATATCAACATCTGCTACGAAATTTATTTCGTGGCGAAAAGTATTATATTTGGCAACGAAAATTAAAATTTCGTTAACAATAGGTCCCAAAAAATTGGCACCCACGTCTTCCCGCGCTTGGGTCTAAATGCGAAATGTTTAGAAACAAAATATTTATTATTGGCAACGAAATATTTTGTAATAGTTAATATATTGTTTTTGCAACGAAATTATTTTCGTGGCCTAATATATATGTTTTTTGACAACCCTTTCTTTAGTGGTAAAAGGTAATCCTTTTTTTTAATGTCCCTCCAAAACCAAACGACCTGTACCCAGCCCTCCAAAACGTTTGGGAGTCCAAAAACGATCTCCATCTCAATCTCTCTCTCGGTGAACTGAAAGGTACTCTCTCTCTCTCGCTCGCTCGCTCTCTCTCTCGCTCGCTCTCGGTGTATACATATCTCTCTCTTTCTCTCGGTGAACAACCCTTTAAATTACATACCTTAGGTTTCATTTTTTTTAGTCCAAAACATTTGATTTTATTGCATCTCTCTCTCGGTGTATACATTACAGCTTTGAGTTCATCTCATGATCTCATCATTTCAGATTAGGAAAAAAGGGTTAGATCTGATTTTGGGTCTTTATTAAGGCTTGGAGGGAATGGTTTGGTATATACGGTTCTTTAAAACCTTTCCCCAAATCCCCACATTGGTGTTGTAATTTTTAGGCTAAAATCCAGACAACCCCTTAAATTACATCCCTTAGGTTTCGTTTTTTTTTAGGCAAAACGTTTGGGAGTCTTGTTTTTTAATATTTGTAATACCCTTAGTCTTGTTTTGTGATTTCTTTTGTAACACACTCACTCAATAATCTTGTTTTGTAACACATTAATATACAATCTATAAGAATTTGAAAGAAAGAATAATTTTTTTAAGTGGGTTTTGGGTTATTTTGACACATTTGATCTCGAAACAAATCTTGTTTGACATAATTCTATAGATTTAATCTTGTTAAATCTTGAAATAAATTTTTAGGGATTTAATCTTGAAATAAAATTTCGGGGATTTAATCTTGGTGGTGTGTGCTGATTTTTTCTTGTTCGCGTGTATTGATTTATTCATATTGTGTTTGCTAATTTTTTGTGATAACCCCTACCTCATTCAGATTTCTATCATGTTTAATAGTAGGATCTTGATAATATCTTGTTTATGTTAAATTTATTGGTGCATACCTATGTACTTTTATTGTTTTAGATATAGACATGAATTTTGACATTGTTCTCAAAATCCGTATATTCAAAGTTTCTTTTTCCATGCTCCTTTAAATCTACCAACATTGGCGCTCTGCCATGTCTTGCGTTTTACATTAAGAAAGTTTTAATAGGACGGGTAAATAGGTTTAAAAGAAATCGAGTTTGTGGTCCTATTTTGGGTGATAGTTAATTAGATTCCTATTAGATTACTCAGAAAACATAATTTTTATCTCCAGTATATTAATTAGTGAAGAGTTATCTGTTGAATATAAATATATAATACGATTCTTATTTTTTTAAAGTTCTAATGGGTGAAAATTGAGTGTTTGATTAATAGTCATCAGAATGGAATCACTAATTTATTTTTTTCTAGTACTAAACCATTGTTAAGACCTATTTTGTAACAATAATATTAATTTATTTGTTCCAATGACTTGTACCCTTCATATTGTGGATTATAATTTAAAGGTATTTACTACGACTTTGTTTAGTATATTACTAGATCCCACTTGTATTAACTAGTTTTTTTCTACTTAACTTGCTACGCACCGTATATGTAGTGCGCCTGCCCAATAGGTAGTATAAATATGTAGAAATTTTTTAATAAGATTGACGAAAACACCTGTTTAATTGTTAATGTTGTGTGTTGATTTTTCATTGATAAGGGGACTTAGGTTTATGTAGTGGGAACCTAATTAGAAATGTTGTGTTTTGACTTGAGGGCTTCCCTATATCCTCTAGTTTTATGGATATTGATTAGTGGTTATGAATAAGCATATTCTATCTTATGCTCTGGATTCTTAGACAACAAAAATATTATATGAAAGAATAAACTAATACTTTAATGTGTTTGATTTTTCATGTGAACTAGATGGATAAGAGTTGGATGCAAGAAACAAATAGATTTTTGTGAAAATTATGTCTTGGGTGTTAGATCATTCATTCGATTTGCAAAGGCCGATATGGAGAATCAACGTGCAATGCTAGAGGATATTCTAGCTCGACAAGCGAAGTCCGATAAGTTGATTCAGTCATTGATCGCATCACGTTCCTCATCTTCCGAACAATGATAGTCTAGACATCATTTGACGTGACAAGAAGCTGTTTTTGGGTCACCATGAAGTTTTGACATTTGCAAATGGAATTGAAAACTTTTAAGTCCTTTAACTAGTTTAAGTTATTTTTTTGCATCGTGGATATTTGTCGTTTGTAAGGGGATGAAATGTGGGACTTCTACATCCTTTAACTAGTGTTTAGTTGACTTGACAATGTATGTGTATGTGACTTAATGTGAATTTTATTTATGATAATTTAGTTATTTTGTGAATTTTAACGAATGTGTTATTTTTAGATGGTAATTTGTTTAAATTTGGTGGTATACATTAATTTACCAAATTCAAAATAAAAAATATATATTTGGAAACATTCCTTTAGCAAAATAAATATTTTAGTAGTTAAATATGCAATTGATAAATAAAAGTGTGGCTTAAGATTTGATAGTTTATTATTGAAAAATTAATAATTAAGAATCATTCTTCAACAATTGAATTTCGTAGCCAATAGATCTTAAGGGAAGGTACAATTTTTGTATCTAACAGATTCTATATATAGAATTGGCAACGAAATGTAGACATTTAACAATGAGATGTTCAACAATTAGCTACAAAACAAATTGTAAATTTCGTAGCTAAAAGTTTCTAGAAGTAGTTTACATATAGAATTGGCAACGGAATTAAGATATTTAGCAACGAAATGTTGAACTTTTACCTACGAAAAAATTTGTAGAATAAATATGATAATTCTCAACGAAAATAATTTCGTGGCCAATGACCTAAACATTTGGCAACGAAAATTAATTTCGTGGCCAAATACATTTACCAACGGGCCTTTGGCCACGAACATGTTACGAAATAATTTTCGTTGCCAAAAACTATCAGCAACGAAATATGAACTTTTGGCTACGAAAAATTTCGCAATTAAATGTGTAATTTGTTGTATTGAAAGTAAGGGATGTGAATTTCAACTCATAGATTGAAGATCAATTAAGCATCAAGAGATTGGGGTTTGATTGTTCTTTTCTCATCTCATTTATTTTATGCCTATTGAATATTTATTTATTATGTTTGATACCATGTTAGGGTAAATCCCCTTTCAAGGGGTCGGGTAAAACCCTTATTTGATGTTATTTTATTTTAATTAGTTTAATTACTTGAAAAATCCCTTTGAGTGTTAATTTTGATCCCCCACCCTTATATTTACGCCTCGAGAGAGGGTAAATGATTTTCGAAAGAAAATCAAAATTCTAATTATAATACCCATTTTAGATTCGAAGTGGAGATAGGGGTTTCTAAAGTGGGGTATTATAACTTGAATTTCAACTCTAAAATTATTTTCTAAGATTTACATGAATTTTAATCAATCGATCCTAGCGGGTGATTAATTAAAAGGAGTGTAGATTTATTTTTCTAGGGTTGTAGGGTGTTAAACTTAATTTTTTAAAAGATTACTATTATAATTACACTTGCAACGAGAGTTGGTTTGTAATTTTGATATTAATTTGGGAGAATTCAAATAATTAAATTAATTAATTAAAATAACTAAAATTTGTGGTGTAATCCCACTCCTTGATTGTTCTCATAGTTATTTACCTCACTTATCTCTTATTTTTAGTTTAGACTTTAATTTTCATTTTAGTAAATTTCTAGTTAGTTGTTTTCATCTCACACTTTAATTTAGTTTAGTTTAAATCATCACCTCACCCTATTGTTTTAATATTCGAAAAAGTTAAAAAAAGTAGAAAACTGAAAAAGCACAAAAAGAAAATAAAAAGTGAATTACAATTGAATTTGTCTCTAGCTTACTCCCTAAAAAGTATACCCTTACTTACCTCTACACTTGAGATTGTATTATTTTGTAGGTATTTAAGGTTTTGACTAACTTGGCTTTCAACAACGACATACACCGAAAAGCTTAGTTATCATATGGCGCCGTTGCCGGGGAGATAAAAAAGTCAAGTTATCAAACATCATTCGAACGAGATTCAAATTCTCGTTCGAATGAAAAGTGATCTCGTTCGAACGATCGCTTCAGAAATTTAATATTTCAGGATTCTCCTTGTGTGTCGTCAATGTTTGGACTTGGATCTATGAGGTGTCAACCTATGGTGCCTCAGATCAATAAAAACATGTTTGGCATGTTTGGCCCATGGTTTAAAATCATTTTTAAGGTTTTTAGGGTTACTAAAGAGAGATAAATGGTGGGTTCTTCCCACCCATTTTTCATATCAGCCATATTCTCTCTCTCTCTCTCTCTCTCTCTCTCTTATTTTAAGACCACTTCTTCTTCCTCAAATTATTTCTACTATAGTTTCACCATACATACACCATTTCCACCCCATTTTCAAGCTTTATTATTCCTCTACAAGACTTTCTAAGGTAGAAGTTGGGTTGAGTGGAACTATTAGGAGAACTCAAGATAGCTTTGGGTATTTTTGAAAAGCTTTTGGAGTATTTTGGATTCTAAAGCTTCCATCCTCATCTTCTTCTTTATTCTCCTCTTCAAAACTTAAGTTATAGTTAACCATGCCTTAAGGTTTAAAGAGGATAATAAAGAAGAAGATGTAGCATGTTTAAGTCTTGAAAAAGTGGAGTTTTAAAGAAGATAAAGCCTAAATGGATTTTTCATGAATAAATGACATTTTAACCTTGAAATATGGAGAGAGAGAGCATGACAAATGTATGCTCATGATTAATATCTTGTTTTAGTTTCATATTTGAGGATTTTTAGGATTGAAATCCTCCCTAACATATGTAGAAACATGTAGTATGTTAGTAGAAGACATTTTAGGCTTGATAAATGATGTTAAAATGGGTTTTATGAGAAAATAATAAAGTGCGGAAAAACAACCCTAAAATTGTGTTATAAATATTGTTATGAATGAAAAAAAATAATATCTGAGGTTATATGTGATAATAGGGCAAGGTGGCAGACATTTTGCTAAAATGGTCTTTAAATGATTGAATGTATTTTATGTAGTGAGACTTAAAATAATGAAGCATGATTTTTTAACATAAAATCATAAAAGGATGATTTTGAAAGGATATGTTGATTTTTAATGCCATAATGGTTTAAATATGTTTTTTTACAAAATTATGACGAAGTAAGGGTAAAGTGATAATTTTGATAAAATTGAGGTTCCTAGTGGTTGGACTTCCTCGTTGGATCTTATCGGTCAATTTTTGTGAAAACGGATAAGGTATACAAAATGCCACGTTGATAAGATGAAATAGTAATACAAATTGTAGAAATGATATTAGCGGTAAAATGATAGAACAATGTGGACATTAGCAAAAATGTTAAAACAAATTAATATGGACTAAGATGACACCATAATAATTAAGAAGGGCCCAGAGCCCTAGAGTGAAACACCCAAAATCATTGGCCAAAATATATGGTATCATAGCCGACAGTGTGGAGCCCATTAAGGCATGCGAATATTGAAAGATTCCAAAAAAATATATTGGAAAAGGAAATGATTATGGTTGTACTCGAAAATGTAAATAAGACAACCTAGTGACATGGGATAAAAAGGAGGCTAAGGAATAAAATATGGTTAATTAGTCTCTAGACACGATAAAGTGTGGCATGAAATGAATAAGTGTGAGTGTCAGTTCACCACTCGTGTGCATGTATATTAGTTGCATTAATACTAGATATATTGTTTAACATTTTTGAATTTTTTTAAAATACTTGTCATATGCATAGTATTTTGTAGAAAACATATAGCTTAGTATTACCCGCCCTCCAGAACAGTCGCTCACCCTTGTTTTTTATGCAAAAAAAAAACACCCCACCCCAGGTACATCTAATAGGGACGCCGGGCAGGACGCGAGTAAGGCCCCAGAGGGCAGTCAACGTCGTTAGTGGCTCTATACTTTTATTTAAATTATCTTTTGAAACATTAGTAATTTGGGACACTTAAACATTTTATTCGGTCCTTTGGCCATATGTTGTAATAATACGGGATGATTATGGTTTATTCCTTATTTAATTACTATTGTGGACTAAATCGTTTTTTCATTAATAAACCTTGTAAAATAATGTAATTACCTGAAGTGGTCTCTTCTTTTCTCTAATTAAAATGGGCGATTTAGTCTCTAATAAATAGTGCAATGAAATGTTTTTCCTTAAATAATAAAATTGGACTTTCCCCCTCCCCCTTTAACTCCTTGGTTCGGTGCAGGTTGACCCAACGGTGACCCAAACTCGGGTCTGGGCGTTACAAGTTAAGTTTCTCTTCAAGACTTCTAATTATTTAAGGGTGGAATTTCAAATAATGTATATCCTTTCGGGAACACCTTCAATACAAATGATTGATTTCAATACTTGTTTTTAGTTTAGGGTAATTTTCACATTTCTATCATTTTCCCCTACAATAAGATTGTATTCTTAGCTTTATATTTTGAAAATTCCAAAAAGAATTTCTTTTCTTTTTAAAAAATTTTCAATTTTGTTGTACACCATATTGATGCGCATTTAAGATGTTCGAGTCACAATTTCATTCCATCCATTAACGTGACTTAATCATGGTGTCATGATACTTGGATTCATTTTTTTGTGCTCAATAATGCATGTTTAGCATTTCGTTGTTCATTGTAGATTATTTCATTCATGCTAGCACTATAAGAAAACTCTTGTTTGTGGCATTTATAAGAAGTACCGAGAAAAAAAATTGACATTTATTTTTAAATGGAGAAAATTTACGGGACTTGCATACAAATACCATAAATTTGTGATACTTTTTAACAAATGCCAAAAAATATCCCGTAAATATACGATATTTTACTACAAATGCAGGGAAATTTATAATCAAATTGTTTTTACAATTTTTAGTTTCGCGGGATGTTTAGTGGATTTTTTTTTGTTTTTTTATACGGTTTTGTATCCCCGCTCTCATCAATGAGCTCAATTTCACCCGAATCTTTGATTGCATTGAGGATGATTTTACATGTGAAGTTTTAAAAGTCACCCTTAAAATAGTGATTGCAAACGTTTGCAGTTTCTTTGTCATTTTGTGAGCTTTCCTGAGGCATCATAATATTTACCTTTTGAGTCTCAATTCACGGTCATATAATTTGTCAAATTTAGGGTATATCCTCCCCACCCCTAAATATATAAATAAAAGTAAAAGGAAATATTCATACATATGTATAATATATTTATTCTACCATCTCTCTGCTTTGGTCTTTTGTTCTACATCATCTTCGTCATTTTAATCTTGGCTTATTAATTTAATAAAATTTTATTTGCTTAGTAGGTACTCAACAAGTCTCTCTGATAACTTGTCAGGTCAATCTAGAATGCCTTGGATATGTTTTTGACACTTATGGCATTATTTACCCTGATAGTGTGGTGAGAATATATTCCCACACAACCATATGATTAATGGGTTAGGAGTTATTGGCTGGGGAATTGGAGGTATTGAAGCAGAAGAAACAATGCTTGTCCAGGTATATTTTTCATGATGGTGCCCTTCCTTTACATTCTTGAGTTGTGCATCTCATCCTTTTCAATTTTTAAATGTAATGCAGCGGCAAGATTGGTCATACATGTTAGTACATTTGAATACGAGATTTCTTGCACATATTGTAGCTAATATTAAGATTTTTAACTCCATTACAATGTTTTCTTAAGGTCGAATGTATTAATAGTGTAATACCTAAGAACTATAGATTGTATGAGTGTATCTCCCTGCTTTCAGTGTGATTAATGAGACTCGAGATTTTTCCAATTTCCCTCCTACCCTAGTGAAGTCTTTCATTCTCCATAGACTGTAATGTAATGTCATTTTATTTTAGTACTCCTTTGCTTTGATCTTATAGTTGTGTTCAACATAAAACTTGTCTTGTTCTTATTATGTTTTGGTTTTTTTAGTTACCCCATCCTCGTGTGATAATAGGAAGGGTTATTTTAAATATTGGCCCCATCACTAGGGGAATAAGAAATTAAATGCCTCGATGATAATTAGACTGACCAACTCTTTTGTGGGTTATTCGGGGTTGGGGGATTTTAAGTCTAATTATTATGAAAACAAGGGGGTATATTTATTCAAAATTGTAAAATATAATATGGTGGAACTTAAGAAAGACACCCCCACCCCACCCCCCAGCAGATTGGCTATGCTTATCTTCTAGTATGGTCACGAATAGAAGTATTGCGTGTTGAGTTATATATGTATTTATGCCACAGAAGAATTATAATGAAAACAAGGCCCCTACCGAAGATTTTTGTACTTTTAAGTCCTCAACTAACCCCTTATCCATGTTGGAAGATTATGACATGTGGATGGCCGAGCCGGGATCTATCAAGGATCACCGTCAAGGACTCCTTCATGGCATGGGGTTATTGAACAACAAGGATCTTGCAAAATTCACCATCTCGAAATTTAACATAATTTTCTCTGATAAACTCTTCGGTCCACATACGACCAATATTGAATCTTCTTCCCCCACAGAAGAATTAAAACAATCTCCCTCGCCATCGCGATTGCCATTGTCAACACCATCGCCCTTACTGACTATCATGCTCATTCGATCGAGATCCGATGGTGACATAGAGTCATATTCGGTGAACACCAAAAGAAGGAAAGAACTAATCGGCGTTATATCAAAACATCCTCTAACTAGAAGGTCATCGTCGTCGGCCTTATTAAGATCGTATATCGGCATATATCAATTTGGAAACTCCAAGCGAAAACAATAACCCATGCATGTAGGAGAAAAAACAGAATAAAATTTTAGTTCTTTATGAATCATGCAAGGAAATTATTGATAGATGCTACAAGTAAATGCATAGTTCAAATTAACCAAGGTTTAAGTTTGGTAAAACAAAAACAAAAACAAAAAAAGGTATGATTGATCTATCATCTCCCCGATTGCCTCCCAGTTGAATGATGACAATTATTACTGGCTAAACCTTGTTGAAATGGTACTTGGAATGTGGACTATGTTTAATAAGTGGACGGTCGCATATAGATTTATATTCTCATACTATCACAAAGATACAGAATTCTGTAAATAAGCTATTCTAGCATTGTGATCATCAAATATTCCATTTTTGTCAAATTCACTTATATAACATTCCATATGTGGTTCATATTACAAGAGTATACAAGGAGAAGGAGCATCTTGAAGTTGAGTTTCTGGTAAATTAATGTTCCTTTGCTTCTATCCCTGTGATAGTATTCCTTTAATGAGCATTATGATAAATTTCTAGGTTATCCCTACACCTCTTCAACATGCTTTTTCCCCTTGTATACTAGAAGATAAGCATAACCAATACGATTGGGGGGGGGGGGGGGGGGGTCTTTCTTAAGTTACCACATCGAGTATGAGACATGCTCATTTAAGGGAATCATCCCTTGAATGAGCATGTCTCATACTCGATGTGGTAATCTTACGATTCTTATCACTCGGTACTAATATAATAGACGTTCCGCACATGGTAACCATAATTATGGAAAGTTGTAGGCCATATACATGTTAGTAAATACAATGCTCATATATATGTTGTTATCATATAGTTAACCCCTAACTTAATGAACCATAAGTGTAATAACCCTAATACAATCTTCAGTCTTTGTGCTGATTCTCAGTTTAAGCATTTAATCTCTTCGGCTTATTCATTTTCTACCACCCACCACCCAACTCCATATAACCTACTGTCGGACTAAACTCACTACGTGTTATAGAAACTAAAATATCGGCTCAGGTACCTAATTGTAACACCCCTACTTATAGTCACTTCTAATTATATTTATCAGACATGGTTATATACTTACCTCACATAATTTTGAGTAAATGTAATCCACGCAATCCAGCTCATTATGCAACTGTAACCTCTTGCGGCAATATTACATAAATACTAATGGTTGGGTATTCCTGTCACGCCTTTTACATATGGTGGACCATAATAAGAGAGAGGCACACAATGTGATGAGTCTAGAGTACGTGGTGCAATTTTTGTCTGATACGCGATACATTGAAGGTATGCTTAATTATGTTGTTTCGATTCACGGTTTGCTTGAATATTTTATCTCTTTGGTACCACATAATATTTGTTCATAGTACATTGTGAATACTATGAAAATTGTGTATCCACACATATATAGCACATCTAAACCCAATGTTTAAAGTAGGAGGTTGGATCGAGACAATTTGTGAAGGGTAAGGAGAGAGAGAAAAAATTATGCCCTAAGACCTTTGATTCATCAAATTAAAGGGGATTTTAAATAAAATTTAGTGGGCGCTCTATAAAAAATATGTTCAAACACGACAGTTTGCAAGAGATATTTGAAAACGTTGATTAATCCACAGAAGTTAATGAACTGAAATATATTTTCATAAGGAGTTATTGAGAAATAAGTAAGGAGTACCCGGAGCCCTGGTGTAAGGCCAAAGACCACTGTGCATAGGGAGAAATGGTTGCACCATTTATTGTGATAAATGAAATTTGGTTACTCGAATATAAAAAAGGAAAAAATGTGTAAAGATGGATGGTAAACTTGTCCTTAAGGCAAAGAATTAAAGAAATATGGTTTTCACTGTTTGAGTTAAATATTAGTCTAAAGTCTTATTATTACTATTTTGAATTAATAGGCGATTAAAGGTCAACTTGTTATGGTTCTATTAACAATTTTGTTATAAGCTATTGGATGCTCAATTGGGCACTTATTGCCAATTCATGTAAAAATATGGTTGTATATATTTTGAACGATATTGTGTGTGCTCACCTAAGTGTTCGTTTCTCATACTTATTCTGCATTGTCAGGCTGCTCGACAATGACAAGGACTATAGGTCGGTCAAGATTCAACGAGGTATAATTGGGAATCGATAATCATAATTCATTTACATTTATATTATATTAATTTGTATATATAAGTAAATAGTTTTATATCTTGTCATTGGTAAAATGTTAAAATAGACTAGAAATATTAACTAGAGTTGATCACATTTTACACTTTCACTTGTTAACGCGATCAATGTGGTCAACCCATGGCGGCCCAATATTTAGATAGGGTCTTTACAAAGAGAGTATTAACATTAGCTCTAACCCCAAACTCACTTCTGGGATATTAAACATTATCGTGTAACATGCACAAGCTATATATATACCTCGTAACCTACATAGGTATATTCATATATCTCAATGTATACATGCTTACTCATAACATCACAACTCATATAGATCACATTACATATGAATATTTATAGTAAATATCTATCATCCTCTACCAAAACTCATTTCTAATACCAAACACCCATTTTCCGAATCGTTGCATATATACACATCATACATTTCAAGTATTTAATACACTTGCATAATACAATATCATGATATCAAGAACACATTTTACAACACCATATTTATAAATTATTATCAAGTACTCAGTATGGAAACATAATGGAACTAACCCAAGAAGTGGCATACTAACTATAAGGTAGAAAGTGATTGTTACTCTTCTGAGAATGAGTCAATTTTATAGATAAAACTTACTTTATTTTTAAGTTTCAAGTGCACAAACATCACCCAAGCTTGACTAGCAGATTAATATTTTAAGTACTTAGTCTCATCTTATCTTACCCACAACCATCTAGAATCTAAACATAAAAATAATATATATTTCATGAAACCTCATGTCCAATATTCTCTCAACTTCCCGTTGAGGTTCCAAAATACACAAATGTCCTTATGGACTTTTCCCAGAATCATCGTATGTTTGCGAATATTTAAAAAATTCAACACTCATACTTTAGCTATGAACTTTGTACCACTTACACTACACATATTAAGGAAATTACCATTACACTCCATTACCCTATACTAATTAAAGGACTGAGTGCCTAAGAAGATAAAAATGACAATAGTGAAATTAATAGAGTTGACATAAACAACAAGCTTAGACTCTCCCTAACCCTGCCCGAAATATAAATGTGCACAAACTTATAAATTCATAAAGTAAAGCTTAACCTCACTACACCAAATCAGCCGAATTGTCATGGACATTGACCTTGACAAGTTCAACTTGTCAAGGTCAAGGACAGTGACAATTCTGGGCGAGACAACTTTTTTTATCACGGTTAATGACCGTGATAAGTTCGTTAGAATTGTTAGGGTCATGTCACGGTCGTTGACCATGACAAGTTTTGTCACGGTCATAAACTGTGACAAATCCGTGACATTTAATACAAAATTGTCATGGTCATTGTCCGTGACAACTTTCTTTGTCACGGACTTGTCACGATCAATGACCGTGACAATTCTGGGCAGAATTGAAAAAAAAACTGCTGGGCAATATGGCCACTGCCACTGCCCAGCAGTATATTTGTACATGTTATAGCAACGTTGTACCTGTTCAAACATCATATATCCAAATAAACTAGAGATAATGCAAATATACATTCAAAATAGAAACAATATGCATCAGGATATAATCCAAATATAATTCAAATGTACCAACATAAAAAAAATTCAAATGTACCAACTTAAAAATAATACAATTCAATTCAAATAATGTCACTACATGTCTTGGGTAAGGTTAAATCTTAGGAGATGAGTAGGCCACACGATATACGAATTGACACACCCATTGATATACATCGTGCCGCATTGTTCGTGAAATCACAACGGGGAGTTCTCCTTCCCGGGTATCACATGCATGACGAGAACCTTGGACTCGATGTCTTGAAGCTCACGTCCATAAAATAGTCCACTCTGGACGATATTAGGGTCCCTCAACCTCCGCCCTATCCGCTGGCCATCAAATATGTCCAGTATAAACACGCTCGGCCAACCAAGTGTCGACATCGGCCGGTCAAAGGGAGCCAAATAGGGAAGTGGATCATCAAAGTCCGCACGTGTCGGTGATGAAGCAGCGAGGTCCATATCCTCGTCATCCCGCACCTCGTCCTCCCCCACCTCCTCCCCCACCCCACCTTCTCCTTCCCTTTACCCTTTCGTTTTCCGTCTCCCAACGAATGATTCATGAATGAGAGCATCTCTTGGACCGTCGCCTCCAAACGGGACAACTTTGCATCATGCGAGTCCATCGTTCGAGCCAACCCGATGTCGCTCGTCTCCAATCCGATGATCCTATATTTGGCCACCCACGTGCTCACCCCCTTGTCCTCCCCTTGCGATCAGAGACAAACTCTTGGCTGAGTGCGTCTGTGGACAAAGATGCCTTGTTGGCATCAGACTGCGACTCATGCACTTCCTTAAGCTTTGCCTGAAATGACAAAAAGCACATGATTAGTAAAATAAGTAAATTAAAAAATTATAACGTAATTAACAAAAAGTAAACTGTCGGATTACTTACAATCGTGGCCGCGACACTCGTGGACACCTCCTTATCCTTCCCCTTCTTTATCCGAAGAGCCACATAAGTATTGAGCCTATGTGGCCTACCCCCAGGGCCACTCCCTGTCCCCTATTATTAAATAAAGTAAAATTAGTATCGGCCCCGCAAAGGAAAATAATGCAGAATAATATATTTCTGTAGTTATAGAAAAATTAAATCTTACCATCATACTATGCTCCACCTCGGCGTAAGACGTCCGACCGAAGTAGTGCAGGTCCATCTTTTGTTCCCGGTTTTCCCTTCCTGATTTGCGAGATGCCAATTGTCGCTCCCCGATCTCATTGTCAACGAACTTTTGCCACTATGTCAATGAGATCGGCTCCTTCGGCGGGATGGATTCACGCCTTTGGATAATGGACTCTCGTGTCTTCCCAAAGCACCCGATCCGCATATTTTTCTTCCACGTCTTGTGTTGCTCCCTCAACTGCCCCAAGACGGAATCGCGTAGCTTTGGATCTAGGTTGAATTGTTCCTGTCCAACAAATACAATGTTAGTTGCAAGTAAATATAAATATAAAATCAAATTGAAATCGAAATTCAAATATTCATATGAATATAATAATAAATATAAATATAAATATAAATACATTACCTGTAGTGCCACCCAAACAGCTAACTTGAGCTCATATGGAACCTCCTTCCAACTAATGTACCCCGGGTCGATGATATTCTTTACTAGCTCGAGGGATCTCGTTAATAGCCCCGACTTGTTCTCGACGGCCATCCCCAATTTGCCATATTTGGGGAGCCTAGGGGCCGAGGAGCCCTCGTAGCCTCCGCTACCACCGAGCCCAAACGACATCATCATAACAACCATCATCATCCTCGCCTTAATACCTGAAGGTGACATTTGCTGTAAAAAAATATTATTAGTACATATCAAAAGGAATTAAAAGAAGGCATGCAAATATGTACAATTACTACAAATAAAAATGAATTGTTACTGTCAAACACCACACACACACACCCGCACACATTCACACACACACGCAGCCCCTACCCTACCCCACCAACCACCCACCCATCCCTGCCCCCTCCCCCCCTCACACCCTGCCCCACCCCCTTCCCCCACCCTTCCCCACCCTCACCCACCCACCACACACGCACACACACACATGTAATTTTAAGTATTTTTCATTTAATTGTCATACTATATATATATATATTGTTCGATATACAAACTAATTTTCAAAAAAAGTTATGGACAATAATCCAGTAGTCATGCCACTTTTAAAACTAACCAACCCAACATCGATTCACTATAATCTAACAACAATGTCAACAACAAATGTGTATCCCGTACTCCTTCTAATTAATCTACTCAATTAATTATTTTCATCAATTAAACTAACAATTAAAGTATACAATTATTAATTACTAATTTAAAATGAGGGGCAATCCTATTTTCATAATTAATCATATATTAATTTACTAATTTACAATGAGGGGCAATCATATATTAAGTTACTAAAAAAATAATAACCAATAAATTCGTTTACAAGGGACATTACGCACAAACACGCACACTACACACACATATACACACATGCGCACATACACACACACCGGTGCACATTCACACACACACACACACACACACACACCCCACCCCTACCCCACCATCCCACCACCCATCCCTGCCCCTCCACCTTCCCCCTTCCCCCACCCTGCCCCACCACCTTCCCCCACCACACACACACACACACCCCACTACACACACATGCACACACACACAAACAGCCCCCATCCCTCCCCCCCACCCTGCCCCACCCACTACGCACGTACACCCACATACACACACACACGCGCGCGCGCATATGTAATTTCAAGCATGTTTATATCATACTATATATATATATTGTTCGATATATAAAGTAATTTAAAAAAAAAAATTGAAAAATCCCATCCCCATATGGACAATAATCCAATGTTCATGCCACTTTTAAAACTAACCAACGCAACATCGATCCACTATAATCCAACAGCAATATCAACAACAAATGTGTATCCCGTACTCCTTACAATTCATCTACTCAATTGATTATTTTCATCAATTAAACTAATAATTAAAGTATACAATTATTAATTTATTAATTTACAATGAGGGGCAATCCTACTTTCATAATTAATTATATATTAATTTACGAATTTACAATGAGGGACAATCATATATTAATTTACTAAAAAAAATTAATAACCAATCAATTCATTTACAAGAGACATTACGCACATACACGCACACTACACACGCGCACATACACACACACACATGCAACCCCCCATCCCTACCCCACCACAAACCCACCCATCCCTGCCCCCTCCCCCAACCCTGCACCACCCCCTTCCCCCTCCCCCACCCTGCCCCACCCCCTTCCCCCACCACACACACACACACACACACAACACTACACACACGCACACACACTACACACACACACACACAACAGCCCCCCCACTCCCTTCCCCCACCTTGCCCCACCACCTCCCCACCCCCACCCACCACACACATACACACACACACACACACATATATACACACACACACACACATATATACACACACATATATATATATATATATAAATGGAAGAGAGAGAGAGAGAGAGTAACCTGAAAGTAGAGAGAGAGAGAGAGAGAGAAGGAGGGAAGAATCGACGGGGGGAAAAAAGAAGGGAAAAGGGTTTTTTACTAAGACATTTGTCACGGACGTGTCACGGTCGTTGACCGTGACAATATTATAAGGATTGTCACGGTCATTGACCGTGACAAGTACAGTTATCACGGCATTGTCACGGTGAATGACCGTGACAAGTCTTTGTCACGGACTTGTCACGGTCAATGACTGATATGCCCCAAGTGTCACCTCGGCTCAGAAACTACAACCCCGGCCAAGACATTACCGAGGTTGGAAATGCCTTGGATCAGTGACAATAGGCCTCAACCCTAGTAAGGTCGGCCCTGGCCGACACCACTACAAACCTCATCAAGGGGAAACTGCATGAATCATGGGGGTCAGAAGTTCGTCAGTTCACTCGGGGATGACAACCTCGGCCAGGGGTAGGCCGAGGTTACAAGGAGACTTACCTCTACCAAGGTCAACCCCATCAGTGAATCGACCAATGTTCCAAGCACATTCCAACTTAACCTCGGCCCAGGCCAACCATAACACCTTACCTCGGCTTCACTTAAGCTGAGACCATTATGGCTCATCTCGGATTGGATGGGCAGCTAAACCTTACCAACCTCGGATTCTTCCAGGCCGAGGTCATGACCAAGCAAGGAGGCCGAGCACTTATTAACATATGTGTGGACAAGGACACGTGGACACAAATCAGTTATAACAAATCATTCCCCCCACGTGGGGGGAATATTTCATCATCATTCTCTATATGTGACAGGGACAGATGTCTTCATCAAATTGGCTAAATCAATACACACATGCTCATTGCATGCATAGGGGGTACCTTACACCCCCTAGGTACTATATATAGAGGTCATCTTCTACCTTGCAAAGGACCCCGAAATTAACAACCCTAGCTGAAACTCTGTCTAAACACACAGTAGAGAGAGAAAGCTAGAGAGATTGTAACTATGGCCATTAGAGCCCTCATATAGTGATACATATCATACACTTGCACAGTGGATGTAGGTCTAATTGGCTGAACCACTTATATTCCGGTGTGAATCCTCTTCTCCTCACCTCCTTCTACTATATGTATATATACCCTTATGCTGCCATTGTTAACATTGTATTGAGCTCACAAACACCTTGAAGGGTAGTGCTGTTTCCAGCATCATCATTTTGGCGCCGTCTATGGGAACGAGAAGCTATCTCTTCCTCTTTTTCTGCTTAACCTCACCAGAGACTCTGGTGGTGAACCAGGTCTCCCCCCTAGCGCGGAGCTGTTTCACCATTGAAAGAGGTCCTGTAAGGTATTAAGCTCATTTACTACACCACCTCTTTTGTGCTAGCATATGGCACCAGAGGTACCACCGCCTCTTCCGCCGCCTGGGGCGGGAGGAACTAGTTCCATCCAGTCACCGCCTCAGTCCTAAATGGCGGAGGTAGCTGCAGCCTTGAGGTCTTTTGCTGCAACGCAACAAGCTATGCAGGAGCAATTTGCACAGCTCAGCCAAACTATGATGAGGCCACCTGGAGTTTCACCGGAAATGATCGCTCCGGTGGATGTTCAGCCTCATCTTGATGGAAGGGGACCACCCCAGGCACCAATGAAGGACCAACTTGCCCCCCAGCGGAGGAGGGATGTTGCTGACCCTAGGCGCTTATGCCTGGGGAGGCAAGGCAACCCTTGCCCAGAGGACAGGTATGACGATCTGGAGGCAAAAGAGGTCCCAAAAGAATGTTGGGAGCCGTATGAGGTTTCGAATAATACTGTACGTCCTCTTCAGCAGATCCGAGGCCGTTGCGGCCGAAGAGGTGAAGAGGCCCAACAACGAGGATCAGCTTTTGATCGATTGAGCAGAGGGTCATCCTTTGAGAGGTTGGGCCCAGTAAATGACCTAAGACAGAGATTATTAAGGTCAAGGAGTGCAGCCGACTCGCAAAGAGGCGATGAGCAACGTCGGCCCCACCAAGGCCGACCTCATGCAGGAAGAGGTCAACAACCGACGCTGCGCTGCGACTGGAAAACCCTCAGTTCATCCCTTGGAGGTGGCTGGGGACAACCTAGGCCATGCTGATGGTAGGAGACCATGGAATGACTCTATCCAACGTCTTGAGGGGAAGATAGGAGACCTCATTAAAAGCCGAGACCCATTGCAAATAGGTTTTTCGGAAGGCTCCCCCTTTGTGGCAAGGATAGTGAGCTTCCCGACCCCTGCTAAGTTCAAGCCACCCGTGGTGTCTCCCAAGTATGACGATAGCACGAACCCTGTACATCACATTGAGATGTATCAGTCAGCGGCGGACATCTACTCGATACCTGATGAGATGAAATGTAGAGCCTTATTCGGGACTTTGATAGGAGCAGCACACAGCTGGTTCACTTCTCTTCCGAAGAATTCAATTGAGAACTTTAAGGGCTTGGCTGAACGATTCATTCACAACTTCTGCTTTGGGGTAAGACCTCAAAAGAAGACCACTCATCTACTGTATGCCAAGCAAGGCAAGGACGAGAGCCTAAGAGACTACATCACCAGGTTCAACAAAGAAAAACTTGAGGTTGAAGACTACGAAGAGAATATAGCCATGACCGCCCTCATAGGAGGTCTTCAGAAAGGGAAGTTATTATGAAAACTCGCGGAAGACCCTCCAAGGTCTATGGCCGAGCTATTAGAAACTGCGGGAAAAGTCATGAATGCCAAAGAGGCAATGGCCACCAAGTATGAGGATGAGAACCGCGGTACTAGCAGGAAGTCCCAAAGAAAGAAAGATAGAAAGAAGAGGTCACCCGATGATAAGTTCGCTCACTATACTCCTCTAACCGTGAGCTATGAGCATATCCTCAACGAGATCAAGAATGACAGGACTCTAAGATGGCCAGAGAAACTAAAGGCCCCTCCACATAAGAGGAACAAAAGCTTGTGGTGTGAGTTCCACCAGGACCATGGCCATGTTACACACAGATGCTTCGCCCTGAAGGATGAGATTGAAAAGATGTTAAAGTCCGGAAAGATGAGGAAGTATGTTGATGGCAAGGCTCTTAAAGGGGGAAGAGATGACCCTAAGAAGAGGAGAAACGACAGATGCCATGATGATGCCCCAGCTAGAAGAGATAATGATTCAGAAGGTGATGATGAAGACGATCCAGACCTTCCACCAAAAGATGACAACACCCCGGTGAAGAGGGTTGGCATGATCTCCTTTGGTGTTGACACCATTTGCGGAGGACTTATGGGAGGTGGCTCTGAAGTGGCTGGCAGGAAAGCTCATGTGGCAGAGGCCAAGTCAGTGGCCAAACTTGAAGTTGTAAATCTAACGTCTTCCGATGTAGCGCAGAAGAGAAAGAAGGTAAACATGGACACCCTTATAGTTAGGTTCTCCCGACTCGAATTCAAAGGTATCTTAGCCCCGCATGATGACCCTTTAGTAATAACAACAAGGGTGCATGGATGCGAGGTGCAGAGGATCCTCGTGGACGGGGGGAGTTCAGCAGACGTAATGTTTTGGCCTTGCTTCAAGAGCCTGGGCCTCAGCAGAGCAAGACTGGTACCCTATCAACATCCTTTAATGGGCTTCAGCGGCGAAAAGGTACACCCATTGGGCATGTATGAATTGGACGTACGGATGGGTGACGAGTGGCTGAGGTTGACCCGAAAGATAAATTTTTTCGTGATGGAAGAAAACGTCTTCTCGGCCTATAACCTCATTATAGGAAGAGTGGCCCTTAAGGAGTTCGAAGTCGTGCCGTCAACGTTTCACCAAATGCTAAAATTTTCGACCCCCTATGGGGTAGGGGAAGTGCAAGGTGACCAGACCATAGCACGAGAATGTTACTTCAACTCATTCGAAGAGAGAGAGGCCCATAAGAGGGCAACTACCACTTATAGCATTGATACACTTGAGCCAAGAGATGAAACAAAGTTGAAGAAGGGAGAGGTCGCGGAAGAGGTAGAATCCATCGTCCTCAATGAGGATGAACCGAAAAAAACCATCTAAGTCGGCAAAGCCTTAAAAGAAGAAATCAAGGAAGAACTGATAAAATTCCTCAGGAAGAGATAGAGTGTCTTCGCTTGGAGTTACGCGAACATGCCCCACATCAACCCTGAGGTTATGAGTCACAAGCTCAACGTGACCAAAGATGTCAGGCCTATCAAACAAAGACGAAGAGTTTACTTAGGGAGAAGTACGATGTCATCCGAGAAGAAGTCAAAAAACTGGAAGAGGATGATTTTAGTAGAGAAGTCATATATCCGGAGTGGCTATCAAATGTAGTCATCGTGCCCAAGGTCAATGGAAAGTGGAGAATGTGCGTTGATTTCACTGACCCGAACAAGTCTTGCCCAAAAGATAGCTGCCCCTTACCCAGGATAGATCAGATGGTAGATGTTACTGCAGGGCATGAGCTCATGAGCTTCATGGACGCGTATTCAGGTTACAATAAGATCTTCATGGACGCGAAAGACTCGGAGAAGACAACCTTCATTATCGATAAAGGGACGTACTGCTATAAAGTGATGCCCTTCGGTCTGAAAAATGCGAGGGTAACATACCAACGTCTTGTGAATAAGATGTTCGAAGATCAAATAGGTAAGACTATGGAGGTGTATGTAGACGACATGCTAACGAAGAGCTTGAAGGCCTGCACTCATGTGGCAGATCTTGAAAAGACCTTCGATACTATGGATTTGTACGGAATGAAACTCATCCCCGTGAAGTGTGTCTTCGGGGTAGGAGCTGGGAAGTTTCTTGGATTTATCGTCAATCAAATAGGAATCGAAGCAAACCCTGAGAAAATCAAGGCTTTGCTTGATATGAAGACACTGAGGAGTATCAAGGATGTCCAAAGACTCACGGGGAGAGTGGCCGCACTCAACAGGTTTGTCTCCAGAGCAACGGATAAGTGTCTTTAATTCTTCAAAGTGCTTAGAAAGGCCTTCCAGTGGGACGAAGAGTGTAAAGAAGCTTTTAACTAACTCAAGTCCTACCTTGGGTCTCCCTTGTTGTTATCTCGGCCCATAATAGGAGAGAAATTGTATGTGTATATAGCAGTCTCTGAATCGACTATCAGTGCAGCCATAGTGCGGGAAGACGTTGGAATCCAAAGTCCTGTGTATTTCAACAGTAAAGCGCTTCAAGGGTCAGAACAAAATTACCCTCGTATGGAAAAGTTAGCCTATGCCCTGATACATGCCTCAAGGAAGATGAAGCCCTACTTCCAAGCCCATTCCATGGTCGTCCTCATCGATTCCCCACTAAGGCGGGTTCTATATAAACCTGAGAAGTCTGGAAGATTGATGACCTGCGACATTGAGTTGGGGGAGTATGACCTTACCTACCAACCTAGGGAAGCCATCAAAGGGCAGACTCTCGCAGACTTTGTTACTGAGTTCACATGGGAAGAGGCCGAGGAAGAAAATGACCAAGTGGGTGCTGAAGGGTCAAACAACAATGTCTTTCGAGAACAGGAAGAGGTCGCACCAAACGTCTTCCGAAACCAGGAAGAGGTCATATCTAAAAAGATCAGAAGCTGAATAGCGGATAACAAGGAGGATCGATACCTCTTCAAGCAAGGAATCGTGTCAGAAGGGGCCTTCTCATCGAATACAGACATTTGGAATCTCTGCGTTGATGGTTCTTCCTACGACAGTGGAAGTGGTGCGGGGCTGATACTTTCAGCTCTAGACGGTGCCAACATTGAATACGCGCTGAGATTCAACTTCAAGGCATCTAATAACGAGTCAGAATATGAGGCCATGATAGCAGGCCTCTCATTGGCAAGGACTCTAGGTGTAAGACGACTCCTACTTCATAACGATTCAAGGTTAGTTATCAACCAAGTATTGGGAGTCTACGAGGCCAAAGATAAAAGAATGGCTAAGTATCCGAAGAGGGTGAGAATTATGTTAGAATATTTCGAAGAGACAAAACTGAAGAGAGTACCTCGACAAAATAACAGCCACGTAAATGCATTGGTAAGGTTGGCCTCGGCGACGAAGACAGACATTAGAAGGACAGTTCCGGTCGAGGTCTTAGCGAAGGTGACCATTGAGGAAGAAGAAGTATCCAACCCTTATCTCAATTTGAACCTAGGGGACTTATGGATGGACCCCCTCATCAGATACATCAAAGAGGGAGAGCTATCAGAGTCCATATTAGAGAGGAGGAAGTTAAGATATAAGGCTGCCAAGTTCTCCGTAATAGGAGACGTCCTATATTAGAAGGGATTTTTGTTGCCTCTCCTTAGGTGTGTACATCCTACCGAAGTTCCACGCATCTTACAGAAAGTTCATGAGGGTTCTTGCTCTAGTCACATAGGGGGAAGACCCTTGGCCAAGAGGATTATTACACATGGATATTGGTGGCCAACCTTGGCCAAAGATGCTACAGCTTATGTGAAGAGGTGCGATAAATGTTAGAGATTCTCCACTATTCCTCATCAACCTCATCAACCTATGACATCAATCACCTCTCCATGGCCATTTACAGTATGGGGAATTGACTTGGTAGGACCCCTACTAAGAGCTGCCAATAATTACCGATTTCTGATAGTTGCCATTGACTACTTCTCAAAGTGGGTGGAGGCAGAGCCGATGATTACGATCACATAACATAAGACCTTCCAATTTATTTGGAAGAACATCATATGCAGACATGGCCTCCCAAACACACTCATCTCGGATAATGGAACCCAGTTCAAGAACTTCTCTTTAGAAAAGTATTGCGAAAGAGTGGGGATAAAGCAGTTCTTCTCATCTCCTGGCCGACCTCAGGCAAACGGTCATACGAAAGTCACAAATAGGACAATCCTCGATGGAATCAAGAAGAGGTTAGAAGAAGTGAAGGGGAGATGGACTAAAGAGGTCTACGCTATGTTATGGGCCTACGGAACCACGACAAGGACACCAACAGGAGAAACCCTGTTCATGCTAGCACATGGCTCAGAGGCCGTCATACCAACAAAAGTGGGGCTTCCAACTCATAGGGTTCAGACCTATGACCCTGATAAAAATGGGAAAGAGAGGAGACTAGACCTAAATTTGATTAAAGAGAGAAGGGAAGACGCAGAAATCAGACAAGCAGCTTACCAACAGAGAGTAGCAAAATTCTACAATCAAAGGGTGAAGTCACGACCCATCGTCCTGGGAGACTTAGTACTGAAGAAGACCTTACAGAAAATAAACAAGCTCCACCCAAACTGGCATGGTCCCTAAAAAGTGACATAAGAGGTTATGCCCGGGACCTACAGGCTAGAAAACTGTGAAGGAGAACCTTTCGCTAACCCCTGGAATGCTGATCACCTAAAGAAGTATTACATATGATGTTGCAAAAAGTTATGTAAACGTACCATCTTATGACGAGGTTATTAATAAAAGATCAGTTTCCATGTCGATTCTTGTTTCATTTTACTCTAATGATAGAAAATGTGAGGGTAACATCTTAGTTGACGACCTCAGACCCTTATAACATCATTAAGTGGTGACAAGGTCTGAGGTCAGACACCATACTTGGATGACCTCAGACCCATAACATCATTAATTTAGTGAAATTAATTATGAGGATAACATCATAGTTGATGACCTCAAACCCTTATAACATCATTAAGTGGTGACAAGGTCTGAGGTCAGACACCGTACTTGGATGGCCTTAGACCCTTAACATCATTAACTTGGTGAAATTAATTATGAGGATAACATCTTAGTTGATGACCTCAGACCTTTATAACATCATTAAGTGGTGATAAGGTCTGAGGTCAGACACCATACTTGGATGACCTCAGACCCATAGCATCATTAATTTGGTGAAATTAATTATGAGGATAACATCTTAGTTGATGACCTCAGACGCTTATAACATCATTAAGTGGTGACAAGGTCTGAGGTCAGACACCATACTTGGATGACCTCAGACCCTTAACATCATTAATTTGGTGAAATTAATTATGAGGATAGCATCTTAGTTGATGACCTCAGACCCTTATAACATCATTAAGTGGTGACAAGGTCTCAGGTCAGACACCATACTTGGATGGCCTCAGACCCTTAGCATCATTAATTTGGTGAAATTAATTATGAGGATAATATCTTAGTTGATGACCTCAGACCCTTATAACATCATTAAGTGGTGACAAGGTCTGAGGTCAGACACCATACTTGGATGACCTCAGACCCATAACATCATTAATTTGGTGAAATTAATTATGAGGATAACATCTTAGTTGATGACCTCAGACCCTTATAACATCATTAAGTGGTGACAAGGTCTGAGGTCAGACACCATACTTGAATGACCTCAGACCCTTAACATCATTAATTTGGTGAAATTAATTATGAGGATAACATATTAGTTGATGACCTCAGACCCTTATAACATCATTAAGTGGTGACAAGGTCTGAGGTCAGACACCATACTTGGATGGCCCCAGACCCTTAACATCATTAATTTGGTGAAATTAATTATGAGGATAACATCTTAGTTGATGACCTCAGACCCTTATAACATCATTAAGTGGTGACAAGGTCTGAGGTCAAACACCATACTTAGATGACCTCAGACCCATAACATCATTAATTTGGTGAAATTAATTATGAGGATAACATCTTAGTTGATGACCTCAGACCCTTATAACATCATTAAGTGGTAACAAGGTCTGAGGTCAGACACCATACTTGGATGACCTCAGACCCTTAACATCATTAATATGGTGAAATTAATTATGAGGATAACATCTTAGTTGATGACCTCAGACCCTTATAACATCATTAAGTGGTGACAAGGTTTGAGGTCAGACACCATACTTGGATGACCTCAGATCCATAACATCATTAATTTGATGAAATTAATTATGAGGATAACATCTTAGTTGATGACCTCAGACCCTTATAACATCATTAAGTGGTGACAAGGTCTTGGATGACCTCAGACCCATAACATCATTAATTTGGTGAAATTAATTATAAGGATAACATCTTAGTTGATGACCTCAGACCCTTATAACATCATTAAGTGGTGACAAGGTCTGAGGCCAGACACCATACTTGGATGGCCTCAGACCCTTAACATCATTAATTTTGTGAAATTAATTATAAGGATAACATCTTAGTTTATGACCTCAGACCCTTATAACATCATTAAGTGGTGACAAGGTCTGAGGTCAGACACTGTACTTAGATGACCTCAGACCCTTAACATCATTAATTTGGTGAAATTAATTATGAGAATAACATCTTAGTTGATGACCTCAGACCCTTATAACATCATTAAGTGGTGACAAGGTCTGAGGTCAGACACCATACTTGGATGACCTCAGACCCTTAACATCATTAATATTGGTAAAATTAATTATGAGGATGAAAATGTGAGGAATCACCACCAAAAGCTTCAAGCCAATGCCTTTCTTGAGAGAGAAAGCTGCAGACGCGACTCGAACCAGGAAAAGAGAGAAATGAGAAGGAAGTAGGAAAAATAGGGTTTAAACCCTTAATATGATTGCACGCTTCCCAAGGCCCATCATTGCCTTGGGAGCCCCAAAGGACGACTGACATCACATGATTGTCAGGCACGCCACACACTTCAGTAATGGACAAGTGTCAAATGGTCATTGGCACAAGAGAGACCTCGGAGATGTAGAGACCCCACAGTCACCTGCTCTCACATGTAACTAAGGGCTGGGGGGTGATTGATATGCCCCAAGTGTCACCTCAGCTCAGAAACTACAACCTCGGCCAAGACATTGCCGAGGTTGGAAATGCCTTGGATTAGTGACAATAGGCCTCGGCCCTAGTAAGGTCGGCCCTGGCCAACACAACTACAAACCTCATCAAGGGGAAACTGAATGAATCATGGGGGTCAGAAGTTCGTCAGTTCACTCGGGGATGACAACCTCGGCCAGGGGTAGGCCGAGGTTACAAGGAGACTTACCTCTACCAAGGTCAACCCCATCAGTGAATCGTCCAATGTTCCAAGCAAATTCCAACTTAACCTCGTCCCAGGCCAACCTTAACACCTTACCTCGGCTTCACTTAAGCCGAGACCATAATGGCTCATCTCGAATTGGATGGGAAGCTAAACCTTACCAACCTCGAACTCTTCCAGGCCGAGGTCATGACCAAGCAAGGAGGCCGAGCACTTATTAACATATGTGTGGACAAGGACACGTGGACACAAATTAGTTATAACAAATAATTCCCCCCACGTGGGGGGAATATTTCATCATCCTTCTCTATATGTGACATGGGCATATGTCTTCATCAGATTGGCTAGATCAATACACACATGCTCATTGCATGCATAAGGGGTACATTACACCCCCCAGGTACTATGTATAGAGGTCATATTCTACCTTACAAAGGACCCCGAAATTAGCAACCCTAGCTGAAACTCTGTCTAAATACACAGTAGAGAGAGAAAGCTTGAGAGATTGTAACTATGGCCATTGGAGCCCTCATACAGTGATACATATCATACACTTACACAGTGTATGTAGGCCTAATTGGCTGAACCACTTATATTCCAGTGAGAATCCTCTTCTCCTCACCTCCTTCTACTATATGTGTATATACCCTTATACTGCCATTGTTAACATTGAATTGAGCTCACAAACACCTTGAAGGGTGGTGCTGTTTCCAGCATCATCAATGACCATGACAAAAAACACGTATTTTTTTCTCACGGTCAAAGACCGTGACAAGGCTAGCAGCTGGAAGGGTGCTAATTTATCCATTTTGGTGCAGTGCCTTTCAGTGTATTAATAAATACAAACAACTGAAAAAGACTTGCCTCTTTTCAGCTCCACTTCTCTGCCCCGCTGCGCATCGGGAGAGAGAGAGATGGTTTAAAACGAAAAACTAAGAACACCTCTGGTTCCTTTCCATGCAAGGGTGATCCCTTGTTCACTAGTGTCGTGAGTCATGAAAAATAGTAGAAAGGAACTGCTTGTGAATATGTGCAGTGTTGTCTCTTGGGTGGTGCATTTGGCTAGAAATGAATAGTAGAAATTTCAAGGATAAGAAGATGGGGATAGATGAATTATGGATTACAGTTCAATTTATGCCATTCTCTTGGGCTTCTATTTTAAAAGATTGCAAGAATTGAACATTTTTTTAATAGCTTTGAAATGGAGTAAAGTGTTCTCATAATTTGAGTGTTGTTGTATTTTTTATTTATAACTTTTATTTGGTCTTTTATACTAAATTTTAGTCGATTTATATTCATTTTGACCTATTCATTTTACCCCTTGCGATGATCTTGTATATTTTTTTTGTATCAACAAAATTTTCTTCTCGTTTCTCATAAAATAAAAACATCTCACTCCTACACCAAAACCTCAATAAGTACTGCAGAAATCAGAACCAGTAGCTCCACCAGCTGAATCAGTAAAGCATGTTCCTGAAGTTGCCTCTCTTCCTAAAGTTGATTATGCTACTGATCTTTTCAACATGCTTTCTATGGACAGTATTACTAAAAATGGCTCGGGGACAACTTCTGCTGATGATAATGCTTGGGCAGGCTTCCAGTGTGTCTCAGGTTAACATAGTTAATTTTAATGAGGTCACTTGAAATGCTTTGTTTGATCGCAAGATAAAAGAGCTTAATATTATAATTTTATCAGGATATAATCTGCGGGACTACAATCTGATACATAATTTCAATTACTTTTCGAAGTTTTTGAAATTACATGTTTCAAAGTTAAAATTTTGAGTACCCCATTCTGTTTCAACCTATTATACATGTTATAGAATCAACATTTAGACAAAAAGAAAATAACAATCATAAGCATATAATCAAGTTCTTGAGTACAATAAATGTAATGCAATATAGTTTCATATATTTAATAATTTCTTCTTTGTAATCATCATGGGGTGCTAAAGTTAGTTGACGTAAGGGTAATTGTCACGTGTATAATACAACTGGTACAGGTTCTCTCCTCGATTTGGTTTATTTCCTCCTTTCTTTAATGTCCTTATCATAAGAATTTTGCCAATCTTTGTTTATAGCTTTTGAATTCTAGTTTCTGATCAATCACTCAATTCATAAATACATCAATTAATTATCATATTATTTGGGTGTGATGTAGATTGCAAGCTAGAACTAAAAGATCAAATTGAAATACGAAATAAGAAAAATTCCTCAGGAAAAAAGATTATCGATTTTTAGGTAAAAGCTTATTTCTTCTCTTTTTTATTCTATCTCAATATAAACTGGGATTATTTCCCCCCAAGCATGCACAACAAACTGACTAATTATGTGTTTGTTCACAGTTATTTCCATGGAATCCATCTGGAGTGCTTGTTTCATCTGCCAACTCCCGGATTAGAATTTATGATGGATCAGATATCATCCATAAGTTCAGAGGTACCTCCTCCTTATGCATTTTTCAATAAATAGAAGGGTAATCTTGTGTTCAGCAAATAGTGGACAATACTTGTAGTTGTGTCAACATAGCTTATTTTCATCATAAACACAAAATTTATCAATCTACCACCCGTGCAATGCCAAGTGTTTAGTGAATGCTACTTCAGTTTAGGTATACCTAATATTTTTACATAATAAGTACGGACAGGTTGATCCAAGAGCTTTTGAGTATCAACCTCTTATAAATATTGCAAAATCAACTGAGGTTGAAGATCATTTGTCTCCTTGTGTACCCACTATTATCGAACTATTAAATCCATCACAAGAACTGGATGAATGTCTTGAGGATGTTGATCCGATTCTTGTATGGGAATGTTTTTTTGAGATGCTTCATCTTATGGGCCATACACTTAGATGTGTCACTCTACCTAATTCCCCGGCAATGGCGCCATTTTGATCGAGTGGAAAAACCGAGCGTCCGTGTAATATGCTAGTCGTTGTTATCGTCTTCCAACCTCAATACAAAAAAACCTAAACTTGTAACTACACTCTTAAGGAGTATAGTGGCGAGTCTAGGTATCGAATCCACAGGGAATTAAGACGTGTGAACGTGACGACAAAGGTAAGGCAGTTTAATCCTAAAGTTGATGTTAAAAGAAAAGAAAAGAAAAAGATGATTGATTTTTGGATTTTATCTATGAATTAACTAAATTCAATTAAATTAACCTACACATGCAAAATTAACTAACTAAGAAGGAATTAATATGAATGAAGAAATGGGTTAAGAATACACTCCCCCAAATCCTAGTGTGTATGCCAATACAAAATTAGTCATGAATTAGATAATTGATCAGACCCAGTCTTTAGTACTCCAAAGCATTACATATATGAGGTTCAAGCCCGAATCATACATAATCAAAGAATGAGTGAAGCAGTGTTGCAATAGTTCACATGCGTTGCATCCTTAAGCACCCCGGTTACCTAGGGCAAACGAGGTCAAAAGTTCTATAATGGTTGTGAAACAATACAACATGATCTAATCACTTATTTAATTTAGAGGACAAATTTTATATCTATGCATACCACATCGGGTTAGGTTCATGCATCCCCACCCTTAAAAACTTAGCGTAACATGATTAAAATAAAAGAAAACTTAAAAGTGAAAGTGCAGGAGTTCATAACTAAATCTAGAAAATTGAGAACATGACTTGAATTGGGATTGGAAAACTAGAAAGCAACAATTAATTAAACTAACTATGAAAGTGGTAAAAGCAATAAATTAAAATTACTTGCAATGGATGAATGATGAATCTTGAATAGATCTTAAAATCTTGAATAGTATCCAAACTTCAAAAGTAGGGTTCTTGGATACAAGAATCCTGTAAAAACTAACTACTAGCTTTCGACAACTTGATAAAAACATCTCCTCCCACTTCCTAATAGGGTTTGCCCTTTTATAATACCTAAATTTGACTCTTACCTTGCCTCCCCACGTTTTACAACTAATAAAAATGAATTAAACAAGAAATTTCAAGAGTTTTGACTCTTCAGTTCTGAAAATGACTCTTCATTATCTGACAACTTCAAAACCTCGTAACTTCTTCACCGTAGCTCGGATTGAGATGTCATTTTTTCCAGTGTTCTTGTAATTTGAATATCTTTAACTTTCCAATTGGACCAACCTCTAGACTAAGTCTGTAAAATTATAATTGAACTTCACATTTCTTGCTTTCTTTCATTGTTTTGAGTTCTCCTTCGCACTAACTTGCATGAAATACCTATAAAGCACATGAGAAATACACAAAATACAAAAATAATTGCCAAAAGGGGTTAGTAGCATAAATACGAGACAAATTCAAGCTATTTACACTGCATGGGATCATAAAAATACCGAAATTAAGGGGATAAATATGAAGAATATGTGCCTAATCACAGGTCTCCAAAATAATTAGTCAAATTTTGGCAAATGCAACATATTTATGATATGGGTCCTGCATCTTCTCATCCGGAGGATAAAATCTATCAACACGGGACCCATATTGCACCCACATCACATTTTCATTGGATGGTACGTGACAGTTAATATTTTCTCATTAATAAGGCAAAAAGTAGATCAACTTCCTCCAGATTGTAATGAATTCGTCAGTTGTAAAGATGAGATATTTTATGAAGTACTCAGACCTGATAAACACGGTCATTGTCGAGCTTATGGGCATGGACCATCTTCAACTGATGAGCGTGGAACTAAGAGGTTGAAGGTTAATGAATAAGAGTATGAGCGACTATGATATGAGATTTGATCTAAATTTCAGGATAAATTTGATCATTTAGACGCTCAGTTTGAGTTGGTACACACACATGATGACTTGCCCTTCCGTTGTCTCCAAACAGGTTAATAAGTACACACTTTTATCTTTTGCGCCTAATTATCGTATATATATATATATATATATATATATATATATATATATATATATATATATATAAATTTATGTTATAATATTAAATCATGCTATTAACAGATTCCTCAATCCTCCAACGAGCAAAACATACCATCATATAGCTCTATTTTGCAACCCGAACAACAATTAGAAGAAACCAACCAATTTCAATATGTAGTGCTAGCACAATCAAATTACCATTTAGCTCCATCTCAACAAGTGCGTAGATAAATACTTTTTAAAATCATAAATTACGTCTTTACATTTTCATTACTGAAATAATTTATTTTTTCTAGATTACAAATTCTCAACACTTGGCTGCCCCCGAGACCGTTGCTTATGTTAGTGAACAAATGAATGCTACTTTAATTCAAGTATGTTACTAATTAAAGGATTTTAAAGAGCATGATATATTTTTCTCCTCCTTGGGGATTTTATGTATAGTTTACATTGGGTTGGTTTATTTAGTTGTATATAGTCTTAAAATTTTTGGGATGTCTTAAAATCAAATGAAACTCTATCGATTTTTTTTCCAGAAATATGTGATTGACATATTCATGTTGTTTGTAGAAAGAATCATCAAAGAAAAAGAATAGGAAGAAGAAGAAGCACCATCAATCACGATAAAGGGTTTCAAGTAATGCACTTCCTAAAATTGTAGACCTTATTACTTCTTGACTTCCAAACGTGATTGCGGCATGTGGATTCATTGTGATCAAGGACCCTTCAACAAAAGTAGGGAAACGCCACTGGGTGAAGACTTTTGGAAAGTATATAGAGAAAATATTTGTAACAAATGAACCATTGCCTAAACCTTATGGAAACAAGTCAACAATTGGAGACACGTATCATTCAGTTGTAGCGTGCATATTGCTAATGTACTAATTTTTAATTAAATTTTTTTAATTAAAATACTAAAGAATAAGTATCAATGACTAACAATTGACTTTTTTATGTGTAGGTTAAAGAGGATGTTTGACTTTGATGGAGAAGGATCATACATTATATAAAATTTTGTTTCGTTTCATCTTTCCCCGCTTTTTCTTATTGGACATGTAGCATATTTTTGTTTTGTGGATGGATAATTGTTCCAAGCTTAATTATGTTTATTTACGACCTAATGTACTAATTTTTAATTAAAATACTAAAGAATAAGTATCAATGACTAACGGTTGACTTTTTTATATGTAGGTTGAAGTGGATGTTTGACTTTGATGGACAAGGATCATACATTATATAAAATTTTGTTTCGTTTCATCTTTCCCCACTTTTTGTTATTGGACATGTAACACATTTTTGTTTTGTGGATGGATAAATGTTCCAAACTCAATTATATTTATTTACGACAAATGATATTTGTTTGAATTTAATGACATTTTAATTTGATTATCGCTCTCTTAATATAATTACTGCTCTCTTAATTTAATGTTATGGTCGTGTATTTGCACATAAATACAATACTTGTTAAAAAGTATTTTTTTAACACTTGTTTCCACTCATATATTACAAAATATTACTAACGTTTTGTTTAATGCTACTACTATCATTCTCGACATTTTTTTAGTGCCGCTAGAAGTGTGTTAAACATATAATAGGTGTTGCAAAAGGTTATTCTCAACATTTTTTTAATACCGTGAAAAGGTTATTACCCGCATTAATATAAATGCCCCCCAAAGTTTTTTTTGCTGCAATTTAAATAATGCTGTTAAAAATGCCCATAACTTTTTGCGGCATTTTTAAAAACGTTGTTGTTCTTTTACCACATTGACTATTGCCGCACTAATGGAAATGCCATCAAAAGTGCCGCAAAAAGTGTTCCTCGCATTTTTAGTGCTTTTCTCGGCATTTAATTAGTGCCAAAAAAAATCAATATTCTTGTAGTAGACTTATTATATCGTCTTGACTGCACACATGCACGAACTTTTTAACACCGCACTTGCTTGTCATATGTTGAATATGATGTTCTCATCTTAATATAGCTTGATAACGAACCAAATGTACTAGGAACTAATTGTGCATGTAACAACCATTGCCCGAATTTTGTTATCGAAAAATTAATTGATTTATGTTTAAGCAATGTAAATGGGCTATGGAAGAAGTAGTCTACTTTGCGTTAAAATCAACCATTGACAAGAGCTTAAAAGATGTATTTATCACATAAAAACATAAATGCTAAGGATAATTTTATTTCATTGATACTTTATTAAACTGGATTAAATTAAATTTGGATCATTTGTGACCTATTCTAATTATTTTACTTTTTGCCACATAACCGAACCAACACAATGGCTAGTGCCAACAATGATAAGTGCAAGAAAAATGTTACCACCTATTGGGTACCTAAAAGTGATGAAAAATCCCTTGTTGTTCATATTGATCTTAAGGTTCAAGATACTTCTCAATGTCAGTTTGGTAGTGGGTGATCTAGGCACATGACTGATGAAAAGTCACATTTTACCAACCTTGTGGAATGTAAGGAAGAAAAAGTCACCTTTAGGGATGGGAGTAGGTCTAGCATATTAGGACGAGGGTGCGTGGAGATTCTTGACTCTCCTAAGATAGACAATGTATTGTATGTTAAAGGGATGAAGCCTAACCAAATAAGCGTAAGCCATCTTTGCGATGCTAACTTTGTGATAAAGTTTGAATAGTAGGAGTATAACTTTTTTTATCAACCTGGTAATTTTTTTTACAAGGTGTGAGGACTACTGAGAATTTCTACAGTATCATTCCCAAGTCCTCTATAATATGAAATAGTGCTAAGGTCTCCACCAGATACCTTTGGCATCAATGACTAGGTCACTTTAATTTTAGAGATCTTGCAAGGTTAATTAAGAGAGACCTAGTTCGTGGCAAATTATCACTTGAAAAACTAACTTCCTCAGTTTGTGGTCCTTGCCAACAAGGGAAACAAATCAAGAGTCCCCATAGGAAGTTGCATACTATTACCACCTCACATGTGTTAGAGTTGATACACATGGATCTTATGGGTCCAATGCGCACTGAGAGAATTGACGGTAAGTACATTTTGGTGATGGTCGATGACTTTTCAAGATACACCATTGTTGGATTTCTTAAGGAAAAGTACGATGCATGTGAGTTCCTTATAACCAAGTGTTGTTTACTTTAAAATCAATACCATGTTTCCATAAAAAAAAAATGAGAAGTGACAATGGCATGGAGTTTATCGAAGCCGGTGATGGTGAATATTGTGACGGCATAGGCATCAAACATAAGTTTTTGGTGGTAGGCACGCCTTAACAAAATGGTATTGTTGAGAGGGAAAATGGAATTATCCAAGAGATGGCGCGATCCATGCTCCTTGGTAAAAATATGCCTAGACGATTTTTAGCGAAGGTGGTTAACACCGCATGCCACACGGTAAATATGGTTTATCTTCATCCACACACACTTAGAGATAGAGAGGACTTCATACACACATATTCCATATGAGTTGTGTATCGGCAAGAAACCCAGCGTATTATATTTCTAAGTTTTGGGAGTCCTTACTATATCCTTAGAGATAGAGAGCGGTTAAAAAAATTCGATTCTAGAAGTGATGACGGAGTTTTAGGATATTCATCTACTAGTAGAGCCTATAGGGTGTATAACCTTAAAAGATCTAAGATCATGAAATCGATAAATGACACGATTAGAGATGATGCACCAACTATGTTTATTGATCTTGATCTTGCATGTGAGAACAATGCACCCCCGGTGATGATACCATTATTCCCCAAATAACCTCCATGGACCCGGCTCTTGAAAAAGATAATCAACCTCTTGGGTTCGAAAGAGTCATGACCCTACTCACATACATGGTGATCCCGCACTATGTGTCAAGACTCACCATCAACTAGAGAATGTGGTTAGATACTTTTGCTACACTTCCATAGTAGAGCCCAATTATATGAAGGAATCTCAAGGATGATCATGTGGTAAGATCTATTGAAGATGATTTACTTCAATTTCGAAAGAGATGTTTGGAAATTATTCCCCCGAACTAGAGAGATTAATGTGATTGTTACCAAGTGTGTGTATAGAAACAATATGAATAATAATATTACCATTATTCATAATAAGGCTAGGTTGGTCTCTTAAGGTTACACATAAGTTAAAGGTGTGGACTTTGATGAGACATTCTCTCTCGTTGCTAGGCTTGAGGCCGTCCGCTTACTACTCACCGTAGCATGTCATCTACGATTTAAGCTTTACCAAATGGATGTCAAGAGTATCTTTCTCAATGGAATTCTTCAAAAGGAGGTTTACTTGGAAGAACCAAAGGGATTTGAAAAATCAAAGAACCTAGAACACGTCTTTTATCTGAAGAAAGGCTTATATAGGGTAAAACAAGCACCATATTCTTGGAACAAAAGGATAACTTCTTATCTGTTAGCTCATGGCCTCAAGAGAGGGGAGTTGACGTGACGTTATATGTTAGGAGATAGTGTGGTGCTATTTTGGTTGCCCAAGTCTATGTCGATGACATATGCCTTGGATCCACGTGTTCCCAACATGCTTACACTTTTGAGGAGGATATGAAGGGAGAATTTGATATGAGTATGGTTGGTGAACTACTTTCTTCCTAGATCTCCAAGTACGTCTACTCGAGAATGGAATATTTATATCTCAATTTAAATATTTTATGGATTCAGTGAAGAATTTTACTTGGACTCCGCTAAGCACTCTCTCACATCCATTAGTTCCTCGACAAAGCTTAGCAAAGACACTTTAGGTAAGGATGTAGGGCAAACACTCTATAGGATTATGATAGGTAATCTTATTTACTTAACCACTAGCCGTCCCGATATCGCCTTTAGTGTTGGAGTTTGTGCACGGTAGCAAGCATCCCCAAAAGGGTCACACTTTCTTGAACTTAAATGTATCATCAAATATAAGAGTTGCGAATAGATGAATATAATAAAATTAGTATGAGAGAGAGAAGCTCCTCCTTCTCTTTAAAGTTCTCTCTCTCTCTCATTAAGGTTCTTTTCCCTCTTAGCCATGGATTTTAGTTCACCTCTTTACTTGGACTTTGATCCAAAACCATTTTATGATGACTCTACTTCTCTTAGAACTCTTGTTCTTGATGTTGTTCAATAGAAACAGTTTTTTTCTGAGATTCTTGGTAACTAAAAACTCTTAGTTCACAAAAAATCAAAACAACTCCAACCCTCCCTCCATTAAGTGCTTCATATACATATGTGGAGATACTTTGGCGGTTAGACTTCTTGATAAGGTTTACCAAGAAGTTATTGAAGTTTACAGTTGTTCTAGTATCATTGGTAGACTTACTCTTGCAAAAGGTGACAAACCTTGGAATTTGGTGGAGTTGAAACCTCACCTCAACACTCTTTGGCATCTACAAAATAACCGGGTTCTTACTCACATAGGTAAAGGTTAATACAATCTTTTCTTTTCTTCTTCCTTTGACATGTATATGGTGTGGTCTACTCGTAGCTCTAAACTCTATATTAGATTTTTTAAACTATTTCAATGGGTTCCTGATTTCCATCAGGATACACAAGTTTCCTCAACTACCATTGTATGGATTCGAGTCATGGGATTAATCTTAAAGTACTGGGATCCATGCTTGCTCCTACAAATTGCCAGGGGTGCTAGAATCCCTCTTCGTATTGACAAGACCACGCTGGACAAGTCTTATGGAAATTACGCTCAGGTTTTAGTTGAGGTGGGCATGTCCAATAATCCTCCTGAAAAATTATTGATTAAAATAGGGGAGGGCAGTTATTTTTATCAATCTCTCTTATGAGACCCTCCCAATTTTCTGCAATTTCTGTAGGTGTGGTGGAAACACTATTAAGGAGTGCAAGAATGTCAGAAAAAATGGTGGCCAAAAAACCTATTCAAACTACCCAACATGTGGTGGTAAATGCTTTCAAAAAACCTTCGTCAAATTCCAAACCAGCTTATGAGATTTTTGTTGTGAAAAGTAAGGTTGTTAGTCTGCCTGCTGCAGCCGTGAGTGGCAGTCCGGTAGTCGAATCCGGATCATGTGGTATTCTGGCAGCATATCAGATGGCTATCCTTATTTTTTGAAAAGTTTGAATTCTCAAAATGATAATAATCGATAACCGACTTTAGTGGGTTTGAATGAAAAGTCTTCTCCACGTGTAATTAATCAAGAAAAAGATGCAAAAGAAGTCGAAACTAATAGGGGAGAAGCTGAATTCCATCCTATTATTCCTCATATTCCCACGGTCTTGTTAATGTCAGTAAAATTTCCGATGTGAGTACAACTGTAGCTGTACTCCGTGGGGCTGATATCACAGCAGGTTGCAGTGATATACCTGTTGTGATTAGGTACCTTTGTCCTCTTGGTGGGCCTGATTTTTCAACAGGTGATGGTCCTAGAAAATCGGATGTTATCAAAGAAAATACATGTGACTCTTCACATGTGGTTAAGTCTAAAGATGCTTCCTATCTTAGAGTAGATGTGGATAGTAATAAGGCTGAAAACTTTTGGAGAAAAAAATCTAAATCAAATTCCCATTCTTCCAATAGAATTCATTTTATGGCAAAAATGGAATAAACATTTTAAATGATTTTTCAATAGAGGAAGATACATACCATAAATCAGGAGAAAATTATTGTAGAACGGATAAGAATTATGATTCACAATTCGATGATGAAATGCCTCCTTTAGAGGACATTCCGCAAGAATGCCATGAAGTTAATTTATAGGCGGAAATTCCAAAGTTTGATTAAGGAATGTTTCCTAATTCTGCAAAAGCTCAGGCATTTATTGTAGACTTGATTGGAAAGAACTATGGAAATCACATGTCCAATACTCCAATTATGATTTCCTTTGATGTTTTAGGCCGTTTGGAAGATTCGACAAATCTCAATCAGGATGTGGCTGATGGAAATAAAAACAAAGAAGGGATAAAAAAGGCGCATGTGGATTCTTTTTCATACTTTTCTAAAAAGGAAAAATCGGCTCTTAAATATAATTTAGGGTTTTCTTTCTCTCATTCTGGATTTCACAAAGTTTAATTTTTATGTTTATATTTTCATTAGCGCGTGTTAGAGCCCTTGGAGAGGCTTTTTCTCCTCATCTTTAGATAAATAAAAAAAATCTTGCTTGAAAAAAAAATACATGAGTGGCATTCTTTCTTATGTAATTTGGTATTCTTTTGATACTGATGACCGTTTGTCAGATTATTCGGATGCCGATTGGGCCAAGGATGTTGATTATTGTAAAAGCACATCGGCTGGATGCTTATACATTGGGAGTTCTCTTGTCTCATGGTTGAGCAAGAAGTAAAACTCCATTTCATTATCCACGTTAGAGGCTGAGTACATAGCCATTGGGAGTTATTGCACATAACTCTTATGGATGAAGCAAATGTTGGAGGATTATGGGATTACTTAAGGCACGATGACTATTTCTTGCAATAACACGAATGCAATCCACATTTCGCATAATTCCATATAATATTCTTGTATGAAGCACATTAGGATTCGTAAGCACTTTATTCGTGATCTGGTTGAGGAAAATATCATTTCCTTGAGCTTCATGAGTACCAAAAGTCAATTGGCCAATATTTTCACTAATCTTTTATATGCACTTAGATTTGAGGATCTTAGGAAGTCTTTGGGTATTTGTTTAATTAGTTGAGTTCGGCTAGTGTTTCTAGTTTAGAGTGATCTTCATATTGGTATCATTTATCCTTACTACTAGATTAAGATTTTATTTTTTTAGAAAAACATTCAAAATATTCAAAAAGATTTTTGTATTTTTTTATACCATTTATGGATGTGCATTTAAGATCTTCGAGTCATCAACTTCATTTCATCCATTCATGTGACTTAATCATTGTGTTATTAGACTTGGCTTTTTTTTGTGTGTATGCTTAATAATGCATGTTTAGTATTGCATTGTTCATTGTTGATTACCACCTTTATGATATAGACTAATTATGTCGCATTGATTGCATATATGCACGAACTTTCGAACATTGCATGTACTTGTCATATGTTAAATATGATGTTCTCATCTCAAACATGTTTAATAATGAACCAAATGTACAAGCAACTAATTGCCCACTTAAAAACCATTGTCCGAATTTTTTATCGAAAATTAATTAATCTACGTCTAAGAAATTGAAAGGGGATATAAAAGAAGCACTCTTCTTTGCGTTAAAAGCCACCATTAGAAAGAGCCTAAAAGATGTATTCGAGGCATAAAAATAGAAGTGTCAAGGAAAATTTTGTTTCATTCATGCTTCATTAAAAATGAGCAATATGATTCCTTAAAAAACTGTGAGACTTTTTGTTTCAAATGTGAAATTTTGAGGGCATTATAAGTTGAAGATCAATGGGTTTGCACAATAAAATCCTTCAAAAACATTATATAGTTTGATGTTATATATTTGAGAAACGTTGAAATTCATAAAATTTTGTATGAGTTGAGTCAATTTCACTTTGTTCAACATTTTTTATAAAAGGTTGGCGTGGGTTCTTTCTTTAGGAGTATCACTTTGACTTAATGCGACATTGCTACATACGCCTATGCTAATTACCCGTGCATTTAAGTTCAGACACATTCATTCCATATCCATGATTCAGATGTTTTCGTGCTACTCCTTGGTGTGATTGTTTGCATTTCCTTGTATATTTTTATATAATCAAAATTTCAAAATTCCAAAAACAGTTGGTTGGTTTGTTAAACTTTCATTGCATATTCTTAAGTGTCTATACTTTGTGATGGTATTTTCAATGTGTTTACTCATGATGCTAACGTTTTAGGTTTATCTTTTAACCCTTTCTCTATTATGGTGAAAAAGGGGGGAGAACATATTAATGGAGAGTTTCATTTCCTTTAAACCTCGTGCATCATGGTATTCTTTCTTTGCTTCATGTGTGTAGATATTTTTCCTCATCGATGATATCATGGACTACATGATGAATATCTTTAGTTGAGATAATGTTGGAAGAATCTTTTCCTTTTCGGGTTTGGGAGGGACATTAGTTGAACTTGTCCTAGGGGTTATTTTTCAATTTTGTATATTGTATATGGATAGCAAAAAGGGGAGATTTGTAAGAGAAAAAAATTATAATTGCTCATTATATTTTTAGTTTGACATATCTCGTTACACCTCTACATCATCATGTATATTCTCAAGAGCTTCAATTGAAGATATGTTAGTGATCGAATTGGACAATCGAAGATAGAAGAATTGAGATTGCCAATACAATTGCCGGAGAAGGTATATGAGGTTGATTTTATGTAATCAATATGTTCATGCGTATTTTAAAATGTGTTTGAAACAAAAATATTTTTCAAAAGTTTTTTAAACAAAAATCATTTTTAAGGAAACTTGTTAGAACGAGGTACGAAGGGTCGCTCGAACGAGGTTCTTACACTCGTTCGATACCAGTTATCGAACTAAACTTCAAACAATCCAATTTCCTCATCGCTCTAAAATGTTCTTCGGTCTCTCGTTCGATGTCGTTAAAACTACTTTTCATAGTTCGTTCGAATGAGGTCCATTTCATTTGAACAAGCCCGAGAAAAATTATTTATAATTGGTTTCAAACACAATACTTTTAAGCCTATCTCTAGGAGATTTTTCTCCTTATTTAAGAGGTACGAACTTGCACTTCTTTGCAAGCCTTTTAACACATAATTTTTTTATTTATCACTTTAATTTTTCAAATCCAAACCCCTTGAATATTTTGTGATAACTTTGTCAAACATTGAAGAATACATCTATTGTTCTAATCCTTGTGGAGTCTGTTCTTCATTGTTGAAGATAGGAAATAAATTTCTTGAGGCCACTTGATGGACACCGAGGCAGTAGACCTTGTTGTGGAGCATTACTAGATTTGCACCACTTTCTGCTATCAACAAGGAAGGATACATAATTGCGATACTTAGTGGAGTCTAAGTTTGTGAATATGTCTATATCATTCTGTAATACCTTAGTTGTAATAGTGCTGAAAAAAGGGGTTTTTCGAAATGGTTTTTTTCCTCACATCTTATATTGTGTTTTTTTTATTCGATTTCAATTCAATATCATTCATGTCTAGTTCCACCTAATTAATGAAGATAAAATTGGATTTAATTGAATTTGGCATGTTTCTGACCGAATCTACGATTTCTACATTTGACCATATAACCGAACCACTTTACACGTTTTTCAATTGACATTATAAGTTAACTTAAATCTCAAGGTTCCCACACTAGGTATCTACCCTCTAACCTATTGTGTATTTATTAATATTAATTTATCTTAAACTTTCTGAGATCATACTATTTCACAACCCAAGCTTACAGTCCCTAAATTACCCATCTAAGCCAAATCTGCTAAACTAAATCGATTCCTCCTTAAGCCGAATTTATTCTCTTTATGCCAAAACGATCCCCCCTCATACGGAATCGATTCCCCTGTAACTCCAATTTCATCTCAACTTCGTCTATAAAGGCTCAAATCCAATCCAATACAACCATAAAACTCTATAATACAACTTAGCCCCCAACCAAATAAACAACATATTAAAGTTTATAAAAGTTTATATCAGATTTAAAGTGATGATAACAAGGTTAAAGTTTCAAATTCAGAAATTACAAAACTAAACCTAACTTCATCTTCTTTATAAGAATGGGTTTAATTAGCCTAAGATTTTGAATCAATTTACATCTTAATCTTAGGTCTTTCATTGGTTTTAACTATTATAATTAATATCTAATGAATTTGAAGTAAGATTACATGGATTAATTTATTGATTCATTAATAAAGACACAAGGGATCTTCATTACAAAAACTAGTGTTCATAATATGATTATCTTAATCGTAAAATTTGTTTGATTGTTAATACAAATAAGATTATATGATTTTATTAGCAGATTCTAACATATTAATATTACTACAATACAAACCTAACTATATGCTTATACAAAATAGACTTGCCTTAGGATGATTGTAAGAATCAATCCCTCAAGTCTCCTAAATCTCAAAAGATAGGCTTCTCCATATTCTACCTTATCATATAAGGTTTTACCAATATGTTATAAGTGTTTTTTAGGTTATATTAATTAGGTTAATAAAATACTGAAACCCGAAATTAGGCTTACGTCCCAAAAACATCTCAACCTAAAAGGACCAAAACAAGCCTTAAATAGTTTAAAACTTGTTTGAACCCATATACTAGCCTAAGGCACCAATTCTCTACTTGTATTAACTCAAACTGGACTTTCTAAATGCCCCTTGAATCAAACCGAACATGAATATATTTTACAAGTCAATTATCTTATTGACTTAGTTAATTAGACAATACGTGTAGCTTAAGTTTAAATCTTAATTATTAATCAATTAGATTGTGACTCAGTAATATAAAAACCTAATTCATAGTCAGTGGAACCTGATGCCAAGGAAATAATCCAAAAGAAAAAACCCCCGGCTCTATTAACCGTTCCATAGCCATCCATAATACTTTGTCACTTAAATATTTATCTTACTGAATTATTATTATTAGTTCGTTAATAACTATGGCAGCATCAATGCAATCAAGACGTAATTCAATTATGAATATATATAACATCTCAATCAAGATTACATAAAAAAAAATTCCAGCTTCTCAAACCACATTACAACATACTGAATGTCGTATGAAATAACAACTCATCAATATCCAATAATCAATTTAACAATTAAATAAATTTGGTAATAAATATAGGGTAGTACAATAGACTCTTCGTCCGTAAAAAAAGGCACAACCCAAAGATTTCTTATGGAATCACCTATCATAGTAAATAAATTTATTCATATTTAAATAAATATATAAATATAGAATTTGTCTCTTATATGAAAAGACCGTATAGGATTTGTATGCATCATGTTAGCATTCTTCATATTTTTTATACGCATAGCTTGCAAAGTGTAACTATTTTTTAGAGCCTTTATCAAATTTTTTGGAATTGCCTACAAAATAGGGGTTATGAGAGTTTATTTGTATACAACTACAAAAGTTAAACAACCTTCTCTTTCATATTTTCTTAAATTATAGGTTATTAACCAATCTCAAATCTCACAACTGAAGTCCCTCACCTGCTCTTGTGCGAGAAGTCAGCACAAGAGCAATTTTGCATAAATAAATGGCTAATTACAAATATATAATTAAAAATTATTCAAACTCCATAAAAAAGGGTTGTAACTCAAGGACTTACAAGGGGGTCACACATTCTAGTAAATAAAAAATTAATTACTCGTTAATCAATAATAAATAAATTAATAGCTAAATGTTTAACTTAAAAATAAATACTTACAAAACTAAAAAAGATACTCCAAGCACACGACAATACGCGAAATTATTTAGGGCTCATCGATCCTTGTACTTGTATTATTTAATTAATATCTAATTAATCAATTAATAAATAAAATTTAAATCGTTAAACAAAGACTTTTAATGACTCTTTTTTAGTTAGCCCCATGTGTTAATGGCATATTAAACTTAACCACCTCAAAGATGATATTTTATACTTAACCCCCAGAGGCTAACGAAAGTTAGTCTTCGCCAGCCTTTGTGGGTTATGTTTAATAATGACATTAATACATGGGGTTGTGTCTAATTTTCCAATTTAGAGAGCATTGTGTCGAAATATGGTATTATTGCAAGAGGTTAAGTAAAAACATTTCCCCCAAATTGGGTATTGATTCATTTTTCAAAGTAATCGAGATTTAGACTATAAAAAGGTACAGATCAATTATTTTGCAAGACAAAGGGTATCACAATCTTTTTATATTGCTACAAAATGCCATATGTCAATGAGGAAAAAAGCACTCTTATGCTTTTTTGTTTCTTTAATAAATTGTGTAACCATGCTTTATTTTGCACTTTAAATTTTTATTTCATTTCATGTAAAAACTATTTTAAATAGTAGTACGCCGTGAAATTGTATAAGATTAAGTAAAAATTAAACTGAGTCATCGTGTTTGTGTCAGATTTAAAAAAAAAGTCTTTTCGTGTCATGCTCGTGTCAAAATCATGACTCGTGTGAGTCGTGCTATCGTGCCTTGTCATTTTAATTGTATTTTTACTCATGTTTTCGTGTATTATCATTTTTCATTGGATGTAAAAATTACTAATCGTGTTATTCGTATGGTGACATGTTTTCAATGGGTCATGTTCGTGTTAGGTAAAAAGTAAAATTTCATGTTGTGTTTGTGTCTAAATGGTGATTATTGTGGCGTACTGTGTCTGGTCCAAATACGACCCAAAAATTCAAATTATTTTCCCTATAATATATCACAATAGGAGATCACCAATAAACATATAAATAAATTATAGTAATCCTTCTTCCTTTGATTAAGGAACAAGAAATTAGTTTCAATAATACTCGAATTAAGGCGTTTATTATTTGATGATAAATCAATTAGGGTCTCAACATCATCAAACACTAGGTTTTATCTCCGCGCGATGCGCGGGCATTTTTTAGTAGTTGTTGTACAAAGTTAAGAATTTAAATTAAATAGATTTTTTTTATACATAAAGCAAAAAAGAGATAGTATAGAAAAACAAAAGTAATAAAATGAAAACGAAACATATGACCATTTCAAGACAATAAATTTCTAAGGAAAGTTTGCATAATATTAGCAAAAAAAAATCATTGAGTAAATTTTTTTTTTGCTTCTCTAAAATGTTTAAATGTCCCACAAAAATATCGACTCAATTTTTTTACTATTTAAATGAAAATTGTTCTGACTTTGAGTTCCATTTTTTTATCAGCTATATATATATATATCAAGTCTCATGATTTGTTACTCCTAATGAAATCGCAGATCTATATATCAACATAATCCCATATTCATGAAAAAAGAGGATGAAGAATATTCATGACTATGTAATAGATCTACGTAAGAACTGTACGTTGGGCATAGGTATTTTTTAGGTGAAGAAATAACACAATCTGGTATGGAAATAAGTGTGATTATTGTTGTTGCAGCAATTTAAATAATTAAATGCAGAATCAAAAATAGGAACGAAATTACCCAATTTTGGAGCAAATAAATCTGGGGCAGAATAAATATAAGAAATCCCTAAATCCCGAACTGGACAGTCAAGAACACGGCTGAGTCGCGGACAATGTCGCTCTCTTTAAGGTGTTTCGCGGCTCTGCCCAAAGTGTGCTGACAGTGTACAGCCCGTCACCCCCAGGATAAAACAGCCTCCAAAATTAAATTACGGATTGATAAAGCACAAGAATCAATCCGGTCTGTATACACCCATTCTGTATTAATTGCTCGATTCTATAATTAATCTGTACACGAACGAGATTAATTATTCTAGAAAAAGTATTCTGGGAGAAGAAAATTTTTGCAGAACTGTAGAGTAAATTCTCTGTTGAAAGTAGATAACTGTTTTTCAAAAACGGAGGCTACAACCTCTTTTATGGGGCAAAAGAAAAGAGACGTTGGTAAATAACGTGGAGAAAATTCTGGAAGTAGTGGACAACTCGGTTGAAGAAATCAACACGGAGTAAACCACGTTTTAATTTTTCGAAATTAATTACCATTAAAAAATTAATTTTTAAAGCCCAAAAACGTTAATTTATTTGTCCAAAAAATTAATTCTTAATGAGCCCAAGCCCAGGACCCAGGACCCGGACCCGGACACGGGAACGGGCCGGACGGACGGCGGCGGCGCGCGCGCGCGTGTGTGACTTGGCCCATTGGGTCTGCCCCACATACCCACAAAAACTTGAATGCCCAAAGGGCTGAACCTTTGTTCCCAAAAAATTGTAAATATACACAACAGATTTTTTCTTTCCCACCGATGTGGGACTGCCTAAAAGCAGTTTAAAGCTTTGCACATCACCGCTGCCAAAGACAGTTGTTTCCAACAATCCCCCACTTGCAAAACTTGAAAACATTTTATCGAGCAATAATCTATAGAATTGTGCATAAGCAAAGGTGTCTTTCGACTTGAACCTTTACGTAGTAAAGATGATTCAGAATATACTAGAGTAACCGTAGTTTTGAACTCTATCTCTGACAACATCCCACACACAACCCTACTTGGGTGTAAGTCTAATAGCTAGCACGTTACGGCCATGTGCTTCTATCCCAATATAGTGAACGCTTTAGGAATTTGCCCAAAATATCCATAGGAAGCGGCCACACTTCCACATTCACATAAGTGAGTCTATCAAGAATACTCCTGTAGCTAAGTACCCCACTCAAAATAGAGCTATAGATCTTATTAAGAGTTATCATAACTCATCCTTAACTCGCTTCAGGATATCATGCTCCATAGGGATGGACTCGGAGTAAAACCCCGTTCTATATTAATTAATAATCGCATGATTCAACCCATATCACTTGTGACTTGTTATTACCCTTTGAACATATTTCTTGGGATCTCCAGTCTATATGTTGGGTTACCATCACAAATGACTCATTTATCCAAGGGCTTTAGTCCCATCCCTTTCGTGGTGTTCCACACCTTCTCCCTAGCTAGTCCTTTCGTCAAAGGATCAGCTAAGTTCTGTTCAGACCGTATATGATCCACCCTCACAGCACCCGTAGAGATAAATTCTCTAACAGTACTATGCTTACGACGTATTTGTCGTTTCTTACCATTATAATAACGGTTCTCAACTTTTGCAATAGCCGCGGTACTATCACAATGAATCAAAACGGCTGGAATCGGTCTTTCCCATAATGGGATATCTGACAGGAGGTTTCTTAACCAACCTGCCTCTTCACTAGCAGCAGCTAGCGCTATCATCTCAGACTCCATAGTGGATTGAGCCAAAATAGTTTGTTTCTTAGATTTCCAAGAAACTTCACCACAAACGATGCTAAATATATATCCACTAGTAGCCTTAGAATCATCAGATAGGGTGTTCCAATCTGCATCACTAAATCCTTCAAGGACAGCGGGATGCTTATTATAGTGTAATCCGAGGTTCATCATCCTTTTAAGGTACCGCATGACCCTCTCAATAGCATGCCAATGCTCCATACTAGGTCTACTAGTAAATCTACATAGTACTCCCACAGCATAAGCTATGTCACGTCTACTGCAATCTGTAGCATAACGTAAGCTACCAATAATGCTTGCATAAGCATTTTGGTTTACACTGTCGCCAGTGTTCTTAAATAACTTTACACTAGGGTCAAATGGAGTACTAGCAGGTTTACATTCAAAGTAATTATATTTCTTTAGAACTTTCTCAATGTAATGAGATTGATCCAAAGAAAGTCCATTTTCTGACCTAGTAATATTAATTCCTAATATTACACTAGCTTCACCCAAATCCTTCATATCAAAGTTGGCACATAATAATGATTTAACATTTTCTACGGCATGAATATTAGAACCAAATATAAGCAAGTCATCAACATAAAGACATATGATAGTGCAAATGTTCTCAACATATTTATAATAAATGCATTTGTCACTTTCATTAATTTTAAACCCATTAGAAATGACTAAGCTATCAAATTTATCATGCCATTGTTTAGGTGCCTGTTTGAGTCCATAAAGAGATTTATCTAATTTACACACTTTATCTTCTTGACCGTGTACAATAAAACCTTCAGGTTGATCCATATAAATCTCTTCTTCTAATTCTCCATTTAAAAAAGCAGTTTTAACATCCATTTGATGTACAATTAAATCATTTAAGGCAGCTAAAGCAAATAGTACACGTATAGACGTTATTCTAGTCACGGGTGAAAATGTGTCAAAAAAGTCTACATTTTCTCTTTGTCTAAAACCTTTAGCAACAAGACGTGCCTTATATTTTTCAACAGTTCCATCAGGTTTTAATTTCTTTTTAAGAATCCATTTGCACCCAATTTTTTTACATCCAGGAGGAAGGTCCACTAAATGCCAAGTTTTATTTGTTTCCAAAGAATCCATTTCATCATTAATAGCCTCTTGCCATAAATCGGCATCTAAAGAAGATAATGCTTCTTGAATAGTGTTAGGATCCTCCTCTAAAGTGTAAGCATAAAAGTCGGAACCAAAATCTTTTTCCACACGAGCCCTTTTACTTTTTCGAATTTCTAAAATGGATTCATTATTTTCTTTATTTTTATTTAAAGAAATATTAGTGGATGACTCGCCCCCACTATTCCTCAATTTAAAAGGAAATCTATCTTCATAAAAATCGGCGTCATTTGATTCAATAATTACTTGATTTTTCAAGTCATAAAATCGGTATGCTTTGCTATTAATAGCATAGCCTATAAAAACGCATTCATATGCTCTACTCGCCAATTTAGACCTTTTAGGGCTGGGTATACGTACATAGGCTAAGCACCCCCACGTTCTAAAGTACGACACGTTGGGCTTAATATTTTTCCAAATTTCATAAGGAGATATTTTCATTTTAGTCTTAGGAATTCTATTAAGCACGTGACACACAGTCAAAATAATTTCACCCCACCAAAGTGAGGCAGCCCCTGAATTTAATAAAATAGCAACAACTAATTCAGTTAATGTCCTGTTTTTTCTTTCGGCTTTAGCGTTCATTTCGGGCGAATAAGGGGCAGTTTTTTCGTGAATAATACCGTGGGTTTTATAAAATTAAATAAATGGTCCAGAATCATATTCGGTGCCTCAATCACTACGTAACCTTTTTATTTTCCGATTAAATTGATTTTCAATTTCATTTAGGAAAATTTTAAACATGTCAAACGCTTCACTTTTATTTTTCATTAAATACACAAATGAATAATCGGAACAATCATCAATAAAAGTTATAAAATAACGTTTGCCATTTCTAGTTGTGACGCCATCCAATTCACAAATATCCGAATGAATTAAATCAAGTGGTTCAGATTCTCTAAAAACAGATTTATGTGGTGTCTTAGTGATTTTTGCTTGACTACACCATTCACATTTTTCAAAATCATTTAATGATAATTCGGGAATTAATCCTAAAGTGCTCATATTTTTAACAAGTCGTTTATTAACATGACAAAGCCTAGCATGCCAAACATTAAATGAACAAGCTATATAAGCAAAAAGAGAAATTTTATTCATTGCATCAACATTCAATTTAAACATCCCATCAATGGCATAACCCTTGCCTACAAAAATTCCATTTTTGGTCAAAGTAAATAAATCAGCACCAATAGTTTGAGTAAAGCCAGCTTTGTTGAGAAGATAACCCGAAACCAATTTTTTCCTTATCTCGGGAGTGTGAAGAACATCTTTGAGGATAACAGTCTTTCCCGAAGTGAACTTCAATTCCACATTTCCAGTACCAGCAACCTCAGTGGAGTGAGAATCACCCAACAACACCTTCTTATCTGCAGTCTCAGAATAAGTCTTAAACAGACTACGGTCATAGCAGATATGGCGGGAAGCGCCAGTATCCAACCACCACCCTTCGGCACCGCTAACCATGTTGATTTCTGAAATCATAGCACATAGGTCCTCTTCGGTCAAATTCGCTTGTGCTTGTGGCACATTGCGACATTTGCGAGCCATATGGCCAGGCTTGCCACACTTGAAATAGAGAAACTGTCCTGAGTTGCTAGACTGTCCATTTCCAGGGTTCTTATACTTATTTTGAGTCTGAGTCTTATTTTTAAAATTCTGGTTGTGGCTCTTTTTCTGATTTTTCATATTCTTTCTGTTTGCTTTTAAAACAACTGGAGTGTGGTTCTTTTTCTGATTTTTGTTGTTAGACACAACAAGAATTTCATCTTTATAGTCCTGTTTTCGGGATTCTTCCTCAATTCCCAATTTAGTAATTAATGACTCTAGTGAAAATTCTTTAGACTTATGCCTCAAAATATTTTTAAACTCTTTGAACAGTGGAGGCAATTTATCAATAATTACAGCCACCTGAAATTGCTCATCTAAAGCCATGCCCTCGGAAATAATTTCATGGGCAATCATTTGCAAATCATGGGTTTGAGCAACAACAGATTTGTCATCCGTCATTTGAAATTTCAAAAAACGGCTGACGGCATATTTTTTAGCACCCGCCTCCTCCGTGTCATATTTTTTAAAAAGTGCGTCCCAAACATCTTTCGCAGTTTTATAATTGGCATAATAGTCATAAAGTTCGTCACTTAGAGCATTCAGAATATAGTTCTTGCACAAAAAATCATTTTCCTCCCAAGTTCTAATTGTTTTGCTTTCCTCAACAGTAGGTGGATTATTTACTACGGGTTTGTCAAATTGAACACATGATGCGACTTTTTTCGTTGTTAAATAAAATAGCATTTTTTTGCTCCAACGTTTAAAATGGGTGCCTTCATATTTAAAAGGCTTATTTAGGTTACTAGAGTTAATTTCGTCCATGGCAGAATATAGAACACCTTAAAATTGTTGTTGTAGCAATTTAAATAATTAAATGCAGAATCAAAAATAGGAACGAAATTACCCAATTTTGGAGCAAATAAATCTGGGGCAGAATAAATATAAGAAATCCCGAAATCCCGAACTGGACAGTCAAGAACACGGCTGAGTCGCGGACAATGTCGCTCTCTTTAAGGTGTTTCGCGGCTCTGCCCAAAGTGTGCTGACAGTGTACAGCCCGTCACCCCCAGGATAAAACAGCCTCCAAAATTAAATTACGGATTGATAAAGCACAAGAATCAATCCGGTCTGTATACACCCATTCTGTATTAATTGCTCGATTCTATAATTAATCTGTACACGAACGAGATTAATTATTCTTGAAAAAGTATTCTGGGAGAAGGAAATTTTTGCAGAACTGTAGAGTAAATTCTCTGTTGAAAGTAGATAACTGTTTTTCAAAAACGGAGGCTACAACCTCTTTTATGGGGCAAAAGAAAAGAGACGTTGGTAAATAACGTGGAGAAAATTCTAGAAGTAGTGGGCAACTCGGTTGAAGAAATCAACACGGAGTAAACCACGTTTTAATTTTTCGAAATTAATTACCGTTAAAAAATTAATTTTTAAAGCCCAAAAACGTTAATTTATTTGTCCAAAAAATTAATTCTTAATGAGCCCAAGCCCAGGACCCGGACCCGGACACGGACACGGGAACGGGTCGGGCCGGACGGACGGCGGCGGCGCGCGCGCGCGTGTGTGACTTGGCCCATTGGGTCTGCCCCACATACCCACAAAAACTTGAATGCCCAAAGGGCTGAACCTTTGTTCCCAAAAAATTGTAAATATACACAACAGATTTTTTCTTTCCCACCGATGTGGGACTGCCTAAAAGCAGTTTAAAGCTTTGCACATCACAGCTGCCAAAGACAGCTGTTTCCAACAATTATCATGATGCAGTTGCAACATTTGCAGCATTAATATAATGGCCATTAGAAAGCCAAATCATTGATCAAATACTATATCATGACCAATTAAAAAAGAAATTTTCACCTACTTGATGATTTCTTGAAACTAAGAAAACTAATTTAGATGGATATATACAATTATTTTGCCATTAGATATAGTATATAGCAACCACAAAAAAAGAGCTACATGTCGGTTTGAGTAAACCAACAAAAAAGGTTGACCCTAGTATTTAAAAAAACTTCAAGCTTTATATAACAAAATGGACTTAGTAGGCCAAATTTAAAAGCAAAGAGTCTTACCATCATTTATCGGTACTGTTGGATAAATTCCAATATTTATTGATGTTTTATTTTTTAGTTGTTAATATTTTAAAACCAAATTCAACTCTAAATCGGCCTTATCAGATAAAAATGAAGTATAAACAACTCAAACACTTTTAAAACCATTTTAAAAATATTTTCTTTATAAAGTTACATCCTTATCTTTTATAAAAATTATTTCGAGTCCCATTAACAATACGCATTCATACCTGTGTGATCTCGAAATGTAAATCTAATTTAAAGACGTAAATAGCACCATAAACCGGCATGATATATCTTTGAAACTTTGCCACAACATCTTCAATACAAATCTTCATTGCGTCATAGACCGTGTGGGATTGTGACAATAAAAAATATCCCTATGACACAATTACAAATACAGTTTTGTTCACGGAATAAGTTAAAACTATAAATGGACTAAATTGAAAAAAATTTCCTTACAATAAAATAATTTCTACTTATCTTTTTAAAATCAACTTTTGTGAAAAAATATTTTTATAGAAAAAAGGAGCTAAAACTATAGTTTTTAAAAAAAATAAATTTTTATTTATATTTTCAACAAAAGAGTATTATTTTAAAAAATAATTTATATTTATAAAACAATTTTGTAAAAAGATTATATACATATATATTATTTTTTTAAGAAAGGTGAAAAGAGTAATTTTTTATTTATATTTTCACCAAAAGTGTATTGTTTTAAAAAATAATTATATTTATAAAACAGTTTTGTAAAAAGATTATATACATATATATTATTTTTTTAAGAAAGGTGAAAAGTGTCTTTTTAAAAAGATTATATATATATATATATATATATATAGGAAGAGGTTCACAAGTGAACTTTAAAGATGAACTTTTTTATGAACCTTAGTAAAATAGCACCTAACATCTCATTAATTTTAATTTCTATGTTGTAATTGGTCTGCACCAGCAGCAACAAACACGCGTGTCGATTGATCCCCCCCTCCCCCCCAAACCCCAACCATGGTAGCCCTTATAGCAGCCCTTATGGCAGCAGCGCTGCCATGGGGGTTGGGGGGAGGGGGGAGGATCGATCGACACACGTGTCCGTTGCCGCTGGCGCGAAGCAATTACAACATAGGAATTAAAATTAATTGAGTTGTTAGGGGTTATTTTGTTAAGGTTCATTAAAAAGTTCATCTTTTAGGTTCACTTGTGAACCTCTCCCTATATATATATATATATATTAGATATTAGATTAGATGCGCTCCAAGAGCAAGATGAGATGTTCTCAAGTTGAATTTATAAGGACACAATTATGTATAGTCAACCAAGCCTCTTGGTCCAACGCTATAACGTTGCCATTAGGATAGTCTTGAGGGTGGATTGGGCTTGGTCCTCAGTTCGATCCCTGGAATTGTCAAAATAATGCTTGGCCAGTGGAAGCCACGAACCGCGAATGGGGATTAGTCAAGGTACGCGTATGCTGGCTCGGACACCTCATGGTATGCTACAAAAAAAATTGAGAATAATTTTATAAATTTAGTCGCTCTACTAAAAACACCATGAAAATTTATATATTTTCATGGTGTTTTTAGTAGAGCGACTAAACACAAAATTTATATATTTGAAATCTACTTGTCGAGATCTATCCCATATTTGATATTTTTTGACAAAAAAACGAAACCGGTAAATTTTCTATTTCACTAAAACCTCCATTTTTCTGGCGAAAGCTTCATTTTTTCCGGCGCTGGCAATGGTTTCGCTGGCGCTGACCAAAAAAATGAAAGTAATAGACGAAAGGAGAGTGAAACGAGGAGAGAGAAACAATCCGGCGAGAATTACGGCGGTCTCCGGCAAGGATTTCGGCAATCCGATGAGGATTTCGGTGGGTGGGGTGGAGGTGGGGTTATGTGTTTATTTTTAAAATGCGTATGACTAAGGGCATAAATATAAATACCTCTTCAACTAAAACAAATGAAATTACCTGTTTTGTGTAATCCTAACTTTAAAGGGACCACACAAAATAAATATTATTATACCACGGTGACTAAACTTATAAACATGAAAATCACTGTACTAAAAATCTAAATATAAGAAAGAACAGGAACTTAACCTTAATGCTCTAAAAAAAATATTATGTACAGTTGTGCATTACCTTTGATGAGATACCAACGTCCACTTTTAAGGTCTTTATCTATAATATTTCAATATGAAAGCTGAATAATATAAGTATGACCAACATATAAGCATGGTACTCAGAATATAATATAAGAACTGGAAGTGGTACAAACTCTTACTAAATAAGAATCTTAATACTTATTTATTGAATATGGACTTGGTATTGATCCTTATATCCTTCCTCAAGCACTCATTATATAGGTAACTGCTGCAAGCTGGTGAGAATTCATGTTTCAAGTCATGGGCAACCACGACTGAGCTTTGATGCTACAATTGAAAGATGGAGGGTTGGCGAAGAAAGTGAAATGATTGTGGTGATAGTTTTGAGAGCTTTCTTGCTCAACTTCTAACGACCATTCCTAAGCTCGAGGTTATCAAAATGAGTTACTGAGGTAGTATTGACCATCCAAGTGGGACTTAAGCCATTATGTGGTTTAAAGATGAAAAGTGAGGTAGGAACTTCCTTAGAGGAGGCGTCAATGAATTTCTACAATTACCTTATTGAGCCATGGACAAAACTCAGGGGTGAAGTCAGGATTGTATGCTGGGGGGACCACAATTTACTGGGGGTTCGGGGGCGCGAGGCGATTTTTTTTAGAGTTATTTACACTTTTATGCAATATTTTAGCACTAAAAATATATTAACCAAAAGTATTTTTTCCAACAATATCTTATATATACACCATCAAAATACAAAAGTTGCACCACATACAGAATACATATTTTCTCCATAACTAAGATCCAACATTATAAAGTAATTGTTGGAACATAATGCAAAATTTTGATTGCATAAACAAATAAGATCTCTTTTGGTATATATATGAGGCATTTTGAGGAGCCTTTTCCAACACAACATTTGCAACATCTTTATTATAATCCGCCAAAACCTTAATTAACTCAAGAAAACCTTAATCCGCCAAAACCTTAATTAGACGATTAGGAATACTCAAGGACCTTTATGAACTTGTTTTGAGCATTCTGTGAGGTTATTAAGGTCCCTCATGGGTGGAAGAATTCTGGCTGGTAAGGTCCGAGGTTTGATGAAGTTGGTGTATGCTTGACACCTCTTTAAGGGAGTTTCCAAGACTGCCTGGGCCTGAGTTATGGGGTGTGAACCTCTGCTCGAGTTGTGGAGTGAATATATGTGGTCTTTCCCTTTATATTCTAACCTCAACGTAAGACTTGGGACCTCTTCCATAAGTTTGAGATTGGAGATCATACTTGGTACCATCAATATCGCCTATTTCTTCTTTCGTAACATGAAAGGGGAAGTAATTGGTGAAAATAAATAAAGGTTATAGAAGTCTTTTACATGAAGATTGTTGTAAAAGTTGAAAGTGATAGTGGGGCTTTATGGCCACCCACTAAAAACGGCAATTCGAGTTTTACTCCCACTATCTTCTCTTTTTTTTCCTTGACCGTTGTCCTTCACTTTTTTATATATGGCCTGAGACTCCATTATGAAGATAACTGAACTGAAAAAAAAATCTGCAACTGTATTCTACTTGTTTCGGCCATTTTTTGAGAAACTTCTTTCCTACACAAATTGATACACATAACAGGGAATAATTAATCTTCCACAAGATTAATTATATTTCGAAATCGAGTAATATTATTGAAGGGTGTTTGTTGAACGAAAATGGTTCGTGCTACCGTTCCGTATTATTTTCGAGGTTATTTTCTCCTGGGGGTGATGGGGTTGTGTACTGTCGGCACATTTGGAGGCAGAGCAGCGAAACACCTTAAAGAGAACGACATTGTTCGCGACTCAGCCGTGTTTCAAACTGGCTTCGGGATTTCTTATTTTCAGTCTCGATTTTTCGGCTCGTCATTTCGGTATATTCGGTCCGTTTTATTCTGTAATTTAATTATTGCTACAACAATTTTAAGGTGTTTCTTATATCTACCATGGAGACCGAAAAAAAAGGCCAACAAAGTTTTTTATGTCTAGAAATTATAATCTGACCTTTTACCTCTAGAAATGACCGTTTAGCCCCCGAACTTCCATAATATTATATTTTGTGAAGTAGAAAAATAAATTTAGTATTTTTGGTCAATTCGGAATCGATCAATAATTTCGTGGGAAATTAGAATTTGAACAATAATGAACCCCTTCATGGAAAACTTTTAAATAGGTCGTTATGAATGTGAAATATTATTTCACATAAGATGTTATTGTTGGAAATTGAATGTTATACCTTTTTAGACAATTCATTTTGAGCCACTTGTGGTTAAGAAAACAAATTAAAATTTGTTATTTAGAATCAAATAAAATTTTGATATTTGGAAACAAATGAAAATATGTCATATGAAAACAAATGAACATTTGTTATATGGATTCGAAGGGTAAATAATAAGCATTTTCGCCTTGCTCTATATTTACTATATAAAAAAAATGTTCAAATATTTTTTGAAGTGTTTATATGAAAATGTAGTTGATATTTTTCAACCACACTAAAGTGATCGATGAGAATTTTTTTTTGAAATTTTTGTTATGAATTTTGTTGGAATGTCATCTCAGTTTTTGATGATATATAGACTGAAATTTCATTAATTTTGGCATGTATGTAGTATGATGAGATTATGAATATTTGGCTTTGAAATTTCTGAAAAAAGAGTTGTATATCTTTTATTATGAATTTTACAAATGGGATGCGCAATGCTGAATTTTTTGGACAGCTTGTAGTAAAACAAATTTATCTTCACTTATACTTAATATTTTTGAGTGATTCCAATTTTGGATAAGACCAGACTCATAAACGATGAATTCTGAAAAATTTCATAAATTTTCAATAAGCGGTTTGTTCGTGGTGAAATTTAAAACTTGAAGTTTTTCAGTTTGAACAAATATTTTGGACAACATTTTCTTAGAAAAAAAATGTATCATGTCGTGTTCCCAACGGATTCAAAATATTTTGAAGCCTTTATAAATTTCTTATTCAAGGATTTATGAAGTACTTAGAAAAATTTGGACTCAAATTTATGGAAGAGGAATTTCATAGAAATTATATAATGACTTATACAATATTTGAGTTTGGAGTGCAACCGCTAGAATTTTATATGAATAATTCTTTGCATTATTCATTTATATGAGTTGAAAAATGTATATAATAAAATTGTATTCTGCTATGTTGGAATCAATTCGGTGTGCTTCATACGCGTGTAGAAATAATTTAGTTGGATTATTTTGACTGTATGCTTTGTGTTGGATAGAGTATAAAACTCTAAGGCATATATTTTACCTTGTGTATTTGCGTACGAAATCAAACATGTTATGATTTTAACAATTTGTTTGATCTATGTATAGATTTAGACATACATGATTCTAATAATACGAGTAAAGATCTCATATGTTGGACTTTATATTGAGTAAATATAAATCATATGTCGAAATTATTATAATTGGATGGTTTTATCATAATTGAGCATGGTGCAAATGCAATCTTTATTTTGGTAAAGATATTCTAGTTGAATGAATTGGAATAGAGGTTTAAACTCTAATACAAAGTATTATTACATACATTGTGAAAAATAATATATGAAAAATTGTATATTATAATCTTTTAAGAAATAGATTGTGTAATCTATATGTGACTTTTAGGCACTTGAAAATCTGAAATTATGATAGAACAAATGAACATGTATTTTTTTTATTCGACTATACATGAAAGCATTAAGCATGTATTATTTTAAGAAATAAGAATAATTCTGATTTAATGTTGAAACTGTATAACTTTAGATTCCATTTTATGAATTGAAGATATAGTGGGGGCACATTACATGTAGCTTCTCTACGCTATACCTATAGAATAGTGGGGGCACTCAATCGAGTACCTCTCAACTATAATTGAAGAACATTTAATAGAATCTGAAACTTTGGTGTTCAAGAGAACTCTTAATTTTTGAATAAATAAAATCTTGCTTATATTATTGAAAAAGATTCGAAAAATCATTAGAGAAGTCAAGTCATATATGATTGATTGAATTCCTTGGAATGAACTCGAAATTAGTTTATAATTGACTTATCTTATAACTTTAAGATAATGAGGTGCATACACATCCTTTGAAGGAATATTGAGACCATTTTTATTTATGAATATAAGCTTTGTTTAATAGCCAAGATTAATTGATATAACTTAGTTATACATGTTGCAAGTTATATTATTCTCATGAAAATAAAGAAGATTCATTTAATTTGAATGCCATTGATATTATATATGATGTTGAGTTAAAAAAATTATATATATATATATATAATATTATTTTTCGAATGGTGGCCTATGTAGGCAACTTATATGGACCAACTTGAAGTTGAAAAATTAATATAGAAGGCACCAATAAATGGCATGATATTTTGATAAATCATTAATTGAGAATAATATGAATCGTGTTTATCACTAAGCATGTTGAAATATGAATGCACTCTTATTTATTATGCAAGAATGATTAGCTAATATTTGGTTATAATATTTTGTTACCTAGAAAACCAAATCCATACTAAGTCAAAGTGTTGGCATAAAGAGTTTCAATGAAATAAGAATATTGCTTGTTAATATTACGAGGCCATATGGATCAATTAATTGATCGAGTACATTGAAATACAAGAATATCTATTTATTAGATATATGCTTATTATGAACCATCTTGTACTCCACATGATCCAAGTATAAGAACACTATATATAGTGATAAGAAACGATGAGTATGCGAACATCTTAAGTAGTCTCAACTGAGCTACTAAATACGGTTGACTTGGAATTATTTTTTGTGGGAGTACTATGAAGGTTTATATTATAAAAAAAAGGTGCATTATTATGATATTGAGAAAGGTTATGTGTTTTGATAAAAACCACAAAACTAGAATTGATTCTCAATCAATAATGGATATGTGTCTAACACATATTATGATGCTATTTTTTTGAAACTCCAAGAAAAATTAATTATTGACATAATTAATGATGTAGTATATGGTGATACCATTAGCTATGGCTAGTGAGAAAATGAAAGGTTGAAAGACCTATTATAAGATACCATTTATGGTAAAGATTGATACCAGTCAGTTTATCCACAACAATAGAACCATGGATTTTGTAAAATATTAGAATCATTATCATAACGACAAGAACGACAAATATGTCGTAAGCACAACATAGTTTGAGAATTTAAAACTAATGAGTTGTGAGTGTGAATTATGTTCGGACTGATGAGAATACAACACGACTTATCCTTTGATTAAAGGACTAGTGCGGGAGAAGGTGTAACACCTAGAAAGGGATCAAACTAAAGCCCGTTGATATTGAATTATTTGTGGTGATAACCCAACCTATAGACTGGAGATCCCAAGAAATAGGTTCAAAGGGTAATAACAAGTCACATTGATATGGGTTGAATCGTGCTAATAATTGTATACAGGGTTTTACTCCGAGTCCATCCCTATGAAGCATGATATCTTGAAGCGAGTTAAGGATGAGTTATTATAACTCTTAATGAGATCTATAGTTCTATTTTGAGTGGGGTACCTAGCTACAGGGGTATCCTTGATAGACTTACCTATGTGAATGTGAAACTATGGCCACTTCCTATGGATATTTAGGGCAATTTCCTAGATTGTTCACTATACTGGGATAGAAGCACGTGGCCATAACGTGTTGGCTATTAGAACTACACCCTAGTAGGATTGTGTGTGGGATGTTGTCAGAGATAAGGTTCAAAACTACGAGTTGCTCTAATATAATCTGAATTATCTTTACTACGTAAAGGTTCAAGTCGAAAGACACCTTTGCTTATGCACAATTCTATGGATTATTGCTCGGTATTATGGTTTCAAATTTTGCAAGTGGGGGATTGTTAGAACAGTTATCATTAGATAACTGCTTTTGCAAAAGTTGAAAGTGGTAGTGGGGCTTTATGGCCACCCACTAAAAACGGCAATCCGAGTTTTACTCCCACTATCTTCTCTTTTTTTTTCCTTGACCGTTATCCTCCACTTTTTTATATATGGCCTGAGACTCCATTATGAAGATAAGTGAACTAAAAAAAAAAAATTTGCAACTGTATTCTACTTGTTCCGGCCATTTTTTAAGAAACTTATTTATTACACAAATTGATACACAGAAAAGGGAATAATTAATCTTCCACAAGATTAATTATATTTCGGAATTGAGTAATATTATTATATGGTGTTTCTTGAACGGAATTGGTTCGTGCTACCGTTTCGTATTATTTTCGAGGTTATTTTATCCTGGGGGTGATGGAACTGTGTACTGTCGGCACATTTGCAGGCAGAGCCGCGAAACACCTTAAAGAGAGCGACATTGTTCGCGACTCAGCCGTGTTTCAAACTGGCTTCGGGATTTCTTGTTTTCTATCTTGGTTTTTCATCTCGTCATTTCGGTAAATTCAGTCCTTTTTATTTTGTAATTTAATTACTGCTACAACAAAGATTCAATCATAAATGGGATTTGAGGGAGAAGAATAGTCGTTATAATGAAGCAGGTGGAGAGTCGGTTTAATTGGGCTCTTGGCAAACTTGGGAGGAGTGAGTTAATTACCTCTGGGCTTACAAATGTCCATCACTTCTCCATTTATCTTCAAGCTTTTAAGAAATTCTAAACTTTCTTAAATTCTCATTCTTTCTAATATCTTCTTCTCTATATCATTTCGGCCTTTAGTTCTTCATTTGCCAATCTATTATGACAATATAGCCCCAAGAAGATCATCTCCGGTGGTATTGAATCCTACCACATTAATAATGACTGGCCCTACAACTAGAAGGTCGCTCATTTGACATTAGGGGATAAGTCCCTCTTCCCTCCCACAACAAAGGATGTGTGTTTCATTGACCGTGGAATGTTGATATCCTAAAGATCTCCCACCCGTAATTGACATCACAACTCATCGCAATGTAAATAGGCCATTTTCAACTTCCAATTATTTCAATTTCAGAGTTAGTTATTTAGATTCTCAGTTATTTCCTTCCAAGATTGTAATCATCAATTATGAATAAAATGAAGTTATCTCGTGGGATATGTAAAATCCAAGTTCCTTTTTATATTTATTTCATAAATATGGTAAAACATAATCAAATCCTGATCAAATACTTGAAAATTTAAAACCAACAAAAGAGTAGGATAAAATAAATAAATTTTGTGATATGAGAGATGATTCGATCTATATTTTATAACGGTCCCTAAAAGACTTTAAGGAAGTAAATGTGTAGGTACTAAAGTGAGTGAAGAAAAAAAATCTATCTATCTATCTATCTATCTATCTATCTATATATATATATATATATATATATATATATATATATAGAGAGAGAGAGAGAGAGAGAGAGAGAGAGAGATTCATAAAACATAGTTCTTGTGAATGGATTTACAACCCTTAAAGATTAATGTTTAATAAAAGTAATATTGCTCAAGAGACGCAATCAAAGGCATCACTGTTGAGGATTCATTGAGGCTGGCAAATGGGGGTCGTCTCGTTGTAGTAGAATATTTAAAAGTTCATCTTGCATGACGATCGACAAGTTCTCACTAATCTAGATAGGAAAAAGGGCACGTGTCATCAAATAGCATTGCTACCCATCCAGTCCGACTGGTTTAAGAGACGAAGGAAGGGGCATCTCTACCCCATCCACCACGTTATATTCAACTTGTTCATAACCGACACATTAACGGTTAGGATGTACACTTTAATCATATCCTGAATTTAGAGGAAAGATTGATTCTTCATCATACTTTAGAGCCGTGACATCTTAACGGCCCTTCTCCTTGGGCTACCCCTCTAACTCAATAACTCGTGACCAAAGCAAGTTGTCTTCCCCCGCTATTGTCATCTTAGCAGACTTTGTGGTCATATTTTCAGTCACGGAATTAACGAGATCATCATTGGACTTATAAAGGGCCTGGTTAGCAACGAAATGGTAGGGGTATTCGCGGTCCGGTTCGATTCGATTTAAGGTTTTTTTCGGACCGGACCGACTTGGTCGGTCTTTTAAAAAAATGGACCAAGACCGGACCGATAATGTCGATTAACCGATCCTAGTCAGTTCGGTTTTTTATAAAGTTGGTCTTGTCCAACCCGTCGATCCTCACATTAATGAATTACATCATTTGCAATGATAAAAATATACCCGAGTCTACCTTTTCCAAACATTAAAAACTAAAAAATATCAAAATTTGCAATTAAAACAAAACTAGTATTGGATTAAACTATAATTTAAACTAATCAAATATTAAAATAAATGTTTTCACTATTTGTTTATCTTATATATATATGTAAAAATATATTATTTTATATGTAGTCGGTCCTAATAGGGTTTTTGAATCTGTAAACCGTGGACCGGGTTGACTAGGTCTGTCCTCCAAAAAAATAAACCAAGACCGGACCGATTAAGAAAAAAGACCGAAAAAATATAGTCGGTTCGGTTCGGTCTGTTGGTCCAGTCGGTTTTTTGAACACCCCTATTGAATGGAACTCCCTCTTATTCTCTAGATCGCCCTTTAGACGTGGGATGAGTAACATGTCTATGTTCGTGGTCCGGATCTACTAATCCATATGGGCACCCAAATGTCAACCAAATTATAATAAAGTTACAAGTACCAAGGAGCTTAATTAATAAGTCCAAAAGATAGGGATGGACAATCTCCCACATTCATCCCATTATGGATCAAATCCTAGGACAAAAAGAGGGGGTTGGCATATGTGAAGGATGCACGAGACATTTCTCTTTTGATTGGACATCCAAGAAAAATGTTAATACATAAAGTTGACATGCTTAAAATTTTTAGCAAGGTAAGCATTATTTAAATGTAGATACCTGAGGATGCAAGGAAGTAATACACCTGGAACTCAATGAGGATATGCCCTTCCTCTTTCTATGCATACAAGTGTGTGGTATCCCTTTCTCTAATATTCTCCCTCTCTAATATTCTCCCTGATTAATGAACCCTAGCTCCTTTAGTCAAGAAATATCATATAAGTCTTGAAATGGTCGGGATCTTTTAGTGGAATCTTGAACCTTCGTCTTCTTTACAAGGGAAATATCTGGAAGGCCTTTGAAACTTACTATAATGAGAATAAATATTCATCGGGAATGCCAAGCCCATCTTGGAAGCAATGCTCGTAGAAACAGACTTCCTCCTCCTAGGGAGAAAGTGCTCGGTTGATCTCGTCGGGAAGACATATCGATATTGATTGGGGAATAGCAAGGTGATCCATGTTGTTGCAGCAATTTAAATAAATGCAGAATTAAAGTAGGGAACGAAATTACCCAATTTAGGAGCTGATAAATCGAAGGCGAAAAATATAAGAAATCCGAAACTAGATAATCCAGAAATATGGCTGAGTCGCGGACAATGTCGCTCTCTTTAAGGTGTTTCGCGGCGCTGCCTCCAATTTGTGCCGATAGTGTACAGGCCCGTCACCCCTAGGATAAAACAGCCTCGAAAATAATACGAATCAGCTGCACGAATCTGATTCGCTCAACAAACACCCATTCTAAAATATATATACTGCTCGATCATTATAAATATAAATAATCTGGGAAAGATTATATATTTCTGTGTCGTTATAATTATTCAGTGGATGAATAATTATTTCTGAAAAGATGAGAACTGTTTGCAGAATTTTTGTGGGAGATAACTGTGTGTTGTTAAAAACGGAGGCTACAACCTCTTTTATGGGCAACAAAAAAGAGACGTTGGTAAACAAACGTGGAGAGAAAAAATTGGAAGTAGTGGGCAACTCGGTTGAAGAAATCAACTCAGAATAAAACACGTTTTAATTTTTCGAAATTAAAAAACGTAAAAAAAAAATTTTAAGCCCAAAAAACAGTTCTGTATTTGTCCAAAAAATTATTTCTTAATGAGCCCAAGACCCGGACCGGACGGACGGCGCGCGCGTGTGACTTGGCCCAATAAGTCCCCCACCCATACACACAAAACATCTAATGCCCAAAGGGCTTACCCTTTAGACTCACAAAAAAAATATATTAACTCATTCCATTTCCTTCAACCCACCGATGTGGGACAAGAAGGAAATCCACTTTCAAGTTTTGTAACTCAACAGCTGTTTATACAGCTGTTTTCCAACAATCCATCTATTCATCCATAATCTCCTATAATAGTCAGCTGACAAGCTATAATGGGACATATGGAGCAACACAAGAAGTGGGCCTATATGGTTGAGCTATAACAGGAATGGGCTGAGTAGGCCTAGTAGAAGACCTGATCATTCATTTAAACCTATACTAAGAGGCCCCTGGGGCTGCATCCTGATGTTCTTCATAATTGGGACCAAAATCATCAACTATTTGAACCATCTTAGCTAATATTTTTTTTGTTGAGAATGACCCTTGCCTAAACAATTTTGTGCTTAAGTTGGGTCATCTTAAGGGTATGACTGAAGGGTTGCAAAAATATGTGTACTTAAATGAAGGGAATCAGAGGAGATAAACTCTAGTAACGGATTTGTACCCTTAGAAAAATGTGCAATGTGCACACTAAATTTTGAAAAATGGAGCAAAAGTCTAAGATTAAGGACTTCATAGTTGAAATAAGAAGAAAACGAAATCTGAAAGTGGGAAAGGAGCATATAGGAAAGTTACAAAGATTCTTAATACATGGAATAAACTATATGGCAATGATGGAAATTTTGATAGGATAAGCGTAACGATGATGGAAAAATAATAGTGGAACTTTGAGGTCTCACAAGGAACTCTTTCTCAATTATCGCTCTCAATTTTGCTTTGGTGATGACAATAGTGGGAAGTGAGGTAAATGAAGAAGTGAATGATTTACATGTGCCTAATTTTGCTTTTTCTAATTTAAGAGGCATGATTAAAAAAAATCTAACGATTGGGACAACGAGTAACAAACAATCACGAGTGGACTTTACATCAACCTCCATGCGCACCCGGAGAAACATCGCCTAGGCTAACACATAATCATTAGGTACAAAATCTAATCCCTGTCATAATTGGGCAGACAAGACAAGAAATAGTACCCTCTTAAGCTATGAGGAATCCCTTCAGTTCCGAGCACCAAACCTAAAAGGATTAGGGTTTAACTAATGGAGGGAACACCCAATAGGTCGAATATTGGACGTGTCGATAGAAGGGCCCCGTTTATATGAAAATGGATCAATGCAACTGCCAGCATTAAACATATATCAATCTTGTTTTACACAACCAAATGGATAAATGAAGGAACCATAGACAACGAGGCACTTTGACTTGGTCTATCATGTGGCCTATAATCTAGGAGTCATCAGGGTCTCACTATTCATGCAGCACATGAATTCCTGAATGCTAACCGCCACTCCTCCACTCAACAAATCAATGAGGGATAACTGTCCACCCCAACGGTTACCATGCAAATGATCAAGTTCTCAATCACTTTTATAATATTCATTAGGATTTGGGGGTCTCAATTATTTAAAGATACTATATAAAGCCAGGGGTATCAAACCAAGAATAATCCAATTAATAGCTCTTGTAATCTCAAAATCAGTATAAAAAATTTTCCTTTCCTTCTACCCCGTGGATGTATGTCAAAACAAGACCGAGCCACACATAACTTGGTGTCATTGTTCGCATGTTTTTCCCACTTAACTAAGATTAATCCAATATGTTATTTTGTAATCCAAGACATATACACATATGTACATGCATAAATAAACAAAAAAGAATGCAAGATTCAAACGTACATGCATAATTTAATAAGTGGATACATACTCCATTCCATACACATTACCCTACTATTTTGAAGTACACATGCAAAAACAAAATCCGTCATATAAGTAACAAACACTACTTAAATACACACATTTACCGACTAGAATAAAATAATTATATTCCAAAAAATAAAAGTAAATAGTTTAATTTATTTATAATCACAATAACATTACACTAATATAAATACACAAAATAACTTCTTTAATTGCACGCATCATTAAAATGAGAGACATTTCTATATTAATATAACATTATACACATAAAAATAGCAAATTACACAATGATATCATTAACTTTTAATTTTCCAATACTTCAGAAAAAACAAACATGAAAAATTCACTTTTCAAACAAAGAAACACATTTACATCTGCAATACTTCTCTTTAACACACTAATAACTCATACAATAATTAATTGACCATTCAAACCTAATATCCTCAATACCATCCTCAATACCACTTTCGTAAACATCGTCATATGTGATCTTGCTAACCATCATATATATACAATTTGGTCCACAAAATCACGTGTGATTTCATCAATATCTTTAAAGATCTTAATAGCCAAATTCCACACCAAAAACGTGTAAATCAAATTTGTATTCTACGGAATATTTATTTACAAGAGATTCCACATAACGATATGTTGGATGGGAAAATAAATTTTTTCTAACTACTAAATAACTCATTCTTCACGAATCTCTTTTGATTGATCTTGTCGAGGGCTATATATATATATATATGTAAGGACAATTTGTCCATCTTTATGTATATGTTATGTCATACGCCGTTACAAGATTGTTGGTTGAAAAGATCACATCGTCATCAACAAAATCCGAAGATCAAAAGAAGAAAGAATTTGGGAATCAGACCTGACCGGACCGATCCGGTCCAGAAAAAGAACCGATCCGGTTTACCGGACCGATCCGACCATCTACCGGACCGATCCGTTTTGTCAGACTCCAGTAGCCACCGGATCCATAGCGAACCGATGAAGGCAAAAGTCCCGGACCGATCCGATGCCAACCAGACCGATCCGGTTTCAGAAAAAGAACCGATCCGACTTACCCGGACCGATCCGCCTAATCGACCGGACCGATCCGGCGAGGATAATCACTGCCAGATCGTGCAGCCGATTTTGAAGGGTTTCGATCCCTTATTTAAACCACGATCAGCAGTTGGTTTTCTTAAGACTTTCCCACGATTATCAGAGCATATCAACCCTAAAGTCTTCACCTATTGAGTCCTATGATTCTAGGTTTTTAGATTCACACATCTTCCGTATCTTTGTGAATCAAATTTGGTAACCCAAAGAACACCATTGATGTTGTTCAACCCTTTGTGAAGTGGACCGTTTCTTCCTCTTCATTGCAGCCCTACTGGACAGGGATAGTTCCAGCCGCAAGCCCTACTGGAAAGGGATTTTCTTCCAGCCGCGACTACAGAATCCGATACCCGAGGGTAATTCTTAGTCAATCTGTATTTCATTGTAATCCGATTGTAAACCGTATTTTACAAATTATAGTGATATACAAATGGTTTTGCCCCTGTGGGGGATTTTTCCTTAAACTTTGTGTGTTGAATATCTTGTGCATGATTTCATATTGTTTCATTCACACCTAGTTGCATGCTTAGGGTTAATTTGGGTTAAAATTGGTGTTTATTATATTATTTCTTATTTGAACGCAAGCGCCAACTCTCTCAAATTGGTATCAGAGCAGGTTACGCTAATCTATCGCGTATTCCTTTTTCCGCAAAATTTTTCTAAAGATATCAATTTTTGAAATAAATTGATTTTTGAAAAGAGCGTGTTCAAATGGAGAAGTCATATTATAAAATGCCTATTTTTGACGGGTCAAATTATGCTTATTGGAAAGCCCGTATGAGGTCGGCTTTAAAAGCCATTGATGAACGTGTCTGGATTTTGGTTGAACGAGGGTGGACTCCTCCAACCGTGACTGTTGATAATGTGACCAACTTGAAACCTGACATCACTTGGACTGATGATGAATTTAAATGGTCGTCTTTTAACTCTAAGGGTATAAGTGCTATTTCTGGGTCTGTCACTCCTGATGAGTTCAAACGCATTATGACGTGCACCACGTCAAAAGAAGCATGGGATATTTTGCAACTTACCCATGAAGGAACAAATGCTGTTAAAGAGTCAAAATTGCAAAATTTAACAACTCAATTTGAAACCATCACCATGCATGAAAATGAATGTTTTGATGAATTTTATACTAGGCTTTCTGACATTGTTAATACTAGCTATAATCTTGGTGAACATATTCCAAATGCTAGAGTTGTTAAAAAGATTCTTCGTTCCCTTCCTAAGCGTTTTATACCTAAAGTCACTGTGCTGAATTCCTTGGGTAATTTAAATACTCTAAAATTGGAAGAACTGGTAGGAGATTTACAAACTTATGAAATAGACATGTTTCCTAAATCTGCCAAGCCAAAAGATAAGGGGATTGCCCTTAAAGCCCAAGAGAGAAAAAGTGAGGGGTCGGCAAGAAAGAGAGTCGAGTCGTCTAGAAAGATAGAAACTTCTGATTCTGAATGTGAGTTTGACCTAGATGATTTGGCACTTTTTGCTAAAAACTTCAAGAAAATTCTGAAATTTAAGAAAAATGGGAATTTCAAAGATAAAAAGAATTTTCAGAAAAATAAGTTTGAAAAGAAAGACTTTAAAGAACCCCCTAAAGACAGTGAGAGGTGTTTTGAGTGCGACGGTAAGGGACAAAGAGCGTTTGAGTGTGCCACTCGTCTGAATAGGGAAAAGGGTAAAGCTGTCCTAAACGCTACCCTTAGTGACGACAGTGAGGTCGAGTCGGTGGACTCGGGAGATGAGTCACCGCATGAGCGTAACTTCACCGCGTTCATGGCTAGTCATGTGAGTACTCCTAGTGCATCTCACGACGATGAGGATGCTACTTCACAGGGACACCTCGACAGCGAGAGCGAAGAGAGTGAGGGAGAGGAGGAAGGTAGTGAGGACGAGAGTAGCCTTCAACGCGCCTACGCCGAGTTATATGATGAGTCCTTCAAAACTAAAAAACGTAACAAGGCGTTAGTTCTTAGGATCACCGCGTTAGAAGAAGAGTTAGGAAAGATGAGAGAGAGAGAGTCCTCCACCTGCACCGCTATGAAAGAGAGAGAGTCTGCCTGGGTTAGTAAAGAAAATTTGCTTAAAGAGAGAGAGTGCAGTTTTGATAAAGAGAAAGCGGACTTGACTAAACAAGTGGCTAGTCTTACGAGTGAGCTCCATTCCTCCCTGGAGACTCGAAAGAAACTTGAATCCCTTGTTGCTCAGCTTACTCATGACGTTGAGAGAGCTAGGAAAGTCAAGGTACAAATAGAGGACAGATCTGGGAAGATGGGAAAGATGCTCCTCGGTCCCGCTTTAGGTTTTGGTGACCGGCATGGAATAGGTTTTGATGGTGCCTCCACGTCTCAAATTGCACCCGGACCAATTCCTGAGTTTACTACGACTCCTTATGGCCGTCATAAAAAACCAAGAAGGAGAGTTCGACCAAGAAAAGCAAACCAAGGTTCTCCTAATATTGTGCCCTTTTGCTCCCATTGCAAAAGAAATGGACACCTTAGGGATGATTGCTATAAGTTGGGTCGGACACGACGTACGGTTGCTCCACCACTTCAGACTGATGAGTTTGCCAGTCTGAGAGAGCGTGTTGAGTTTCTAGCCGCCACATCACAGAGCTTGATGGAGGAATTCCGACGGATGACCTTACCATCAATGAATGCGCCCCGCATTCCGGCTAAAACCAACAACAACAAGGGAATACTAAAAGGTACCTACTCTTGGGTTCCTAAGAAAGAGAAAAAGGCCCTTGTTGTCCATGTCGCTCTCAAAGCCCATAATACCTCACAGTGGTATTTTGACAGTGGTTGCTCCAGACATATGACAGGTGATACCTCATATTTTACCCATCTTGAGGATTATAATGATGGGAGAGTCACCTTTGGAGATGGTAGCAAATCTAGCATAGTAGGACGAGGTACAGTAGAGTTACCAGGATTTCCAAAGCTAGAGAACGTGCTGTACGTCAAAGGTTTGAAAGCAAACCTTATTAGCATCAGCCAGCTGTGCGACGATGACTTTGCAGTGAAGTTTGACCGGAAAACTTGTAAGGTCTATGATCAAGCCGGTAAACTATTAGTGCAAGGGGTGAGGACAGAAGATAACTGTTATGGGACTGAGCTCAAATCCTCACTTGTCTGCAACAGCGCCACGATCACTCCTATGGATCTGTGGCACCAACGTCTAGGTCATGTGAACGTCAGAGACTTATCTCGTTTAGTCAAAAAGGACCTAGTACGTGGCTTACCTTCACTTGGAAAGCCAACTTCCATGATTTGTGGACCCTGTCAGTTGGGAAAACAAATCCGTAGCCCGCATAGGAAGTTGAATTCCATTACCACCTCCCGTGCTCTTGAGTTGATTCACATGGATCTTATGGGTCCTACTCGCACGGAGAGTCTAGGTGGTAAGAGATACATTCTCGTGATGGTAGACGATTTCTCCAGATACTCTATTGTAGGTTTTCTAAGAGAGAAATCTGATGCTGTAGAATTTTTAACGACTAAGTGCCGTGTCCTGCAAAATCAACACGGGGTCACTATTAACAGAATACGTAGTGACAACGGCACTGAATTTAAGGAAGCAAAGGTGGATTTGTACTGTGATAGCCTTGGGATCAAACATGAGTTCTCTGCTGTGAGAACTCCTCAGCAAAATGGGATTGTTGAGAGGAAAAATAGAACGATCCAAGAAATGGCTAGATCTATGCTTCTAGGTCGTAAAATTTCTAGGAGATTTTGGGCAGAGGCAGTGTCTACTGCATGCCACACGGTGAATAGGGTCTATCTGCGTCCACACACACTTAAGACGCCTTATGAATTGTGGACAGGCAAGAAACCCAACCTGGCTTATTTCCGTGTCTTTGGGAGTAAATGCTACATCCTACGGGATAGAGAGCAATTAGGAAAGTTTGACTCCCGGAGCGACGAGGGAATATTGCTAGGATATTCATCGGACAGTAGAGCGTACCGGGTTTTTAACCTGAAGAGCTCTAAGGTTATGGAATCAATAAACGTCACTGTGCAAGATGACGAACCTCCGACGGTTATTGATCCCAACCTTCAGTGTGAGGATGAGAACAATTCTGACAGTGATTTACCTGTTCCTCTCCCACACTCTGTGGACCCTATTCCTGTGTTAGGGGACACACCTGCTTGGGTTCGCAAGAGTCATGACCCTTCTGCCATTGTTGGTGATCCCACTCTAGGGGTCAAGACTCGTGCTCAGCTAGAGAACGTTGTTAGCCATCTTTGCTACACGTCCAAAGTCGAGCCCAAGAATCACAAGGAAGCACTCAAAGATGAACACTGGATATCTGCTATGCAGGATGAGTTGCTTCAGTTTAAGAAGAACAATGTCTGGGAACTTGTCCCCCGACCTAGTGATACTAATGTTATTGGTACCCGGTGGATTTTCAAGAATAAAATGGATGAAAATGGTACCATAATCAGAAATAAGGCTAGGTTGGTCGCTCAAGGCTACACACAGATAGAGGGTGTAGACTTTGGAGAGACATTTGCTCCTGTTGCGAGGCTTGAGTCCGTCCGCTTACTACTCGCCATCGCATGTCATCTACACTTCAAGGTATATCAGATGGATGTCAAGAGTGCCTTTCTGAATGGCATTCTACAGGAAGAGGTTTATGTGGAACAACCAAAAGGGTTTGAAGACCCTAAGCACCCTGAACACGTTTACTATCTGAGGAAAGCCTTGTATGGTTTGAAGCAAGCACCCCGTGCTTGGTACGAGAGGCTTACTTCCTATCTCATAGCCCGTGGCTTCAAGAGAGGGGGAGTTGATATGACGTTGTTCGTCAGGAGAGATGACGGTGCTATTTTGGTTGCCCAAGTCTATGTGGACGACATAGTCTTTGGATCCACATGCTCCCAGCATGCTCACCACTTTGAGGAGGAGATGAAAAGTGAGTTTGAGATGAGCATGGTAGGTGAGCTTACATTCTTTCTTGGTCTCCAGGTTCGTCAGCTAGAGGATGGGATGTTCATCTCCCAATCCAAGTATGCTAGAGACCTAGTAAAGAAATTTGGTTTAGACTCCGCTAAGCATGCTCGTACACCTATGAGTACCACTACCAAGCTTAGTAAGGACACTTCAGGCAAGGACATAGAGCAAACCTTGTATCGGAGTATGATAGGCAGTCTTCTCTACTTGACTGCTAGTCGTCCCGACATTGCCTTTAGTGTTGGAGTCTGTGCGCGTTATCAGGCGTCTCCCAAAGAGTCACACTTACTCGCTCTAAAACGTATTATCAAATACGTGAGTGGGACTCTCTCATACGGTATTTGGTATTCCTTTGATACCGATGACCGTTTGTCCGCCTATTCGGATGCCGATTGGGCTGGGGACGTAGATGGTTGTAGGAGCACTTCTGGTGGGTGTTTCTACTTTGGTTCTGCTCTTGTCTCTTGGTTGAGCAAGAAGCAAAACTCCATCTCTTTGTCCACTGCGGAGGCTGAGTACATCGCCGCCGGGAGTTGTTGCACGCAACTCATGTGGATGAAGCAAATGTTGGAGGATTATGGGATTTCACAGGACACCATGACCATTTCCTGTGATAACACGAGCGCGATACACATATCCCGCAATCCTGTCCAACATTCGCGCACAAAGCACATCAGGTTACGCGAGCACTTTATACGTCAGTTAGTTGAAGAGAAAGTCGTAACCCTGAGTTTTGTTCCTACCGACCGTCAGTTAGCCGATATTTTCACGAAACCTTTAGATGCCCTTAGATTTGAGAGTCTTAGGAAGTCTTTGGGGATTTGCACTGTTGACTGAGGGGTTGGTCTATGTCTAGAATAGGATGCTTCTTCATGTTCATATCATATGCTTCCTATTACTAGTCTGTTTATATGTACCATAGCTTTCTTGTACAGCTTTTATGTATTTGTTTCTTATTCTTAGAAAAATACAAAAAGATTTTTTTTGAAAAATTTTGAGAAAAGCACAAAAAGATTTTATTTTGATAAAATTTTTTGAAAAATTCAAAAAGAGATTTGCCTTTTATGGATGAGCATTTAAGATAGCCAAGTCACAACTTCATTCCATATATCCATGTGACTGTTTGATAGAGATTTGAGAGGCTACATCATTTCATCCATGTGCTTAACATTGATTGGAGTCCTTGAGATGTAATTAGTGATATTTCCTACATGCTTGACTCCTATATCCTTTATTGCACACATGCACGGCTATATTTGATTATTGCACTTGTCAATCTCATGTTGGCTTGAGTGTTTCCATCTCAATCCTGTCTATACAATGTATAAAATGCGATAAAACTTGACAAGATTGGATTGCATGTAAAAACCGTTTGGTGAGACTGTGCGCATATTTTCATAACGGGGAGGGGCTACGAAAGTTGATTCTTATCCTTTGCGCAAAAGCCACCGTTAAAAAGGACCTAAAAAATGGAGGAATTTTAATATCCGAGGTCCTAAGAGGTTAAAAGAGCCCGAAAAAAATTGAAAGGCAATAAAAAGCAATACATGCCAAATATGGGCCATTTAGATTTCACCATCAATTCTCCAAAGTTTGAGAATTTAGTATACCTCTATTCAAAATATAAATCTGAGGGAGTTTGGAGATTGAAAAACGGGTTTGCACTTCCTTGAAAGTCCTGAAAACGCATGCAAATCATTTTGGACGTTATTGGTGTAGAAATCACTTTGAGCTTTGATTTGTAGATTTGATAGTCAATGTCATATATTTCCAATCTTTTACACCAAAGGAAGCATTTGAGTTCATTCGTTAGGAATATCCAATATTCATCGTGCACACATGTCATGTTTGTATGCTTTGATTTTCCTATTGAATTTTGATCACACCCATTCTTTTACGCTATCACCGACTTGGTTGTTTTATGTTCATTCATGGTGTGATTTTATGCCTTGTGACATCCCAGTACTTGATTGCTTGATTTATTTCTCTCTTTTGTCTATTTGGGGACATCATAAAAAGGGGGAGAATGAATTATCTGATTATGGGGGAGTTTGAATTTTGGGGGAGTTTTGAAATTTGAGGTTCATCATAAATCTGGTATATATGCATATGTTTATTATCTCATTTCAAACTTGATACGTCACTTGGTATTTGCTTTATCTCATGTGTGTAGGTACATCCTTGATAATTCCATGATACACACCCTGATGAGAAAAGCGTGAAGATTCCTGAAGATTTGAAGATCAAACGATGCAGTCTTATTCACTTGTACTCTTTCAGTTTTGGGTTCATGGAAGGGTAGATTTGTATAGGAAATTTCATATTTGATAATTCGGATTTTTTTATGTTTGTTCCGGCATAGACATAGGGGGAGATTTGTAAGGACAATTTGTCCATCTTTATGTATATGTTATGTCATACGCCGTTACAAGATTGTTGGTTGAAAAGATCACATCGTCATCAACAAAATCCGAAGATCAAAAGAAGAAAGAATTTGGGAATCAGACCTGACCGGACCGATCCGGTCCAGAAAAAGAACCGATCCGGTTTACCGGACCGATCCGACCATCTACCGGACCGATCCGTTTTGTCAGACTCCAGTAGCCACCGGATCCATAGCGAACCGATGAAGGCAAAAGTCCCGGACCGATCCGATGCCAACCAGACCGATCCGGTTTCAGAAAAAGAACCGATCCGACTTACCCGGACCGATCCGCCTAATCGACCGGACCGATCCGGCGAGGATAATCACTGCCAGATCGTGCAGCCGATTTTGAAGGGTTTCGATCCCTTATTTAAACCACGATCAGCAGTTGGTTTTCTTAAGACTTTCCCACGATTATCAGAGCATATCAACCCTAAAGTCTTCACCTATTGAGTCCTATGATTCTAGGTTTTTAGATTCACACATCTTCCGTATCTTTGTGAATCAAATTTGGTAACCCAAAGAACACCATTGATGTTGTTCAACCCTTTGTGAAGTGGACCGTTTCTTCCTCTTCATTGCAGCCCTACTGGACAGGGATAGTTCCAGCCGCAAGCCCTACTGGAAAGGGATTTTCTTCCAGCCGCGACTACAGAATCCGATACCCGAGGGTAATTCTTAGTCAATCTGTATTTCATTGTAATTCGATTGTAAACCGTATTTTACAAATTATAGTGATATACAAATGGTTTTGCCCCTGTGGGGGATTTTTCCTTAAACTTTGTGTGTTGAATATCTTGTGCATGATTTCATATTGTTTCATTCAGACCTAGTTGCATGCTTAGGGTTAATTTGGGTTAAAATTGGTGTTTATTATATTATTTCTTATTTGAACGCAAGCGCCAACTCTCTCAATATATATATATATATACACACACACACTAGGGTGTACCCGTGCCGATGACACGGTGATAAATTTACTCCATAATATTTCTGAATATAGCACAGCCATACCCTTGTCGATGCCACGGTGATAAATCTGATCCCGAGTATTTGTGATTATAGAATACTCACACTCCCATCCCATAATTACCATCCACTGTTGTACACAACGTACTGTGTTGAGCCCAAGTCAGTGTATTGAACTTTTTGCACAAAATATTTTAAGCCTAAATCATCTCAACGAACCTTTTGCACATCACACAGTGAACCTTTTTCACATCACACAATGTTTTAAGCCCAAGGCAGTATATTGAAGTCGGGGGTATGAACCTCGAATAAAGACAACACATAATATAAATAAAACGGTAGTCCAACAAACTTTATTTTCTCTTAGCATGGGTTTGTGAGGTGTCGTGTGGAGAGAGAGTTGTGAAGTTAAAATAATTCAAAATATTTTAAATAAGTAAAATTATTTGTTGGCAAGTGCCCACGTAGTCAGCCAAAAAACTGGTGACCAAGTACTTTGGCATGTTAATATATGTAAAGTACAAAGTACACTTGTCTTCCCTATCAAATCATTTATCAAAGATATTAGTCATTAAAATATATTACTTGTACCATTCAAAATCTTAATCAATAGCACTGTTATTATACTTGCACGATACCAAGAGTTAAAATAAATTACCTTTAAAAATAAATAAATAAATTATCTTTAAAAATAATACATATGAGGGTCAATTTGGTTCGGGTTGAAATATGTTTCAACGCGGTGAAAAGTAATATGGTAAAATATGTTTTCACTTATTTAGAGTTTAATTTTATGCTTTATTTTTGTTTAAATTTTCATAATTATAGGGTGTGCACTTATTCACCCTATCAATCCAACAAATATTTAATTTTAAATATGTTAAAAAATATTTCACCATTTTATTTTTCACTGCAGTTAAAAGTATTTCACCCTGAACCAAATGGACCTGGAAAGTACTTATGAATGAACATGACTCTAGACAACCAAATCAGAACCCGTAAACCATAAGTACCGTTCTTTTAGTAAGAACCAGACAGGAAAAGTAAAACTGTAGTAAATGCCAAGCATAGAACAAAATAGGAAAAGTAAAACCGTAGCTCGAGACAACAAAATCAAAACCCATAAACCATAGTCGTATGCCACAGACCAAGGATGGACGTTTCTTCCAATTCCTTAATCTGCATAGTGAAGAAACAAAGAGGCCTAACACCACACCAAACAGGGGGCTGATCAAACCCCCACTTCAGCTACAAAAAAATCATTTTGATACCTCTAGATGCATTGCAATACCCTAACAATAAAATAAAAACAGTATACTAAGAATTTCAATCCACCATAAATATTCAAACTTAACCCATTGGAATTCACGATGGTGTTGGTGATTTGGGTAAAGGCAAGGGAGATGTTTATTGAGGAATGTATATACTTAGAATGATGTCACCTAGTGTAAAAAATAAAAATATAAAAATGGAGCTTATTATCTATACCAGTAAACTTATTTTCCCCGATCCCTAAGTAAACATATAAATATGAAAATATCATTAGATTATAACCTATTGTAGACCAAGAGAGAACCATAGGAACCCACTTTCCACAGCCTGTAAATAACAAAACTGTAAGTTAACACACAAAAATATATATTTTTTACACAACCAACAAAGAACATAACACTTGACAAATAAATTAAGCTTCGTCAATGATAATGAAATGAATCTTTCTCACTTAACGTGTTGCAAACCATCAACATTTGTCATTACATTGGAAGTTGTTATTTTACAAAAACACAAACTTTCCATACAGCTCACATGACTCGGTGAAAGTTGTTAATGAAATTTTTTAAAAACTAATTTACAAATTGGAACAATCCTAGACTCCGTATTAGTTTTCAGAGCTCAAAAATTTGCTATACCCATTTCACAGAGTCAACGCCATCACACATGAGCTTCGAATGTAGTTTTATTTTTTCCCCTGCAAATAATAAAATCAATGTCTAGGGATGAATTAGCACTTGAGAAAAGAGTAAATACATTTACACACATAATGCAAGTGTTCATTTCAGAAAATAGATTTAGGCCCAGTTTGGTTGCGCAAATTATTTGATTATGTAAATTGTTTCATTGTGAATGAGTGAATTTGAAATGAGTTAAATCCAATTTTACACGATGTTTGGTAATTTGAAATTGATGTTAAGGTTCTATGAAAAAAATATAAAAACAAATCAAGAGAGAGGGGGAGGGAAAGAGAGAGGGAGAGGGGGAGAGGAAGAGGAAGGGGGAGAGGGGACATGCACTTAATGTGACTTCTATTTCAAATGGATTCATTTCACATTTTTTGTGAAATGATCCAATTTCAGATTTTGCACATGAGCTAAAATGGGACAATTAATGAATCATTTCATTAATGAAACCAAACACAATTAATGAATCAATTTGTAAATGGGGCAATTTATTAATGATACAATTTATAATTTTGGGAGAACCAAACAGGCCCTTAGGAATTTAGAAGAAACTGTGTGTGTGTGTGTGTGTGTGTGTGTGTGAGAGAGAGAGAGAGAGAGAGAGAGAGAGCAAATTTAACATATACCTTGGCATAAAACGGAAAAAATCTAAGTGTAAAGGCCGTAAGGTGGTTTCTTGACCTGAAAAAAGAAAGGAAAATGGGTTTTATAGTGTAATCAGAAAACTTTCTCTCTCTAAGCATGAAAAATGGGTTTTACATTGATGGATAAACACGGAGAGAAAGGTGGGTTTTGAGAGAGAAGGAAGATCAAAATCAAGAAACCCGTTAAACCCAAAACCCAAACCCAAAATTGTAGCGACATCACCTGCCCTGCATCAAAAAAAGACATCGCCTGATCTGCATAAAAAAAAAAAGACATCCCCTACTCTGCGTCACCTGCTCTGAATAAAAAAAAAGACATCACCTACTCTGCTTCACTTTGCAACCGAGCGATATACATTAATCCTCCCTCTTGAATGCCTTGCGTGCTAGCAGATCCATTAATCTTCAGGATCGAATGAATAATTTTGGGCACCTCTCATACAATATCTTGTACCGTATCTCACCTCCAACCAACCGGAGCAGTTAGATTATGGATCCAAGAAGAGGTTTGATTACATGATATTCGTAACTTTAGGCGTCGGCAATGTAGTGAAGACATAAGGACTGGAAACACATCAATCTTTCAAAAGCGGTGGCACCCCCTATGGAGAAAAGTTAGTAAACAAAACCAATTAAATAAAAAATATTTGACTTCTCAGAGAGAAAATATTTACCACCGTTAAAAACCATATGATCTGAACCTCCTTCTCGAAGCTTTTAGAGTGGGGTTTAGGAAATATTAACACAACTATATGAACCCCAAAACGAAAATGAAAAGGAGATATCGAGTATTTGGGAGAGGAGAGGAGTGGCTGAGAGAGAGACGTGTTGGATGACTTGTGCGCATTTTCGTGAATATCATCTCGAGCCTTATGCTAGTTTAATGTGACAGAGATATGGATATGTCATCAAAGTGATTTTCATGAATAATTATCGTGATCCAATGGTGTTCCAGCCATCAGATTCAAGCCCATCAAACTCTTCTCAGTCGATCTCAATCGTCAGTTGATAAAGACCAAAGTCATCAACTTTCGATCTCACCAATTAGTTAGCCAAGATAAGTCCCTCCTACTTTATTATATATATATATATATATATTAGCGGATGCTCGTGCCCGAGGGCACGGCGATAAATTTACCTCTGTGATAAAAAAAAATTTGAGAAAAAATAAAAAAATTTTGAGAAAAAATAAAAAATATAAATTAAAAAAAGAAAAAAATATTTAAAAAATAGTTTAATAAAATGGGAAAAATATTTAATAAAAAAATATAAATTTACATGTATTTAAAAAAATACATGTATTTATAATAGTATAATAGTATTTATAATAGTATATATATAACACAAAAAAAAAAGAAAAAAAATAACTTTTAGCATGACATTTCATTTATGTGCATGAAAGAGAAAAATGTCATGCATAAAAAAAGTGAAGATATTTTGGCAAAATTTTCAAAAACCATGCTCCTTTATTATATGGATATGTGTGTGTGTGTGTGTGTGTGTGTGTCCTATACATACCAAACGGTACATACCATTTATTTAAAATAGTAAAAAAAATTATTTTTTGGCTAAATTTTTTTATATAATGTTTAGACATTTCAATAGTCCCATATAAAAAAAATCAACAAAAAATATTTTTTTTGCTATTTTAAAAATCGGTCAGACTTTCGGAGTTTTTAAAGAACTTTTAAAGCTACAAAAGTTTTACCGATTTTTTTAAAATAGCAAAAGACATTATTTTGAGTTGATTTTTTTTATATGGGTATTGAAATGTTTAAACATCATATAAAAAAATTCAACTCAAAATCATTTATGAAATGGGACCACGCAAGCAGTATGTACCAATGGTATGTACACGAGCCTAGCTCATATATATATATATATATATATATATATAGTTTATTTTTTTGAGATATTTTATTTTCTAGTTTTAGTAGAAAACGACAAAGTGAGAAAAAAACGGCCTTCACGTTTAAACAATTTGGATTCTGGCACCAAACAGAGGACCATATCGCTTAAAAATATATACATGTACCACGTTGTCTAAAATATTATAACATACGAGTAAATTTGTAATAGTTATAACGTTCAAAATTCATAAAGCTACAAATGTTTGTATTAAAAAAAATCTCCTCGTTAAGAAATATTTTTGTTTGGTGACATATTAGTTTATTTTTCGTTCTCAATCCTCCGATTCCGATCCAATCTTCAATTTTCTAGTTTTGGCATGATTCTTTCAACTTTGGTTTTTTATTTCCATTTTGCAAAAAGAAAATTAGATCAGAATTCGAGTTAACGTTGAATTTTTACTTTTTTCGTAATACGTAGACCAATTTTTTGAATTTTTTTAGTTTTTTCTCGATGTTATACTATTCCAGAGTCTTTCGAAGTTTTTTTTCCAAACTATACCAGATTCTTTCGAGATTCCAGAATTTTCTAATATTTGCAAAAAAAAAATCGATTATTCCCAAATTTCTTATTTTAAAAAATCTAATTTTCGATAAAAAAAAATTGGAATTAGAATCAGCAAGAAAATAATTTTTGAAAAATAATTTTTTTCCTGAAAAGCCTATTTTCAATCCGATTCGATTTAGTCGAAACAAAGCCTTAGGATATATACATTTTATTATCCATAATTGAGATATTTCTTAATTGCCAACACTGTTTTCTCTATTTATAATATGAAAAGATGCCATTTAAAAATATCAATTTATAAAAATAAATGCAAGACAAAATTTAGGTTGTGTTTGATTGTCATGATTTTTTTTATGCAATATAGTTATTTGGACTCATATTTTGCCTTTGTAGTACTTTGATTGCAAACACTTTATATAAGAACAATACTTATTCACGTAACAAATGTTCCATCTCAAACCTCATTTTAATTGAAAAATATTTTTTACCCATGAAAAATAGAAAAAGTAAGAGCAAAAACTCATATTATTTTCTGCTCATTTTTCAACTTTTGGAATAAACTATTTTCGACACATTTGTAATATTTGCAAACAAGCACACCTTTAGATTTTTTTAAGTTTCTCAAACAGAAAATAACAATAATTAAGGTACAGTAGTCCGATAACAAGCTAATATGAAACTGAGGGAGCTCATACTAAAATAGTTAACAATTACCTATCATTGTTTTATCTACATTGAGGAATTTGGCTCGTCTATTACTTTTTGTCACAAATTCCTTTAATAACTTCTAGACGAAAGATAATAAATGAAACTAATGTTGAGTTATGAAACCCAAATTGCAAACACAATATATGTTGTCACTTCACGAATTGAGGATTTGGCTCCTTTTTAGGAGTTCTTTTTTACACTCAAATGTCTACTATAGTTAACAGAGTTGAAAGGTTTTGCGAGAGAGTTCACCATTATAAACCTAATTTATGAATTTTGACGGACTTTGGGGAAGTAAGTAGTTATTTCAATGAAGACCAAATTATAACATCTCTCTTATCATTCATTCAAATGTACATTGAGAATGATTGGGGAAACAATATCATAGATGAACCATTACATTCCATACACTCGACTACGACATCGTGCCAAAAACGACTAACACTACACCAAAATGGGAGATTTATGAGTGTTGTTAGCAGTCACAAATGACCTTTATAACTGCTATTTATCGTCATAATTTAGGGGGTGACAAAAAAAAGATTATAACTCCTAATGGCAGTCACAAATTTTCATAATCCCTATAGGGGTTATGACTGGTGACCCCAATTTGTAACTGTTGTTTGTAACTGCTGCCAGCAGTTATAAATCTAGTATTTGTAACTGTTGTCAGCAGTTACGAATCTAATATTTATAACTGCTATGAGCAGTTATAAATCTTATATTTGTAACTGCTATTAGCGGTTACAAAATTGATAGTAGTAACAAATTTGTGACTGTTATTTGCAGTTACAAAAGTTAAATTTGTTAAATATGGTAAGAGATGTTACAAATCTCTTTATATTTTTACAAAATGATGAAATGGTGAGAGTATAATAAATATCATGAACATTTAACAAGTCTAAAAAATTAACAACATTTCATTTATATTTATGATATTCCAAATATCCGGTACACATAAAACTTGTTTAAACCTAACATAAAACTTCCCCTTCTTGGGTGCCAAGTACAAAATGAACATAGAATAACAAATAAACTAAAAAAAATAACGACACAAGACTTCGATGACGTGAAATGTCATGAACATGTAACAAATCATTCTAAACCTAGTCCAGAAGTCACCATGCAGTGGATATGCTTCGTGAAGTCTAGGTATATCAACTGTGGGGGATATTGACTTGAAGTACGCCTGCAAAGCAAATTCAACGGATTCAAGTTTTTATATGCGACGCCTCGGTATCCATTGACTTGTGCTTGTGTTGATTGCCACTAAGTATAAACACTTGGATTTAGGCCTTTTAATACAACATATGTCGGGCATGTGTATACTTGCACACAATAAAATATAATTAGATTCAGAATTATCGGTATCAACATCTTTTATGATAAAACTGTAATTCAAAATATACACGGTCTCAATCCATGTATGAAGATCCAAGATAAGTGATAAGATAATTTGGATGATTGGGGTGAAGTCTCATAAATCTTTGCACAGGTGTTACTCTTTGACCTATAACATATACGAAATGGATCAACATAATACTAATTAAATCTATATATGTATGCAATATCTATTAGTGCACGGATATATGTATGCAATATCTATTCGTGCACACCCAATGTGTGTACGATGCGTATTAATATAAAAAAGAATAAAACAAAATAAATCATTTACAAAAGTTCTATTAATAGCCACTAAACATATACAAAACACAAAATTAAGTTACATTTTACTGTTTTAGAGCCGTAACTACAACTGTGATTATTAACTACAAATAATTGCCTAATTACTAGATTGTGTTAGGTGTTTTCGAGTAAAATCACATGTGACAGTCAATGTAAATTTTATGACTGTCACATGTGAGGACATATAGGCATAAATATACTCATCCTATAGGCATTCATAGAGTAACGTCACTATTAAGAGCCAAATCAAATGCCCCTCAATATATACATACACATAGCATATACACATATACAAAAATTGAACTATACTGACACATAACATATACACATGAATATTGATGCCTGAAAAGGGAACACATGAGGCCAATGAAATGATAAGTGGGAATAGAAAATTAACATACAAATATCAGTCACATCATTAAACATAAACAAATTATTAGAAAAGAAACATGTTTGCTAGGTACAAATTTAGCCCCTAGAAATTAATTGACATAAAACTGATACTTGCAAAACATATTTGAAAGGGTGGTATAAAAGCTTTCGGCTGAGCGGAAAGGAAATGAGTGTTTCCTTATTTTACAATCAATCCAAAGGTGTTATTTGAAGCGTAAAATGGAGGGAAAGTTATTACCCTTCAATATTATTGGATTATCCCTTTACCCAATATGTCAAATATTACATACATGCAATAAGCGTCACCCTAGTTAATAAGGGTTGCACATAGCAAGTTCTAATTAAAATTATTAAATTAATTGAAGCTTTTCCATGCACGACATGTGGACGCAAATGTCAATGTGGGAGATGGTAATGAGCCCAAAGTAAATGAGGGCATGCACTACTATAGAAGAATCATTGGTCTGCATGTTGATGAATTCCACTACCCTGTTTCAGCCCAACAACTCGAACAACATTTGCAAAAAAAATACCTTTTCAAAGTAGCTTTGGTGATCCAAGGAGCATTGGAGGCAGGTCGAATAGTGATCGAGTATCCGCCTTTGGAAATCTGATCTCTCGAGGAATTGAGACGCGAGAGGAATGGCTGTAATAATCCAGATGCAAGTTTTTCTCTCATTGCTGGAAAAGATAATTACATCACAACTTCAAACACTGATACAAAATGCGATATACGTTAATAAACATTATGTAAAGAATTTAAAATGAAGAGAAGAGGTACCTAGCGCTGCTTGGAGTAAGGAGAACTAAAATAATAATGTCATACATTGCTGAAACAAACCCCAATCAGAATGAACAACTAGTAACGAATTTTAAAACAACCAATTTATGTATTCAACAACCTATGAGCAAGCATGTATCAAACCATAAAATGTCAATTTTACCGATAGGCATATAGTATTTTTGCACAAGGCAACTATCCCGAAGTGTTTCTTTATATCAAACCCGAAGTGTTTCTTTATATAAGAAAAAAGGCTCGATCGTCCAGAGGTCAATATCCTCCTCAACCTCCTAGCCCTATGAATCCTTATTTATATACTCAAGAATATACACATATAGTCAAAATGCTCATTGGACCTAGAGTGGACATAAAACTCATGAAGAGCGAACACGTTGTGATACCTCTTTGTGGTATAGACACACTGGAATAAAAATTGGTTGTTGTATATCTGCAATGTTTTTGGTAGCATTAGAGACTTTTTCATGAATATTTCCAAACACATTGAGGTTCCATTCTTTTATAGCTATGTTGACTCTCTTCAATTTTACTTTAAGTACAGTCATTGGACACCCTTCATCAATCTCAGAATTTCATGCAATTTGGATTACTGCTTTGAATGTTAGATGCTCAATCCAAGTAGATAAAAATTTAAAAGGTTTAGGTACAGAGGTCAGATTCGAGAAGGCATTCATTAACAAAGGGACATGGTCTGAACCAGTTCTATGCAGGGTAGCAACAATGATATTTGGCCAGAAATCAAACCATATGTCATTACATAATACTCTATCAAGCTGAGAACTTGTGGATCATCTAGTCCAGGTAAAAAAATTCCCATCACATTCCACTCAGAAAATATACTAAAGACAATGAAGCTTTGAAAGTATGAATAAGCTATATTGCAAGGATCTCTCATACCCCTTCTTTAACATGCTCCATGAACTGAGTTAAAATCCACTATATAACTCCAAGGGAGGTAAATAGAGGACTGTGAATATTGAAGCTGGTCCCAAAGTCTTGTTTTAAAAATATAATCAGTGTTGGCATATACCACTGACAAGGCAAATGTGGAACTATTATGCACGTAACTGAATGACATATATATTGGTATCCATTAATAAAAATATTAACAGTGGGAATTTAAGGAGAACCAAATAACCATATGTTTGGAAGGAGGGGGCCTCTATCATTAACTAATATGAGGTTCATTTGTTTAGGAATGGAATGAAATTTGACTGTAGGCTCATCTATACATATGAAGTCAGGTTTATTATCTTATACTAACTTCACTAAGGCTTTTTATGCATGGGGTTTGGCCATACCCTAATATTCTAGTAGAGAATCTTTATTAAAAAACTAGAAGATTAGATCCTAAGATTATATTTGGCAGTATTATCATTGCTAGAGTTGAGTTTCGTCTCATTTAAATGATCCATCTTCTCACTTTTAGTCTTTTGTGCATTTATGGCATTCTCTTTCTGTTTTGATCTTTTTTTGCTTGGTTTTGAAATGACTGTGGTGAAATCTTCCACTTTTTCTATATTGATTTCTTTATATCAAACCCGAAGTGTTACATTAGTATTGATTCTCCCTTTGTCAATGAGCCAAATAAGAAGAAAAATAAGGCATATACATCTGATAAATTGTCCAAAGTGTCCCAAAGATCTAATCTCTCCTCTTTAGAACATTTAACATATATAAATGTAAAGAGAACTTTAACATGGAACTAAGAGTGCACAATGCAAACTGATAAGGTCTAATCAGTGTCCTTACCAGTGTTAATCTCCATGCCAAATCCAGAGAAAATCTATATTTTATTAGACATGTTGTTGATTGCTTCCTCACAATTGAGTTTGAACTTAAGCTTGAGAAGCTGCTTGAGCTCCAAGATGGCAAAAATAGGAGTTTTGTAACAAAGGTGTTTTATCCTCCTAACAGTTGCTTTATTTAAAACTCCTCCAGCATTCCAACATATCAGATTGATCATTGATAATGAGGAAGAGATGAGTGATTGTTACTATTTTTAGAGGATCTTGTGACACATTTAAGAGAGGATCCAAATTAGGTTTGCTCTTAGTATTGATTTTCCTCATCAAAACGCCATTTATATTGATTCTCCCATTGCTAATGAGCCAAATAAGAATAAAAATAAGGCATGTGTAAAATAGCATGGTACTCGATGTCTGTATAACGAACACTGGATTTCCCTAAAGAGAGTAGCCAACTACTTAAAAGGCACCATTGAATATGGACTAAACATTTAGCAAATCTCCACTAGTGCTACAGTTGTAGTTCTGGATTATGTGAAGTCCCTCTAACAAAGAGATTAATCATAAGCAAGTGGTTGAAACGTCGAGAGGGATGGCACTAAAGCCTAGAACATGGGGCGAGAGTGATGATAACCCCACCATCTTCTGTTAAGATCAATGCCACACCTAAAAGATCTATGAATCAAGTAATCTTCAGATTGTGACATGAATGCAAAATCAAGGCTCAATTGAATGAATTAGAAGTTGAGATAGAGAGATTGATGCTTAGTAACTTATACCATTTCGGTCGATATATCACCGTTATGGGTTGATACTACCGTGATATCACCGATGGGGGTTGATTCTACTGCGATACCACCAGTATGAGCCGATACTTCCGAGAAATTATTGATATAGGGTCGATTCACATCAATAATCGAAAATTTAACTTTTAATCCAAAATCGGATCGATGGGTACCGATACCTAGTTAACTCGGTTGTATCGTCACGATATCGGTCTTGACTTTGAACCATTCTCTTGACAAACAACCCCTCATCCACCCATCTAATCTTTTGACCACATTTTCCTTCATCAGAACCCAAAGATCACTGCTATAAGGTTTACCACCCAATGGAAAGCCCAAATAGGTTAAGGTCTATCTCTTTAGGAGCTTCGTTTTAATTAAAAAAAATCAAACTTCTGGTACTGCAGAAATTACTTGATATGGCTGCGGCAAGGATATCTCCATCACCTACCTTGGATGTACAATATATATGGGGGTCGGGGTGGGGAATCCAAGAGACTCGTTAGGTACTGCAGAAATTACTTGATATGGCTGCGGCAAGGATCTCTCCATCACCTACCTTGGATGTACAATATATATGGGGGTCGGGGTGGAGAATCCAAGAGACTCTTTTGTAACAACCCGCGTAATTTTGGGCTATTTTAATTAATTTTGGAAAATGGAGGAAAATAAAGTTTTTGATAAAATTATTTTTATTGCTCAAATATGTTGGTTATTATTTTTAAAGGCGAGAATTTCAAACGGTTTCGAAAAGGGAGTTAAAACGGATTTTAAAATGATTTTAAAATATATTTTTTTATTCTTGGAGTTGTTTTGACTTCCAACTCTTCATTTATTTGCCTTATTTAAAGTAGTCTTTTGGATTCCAACTCTTAATTTCTTTGCATTATAAAAGGAGTCATGGGAAAGCCTTTTAACATACTTTTGGCATAAATTTTGGCAGCAAATATATTTTATATTCCTCTTCTTTTTATATACACATTGGCCCTTGAGATTTGTGAGTTCCAACCTTAGATTAAAGGTGTTCTTGGGGCTATTTTGTTGGAGGTTCTTGGAGGATCTTTTGTAGATCTTTTGAGTTTATCTTGATGATGTGATCATTGGTTTCTCATCATGGTTTGAGGTATGGGGTTTTACACAATATGCTCCTTAAATCTCGCGAGTGTCATTCTCTTTGAATTCTTGTTAATTGAACTCATATTTGAATTGATAAATTCATTGAAATCTGGAAAATAATTATTGAAATTATTTTGATTCATGTGGTATCATTATATTGTTGATGATCACGTTGTCATGAGATTTTAATATGGCACGGATGTTGAGTACCCGCCAAAATTTATGTTTCTTGGGCTATGGCTTGATAAAGCATATACGGATGTGGTGAGGCCTGGTAACCCGGTTAAAGTGTTGTTGAGAAATTATATTGATAAATGATTTGAGATTTGCATTTTGATTTGAATATTCGTACTCGTGTTGTTACGTTTTATTCGTTGCTAATCCATATTTGTTGAGCATAATTTCTGTCGTATTGTGTACTTCCCCATATTTTCTTTTAGTGGCAGGTTAGCGCGGATTTTGGGGCGCTATGGAGATTGATTTTAGCGAGGATTGTTTGGGAAAGATTTGTATTATTTTGATGTATAGAGCTTTGGAGATTTGTATTTTATTTTCGAGTTAATTGTTGTATGTAATTCGAGAGACTTGTTGTAATTGAAAAGATTGAGATTAGTAGATTTATATTATTGTGGGTTTATTTAGATGCTCTATACCTTGTCACTCGTGGATTTAGATTTATTTTATCGCATTAGCGCTCCGTTCACTCTCCCCGGGCGGGCGGGGTGTTACATCTTTATTGACCTTATCAAGAAAATAAGGAGCAAGTCAAAAGGTTGGAAAAGTAGACTCCTCTCGGTAGGGGGTAGGCTCACTCTAGTGAAATATGCACTGCACACATTGGAAAAGAACACCTTTGGGATCTGACTGTATAACACATATGCAAACATATAATGCAATCGATGAGGGTCTATGGAGCATTGATGTGGTCCTTGGGGAAAGTTCTAAATACCCCTAAGGAATTTCACATGAGGAATTTCACTGGAAGTCCTAACTGGGCTGTAATGTTGTTTTAGCCAGATAATATGTGTCAATATTAGTGGAGGAATAGGTAATGGGGATTGTGGTTACAATAGTTTTTGCAATCTAAGAGATCACCAGGTTGAAATTGCATTGCATATGTTAGACATGTCTGCCAGATTTTAATATGATGAATACTAAACTCAAAAAAACTCCAGAAGATATGTTGGATAAAGAGGTCACCTGCCATCACTATGAGGATCTAAAAAGGACGTCTTGAAAACTTTGGTCCTAAAATGTATGTGCACACACCCACACCCACACCCCCTCTCTTCTTCCAGTTAAGAAAATATATGATGCCCCTCTATAAATGTATGCGCACACACCCACACACCCGTGATAACCCATGACTACAACCCTATCAATCAAATTAAAATCAATAGACAAACATCAACACACATTAGCATAACTAATACTACATGACCATATTCATGCACATGTTGACCAAGTGTATTCAACGCACGTTTTATACCAAATTGCTCATAATATATCTCAAATTCATATTTTTTAAATATGTGTTGACATTACAACAAATAGAAAGTATTTAAGGAAATTAATTTGGATATTGAAGAATCCGTAAAGATGATCAAGATTGAACTATGGTGTTTACAAGATCAATTACGTCACAGAGCTTTATGCTTGAACAAGCGACGGTGGACAAACAACTCAATGGATCCAACACCCTTGTGGAGAAACTATTGCAAGGCTAAACACTTAACTAACTTTAGGTGGACCACAACTTCAGCAGAAGACCATACGTCTCAGTCCTCCTTTCTTTTTGGTATTATACCTCCATACATTTGTGATCTTATCTGGATAAATGGTGAACTTTTTAGAGAAAGTGACCCTAATGAAAAATGACCGAGACAGGGTCAAAACTTGTCCTAGCAAATAGGCCTCTTTGGACTTGCTCCTTAATCGACATCACATGAAACTCATCACAATTCATTATAGTAAAATCCAATCTTTTTTTGTTTTATAGTCTTGATTTTTTCCAGAACGTAACACTGATAAATAAATTCATACAACCTAGTAAACAAGTATCAATAATTCTAACTAAAATTCACACAAACTAGTAAACAAATATTCTTGTAGCTTAATCTAAAAGCTATGTTAGAACAACCAATTGGCAATCCGGGTTTTCAATTGGCTCACCCTCAACCACCTATCAACACTACAAATAATATATACAAAAACTAATGAAATATGTAACACCGTTAAATGTTAAAATTTACAAAAAGAGTACATCCATACCATAGGCAACATTACACTCATCTCGGGTGGCACTAACTTGATTAGTACGACATTTTATACCTAATTCAACCAGAACACATTAATTCCCCCACAACCAAAATACAAAATCAAAGTGACAAACATTTGAATCAAATAAATATATATGGAGTAACAAGAACTGAATACCATCTAAACACACACACACGCACACACACACACACACACACACACACATATACACATATTTGAAATGTAAAATACCATTATCGTGCCACTGTACATATATTGATGTAAAATACTTTAACAACAAAAACTTGTTTCCAAAAACATACCTTTATTAGGAGCCATTCATATTATATCCTAAAAATCCAACATATTACCTGCATTAACTAAAAACTTGATAGATGGGCCATTGGGGCATTCTGCCATCCATAGATAAAGGTATTTATGTTTCCTGCACTGAAATTTGAAAGAAAAAGTAAAAGTTAAATAGCATAAAAGGGTAGTCAAGGTGAATTGAAGCTCCAATTTATCTTTGTTTGTTACCTCAAAAAATAGACAAGATGAACAGCTCTTGCGTTCAACTCGCTCATTGAGAGTTGTGCCTTTACAGTGAGCCAAAAGTGACATCACATTCAACATCAAATGGCGATACCTAAACATCATCAATATTCAGTATATAAAGATTCCATAGAAATTGAAATCGCAAAATGAACACTGTTAGTCCTTAGTCCTCGAAGCTGTAAGTGCATAAATGCAAGAATGAAAAAACATAGCGTTAAGAGAAGGCCATAAATGCACAAATGAGAATGAAAAAGCGGGAATGTATTGAGAGCAGCTATGAGAATACCCAAAACCTTCAAAAAATCAACATCAAGAAAATAGGTTAAACAAAGAAATTTACCCTTCAATTTTTGTTAAGAGAGCGTTCTTGAAAGGGGAGAGAGCGGGAGCGCGAAGATGAGAGAGGAGAGAGAGGAGGGAAATTAAACTTTTGGCTGAAAATTTGTGACTCCTATGAGCGGTCACAAATTTGGGACTCCTACGAGCAATCACAAATTAAGTCTTAAACAAAGATTTGTGACTTCTATTGGCAGTCACAAATTTGTGACTGCCAATAGGAGTCACAAATTAAATCTTAGACTAAAATTTATGACTGTTCATAGCAGGTATAATTTTATAACTGCTCATAAGAGTCATAACTTAAGCGTACTGATAAATTTGTGACTCCTTGTAGCAGTTACAAATTTGTGACTCTTTATAGCAGTCACAAGTTAATTATATGACAAGATTGGTGACTATCAATAGCAGTGACAAACCAATTAACTCAAAATTTTCATTACCTAATGATTTTATCACTCCTAATGACAGTTACAAATAATTTTGTGAGTGCTTCCGGGGTTATAAGTTTGTCACCCCCATTAGCAGTCACAAAAAGACAATCACAAAATTAGTATTTTGGTGTAGTGTAAGTCTATTTTATGTATGGATTAAGGATATATTATCTCAATGGCTAAGATCAACACCTTTTCATTATCATAGATTTTGGTTCCTTGATTATGTCCCAAAAAAAAGTGAACTCTTAATTTGAGATATCGCAAAAATAAAAATAAATAGTAAACTCTTAATTTAGGGCGTAGAGAAAATATGTTTTGAACAATAATATTAAACGAATTGGATGAAGATCAGGAATTATACATTTCAAACATTCAACAATACTAGAAGGGAGTATGAGATCCAACGCAGAGTTGTTAACCCCCACCACCCCACAATGACTTTGAATTACTAATTTTATTTATAGCAATTGCTCTAAAGGTTCGAGGACATTATTGAAGAACTAAGTACGTTATTCTACCAACACTAAACAGAGAGTGAGATCCAACGCGTGGTTGATGATCATCACTACTTCCATGGAAATCCTCTTCGGAAAGATGAAGGAGATATTCTGAGATGCTTTTGCTAAAATCAATCTTATTATTGTTTCTTGGCATGCCTTTTGCAGAAAGCTTCCACCCTCCCAAGACCATCTTGAAGAGATGATGGCTCCACAGCAAAAGTTATGTGCAGCCAGTTCTTAAGCCCTACTGAAACACCTGACATAACGGGAAGAAGATAGAATGAAGTATATAGATATTGCAACATTACAACTTCTCGTTTGGTAAGATTCAGAAACGTCTAATTGTCATTTTCTTTATACTTTTAGAAATAGTAGTTATTGTATCATCATGCTAATTTACAGAGTTGTTATAAACACGTTTATTTTACAATATAAGACCTGGTAAAAGGAATGCTGGAAGCTTGTGTAAATTTATTGCCCAAATTTGTTTTTGGTTTTTTTGATGTGGGGACTACACAAGATGAAAGGGGGTTGTAAAAAAAGGAAGGAAATATACACTTATTAACACGAAGGATTGATCTTATATGTTAGAAACTAAAATTATTTTATTTCTTACCTGGTAGAATTATCACGGATTCCTCCTTAGCCAGCTTGACGCAGAAATCCACATCATCATTAATGTCCTCCAGTAGCGATAAATTTAGTTTCACCTGTAGTAAACATTGACCTCATTTATGTTGGAAGAGGTTGTTTATATATTTAGGGGAGGGAGCAAAATATATGAAAAAAGAGTGGAGAACTATTTGGTGAAAGGAACTATTTTATTAGAATTCACTAAATTTTGCTTGATACAAAATGTGGAGACAACACCCCTATTTATACTATCCTCGAACTCAAATTAATGGTGGAGATTAAATTTACATCAAGGGTCAAGATTGAATCTCTAGAACCTTCCACATCTATCTACCATTTCTTACACTCTCCACAATACACAAGATGGATCTAGAATGTTCTTGGAAAAATATCACTCTTAATGGGTCTAACTTTATAGAGGCCCAATACTAACTAATTAGACAACCCAAACATTTAACCCAAAAATACAAACTAATAAAGCCTAATTATTTTAATTTCAAAAACAAGTTTAATTTTCAACAGCCCCTCTTAAACTTGGTTTTGCAACTCCAAGTAGTCTTCGTAGCTTGTGGAACACTTCATGCTTGAGTGGTTTGGTAAAGATGTCGGCAACTTGATCATGAGACTTTACGTACTTCAGTTATACCTCCTTCTTTTCCACACATTCACGAAGGTAGTGATACCTTGTGTCGATGTGCTTGCTTCTGTCATGGAAAACTGGATTCTTTGCTAATGCAATCGCCGATTTGTTGTCGACGCATATCTCAACCGTATCTTAAGGTATGTTAAGCTCTTTCAATAAATTCTTCAACCAAATTGCATGACATACACAATTTGTTGTGGCGACGTATTCAGCTTCACAAGTGGAAAGGGTGACAATAGGTTGCTTCTTTGAACTCCATGTGAATGCAACGTCTCCCATGTAGAACACGAACCCACTTGTGCTTTTTCGGTCATCTAAGTCTCCTCCCCAATCACTATCACTGTAGCCAACAAGCTTGAAACTGTTAGAGACTGAATAAAATAATCCATAGTCAATCGTTCCTTTAACATAGCGAAGGATCCTTCTTGCAGCCTTCAAGTGTGTTATTGTTGGAGTTTCCATATAACGACTGATAAGTCCAACTCCAAAGAGGATATCGGGCCTTGTGCATGTTAAGTATCGCAAGCTTCCAACGAGGCTCTTAAAATATGTTGGACCCACTATTTCTCCTTCTTCATGCTTTGACAGCTTGGTTCCACATTCCACGGGAGTGCTTACGGGATGACATTCATTCATCTTGAATTTCTTGAGAACTTCCTTTGCATAGCTTTCTTGAGAAATAAATATTCCTTCTTTCTCTTGCTTTACTTCTATGCCAAGATAGTAGGACATGAGCCCAATATCGGTCATCTCGAATTCTCTTGTCATCACCTTTTTAAACTCCTCGATCATCTTTGCATCATTTCCTGTGAAGATTAAATCATCCACATACAAGCAAACAATTAACATATCTTTATTTCCATTCACCTTTGTGTATAGGGCATGCTCATAAGGGCATTTTTTGAAACCATTTTTATGAAGATATTGATCAATTCTACTATTCCATGCCCTTGGTGCTTGTTTTAGGCCGTATAATGCCTTGTTCAATTTTAACACCTTATCTTCGTTTCCTTTCACAACATACCCCATGGGTTGCTCTACATATACTTCTTCTTCTTCAAGATGGCCATTTAAGAAAGCAGACTTCACATCCATTTCATGGATTTTCCATCTATTTTGAGCTGCTAAAGAGATAATTAATCTTATAGTTTCAAGACGAGCAACTGGAGCAAATACCTCTTCATCGTCAATTCCATACCGTTGCTTAAATCCTTTGGCGACTAATCTTGCTTTGTACCGCTCCACTTCTCCTTTAGCATTCTTCTTGGCTTTATACACCCATTTGACTCCAATAGCTTTGTGCCCTTTGGGAAGACTTGTCAACTCCCATGTGTCATTCTTCTCAATTGCTTTTATCTCATCATCCATTGCATCCTTCCATCTCTTTCTTTTTATGGCCTTTTCAAAACCTATAGGTTCACAATCGGCAAAAAGACAAAAGAGAGTTATATCATTTTGATTTTCAGTTACCTCATATATTTCATCCAAGCTTCTGAAACGTGGGGCTCTTTCATGTGAACTTTGACTTGATGATGATGATGATGATGGATCTCCATGAGTGGATGATGGTGGTGATGGAGGTGGCGTAACAGGCTCTTCTAACTCTCCATTGCTTCTATCTTCATCTTCTTCTTCAAACAAAGGAAGAAAGTCATAGTTTTCCTCCTGGGCATCCCACTTCCACGAGCCTTCTTCATCAAACTTGACGTCTCTACTCGTGATGATTTTTCCACTGATTAGATTGTACAACTTGTAACCTTTGGAGCGTGAATCGTAGCCAACAAATACGTATTTTTCACTCTTGTCATCAAGCTTTGTCCGCTTTTGATCTGGCACATGAGCATATGCAATGCTCCCAAATACTCTCAAATGAGAAATTCAGGGTTTTCTCCCGCTCCATGCTTCTTGTGGATTTTTATTCCACACACTTCTAGTGGGGCTTCTATTTGACAGATAAACGGCACAATCCACAGCTTCGGCCCAAAATTCTTTTGGCATTCTTTTACTTTTCAACATGCTTCGAGTCATATTTAAAATGGATCTATTTTTTCTTTCAGCAACTCCATTTTGTTGAGGTGAGTATGCAACCGTTAAAGGACGGCGTATCCCATTTTCTTCACAAAACTTTTCAAACTCTTTAGAAGTGAATTCGCCTCCTCTATCGGATCACATAGATTTTATTTCATAACCACTTTCTTTTTCCACAAGTGCTTTAAATTTCTTAAAAGAACAAAATACTTCTGATTTTTCTTTTAAGAAATAGACCCATGTCTTTCTACTAAAATCATCAATGAAAAGTAGAAAGTATCTATTTTTGCCAAAAGAACAAGGAGTAATAGGTCCACACACATCGGTATGAATGAGTTCTAGGGGCTTCTTTGCTCTTGTAATTGACTCTTTTGGAAAACTCATTCTAGAATGTTTTCCAAGTAAGCATCCTTCACATAATTGATCCGGATGATTAATGGGAGGCAACCCATTAACCATTCCTTTGTTATACAATAATTTTAAGCCACCAAAATTTAGATGCCCAAACCTTAAGTGCCAAAGCCAAGACATGTCTTTAAAGCAAGCATTTAAACACATTGCACCTTCACTTTGAATGTTTAGCAAAAACATTCTATTTCTTGCCATAGGTACTTTAGCAATTAAATTCATTCTTTGGTCTCTTAAAGAAAGTCTATGATCTTTCATGTGGATATCATAACCTTTCTCTAAGAGTTGCCCCAGACTCAAGATATTTGTTTTCATGTTTGGCACATAGTAGACATTTGAAATAAATTGGTGCTTCCCATTTTTCATACGAATCAAAATTTTACCTTTTCCTTTCACCGGCACTTTTGATTCATCTCCAAAAGTAACATTGCCCTTTACCGATTCATCAAGTTCAACAAACATGTCCTTTTTTCCACACATATGGTTGCTTGCTCCCGTGTCAAGATACCACATCTTGCTTTCTCCGTTATGTTCTCCTTTGTATGCTAATAACAATGTCGAATCCTTGTGCTTTTCCTTTTCAACATAGTTAGCCTTCTCCTCCACAATATTCGAATTACTTCTGCATTCCGAAGCATAATGGCCGAATTTTTGACAATTATAACACTTAATTTGAGATTTTTCGTACCTTGGTCTCGTGTTGCCTTCTCTTCCACGTCCTCTTGCTGGATATGAGTTTTGCCTTTCATTGTTGAAATACTTCACACCGCCTTTTCCTCGAAATTGACATCTGCCTCTTCCTCTTTGGCTCCGTTCGTTGTTGTATTCTCTTCCTTCTTTTAAAGTAAGCTTTGTTTGAAGAGCTTGCTCTAAAGTCTCCTGACTTTTCCTGTTAAGTCTCTCTTCATGGGCTTTTAAGGAACCCATGAGTTCATCAATTACCATAGAATCTGTATCTTTAGATTCTTCAATTGCTACAACAACATAGTCAAACTTGGAACTTAAAGAGCGGAAGATTTTTTCTACCACCCGTGTGTCACTCATATTTTCACCATTAGTTTTTAATTGATTGACAATAGCCAAAACTCTAGCAAAATAATCTGAAAGTAACTCGGAATCTTTCATATGCAAAGACTCGAACGCACCTCTAAGTGTTTGGAGACGAACCTTCTTTACCTTCTCAATCCCCTTATGAGAATTTTGTAGAGTCTCCCATGCTTCTTTGGCGGTTGTGGCAAACGCAATTTTCTCAAACGTACCTTCATCCAATGCTTGGTGAATGAGAGTGAGGGCCTTTTGATCTGTCCTCCTTGCTTCTTTTAATCTATCATTTTGAGCTTGAGATAGAGTGGCTTCATCTTGAGGCTCATTGTAGCCTTTTTCAACGATCTCCCAAACATCTTTAGAAGCGAGTAACACCTTCATCTTGATACTCTAATGGTTGTAGTTGTCTTTGGTGAGTTGGGGAATTTGGAAAGGAACCATACCATTAGCCATTTTAGAACCTTGGCTCTGATACCACTTTGTTGGAAGAGGTTGTTTATATATTTAGGGGAGGGAGCAAAATATATGAAAAAAGAGTGGAGAACTATTTGGTGAAAGGAACTATTTTATTAGAACTCACTAAATTTTGCTTGATACAAAATGTGGAGACAACACCCCTATTTATACTATCCTCGAACTCAAATGAATGGTGGAGATTAAATTTACATCAAGGGTCAAGATTGAATCTCTAGAACCTTCCACATCTATCTACCATTTCTTACACTCTCCACAATACACAAGATGGATATAGAATGTTCTTGGCAAAATATCACTCTTAATGGGTCTAACTTTATAGAGGCCCAATACTAACTAATTAGACAACCCAAACATTTAACCCAAAAATACAAACTAATAAAGCCCAATTATTTTAATTTCAAAAACGAGTTTAATTTTCAACAATTTATTCTCAACTATAAAAAAAAATCTTAGGATCTGTTTGGTTGGCATGGAATTATTTTCCATGGAAAATAGTAATTCTAGTTCATTTTTCACTTTTGCAGATCGTTATAAATATGAAAAGTAGTCCATAGTTTTATTATTTCATATGGAAAACATTTCTTACCCAACACCCAAAGAAATTGATTTCCATGGAAAAATCACTCCCATCTTTTTCGACCCATTTTCTAACTTCTCCTGAAAATGAACTAATTTCCGGTTATTTTTCAACTTTGTTATCAAACACACCCTTAATCTTTCTATTTTCTTACCATTACAAACATAGATCCTTCTGGTTTGCTTGGGCATGTTATGTACGGAATCTCCTTAATTCTATCATAGCAAACGTCTGCAGCTTCTCTTAGTATATTAACAATTTTCAAAAAGAAATCCTCTTTCGTTTGGCCAAGGATCTGAGGAACTGCTCCCTGCTATTACAATAACTTTTAATATCACAGTTCCATGAAAAGATAAATCAAGAAGATCAAAGGTGAACAAATTGTGCAGCGTCAAAAAATCCAAAGTACTAAGAGTAGCATATTAAATTATTTAGTGTCTTGTGTATTTATTAATATTGCAAATTCTATAGACTTCTTGTCGCTTTCATACATGTAAATCCTTGTGTGATTACTAAAGCCTAGTTCATTTAGCAAATTTGAGACTTGTAATATTGATTCCTTACCCTTTCAGATGAATGTTGAAACAAAGCATGTAGTGAGACAAATTTTGTGTAGTGGATATTAATTCTATACACATATCCAGGAGAAATATAATTAGTATTATAAACTTTTTGCTGAAATACTGTTTAGCGAAACGAAGAATTAAAAACCTGAATGAAGGTCACAGGGTCACATGAAATGTCAAGATATCCCTTGATGCAATTGACAATCTGCACGGAAGACATGATATTAATTTCTAGAGGAACATATGAACACAAATCAACCCATCCAAAATGGATAGAGGATCTACAATATATACACTCCCCCATCAAAATTAAGAGTCACTGTCTAAAGTCAAACTTTTCACTCAAATTACTGAAAAGATAAAAACTTATTCAATTAATGTGGAATTTGTTTGATAGATTTTTAAAAAAAGCCAGGAGGTCTAGTCGGGAACGGCCACTTTGCATATGCAAGGATAATGCCCGGGCAGAACTCTCCTCCATTGAGTTTGACCTATTTTAGAGAGAGAGAGAGAGAGAACCCCATATTCTTTGAGGATGCCATTGGGATCATTTGTGACAAGCCAACCAAGTCGCCAACCAGGAACAATCCATCTCTTTGAAATAGACCCTAGTGTAATAACAGGCACAATTGATCCAAAAACGCCCATTGGGACAAACTTGTTACTCCCAAAAGCAAGATGATCATAAACTTCGTCACTAATCACTAATATCCCAAGCTTCCGTGCAGTCTCGGCAACCTACAAATCAGTCCATCAACACCCACCATTATAAACAATACAATGTGAAAAAATAAAAAATAAAATAGACGCATTCTTTCACCACAACATTTAAAAAGAGTAGCAGATCAGAGTTGACCTAAAATAGAGAGGGCTACCCCCAGCTCATCTTCAAGTTTGGAATTATTCCCATTTGTAGTTTAATATATATATATATAAGCACCTCACCTTCTTTAGATGTTCGTACGTGAAGACATTCCCACAAGGATTACCGGGATTGATAATCACCATAGCGACTGTATTTTCATCTGCGAGAGCTTCAACTGCGTCAAGATCAACTTCCCAATCCTTGGCGGGAAGGAGATTAAAGTGACGGAATTCAAGATGGCTATGAGCAGCTCGGGCTTCATAAAATGGGAAGCCCGGTCTTGGAAATAGAATGTTGGCTTTTGGACGAGCAAGGACTGTTATTATGACTTCAATAGCTTGTGTGCATCCAGCTGTCACATATATATCATCTGGCGATAACTTGTGTGGAAGATCTGTGGAAAGGTACTCGGCCACGGCCCTATTTAGAATAAATTCGTAGCCACAAATTTAAACCAGTGAATCATAGGCCATAACTCCATAAGAAGCGTTTACTTGTGTGTTTTTCGTATCATGAATTTTTCATCTCAAACTTTTGTCAAAATACAATATTTTCATTATAAAATCACAAGAATTTCCAAATTCAAAAGAACATGCGTATCATGTAAGTGCGAATTGATTTGGTGCATTTAGTAATTTTCATGAGACCAAGAAGACAACGCTAACCCTTTTTAATGTAGGACTGAACCCAACCGCTTGTTATAATATATAATTAAAATTGATGCAACACCAAGTGAAGACATTTGTCGATTCTCAAGAGTACAACTTATACCATTTAACTTCAACAACTTATACCAAATCGGAAAGATGAACTATTAAGTTGTATTGAGTCACACGATAAGAGTTTGGACGTTTAAAAGGTGTCATTTCATTCTCTTTTAATTATACCCCTAAAGGTATTATTGTAGCCCACAGTACCAAACAAGTAACCTTCACCAACCCATTTTTAAACACAACCATCGTCACCCGCAATCACGAACATTCTCACAAAACCATCATCACTTCCCATACCATCAAACCACCACAAAATTCATCACAAAGAATATCTCATCTCCAGATTTGCAGTGGTGTTATCATCATCCGTAACACTCGGAATCACCTTTGGTGGATTCTTCCTTGCATTGGTCTACTAAGCTCGGATCAGGGATATTCAATAGGCTAAGGAATTTTTATTTGGTGAGAACCTACACCAAATGACCCACTGTTGTCAGTCCAGATCCAGGTATATCAAACCCATCCCGCTTATTATAATGTGGACCAACAGAGGTATGGATTCCATTATTAATTTAGATGATGTATTTTTAGAACTTAAAATAATATTGATTATGTATATAGGACAACAAACATTTCGTTTTCAATTTAAGTCCCTATTTTCAAATTAAAGAGACATGTGGCATGCTGATTGGTTGATGTTTTATGAAATGGATTCGTGCCAGCAACTTTATTCAAAAATAATTTCCTAAGGCCATCTCCAATAGACAGTCTAAATGTATACATTTAGACTGTCTGAGCTTACAGTGGGTAGAGAATTGTATACATTTAGGTGAGAGAAAGGGCCGGAAGATCTAAATTTGCAAGACCGGAAGACAATGTGTAAAGGGGGCCCCACATCGGGGCGGCTAAAACTTGCCCGCCCAGAATGTGGGTGGCTAACTTTCATAGCCAAACGTTTACATTATAACGGCTACAAAAATTACAACAGTAACATTTATTTTTATATATATACACTATGCTCCCCTAAAATCTTTAACACCAACACTTTGATATTTTATTTTACTTATCATCAATTCAAAAAAAAAAATCTATGGATACTTCTTCACAAAGTACTCCGCTAAGTTCTAGTCGGCTACCAAATTTCACTCCACACGACGAGGTGTTACTTTGTCTGGCATATGTTAAATATTCTATAGATAGTCGTATGGGGACTAACCAATCACGAACAACCTTGTGGGAAAAAATTACCAACGAATATAACTCAAGCGAGGGTGTTATTTACAAACGAACCGAGAATGCGTTGCAGGGAAAATACCAAAAAATTAATGTCGAATGTTTGTTGTATACGTCGAATTTGTCTAAAGCTTACGAAAACGGGAAAGATAGCGGCACGACGGAGGTTACGTGGGTAATTACAATTAATTTCAGTTTTTTATTTATTTATTAGTAAATTCTTAAATTTTCATCACTAATGCGGGAATTTCTTTTCATATAGATCGAACGAGCTAGAGATAACTTTCTAAGCAAAGCGGGTCATAAATTCAATTACGACCACTGCTACGAGGTGCTCAAGGACTTGCCAAAGTATTCCATGTCAACCACCGGTTCACAATATACGGATAAAGAAAATAATGAGAGCCCGCTTGATTCGAACGACAACGAATCAAGGGAATTCAATAATGCTCTTAGAAGACCGGAATGACGTAAAATGGCAAAACAGAAAGGAAAGAAACGAGTGGCCGCCAACAGTGCGGCTACAAACACGTCCCTTTTAGAGAACTCCAAAGAATTCAACACACTTTATGACAAAAATTCTGTAGAATCACAAGCAATCAGGAGAACTCTAAATGAAAAGATTGATGGTTTAATTTCAATTCGCACCAAAGAGTTCGAAGCTCAACTCCAATGTGACAAAGATCAGATTATTTACATGGATACAACTAAATTCACTCCACAACAAAATGCCTTTCACGAGATGCGAATGAATCAGATAATGCAGCGTCGGTCTCAAGCATATCGTAACTTCTTAGAATAGATAAATAGATTTGGCCGGGTTCTTTATGTAATCCAAATTTATTAGTTATTACATTGTGTACCAATGTTTATGAATGACTATTATTATCAAACCAAATTTTATTTAGCACGAAAATAATTGTTATAATTGCCCAAAATGGATAAAAATGAAATTACAATCAAGTTGATGATTCTGCATGATGAATCCAAATGTGTTCCATAAGATCGTCACATAACTGTTTATGAGCTTCCTTGTTCTACATCTTTACCTGTCGCACCTAGTACTGATAGTGGCCAGCGAGACTCTGCCTGCTTAAGCATGGGGGTGGGTCACGTAAGGGCAGGTCAGCTCGCCATGTCCCGTCACGCAACTCCTCCTTGACAATCATATTGTGTAATATAACACAAGCCTTCATAATTACACGTAAGTCTTTATATTCCCAGAAATTCGTCGGGTTCCTGATAAAGTGGAACTGTTGTTGTAAGATCCCGAATGCCCTTTCCACATCCTTTCGGGCTCCTTCCTGAGCTCATGTGAACACCTTTTATTTTTGAGTGACTGGTCTCTTGAAACTCTTGACGATAGTTGCGATGGGTGGATAGATACCATCTGCAAGGTAGTAACTTGTGTCATATGTGTTTCCGTTTACTTCTAAGTGCATAGGGGTGCGATTTCCTTCTAGAAGTTCTTCAAACACGTGAGATTTGGCAAGAACATTCAGATCATTACATGCACCAGGCATCCCAAAGAACGAATGCCAAATCCAAGTATCATAAGATGCCACTGCCTCTAAAATTATAGTGGCAGCATGGCAATGTCCTTGATATTGTCCTTTTCATGCATGTGGACAGTTATTCCATTCCCAATGCATACAGTCAATGCTCCCAATCATCCCGGGGAAACCACGTCGTTCATTCCCGGGCTGCATGCGGGCTATATCTTCGACTGTAGGTGTGCGGCAATACTCCGAGCTAAACACCTTCACTATAGCCCTGCATAACCGTTTTAAAGTCTCAATCGCTGTCGTCTCGGCTATTTTTAAATATTCGTCCTGCAAATCCCCGCATCCACCGTACGCCAACATACGAAGTGCACAAACAATCTTCTGGTGAGAGCTTAATCCCATTCGTCCAACACAATCGGCTCTCTGGATGAAATATGAATCTTTTTCACAGACTGCTTCTAGAATACGATTGAAGCTCGACTTGTTCATCCTGAACCTACGTCTGAACATTTCTTCAGGATAAGTGGGATTCTCTTGGAAATAATCTTTCCATAAATTACGATGACCCATCTCTCTATCCCTATACACCGTTCTTCTCTCATGTATTTCCCTACCACTATGTAGTAAGGATGATTGATAGATTGCACTCTGCAATCTGTTGTGGATCGCGGTGGCTTCATCATCTGAGTCGAGATCATAAGATTGGGCGATCTGCGCTAATATCATCTCCTCTAGATCGTTGTTAGACATTTTTTTTATGCTCAATATCTATATAAATTATTATATCAGTAGGAAATATTGTTATGCTCAATATCTATCTAAATCCATTATTTATAGTATTGAACGGTAAAGAAGGCTCCTCTAGCTTGTTCATGGTCACTTTCTACTTACATATGATGTGACCACTCATACTTGGACGGTAAAAAAAGAACCGCCCCAAATTGAATGGTGAAGAAGGCTCCTCTGGCTTGTTCATAGTCACCTTCAACTTACATATGATGTGACCACTTGTACTTGGACGGTAAAAAAAGAACCGCCCCAAATTGAACGGTAAAGAAGGCTCCTCTGGCTTGTTCATAGTCACTTTCAACTTACATATGATGTGACCACTCGTACTTGGACGGTAAAAAAAGAACCGCCCAAAATTGAACGGTAAAGAAGGCTCCTCTGGCTTGTTCTTAGTCACTTTCAACTTACATATGATGTGGCCACTCGTACTTGGACGGTAAAAAAGAACCGCCCCAAATTGAACGGTAAAGAACGCCCATCTGGCTTGTTCATAGTCACTTTCAACTTACATATGATGTGACCACTCGTACTTGGATGGTAAAAAAGAACCGCCCCAAATTAAATGGTAAAGAACGCTCATATGGCTTGTTCATAGTCACTTTCAACTTACATATGATGTGACCACTCGTACTTGGACGGTAAAAAAAGAATCGCCCCAAATTGAACGGTAAAGAACGCTCCTCTGGCTTGTTCATAGTTACTTTCAACTTACATATGATGTGACCACTCGTACTTGGACGGTAAAAAAAGAACCGTCCAAAATTGAACAGTAAACATTTATTTATCCATTTTCTTCCGTTTAAGTAGATCATCTCGTTATTAGTTATAGCGTCAATAACTTATTTTTTCATTTTGTCATACATATACACCAAAATGTTAGATATACTAACTTGAGATCATAAACTACAAAATGCATAACCATGTCTACATGCCTGATGAAGATTCACCCTTCTTAACCCATGTTCCCCTGAAAACTATGTCCGGGCAAAAACTTCCGTACTATAATTGGTCACCGCCAAAAAAAGTTATGCGAAATAATTTCCTCTCAAGTGGGGGGATAAGCAGGATACAACAGGTCAAGAAGAAAAAGTGTAAGTCTAAAGCATCAACATCATTTGGAGATGACCATGATGAGGCAGCCCACAATAATGTTGAACAAGTGTTGACTAACCTAGGGATCTACCAAGATCCCCATGGAGGTGGTTGGTTTGGTGAGAAAAGGGTGTTTGAAAACATCCCTATATGTACACTCCATTCCTTAGGCGTTGTTAATCATGTGATGAAATGGTTAACGCCGACAAAAAGAAATATTCCATGGGATGATCATTTGAAATGGCCTAGGTTATTTGATAGACGTTGTGATTTGGAGTGCTACTGTTAGTGGCATGGTTTACCTGTCCCACAGGAAAAATCGGTAATATATTGCAAAGATGTAAAGAAAGATAATGAAAAATGCATTCGTTTATTGGAACGCGAAATTGCACAGATGGAGAAAAGGCTAGAGCGGTGGCATTCTAAACATTTGATAAATACTAAACTTGACGATCCAATTTATGAATCGGATTCGGAACTCCCGGATTACAAAGGTCTAGATTCGGACTTGGATTTCGTACATCATCTACCTAATATGTTGATGGGGGATGGGAATGCCTTATGTTGTGTTTCGTGGTTGCATAGAAAATATAAATGATAAGATTATGTAACTTTTTAATGTTTTTATATATTAATATTAATAAAGTAAAGTTGGTATTAATGTCCATGATTGTAACATAAAATAGTTAATGAAAAATACACTGGAAAATCCCATCGTATGGAAAATACACTGTAAAATTACATATGGAAAATACACTCAAAAATGCAATTTACATTGGACCTCTACCCTCATATTGGTCATAAGGAAATGTGTTGAAAATCCCAAAAACGTCATCGGCAAGAGATGGTTGAGAAGACGATCCTAAAGGATCTTGGGAGGGTGGATGGGAAATATTGGGAGAAGCACTATGATATTCATCTCCATATATATTTGGTAGTGTATGTTGCGGAATGGGGTAGTGTTCCGGGGCCGAACTCGATCTCGCCCCACGTAGATTTGCAATCTCTTGATCTTTCTCACGAATTTGCCTCTGAAACATAATCTCTCGTTCTAACGTTATGGACCTTGTTTTCCAGATGAAGTCCTCTCTATAAAAAAACATATCACGCCATTGTTCGCGTGAGTAAAATTCATCCGGAGCTAAGTCATTCGGCGTACTTGGTTGATCTACCTGAATAAATGTTGTGCTAATTCCACTCATATGTGTCACCTCAAGTTCCCGTGATAACGGTATCAAACTCGAGGAAGAAGGTTGACCTTGTGTGTTGTACGAATGTGGAGCTTGCCATCTATCTGTCGGTGCGATGGGTACCCGTAAATCATGTGGTACAATCGAGGCAAACCCAACCCCATCATGGTTCTTCCACCGAATTAGCGAATGTAATATTGGACCCTTAGTTACAGCTCTCCAGTATGTAAGGCATTTATCCCGCCCTGTGATTGCTACATTAGCAATTACAGGTTGCCAATTGCCAATATGTTGCATATATATATTAAGAGGAATGAATGCCATTGGATATAGTGGGTTATTTGGGATAACCATGTGTCGTGTCATTTGACGATAAAACGGTCTCCGAGATACCAACTCCCACCTAATTCCGGATCAAACAACATGTACCGTCTCTGAGAAAAATCATGAGCAACTACAGCAGAAGGAAACTGATTTTGCGATAATTCCATAAACGGTTGCCATATAATTGACTCGGGTGATCGCATCTCGAGCTGCTCCTGCATGAATGAACTTTTAAATCTCATTTGTCCCTGAACATTATCGCGATTATTGATCCCCCATCGTAAAATACGCGGCCATCTTTCCACTGCATCATTGTGTAAGAGGGGAGCCATGGTATGGAGGTACTCGTAGCCGTAATACTGCGATTTATAAGAATAAGCAATTAATAAATTTGTATTTTCATATAGTAACTATATTTATATTATTTGAAAAAAATTGAAATGTTCACTTCGTAAATACTTTACCTCTATTAATTGCCAAAAACAATTAATTGTTTTCTGGACATTTGAAGCACATGCGTCAAGTGCGTAGTAAACTCGGGCAGGAATGGAAGAACCCCAATCTTTCGCAGCCATGTCATTTATGTCGTCTAAATAAGTTGCCCAATCCACAAACACAGAATTATGTCCCGTTGGAAAAAATATGGAGCTCATGACATAAACAATAAAATCTCGAGCGATTTGATCCGCGTTCGCTAATCTATGCAGCGGATCTTGTTGACGCCAATGCAACATGTATTGTTTAAGCGTTGCACACGAAATATTTCGTCCTTTGTACTGTGGGTGGCCTATTCCAGGATAATATAATTCAAATATTCCCTCCACCGTAAAAGGACTAGAATGAGGAAACGGTGGCAAAATGGGATTTGTACCAATTTGAATTCCTGATACGGGAAATTTTTACAATGATTAAAAGTTGCAAATATGACATATAAATAGTTAACATAAATAAAGTGCATAGCAAGATATTGATAAATTACCGGTTAAATGGAAAAAATCAAACGGGGTTATCCCTAATTCCACTGACGGTAGCTGAAATGTATGTGTTCTCTCCGACCACCTACTAATTAAGGCACCGGTCATTTGGTTATCCGAGTTGGGATAAATTTCACTGAACAAATGACTGAACTCGAAATTGCTTATGGCGTCTCGGACTGCAGGAACGTCGGATAAATTTGCGTACACTTCAATCGGACCTTGTACACTACCACGCATGTGAAATTGACTATCATTTGCTTGTGCGTTAGGATCAATAATTGTGTCCGTCGCACGAGGTGTTTCGTCGGATAATCGAAATAAATTTCGATAAACGATTGGTAAATTGGGTGGTGGAGGTGGGTTTTCATTTGGTTTGGCCTTTTTGCCACACCATTTTCTTTGAATGTGAAACATTTTGACGACTAAATAAATTGCTTTACGGAAATTATAATGTATGATATTTTGAATGAAAGATATATAATAATGGGTATGATAAATAATGAAGGTAGATGTGTGATTTATATAGGGGCTTTTTTATAATAACGGATAGATTTTTATAACGGCTGGATTATAACGGCTGGTTATAACAGGTAGAAATGGTTGGAATTTGGGCGGTTAAAAGTCTCACGCCCAGGGTGGGGCCAGCCCCTGGGCGGATAAAAGTCCCCCGCCCAGCCCTTGGGCAGCCAAAAGTTTCCCGCCCAGCTTAAATTTACACACTACCCATAGTGGGAACCGCACTCAACAATCTACCCAAAAAATCTAAATATACATTGTTTGTGCATCTCCCATTGGAGATGGCCTAAATATATTCTATTAGGTAGTCTACTCACTTATTCTTGAATTAAGGTTTATGATAGTTGTTATATATAAATATCTAATGAATACAAGTTAAGGTTCTTTGGAATTTTTTCCTAAATAACGAATTCTAGATAGTAAAAAAAAAAAAGATAAAGTTGATAGTATTTGTTCTTCTTTCCTTGAAATTATAAACTGAATACGTCGAGTTGTAATTGTGCAAAAGTATACATGTATGAAAGGGTTGAAGAGATTTATGATATTATGGACATAATAGATGATATCTTATTTCACACCTTAAATAGATGTACGCACGAAATTTATATACACAAGTGATAACAAAGTTGAAAACAGAAAAGTCCTACACTATAGGAATGTAGTTGTTGTCATTCCACCAAAGTAGGAGACGTTTGAATGATTAAACAAAATGGTAATTGACTTGTTCCACAAACAGCTAGCTGATCATGAGCAATATCTCGAGGTATAATAATATCCTTAATACTCCCCCTCAGGTGAAGGTGGGGTGCATAGCACACACCGAACTTGAACCATAGATTCTGAAATTGCTGAGTAGACAAAGATTTGGTTATGAGTGCGATCGAACCTAGTGATAAGATCTCCATTGCGCCCAAAATCTTGATAATAAGCAAACCCATTAATTTCCTCCATGGTAGACGCAAGGGCGTGATACTCAGCTTCATAAAAAAATAATGAGCTCTCTTAGACCGTATGAGCTTAATCAAAATTGATTCAGAGGTTTAATTATCGATTTTGGTTGGACCGACACCTGTAATGGGCCTTTTTTGGGGAAAAAAATGAGCTTGATCGTAATGGATTCTGAGGCTCTATGATTCTTGGGCTTGATCACGATGGATTCAAAGGCACTTTTCTTCTTAGGCTTGATCACGATGGATTCAGGGGCCGTTGAGTTGCGCTTGATCATGATGGATTCAGGGGCCATTGAGTTGTTGGATTATGTGAGTAATTTCTGAGGTACTTGCATGACTCAAAATTCTGTGTCAAGTGGTACCTTCTTCACCTTCTGTCTTTGAAAATTCCGAAAGGCTTTTATATATATATATATATATATATATATATATATATATATATATATATATATATATGTGTGTGTGTGTGTGTGTGTGTGTGTGTGAGGCACAACACATATTTTTTTTCATGCACAATCTCATCACTTTTGATGAGATAAATTATATAGCAGTTGAGGAAAAAAGTGCCATGTCTTTTATCTGAAGGTACTGTTGGGTTTTCCTATTCTATTAATAAAGTTGTTGATGCTAGAAGTCTAAGGGGATGCAACATGTGATCTTAAATGTGAAGGGATACGATTCCGTGTGGTCCTACCTCTTGCTTCCCAACTAACCCAACGAGTTCATCATAGTTCTCTCCCGGTCCAATACATCGCTCTGACGAGAAAAACCCAGATAATACATCATTTTATAATTGGCTTTGAGGATACTTGCTGGGAATGTACACTATACCAAAATGGGTAAATTGGTACCCTTCCAGCGGCTAGCCTTGTCACGGTCAATGACCGTGACAAAAAAAACACGCATTTTTTGTTACGATCATTGACCGTGACAAGTCCGTGACAAAGACTTGTCACGATCAATGACCGTGACACGATCGTGACAAGTACAATTGTCACGGGCTTGTCACGGTCAAGAACCGTGACAATCCTTATAATATTGTCACGGTCAAGGACCGTGACACGTCCGTGACAAATATTACAGCAAAAAACCCTTTCTCCTCCTTTTTTTCCCCACCGACTTCTTCCCTCCTTTTTTCTCTCTCTCTCTCTATGCTGCTCTCCCTCTCTCTCTCTCTCTCTCTTCCATTTATATATATATATATGTGTGTGTGTGTGTGTGTGTATATATATATGTGTGTGTATGTGTATATATATGTGCGTGTGTGCGTGTGTGTGGTGGGTGGGGGTGGGGCAGGGTGGGGGAAGGGGGGGCAGGGTGGGGTGGGGACAGGGATGGGGGGGCTGTTTGTGTGTGTGTGTGTGTGGTGTGTGTGCGTGTGTGTGTAGTGGTGTGTGTGTGTGTGTAGTGGGGGAAGGGGGTGGGGCAGGGTGGGGGAAGGGGGAAGAGGGTGGGGTAGGGGGGACGGGGCAGGGATGGGTGGGGGTGGGGGATAGGGGTGGGGGGCTGCGTGTGTGTGTGTGTGTGAATGTGTTCGGGTGTATGTGTGTATGTGCGCGTTTGTGTAGTGTGCGTGTTTGTGCGTAATGTCCCTTGTAAGCGAATTGATTGGTTATATTAAATTTTTTAGTAAATTAATATATTATTTCCCCTCATTGTAAATTAGTAAATTAATAATTGTATACTTTAATTGTTAGTTTAATTGATGAAAATAATTAATTGAGTAGATGAATTAGAAGGAGTACAGGATACACATTTATTGTTGACATGGTTGTTGTATTATAGTGCATCGATGTTGGGTTGGTTAATTTTAAAAGTGGCATGACCACTCGATTATTGTCCATATGGGGGTGGGATTTTTCAACTTTTTTTGAAAATTACTTTGTATATCGAACAATATATATATATATATATATATATATATATATATATATATATATGTATAATTAAATGAAACATACATGAAATCACATATAGTGCGCATAGATACTAACCTTCTAGTTCTTATTCGTACGCATTCAATAGCCCTTAGACCCGTTCGAGAGTCATTACCCATGTAATGAGATTTCTCGAATTGTCTCATTTGGACAGTTTGGGACTGCATAATTTCTGTATATTATTCTTAGTGGCTTAAAGTTGTTACTTTTGGAGGAAGTTCTGCAGTCGTATCCTAATGTTCTCTGGGTACATACTAGATTGATAAGTGTGACTGTTATTTCAATTGATCAATTGAAATAACACTCACACTTGACTGTTATTTCAATTGATCAATTGAAATAACACTCACACTTATCAATCTACATCTTGTACTGGAGAACTACAGGGATATGCTGTCGAATATTTTTCAAATCGTAATAATGTGCATGAGCTGTTAAGTATATTACAGAAAAATGCAGTCTTGAATGGGATAGGACCACTCACCCTTTAGAGGAGATGGAGGAAATAGAAATTTCTATTATAAATTGAATTTGAATATAAATAAGACATAATTAAATGAAACATATTATAAATCTAAGTTTTGTTTATACTAATCCAAGAATATACGCTTCGTACCTTTAATAAGTGATTCGTTGTGGTAGCTGTGATGGGATATCCGAGATACAAAGAGTGGATGGGTGAGACAAATAGAATGGGGGATGTGTTTCGCAGAGGTGCTAACGAATTTGTGAAATATGCAAAGAGATGTCATAATGATGAAGAGTTTCTGTGTCCGTGTGCTAGGTGTGAGAATGGTAAGGTGTTTGAGTGGAAAACAGTTGAACTACATTTGTTAAGATCGAGTATGTAAGATAGTTATCAATTTTGGAGTTTTCACGGTGAATTGAAAGTTCCTTTTGTCCCCGACCAACTTTCGCAACAACCTTCAACAAGTAGGATAGATGTAGAAGGGGATGACGTAGATTATAATATGTTAGAGGATTTAGTTGATGATGCGTATGGAGTTTATGAAGCAAAAGAGAATGAAGTTACTGATGATGTAGAAGGTTCAAGTGCTCGTGAAGATATCACGATAAAACTTGGCGATGACTACCAAAGTTTAAAATGTAAGGCGACCCAACCATTATACTCTGGCTATGAGGAAGATAGTACAACTTTACATGCCATGGTTGGTTTGCACAGTTTAAAGACGCAATACGATTTGTCTGGCAATAGTGTGATAGGAGGGTAATTATAATGGTACAATCAGATATCGAATTTAGGTTGTGATTGACACAAGAAGTGATTATAATGAGAATGGTCGTTATATAACATTACATTACACTCAAATTTTACAACTAATATAATTAATTTATCTATATTCTCAATTCTTAAAGATGGGTGATGCGACATTAAGGCTTGCTCGTCTAGCCACTGGACCCTTGTTCGTGGCACAAGAGTACAAAAAGTAGCGATTGAACGGTTACATTTTCGACGCTAAAGTGTACAAGGACAGTACAAATGTACAGAACTCGAGCGTTTCATACAAGACTCTTACTTTCTTTCGAGCGAGTGCAAAAGATAAAAACCCGAATTTTAAACAATTTTTCAATTTGTAATTAATATTCAAATTTGTACCGAAACATCCATTTTTAATGCTTTTAATTGATTTATACTTTATCATTTTCACTCTTGTGTAGTGTGCGTGTGTGTGGGCAGTAGGGGTGGGGGTGGGGATGTTTCGGATTTTTAGTAATTGTACATATTATGAGCTAGATGCTATTGTTTTGGAATTCAGAATTGAGATGTTTGACAGTAACAATTCATTTTTATTTGTAGTAATTATACATATTTGCATGTCTTCTTTTAATTCATTTTGATATGTACTAATAACATTTTTTTACAGCAAATGTCTCCTTCAGGTATTAAGGCGAGGATGATGATGCTTGTTATGATGATGTCGTCTGGGCTCGGTGGTAGCGGAGGCGACGAGGGCTCCTCGGCCCCTAGGCTCCCCAAATATGGCAAATTGGGGATGGCCGTCGAGAACAAGTCGGGGCGATTAGCGAGATCCCTCGACCTGGTAAAGACAATCATCGACGGGGGGTACATTAGTTAGAATGAGGTTCCATATGAGCTCAAGTTAGCTGTTTGGGTGGAACTACAAGTAATGTATTTATATTTATATTCATATGAATAGTTCAATTTTGATTTCAATTTCATTTTATATTTATATCTATATTTATTTGCAACTAACATTGTATTTGTTGGACATGAACAATTCAGCCTGGATCCAAAGCTACGCGATTCCGTCTTGGAGCAGTTGAGAGAGAAACACAAGACGTGGAAGAAAAATATGCGGACCCGGTACTTTGGGAAGCCACGAGAGTCCATTATCCAAAGGCGCATCCCGTCGAAGAAGCCAATCTCATTAGCACAATGGCAAAAGTTCGTTGACAATGAGATCGGGGAGCGACAATTGGCATCTTTCCAACCGGGGAAGGAAAACCGGGAAAAAAAGACGGACGTGCACTACTCCGGCCAGACGTCTTACGCCGAGGTGGAGCATAGGATGATGGTAAGATTTAGTTTTTCTATAACTATAGAAATATATTATTCTGCATTATTTTACTTTGCGTGACCGAAACTAATTTTACTTTATTTTATTTCAGGGGACAGGAAGTGGCCCTCGGGGTAGGCCACATAGGCTCGATACCTATGTGGCTCTTCGGACGAAGAAGGGGAAGGACAAGGAGGTGTCCCCAAGCATCGCGACCACGATTGTAAGTAATCCGATAGTTTACTTTTTGTTACGTTATAATTTTTTAATTTACTTAGTTTACTAATCATGTGCTTTTTGTCGTTTCAGACAAAGCTTAAGGAAGTGTATGAGTCGCAGTCTGATGCCGACAAGCCATCTTTGTCCACAGACATACTCAGCCAAGTGCTTGGCTCTGATCGCAAGGGGAGGACAAGGGGGTGAGCTCGCGGGTGGCCAAATCTAGGATCATCGGATTGGAGACGAGCGACACCGGGTTGGCTGGAACGGTCCAATATATGTTCTCATTCATGAAGCGTTCGTTGGACGGCGAAAAACGCAAGGGAAAAGGGAAGGAGAAGGTGGGGGGGGGGGGGGGAGCTGCGGGAGGATGTGGTGCAGGATGACGAGGATGTGGACCTTACTGCTTCATCGTCAACACGTGCGGACTTTGATGATCCACTTCCCTATTTGGCTCCCTTCGACCGACCAATGTTGACACTTGGTTGGCCGGGAATGTTTATACTGGACATATTTGATGGCCAGCGGATAGGGCGGGGGTTGAGGGACCCGAATATCGTCCAGGGTGGACTAGTTCATAGACGTGAGCTTCAAGACATTGAATCCAATGTGCTCGTCACGCATATGATACCCGAGAAGGAGAACTCCCCGTTGTGGTTGCGCGAGCAATGCGGCACGATGTATATCAGTGGGTGTGTCAATTCGTATATCATGTGGCCTACTCACCTCCTCGGATTTAACCTTACCCAAGACATGTAGTGACATTATTTGAATTGAATTATTTTTAAGTTGGTACATTTGAATTATATTTGGATTATATCGTGATGCATATTGTCTCTATTTTGAATGTATATTTGCATTATCACTATTTTATTTGGATATGATGCTTGAACAGGTACAACGTTGCTATAATAGGTACAAATATACTGCTGGGCAGTGGCAGTAACCAAACTGGCCAGCAATTTTTTTTTCAATTCTGCCTAGAATTATCACGGTCATTGACCGTGACAAGTCCGTGACAACAATCCTTGTCACCGTCATTGACCGTGACAATTTTTTTAACATTGTCACGGACTTGTCACGGTCATTGACCTTGACAAGTTCAAGTTGTCAAGATCAATGACCATGACAATTCGGTAGATTTGGTGTAGTGATACGTGTAAGTGTATTTTGAATGATTCAGTAGACATGTGAGTTTAAAGGATTATGGGAAAACTTCCACCTACGAATACATTACTAAAAAGTAGGGACATTGAGAAAATCTACCAGTGATCTTCAAAACAGGCTACATATTTGTTTGGAAATTGAAAATCATTTGAAAAAGAGTTTGTGATTTGGAGTTGAGCTTGTATTCTACAGATCTCCGGGATACCGCCGAGCAAGTCCTGCATTTTCGGCGACACTCGCTTTGACACACGCTAAAGTGGGATGGCTGAAATGCCGCAAGGCTAAAGATATTTTTGGTGAGACTGCGGCGGCAATGGCATCGGCCTCCATGGTGTTTTGTACCCAGCGGACGGTAGCAATGAATTGTAGCTACCACCGCCAGAAGAACAGTGTGCCAATATGGACTACAGGATCAAAATTACTCATGAGAGTTTGATGGCTCTGATACCATGAAGATATTTATGATATTATGGAAAGAATAGATGATATCTTATTTCACACCTTAACAGATGTGCGCATGTAATTTATATACACAAGTGATAACAAAGTTGAAAATAGAAAAGTCCTACACTATAAGAATGTAATTATTGTCGTTCCACCAAAGTAGGAGAAGTTTGAATGATTAAACAAAATGGTAATTGACTTGTTCCACAAGCAGCTAGCTGATCATGAGCAATATCTCGAGGAATAATAATATCCTTAATAAGGGTTAGTTTGGCTTTAACTCCAAAAATGAATTTGTTGAAGGAGATTGTTTAAGACGACATGAATAATTTCAACATTTGTGGGGAGTTTCTATGAAAGTAACTACATAAAAAATATATTGATATGTGGTTAGTATATTATCACCATAAAACTAGAAATACTTTTAACATTGTGGGGCCCAAAAAATTTAACCGTTTGGCTTAGTTATCTCTTAAATTTCTAATTAAATGGCGGTTTTTAATTTTTAGTATACACTTTTATTAGTTTGATATTATAGATAATTTCTAAGTAGGTTGTTTCAGTATTACTACAATTATCATCAATTTGGTAACGGTGACTAATAAAATTCAATAAATGCTATAAATCTTTGGTAATATAGTTACTGAAAAAAAATGATGAGCTCATTCGACAGTGTTGAACTTTTAAAGCTCTGTATTTTATTGTTTTTCTTACCTTTTCTTAGGATACGTTGAATTCATAAAGTTTGAAAATAGAAAAAAGAACATATGTTCTTCATTGATGTTGAGCAATTTACAATATCAACATATCTTTATTTTGATAGTAAAATGATTTTATTGCATTATGTTGTGATGATTTACGAATATCAATTTTTTTCGATTTTAGACATTATGAAGTTTCAAGGTTCTCTAAATATAAAAAATAATTTTTTTTATTTGTATATCATATTAATACTAAGTGAGTTTATACTCAATATTTATTTATTTTTTGATTTAAACTTTGTATTTTAATTTAATTTACAACACCGACTTAATTTCTATTTTTTCAAATCAATGATTTGTCAACCTTTCAACCCACATGCTCTTTTTATACATGTACACCTAAATAACTTATTTTATGAAATGTGATTTATTTGTTTTTTTCATTTTACAAATAATATTATTGTAAGTATTAGAATTGTTCACCATGAACTTAAAATTTATAATTAACCTATTCCCCAATAAATAGTCTTTATACTAATGATATATTTATAGTTGGTTCTTTATCTGACTTGTTTTTAGTTTTTTAATATATTTTTTATATTAATTTTATAATATGTTCGCCCATCGCGCGGATTACATGCTAGTAAACTCTTAAAAGTTAAGGCATGTTGTACATCATTATCAAACTCTATATTAAATTATGGCACTAGGCAAGGGCCCTTTCAATTTTTAATTTTAGCACTTCAATCTTTAATGATTTTTTTATTTCTACCTTAAACAGAAGTGCTCAAATTAAAAATTAGAAGGCCCCATACAATCATTTAAGTAGAATTAAGCATCCACGCATAAGGTGCAAGACAAAAGGTGATTCAAAATAAACAGTAGCTTGATCATTAATTTGATTTTTACACCATTAAGTACCGAGGTTTCCGTTCCAAAATCATTACATGCTTACCATCCTATGAAGCACGACAATGGACATGAGACACTAAAAGTCACGACATGGGCATGCTGACATGGAAAATTTTAAAAGTGCAGGATATGGACACATGAGTATACATTAACAAAAACTATAATTTTTTATATACATGTTAATTTAGTAAAAACTATAATCTTTACATGTTAATTTAATACCAATGAGCTATATAATTCAAATTTAATACCAATGACGTGGGCAGAGTTCAAATCCTACTAGGGACAATTTCAAACATCGTACGGCGGATTTAATGGTAGAGCTACCCCAATTTATGTAACTCATCTTCATTCTATAATAAAATAAAATAAATTTAGGTAGGAATAATTTCCACTAGATGTTTTTCTAAAACAAACATGTAACTCTAATATTATAAGGTTGAAATGAAAATTGTACGTACATAACGTGCAAATTTAAGTAAACAGTGAGAATCATATAGGTTACAGTAAAGAATAAAAAAAATAAAGGATAGTTAGAATTACATATATGTAAGGGTCTGTGTAAGATTTTAGCAATTAACGCTTATCTTCGCATACCCATTCCACTCAACAAAACATTTTCCTAGTGATTTGGGGTCACCTATATGAATTATATTTCTCCATTATGATTTGTTTAAAGCAATGTTCTTTATTAAACCCCATGATATCATGTTTTTCTTAACAATCTTTCACCAAGACAATTTAGAACACCTTATCTCCTAGCGTTTCCATCAATATTTACCAAATCACTATATTTTATCCAAGAGCTTACTAATTTATGTCTGAAGTGTCAAAAAAATCAAAGGTTATTTTCTCTCAATTTATTTTATATAGAAGCTAGTCCTAAGACAGTATAAAGTAGGAAGGTTGCCATCAGTTGAAACTATGTAAGATCTTTATGAGCATGAAGCTTCGCACCCCCATTCTTATAATTAAATACGTAATTATCTTTCTTTTACTAGGACATTTGTTTGGATTCTTTTAGTCAGTATATTTCTATCGCGCATGATAGTAATATCTCAACATTTAATATTTTTTGGTCAGGGTTGCCATAAGCCACATGTTCGAACTAAAGAATGTTCGCATTAAATTATGGACGCATGAAACAAATAATGGAACCTCATCACTTAACAAAAAGTAATTGACTTTGGTCCCAACTAAAGAATTTTATACTTATATTATTAAATTATAGACGCGTGAAAAGAAGTGACAAAAGCATGCTTGGGAGTGTTTGGAGAGTTTTTGTTGTCTAACAAACATTTTACTGAAACACGTGACTGGGAGTGTTCGGAGTATTCTGAGCATTGTGACCTAAAACGTGGATCGATCTTGCACTTAGTATGGTTACGGCTACATGGTATGTTGATTCACTATACATGATCGTAGTATTAAAAGAACCCCAACCAGAGTTCACAAAGAATGTATGTATTGTATAAAGCTATATATTCTACATTCATCAATAAGATATACAAACTATTCTTGTGTATGTGTGTATATATATTGTGGTTGGGAAGGCATTTTTCTTACCATTTATTCTATTATTGAAGTCAAAAGTTTCATACTAATATAGCTAAAATAGTCGATGTTAAAATTAGGAATGCCACATTCGGAGATCTGAATCACAAACCCACCATGTTTTGGGTCGGGCGACCCTAGATTACTGTACATAAGGGGTGCGAGGTGCTATGATCTCGATAACTATGGTACTGAGAGTTTGGGCGCCTAACGTGTAATGAACACAGTGCCTTCTTAAAGGTGTTCGAACTTCCTAGTTAACATGTTTAATTACAGTGTTTATCACATATACTTTAAATACTATTATTCTAATTATATTAATGATACTTGGTATCATGTAAAATTATTTATCACAAACTTTAATGCATATATAGATACAAGGTGACTAAATTTTTTATGAGCATCTCAGTCGTGAAAATAAGATGACAATTCCAATATCACAAATTTGAAGCATATGTATAGTGTACACATGGAATAATGCTCCTGCGCATTCTTCCTGAACAAGTGATAAATCCAGACATTCTTGTTCTCTTTCGCTCAGTATGGGGTTGCTGGTTATGAAGAGATGTAGAAAAAGAGGAGAGATTTTTTATAATTTTGTGCGTGTGTGTGTGTATATATATATATATATATATATATATATATATATATATAGAAAAGTCTCCTGTAAGAACTCCTTATGGTGCGGACTCCGATACATATCATTTTCTTAAAATAGTAAAAACATAATTTTTTTGATGAAACTTTATGGATATGATCTGCACGGTTTTTTCATTAAAAAATTCAATAAAAAAATATGTTGAGATGAGGTGATATGTCAAAAAATGGTATAAATATGCATTTTCGGACGTTGAAATTTTGGGACTGTGACAGCCACTTAATTGATTGAATTTTTTTTATGAAACTTCATGGTTATGATATTCTCACTGTCGAGATCATATCCATGAAGTTTCATCAAAAAATTCAATTAAAAAGTTGGTGAGATGATCGTCAAAATTTTAACGGTCGAAAATGCATATTTATACCATTTTTTTTTACATATCACCTCATCTTAACGGGTTTTTTTTATTGAAAACAATTGGAGATGTTCTTCTCACCATGGAGATCATATCCATGAAGTTTTATCAAAAAATGTATTTTTTTACTATTTAAAAAAATTGTATGTATTGAGGTCTGCATATATATATATATATATATATATATATATATATATATATATATATATATATATATATATATATATATATATATATATATATATCAGTCAGGCTCTCCAACATAATTCTTAGCAACATACTTGTGAATATACCCATTTAAAAAAAATAGTAATAAAATATATTTTTCAATCAAATTCGGTATACATGATCTATATAATTAGGAGATCATCTACAAAATAAATCATCAAAAAATTCAACCCGAAAGTGGGTGAAATGAAAAGTGTGTGTATATATGCACATTTTCGACCGTTCAAATTTTTTTCATCATCTCACCCACTTCCGGGTTGAATTTTTTTATGATTTGTTTGTTGATGATTCCTTACTATGTAGATCACATATACCAAATTTGGTTGAAAAATATATTTTCTTATTATTTTTGAAAAATGACCATGTTCATAGGTATGTTAAGTGAGATATATTGGAGAGCCTGAATATATATATATGAGACAACTTTCCTCGTTATCTCTTACTCAATAGGGGGTGCTAATGCTAATGGTGAAATTTAGAAGATATAATAGACTGAAAAAATAGATACTCTAGGGCATATGCGACATAAATGAGGAGAACACAAATAGAAAGAAAGTTTATTCGAGATGAGAGACAGGGAGATTTTTCAGGAAGTCCATAAATGCTCTTATGCGGGAATTTCGCACTAAGAGCATTTTATGTACATAATATGTGTATATGTAATAGGGAAGTAAGTTGATGATGATTATAGATATAGATGAACTGTCTTCGTTAGGGAGTGAGGTGTAAGGAGAAGATAATGTATTATAGATGAAAGAGAAGCAAAATATGTGTTATAAGAGGGCGCTACGCATGGTAGCAAATATACATAAAGACTAAGCAGTATTAAAGCACTATTATGGTATTTTGTTTTAGCTTTAAGGTATGCCAATGGATAAGTGCGGTTAGGTTTCAAGAGTAAGAGACTATGTGATGTACTTTATGATACGTAGCAACACATAGCACGCGATTGTACTCTCGGGAGAAGACAATATTTTATTTTGCATTTTAGTTTAGGTTAATATTGTCACTTCTTTTTATTTTTAGTCTTTAATTGGCTTCCAATCATGTTTGGGGAAAATTAATTATTTTGAATTATTAGTTGTCACTTTTAGTCTTTTGGATCATTACTTGGTTACCAAGTAATTTTTTACTATAAATAGGCCCCTTGACATTCATTTGTAATTACACTTGAATTTGAGAAAGAGAATATAGAGAGATAAAGAAACCTATTTTCTTACTTTAGTTTTATTTGCCATTGTTGTTATTGTTGTTGTTGTTGTTGTTGTTGTTGTTGTTGTTGTTGTTGTTGTGTAGTTAGTAATAGTTGTGTAGTTATAATAATAACACTTTAGCATTCATAGATTCACATTAAAATTGTATTAGAGCTACTTTTATGCTTGGTGTTCTGCATGGTGTGTGAAGTGCGTATTGAGTTGTGATTCCAACTCGGCAAACCCTTCAATCGTTAGATTGATAAATGTCCAAATAGGAATCTGGTGGATGGAAATCATAGATTCCATCACTGCTAATTCGGAGGATACCAACCCTTTTAGCCTCCATCTTCCACCCTCCACCATTACCTTCCTCCACCTCTATCTCCTACCGCCACACAACCGCCACTTCTTCAAAATGCAGCACCATCTTCTATCTGCCCTAATTACATTTTCTATACCCTATGACCATCGCCTGAAAAACCCCAATTGTTGTCGCCCATTCATCGCCACCGGAAAATTTTAACCTCCTCCGATCAACCTCAAAATTTACCACTAGACTGGCATTGGAACGATTTATCAATGTCTCCAAAGGAACTACGCAAAAAAAAATTTACTAAAAAATGGTCAAAAATGCCAATGACGACCTGCCTCCGACGAAGTTGACGCCTAGTTTTTGTCGCCTTTCTGCTGTTTTTTTTACATTTCTCCCCCGAAACCATTATCCCCACAACTGGGCAAGTATTCTCCCCGGGACCTCATATGCCACATTCGACGGTCGGTCTAGTAACCCTGCGACCAGTCGGGAACAGCTCCATCCCCTTTTTCGCCCTTTTTTCCAACCTGTTTACCCCCAAAATACTCCCCCGTCACCCCTCTCTCCTCCCCCGTCACCCCACCCCAAACCTTAGTTCCCCTTCCCCCTTTTCTTAGCCATAATATGTCCCCACCCCCTTTTACCATTTTTCATCATTTTCCCACTCATTTATGTCCAACCACAATCAAACCCGATAAAAAATGGACCTACCTACTTTGACCCAATCCCCTACCCCCCCCCCCCCTATTTGACCTCAAATCCGATCAAATTGGTCGAATGGCCTATTTTTTACACAACTGAAGACTTCCATGGAAAATGCATTGCACTTAGGATCCATTTTCGATAAATTTCCATTTTTAGGTCCGACTTTCTGGAATGTCATCGCCTTAAATCTGCTTGTTTCGCCATCGTACTCTCAAAGGTGCGATCGTCAGAGTTTTCGTCAAGTCAGATTCAAGGGTCCACCAATTCAAGTTGCAATCATGTGGTCATGGTGTAGAGAAGGTGGACATGGTCGTCATTTTTTGTTTTCTTTGATTTCATAGGGAACATTTTCGAAATTTGGGTATATTAGACCCATTATTGATAAAGTTCATACGCAGGGGCCTGGTTAAAGTTTGGACAGCCCACCTTTGGTTGATTTGAATTATGGTCTGAAATTTTTTTAGGAGTATATCATGTGGCATTGATGAGTCACCCTACATGCTCGAGGACGAACTTTTCGAAGACGGGGAGAATGATGTGCTTTATGATGCATAGCAATGCGTAGCGCGTGGTTGTGCTCCCGAGAAAAGACTATCTATTTTCTGTATTTTAGTTTAGGGTAATATTTCCTTTTATTTTTAGTCTTTAATTGGACTCCAAGCATGTTTGGGGCCAGTTAGTCATTTTTAGTTATTAGTTGTCCTTTTTAGTCTTTTGGGTCATTACTTGATTTTTAACTAATTTTTCTCCTATAAATAGACCCTTGGCTTGTTGTTGTTGTGTAGTCATATAATAACTCTTTCGCATTCATAGATTCGCATCACTAGGTTGCTTGTATACGCCAAGGAGACATGGTCTCCACATTCATGGCAAGTCAATCACATTAATCCACTGCTATACTGTGAAAATGCCCCAATGAGTCACATGGCATTTTGCAAGGTACGAGTTTGTGGACATAAAATTTGGAAAATATGAAAGTTCACGAGGTGTACGATTGTACGAGCTTGACATGGATTTACCTTTAGCGCAAGGGAGATAATGTAGGTTTTTAGCTATTCCTTCTAACATAAATAACGTCAAATGGAAAAATAAGATGAAGATATATCTCGTCTTAACTCTCTTTCATAAACTATCAAATAGCTAGAATACCTCAAATGAGGCTACAAGGTGAGTTTTTATAAGGGAAAGGTAGCTTAGAGTCTAAGAAAAAGATCTAATTACTGATATACCCCTAAGAGCCTTTACTACTCTCACCTCGAAATACTAAAGCGAAAAGAAAATACAACGACATAACAAAATAAAATAAAATAACAAAAAGACGCAAAAATACTATAAAGCCAAAAAATTGACGCATATGCCCCTTATACACATCATTCTCCCCATTGAAAAGAGTTCGTCCTCGAACTCATAGTGGAAGACCCTCAGTGTCGCCGTCTAAGATTGTGATGATAGCATGCTATGGTGCGGGCTCCTCTGTCTCATCCAGGTACTCGGGTCCTCCAGAAGGAAGGAGAGCTCGGTGCCATGGCAACGAATAGTCTTAAGCCATGTACTCTACCACTCCATAATTGTAGCACTTGAAGATCGCCGGGTGGAAAGATGCAGGAGGTGGGACGATAGTGGTCGGTGTCGCTGAAGTAGTGGCAAGAGAAGAAGTACTAAAGGGGGCTGGTGGAGTAGGAGTGGCAGTGGGGCGTGCACGAGCAGGTGGAGCGGTTTTATAATCAACTACCTTCACAAAGGTGGTGATGTCGTATAAGTCAAGGTCCCTCTGAATATAGCTCTATAGGCCATGGATGTAGCAACTAATCTTCTGCTTGAGGGCTTGGGCGCACCACCAAGTGACACATGTCTGATCCGCACTCTTAAAATATAGATTGATATGCACAAGAGCAGTATATATATATATATATATATATATATATATATAGAGAGAGAGAGAGAGAGAGAGAGAGACTCTCCAACATACCTCACTTAACATACCTATGAAAATACCTATTTTTTAAAAATAGCAAAAAAAAATCATTTTGAGTTGATATTTTTTATATGGATTCATGATATTTCAATACGCCCCTGTAAAAATATTCAGCTCAAAATAATGTGTTTTGCTATTTTTAAAAATAGGTAAAAAAAACAGACAATATTAAGGGGTAAAACCTGTCAGTTTTTTTACCTATTTTTTAAAATAAAAAAAACATTATTTTCAGTTATTTTTTTTATAGGGGCACAACGAAATATCATGAACCCATATAAAAAATATCATCTCAAAATTATTTTTTTTACTATTTTAAAAAAATGGTATGTTCATAGGTATGTTGGAGATCCTGAATGTATATATATAGGCACTCTCTCCCTCTTTTCTAAATTTTCGGCTAAATTATAGGCACTTATTCTCTCTTTTCTGGGCTCACTGTCAGGGGTCACATGTCTGGTCTGCACGGTTAAAATGCAGGACAATTCGCACAAAAATAATTATATATATACAGCTCTGCTCTTGTGCGGACTAGTCCACATTTTAAGAATGCGGACCAGACATGTGTCACTTGGAGGTGAGCCCACAAAAGAGAAAGAGTGTGCCTATAATTTAAGCGATAATTTCTAGGCGCACCGTTAGGTGACACATGTCCGGTCCGCATTCTTAAAATGCGAATTAGTCCGTACAAGAGCATTATTACATATATATATATATATATATATATATATATATATATATATATATATAGAGAGAGAGAGAGAGAGAGAGAGAGAGAGAGAGAGAGAGAGTGGGGCAAAGTATATACACACACTACACACTAGCAAATACTGGGTACACTTAGGCCATCCACAATGGGTCCTTTAACCCATTGTGGATCCTTTATTTTGGTGGAAATGAAGTCACAGTGGGCAGTATAATCGATGTATTTTATAGAGGATTCGTTAAGCGTCCTGTAAATGGAGAGGAGGGTTATGGGATCCTGTAGTGTGACAGAGGTGGGAGAGTTTTGTCCGTTCCATATCAGGGGGACAAAAGTTGTCCGTCCCATGCCCAAATGCACAAAAGATCCAATGCCACGTCATCCGGGCGGACAACAGTTGTCCTTCCCATGCCCAAATGCACAAAAGGTGCAATGCCACGTCAGCTAGGCGGACAAAAGTTGTCTTTCCCATGCTCAGACGCACAAAAGTTGTCCGCCCCACTCTCTTTTTAACAATTTTGCACTGCGGAACTCACCCTTTAACTGATCCCATAAACTCATAAATTTATGGGATCCCATTGTGGATAGCCTTGCACTATTATTTTTTTTTCTTTTTTATGGGGCGTGTTGGGAGATGGGGATGGAGAACCGGGTGAAAGCCATGGCCACTAGGCTATCCCTGATGGTATATGCTATTCTGCGTCCTTTCAAAATCTATTTAAATAAACTGAGTATTTGATAGCAAACAAATGGGGGGTTTCTTATCAACATATAGAATTCTTTGGACCATGAATTTCCTGCTCCCCAGTATGAATATGGTTTAGTGAAAGTTAATGTCCTTTGGAATTGAATGAGCAGCCTCAAAAATATATACATATTTTTTGGTAAGGTATTTTTTCACTATGAATTTTGAAAGATTCCATTTTTTTTCAACTCTTTTAATGTCTTTGCTTACAAAAAATTGTCTTGAATTTTTTTTCAAGGTTTGCCCTATCACCCTAAGGGTGTGTTCGATTGGACCAATGGAAATGAATTACAAGAGAAAAGATTTCATCGAAAATTTTTACTACCTCCCGCATCATATAATTTCCATGTAACATGTAAAAAAAATGTAATTTACCATGTTCCATTAAAGCAAACCTAGAAAAATAAAATTCAAAGAGAGAGTTTATACCCTTATAAATGCATAAAAATGTTCTTAAGGGGTCTAGTAAATGGCAAGTAAGTCATATAGTAGTTCAAACTTGTATAGAATATTCCGTGTAATAAAAAGAGAAAAGTGCAATGAAATATACTCTCTTGCTGGAAGAATACCGACGGTGGATGAATAAGAGTTGAAGTTAGCAGAGCGGACGGCGTGAGCAATGGCGTCTTCGGCAACATGGGTGGTGCGGAAACAGGGAAATGCTGATGGGTCTCCGTGGCCTAATGGGATGGTGGGTCTTGGGTCTGATTCATTAAGATTTGTGATGAGCATGTTTAGTACACCTCTTATAGTGATATTCGAGGGCTTGCTCAACTCTTCGTTCCCTCTGAAACTCCATTTCTTTGATCCATTCTCCATCTCTCCAACCTTTGTCAAATGAGTTTTCGGGGAGGTTGGGAGTTGTTGCACATAATATAATCAGTTACATCAGTCTGGAGATCCCACCTTTTTCGTTGTTTAGTATGACACAAATATTTGGACTGCAGTGCCAAAGTATCTATAATAATTTTTTTGTGGTGGTTGTTTTTAGTTTAAAGACTACTTCGTCGTGTATTACGAATGGAATCTTTCATTGCTTGTATTATCGTAATTCATCACGCGATCAGCTAGTGACCGGATAATATAAGTTCTCTTAATATTGTTCTATATTTTACTCAATAATATTATTAAAAAAATTATATTTATGTTAAAAAAAATCACATAGCATGAATAGTTTTTTTACATTTAAATTGAACACTTCTCAAAGGGTTTTCTCATTTAAATTCTACACAAACTTCACTATCAAATTATGCTGAAATTATAGTTTTCAACCACCATGGAAGGTGCTAATAATACTTGTAGTCATCCAACAATAATAAAAATAACACATTCGAGGTAATTTTTACAACACATGTACGTTTTCATAATTATTTTATCATGAGTCGTGAAATGAGTTTTTATGATATTATGGAGTTATTCTATCACGGTGATATCATGAAGTAAAATATGAGATGCTCTTAGTGTCCACCATAGTATTAAGGTAGTGGGTATTTGGGCTTAATACGACTAGTTTTGATATGCGTTTTTAGAATTTTGGTATTTTAAAATTTTATTTTGCTACTAAAAAATTATTAGAAATATTAAAGACAGACCATTAAATTTTATCAAATCGTGAGTGATTCAATTTGATTGTTTTTTTTAGATAATTTATCCTAATACAATTTATAGTGTTACAAAATTATCATTATTAAGAGTAAAAAAAAAAGTGTACATATGTCACTCTCCATCATTGTTGCCAAACGAAACCATCTCTTTCTTTCATTCTCACAATCCCCATCCCTAACCTCCACTACCCCCGCGTATTACCGCCAAACTACTCCCTTGTCTCACATACCAATATCCTTTCTCATAATATCTCTCATAACCACCACCACCACTAGGGATGACAATAAATCGAGTTTGGATTGAGTTTTGCAAAACCAAAACCACCTTACTAAGAAAATCACTCAACCTGCCTCGACTTGAACTCAAAACAAGTGTTATTTCTAGAATCTAAACTTCTCCATAAATGATACCTATGATATATAATTCCGATCTGACCCACTCATTAAACTTTAACAGTCCGATGAGCTTAGATTTTTAACTATTTTATATAATGTATAAGTGCACCACCAAGAGTGCACACTTATATGATTATCAATGGATAAATATTAATCAAATACATTCATATAAAAGGTCTTTCTTATTAAACACACACACACACACACACACACACACACACACACACACACACATATATATATATATATATAATTTTGATATTATATGGATAGTTAGGGAGGATTGGAGTATTCTACATAGAGCAAGAAAATAGGTTTGATGACCTAGAGCACATAGGACACATCTTTTATCTAAAGAAGGCATTGTATGGGTTAAAGCAAGCACCACGTGCTTAGTAGGAAAGGTTAACTTCTTATCTCTTAGCCCATGGCTTCTAGAGAGGGGAAGTTGATATGGTGTTATTTGTTAAGGAAAAAGGGTGGTGTTATTTTGGTTACTCACGTTTATGCGGACGACATAGTCTTTGGATCGACGTATTCCCAATGTGTTCACACTTTTGAGGAGGAAATGAAGAGTGAATTTGAGGTGAGTATGGTCAGTGAACTTACTTTCTTCCTACGTATCCAAATACGTTAACTCAAGAATGGGATATTTATATCTCAATATAAATATGTTATGGATATAGTAAAGAAATTTGGTTTGGACTCGGCTAAGGACTCTCACACACCTATGTGTTCCTCAACAAAACTTAGCAAATGCACGTTAAGTAAGGACATATGGCAAACACTCTATAGGAGCATGATAGGTAGTCTCCTTTACTTGACCGCTAGTCGTCTTAATATCATCTTTAGTGTTGGAGTTTGTGCACGATACCAAACGTCCCTAAAAGAGTCACACTTCCTCGCACTTAAACATATCATTAAATATATGAGTGGCACTCTTTCTTATGGCATTTGGTATTCCTTTAATACCCAGGGTTGCTTGTCATAATATTCAGATGTTGATTGGTCCAAGGATGTTGATGGTTGTAAAAACACATTGGGTGGATATTTTTACTTTGGGAGGTCTCTTGTCTCATGGTTGATCAAGAAGAAAAGCTCCGTTTCTTTGTCCACGCCAGACGCTAAGTACATAGTCGTTGGGAGTTATTGTACACAACTCTTATGGATGGAACAAATGCTGGAGGATTATGGGATTACTCAAGGCACAATGACTTATTCTTGCTATAATACGAATGCAAAAAATATTTCTCGTAATTCTTAGAAAGAGTTTTGAAAAGAAACTTAAGAACTTTGTCGACCGTGATAGAAAGAATAAGGATGGTCCTAAGAAGGTGGTTGACTGGGACAAGTGTTTTGAATACCAAGATTTGGGGTATTATTCTCGTGAGTGTGCCACTAGACAAAGGAGGATAAGAAACCCAAGGTATACAATACCACCCTTAGTGACAGTGAGTCTGAAGAGGAAGTTAGTTGGGTGACATTATCACTAAACATTTGGATGCACTTAGATTTGAGGATCTTAGGAAGTCTTTGAGTATATGTTCCACCAATTGAGTTCGAGTACTAATTGCAGTTTAGGGTGATATTCATATTGTTATCATTTATCCCTATCACTGGATTCTATTATTATGTTTATATTTTGAAAATTCCAAAAACTCTTATTTTTTTAGTAAAAATTTTAGAAAATTTAAAAAGATTTTTTTATAAAATTTAAAACAATCAAAAAGTTTTTTGTAATTTATTCTATACCATATATGGATTCGCATTTAAGATATTCGAACACTACAAGAAATTATGCATTTTGCTGTGAAAAAATCGTAACGAAATGTTTACATTTCGTTGCTAAAGATATTTGGCAACGATTTTTTTTGTAGTAGGCTAAAGGTATATGAGAACGAAAATGAGTTCCGTGGCCAATAGTAAACTTATTGGCCATAAAAAAAATCGTAGCCTACTGTGCATCTTTCCGCAACGATCTTTTGTCGTTGCTGTTTGTCAAAAAAATTTGTAGCAAATGGTATAATTTCATTGCAAATTGTATCCCATATATTCTTAAAAATCCGTGGCTAAAAAAGTTTTCAGTTTTTGCCACCACTAAATATCTTTGCAAATAGACTTTTCTAACACATGTGTCCATAAATAAAAATCTTGGCTAATGTTATATATTATTATTTTTTTGTGGCTAATGTTATATATTATTATTTTTTGTGACTAATGTTACTATCATTTTTACTATTATTACTAGTTTATTTCTCTTCAAATAGTTATCACAAGTGTCATTTTCATAATGACAAATAACTAATAACATTAATACTTTGCGACATTTAAAATGTTCATCCGCATACTCAAAAAATAATTAAAATGTAAAATCATGTTAATAAAGTACATTTATTGAAAATGCAAAGTGTTATCAACAAATTTAGGCCTTATCTTTGTGCCAAAAATTCCATGTATATCATATTATCTAATAAAAAAAATGCACCATTTGTGTGCCAAAAGTTCCATTTAAAAGGTAAGTCATAATATCTTATAACAAAAGTTAACAAAAAAAAACTGACACGATGTCTAATAACAAAAATATCGCCGTCGACATAACAATCTCCTAAATTTTCGCTTCGGTTCACCGCATCAAAATATGTTTTGCCAATAAGAGTCCTTATCCCCTAATATCGGCAATTCATCATAAAAAATCATCAGTTATGTTCTATAAATAAGAATAATAAAATTGATATCTATTACTTGAATAGAATAAGATCTCTCGAGTAACACACCATTAAACTAAATATTATGTGGATTGCATTTCTCTCAAAATAAGTAAGGATTGAATGATCTTATCAAATTTGGCTTGCTTAACTAAATGGTTTCTATAAGTGCTCATTGAGAAGACGCCTACTCTTCTTTTTTCATTGTCTCCTCACGATGAGCTGTAGACTCCATATCTTAAGATTTTAGGCATTCCATTAACTACTATTGAGCTCTAATAAACTCCTTAAGAGCTTCTTCCAATTGTGCATTTTTTTATTGCAAAGTTGTCTCAGAAGTAGTTGGTTTGGGACCATGCCCAAGCTCATTAATATACCCTGATTTTGTCCCGAGCACACAATCCTTTATCGCGTATGGGCTCAATAATGGACCCTCCATAAATAAAGACTCTAACTCAAGGTTTTTCGTCTCCTCCTGAGTAAAAGAAATATACAATTATCATCTAAAGATAATCAAAATTTTTAAATATTTTATACCTAAAAATATCGGCATACTTTTCTTTGCTTTAAATGAAAACCAATATGTTCAAACTTAATATCGCCCTCTCCTACAACAAATATAACTCAATATAACCTCCAATAAAATATTTTATATTTTAAAAAAAATCAACAAAGTTTCCTTTTTCTTTTACATTAAAACTAACATGTTCAATCCATTTAAAAATCAACTTCAACACAAAATAATCTACACCATACTTAAACCTAACCTCCAAATCAACAAATAAAACTCAAATACTTAACATCTGCCTCCAATAACCAAACATACTTAACCCGATAGAGCGCAACATAAAATAAATCGTAATTTTACTTACATTGATTTCTTCGGTTTCGGGAGACGCCCAACTCCCATATATACAATGGGTTTCTTTATCAAATTCGATCCTGTTAGGATCAACACCACTAACCGCCTTTATTTTAAGTCAAAATATAATAAGTATATAATTAGAAAACATATTTAAGGAGAAAACATTTTAATATAAAAGTAAAAAATATTACTAGTTCATGACGAACAACCACAAATGCCTTGGATCCCTTGTTGTGCCTTACAGTTTTCTTTGCTTTATTGTTTTTATTTGTATCACACCGTTTCTACAATATATATAAAAGTTGTCATTTTAGATAATTAAAATAAATCACACAATTCGTGGGAAGTAACGAATTCGTGCCAATTTGCCTCGGTACAGCTACTATGTTGATTTGCTCGTGCCACCTCATTTGACTCAAATGTCAAATAATATTAATGAAGATTACTTCTTCAAGCCCTACTCCTCCCTTTCATTAACTCTTCGTAACTTCATTTTTCATGTTCTTACAAGTCAATTTCAAATCTCTCCTATGAATACACAACATTAATTAATCAAGTTAAACATAAATGTATAATACTAATAGTCACAGGACTAAAAATATATATACTTACACTAATTTTATCAAAAGCTTCATTCTTATCATGCTCACTAAGTGCTTTCCATTTAGTTAGTACCTGAATAAGATTTCGAGTTATAATCCCTATCTCACTGGAAAGTTTAGCAGACGGCTCATGCTCAAGAGGCCTTCCTTTCTGTTTGGAAATTTTTACCCGCATCTTCTTCCCAGTTGCTTTGATAATTTTTTCCAACCCTCTACCTTTAGTAGGTCCACGAACTCTTTGCTTCACCTTAGTTGAGGCTATGTACATGCATTGATTAGTATACTGATATAAAACTAAACATCACATTGATATAAAGAATGCAACAGTAATATTATATATACTCTAAAACACTCTACAACATTTGAGTCTTTTAATTATACTTTCTATCTTATTTGTTTCTATCTATATATAATGATAACAAATTTGTTCACTTTGGTGCACCTTAGTAAATTGAATATGTTAACCCAAACTTTTAATAGTATGATATTCAAGATGTTACTGTAAAACGTGTGCGTGGCCCGATATGTGTGTTTCAAACAAAACCAATTTTTCTACGAAAAAGATCCAACTTTTAATTATGCACCAAACCCAGTTGTGAAAAACCCAATTCTTACTTTAAACCAGTTTTAGCTTGATTAATCCTAAACATGCATCTAGTGATTAAAGCAAGTAAAGTAAAGTACAGAATACTCACAATGCCAGATGTACGAGGAAAAAACCCAAAACGGGAAAACAACCTCGGACGGCCCAAGCCAGACAATCATTATGAATAATGGTTTTACAAAGACAGATTAGCCTTACACTAAGACTCGATACCCACTGGTCTTGACGCTCCTTCTAATCTTCAACCGTTCTTCAATAGTGACCACGCAGAAATTCCGTCTTCCATGATCTCTGTCCACAACACACGCGTCCATGTATGTCTTGGTGTCCACCGATATGGCTTTGATACATCTACGATGTCGAACACGATGTTCGTTGCTTCTTCACCGCAAAACCCTTTGATGTTCAATGTGTAGAACAAACTTTGGTGCATCAAGATCACTTAAACATATAAGAATGATATCTCGGATCTTTGTAAACTCTAAGGATGTGTTTATGCTTTGTAAACCTTTAAAAACATGTGCAAACAAGGTTCTGGTTCGTAAAACTCTTTTCCAGAAAGCACACTTATGAAATTTTGATGAAAACACTGTTTAAATAGGATTTAAACGCCACCTCGAAAAATTTATCGTTCGAACGACTTAAGGAACTCGTTCGAGCGACATCCCTATCTCGTTCGAACGAGATTGGATGTCGTTTGAACGACAACGCGAAAGTTTGACTTTTTGACTTTTTTGTTTAAACGTCTCTTCCAATGAGAGATCCAAAAATGTCAAACTCTTTTACGAGCTTATCATCATAAAACGTATTTTAAACCTTTAAAACACTTTTAAAACATTTAAAAATATTTTTCTTTATAAAAAAATACATTCGTATGTTTTATAAAAATAATTCTGAGCACCATTAATTATACGCATTCATACCTCAGTGATCTCGGAATGAAATTAACTTTGAAGACGATTAAACTTGCACCAATTAAACATCGACATGATTAATTCTTTGAATCTTTGCCGTAACGTCTTCAATTTCTTCAATACGTCATAGACCGAGTGGGATCGTGACACATATAAACATCTCCCAATGACATATTACAAACACAGTTTTGTTCACGGAATTAAGTCAAAACAATACAGGGACTCAATTGAAAATTCATGTCCTTACAAATCTCCCCCTTTGATTATTCTGGGACAAAATTAAACCAGTGAAATGCCTAACCGGTCCATCAAGCCGTATGACGCCTAAATCTCATCCCATAAGCCCAAAAATAAAAATAAAAGACACGGACTAGAATATGTAGCACCGACAAGCATGAACTGTCTGGATGTGATGTAAACTTGAAATCTCGAATTGCTGAAGCATACTTACACACATGAAACAGACAAACAGATACCCAGTGAAGTATGGAGGAACAAATCATACCAATTTATATTTCTACTAAGAACAAATCATTTGAAACATGTGAGCAATTATTTGATAACAATTTGAAACAAATATAATCAAACAATATGTAAATTCAGATATCAATAGTAGCGCTCAACAAATCTCTCCCTACATCACATACATCTCTCCCCCTTTTTGTCTCGAATAGGCAATCTGGTGAAAAGATAAACTAGTATGAAATATCTAGCACGAGAATATGAAATCAATTTGAATCAAGTTGATACCAATTTGTGAATTGAACAGCGCTAGATAATCATGAAACAACTGGCTAAATATGGTCAAGCAATGATAAATAAGTAGCTAGTAAACCAAGTATGATAAACGGACTCATATGCAAAACACCAATTTGGAACATAAAAGAACCTGCATATAAACCATTAAGTCCAAAAAATGCCTCATGCAGTACCAAAAATATATAAATTTGAACCTGAGGAATGCAAACCAACCAGAAGCCATTTTTCAGTCTGTCATTCGAACGATCCAGGGACTTCGCTCAAACGAGATGAGGAAGTCGCTTGAACGAAGTACAAAAGCCGTTCGCGCGAGATGAGTTGTCGTTTGAACGACTTCGCGCGACCTGCTAAAATTTCCCAGATTCCTAAAAATATTATAAAGTATTTCCCAGTGAAAAAATTTCCACAAAAAAATTCCAGGAAGGGCCTGACAGATGCAAAACAGTGCTAAAATAGTAGGCTTTTGGCAAAAAAAGCAAAAACTCATAAAAACTAAAAATGTGAGTTACATTCAAGCATAGTACCGATGTGCTCAAACATGGATATGGAATGAATGGACGTGAAACTACAACAAATGAGTCGCAATTTTAACACATCGAAACGATCAAGAAGCTCTAATTGATAGCTATAAATCATCAAACTTTATCATAGCCATATGACAATTAAAGTGTGAGCTTTATTAACTAAACATACTACATGCACACAAATCCAGAATTTTGACGATTCTACAAATAATAGCGTCAAATTGCAATGTTACAACATTAGGATTAGATGTGCAAACCCATTTAAATTTTCTCCAACCGAACTCCTTCATATATATATACTTTTTCAAGTTCTTTTGAGGTTTCTAGCATTCTCAACTTAGAGAAAATCTTATTGGCCCTTTTCTTAGCATATTGTATTTTCTTTTGGGCTCTTTTAACCGGTGGCTTTCACGACGGGTCAATTTTGAACTCTCGCAGCCCTTTCCCGTGAATCACTCATCATTTTTACCAATTTTAAATCCTCATAGTAAACGATTATTACATGCACACTTCTCCTTAAGTCTACTTACGCATAGATGACAAGATTGAGATAAGAACGCCTCACTAAATTCAAATATGCAAGAGAAGTCAAACATCCATATAAACTCGTGCATGTGTGCAATGTTGGCATATATACAAAGTCGAATCAAAATGCATATCAACTTCAAAACAACCCTATATAAACAATGGTTAAGGTCATTCTAAGTATCGATAATAATGATCAAATGTCCTAGCCACATGGATAATGAAACGATGGGGGGGGGGGGGGGGTCCAAGCACACCAATATGCCACATCAAACATGTAAACTCAAAAAAAAAAAACTGAAAATCTTTTTGGCTTTTCAAACATATTTAACTCAAAGAAAAGAAAAATATTTCTGGATTTTCAAAAGTTTTCTCAAAAATAAAATCTTTTTGTATTTTTCAAATAAGACACAAACAATGAAAAAAATACAAAGAGATAAACCTATCATAACACTAGCAAATTATAAACATGATGCAAGGGATAGTGTATGACAAAACATGCAAGCTACTATCCATAAGAAATAGCAAGAGAAGAATCATGTGCATGCATATGAGAATCAACCAAAGAAGCATTTAGCATCTCCAAAACGGATTTCCTAACCCAAACAGGTGTATACCTAACAAAACGGGTTTTGGGAACCAATGGGACACTACGTTTAATCTTCCTAGGGCCTTTTCTAAGATCAAAACATAAACTCCTAAGGTGACCTTTCCTACCATAATGCGAGCATGTGAAAACACGATGAGGAACGGGACCTTTAGGTTGACCTTTTCTAATACCCTAGGATGTGGTTGACGCTCTAAAACAAACTATGGTTTTGGCTTTTACAATCGAACCACTAGAACAAGATAAGCCGCTACCATCACTACTCGAGTCATTTAAATCATTTTTTAACTTCAAAACTTTCGACTCAAGCAAACGATTAGACTCCTCAAACTTTCGGGACTCCTTCTTTAAATTTTCAATTACCCCTAGAAGGTTATCTCGCTCCCCCTCAATGTGAGCAAACTTATCCCTAAGAGCCTTTTCTTGTGCCACAAAATCATTAATCGAAATATTTTCCTCAATGGCACAAACACTAGAATTTCTCAAATCCTCTAACTCTTTTCCTAAAATGAGGACTCTATCATCACTCTCCTTTTTACCCAGTTTTAATATATTAAAATCTTTAAACAAGGAACTAAAGTGATCACGATAAATATCTATTTGAATTTGAAAGCTTTGCAAATATTCAATCCTATTTTTGAGACCATAATTTTCATTCTCCAAAACTTCAATACGATTTGCAAACTTTAAATTCAAACGATGTTGATCGTCAACGCTTAGAGAATCCATTGAGAGAAAATAAAAACAGGAGAGATAAACAAACATACGGGATCACAAAACATATAAAAAATATTTTCTAGCTCTGATACCAATTTGCAAAACGTGTGAGTGGCCCGATATGTGTGTTTCAAACAAAATCAATTTTTCTAGAAAAAAGATCCAACTTTTAATTATGCACCAAACCAAGTTGTGAAAACCCAATTCTTACTTTAAACCAGTTTTAACTTGATTAATCCTCAACATTCATCTAGTGATTAAAGCAAGTAAAGTAAAGTAAAGAATACTCACAACGCCGGATGTAGGAGGAAAAAACCCAAAACGGAAAAACAACCTTGGACGGCCCAAGCCAGACAATCACTATGAATAATGATTTTACAAACACAGATTAGCCTTACACTAAGACTCGATCCCCATGGGTCTTGACACTCCTTCTGATCTTCATCCGTTCTTCAATAGTGCCAACACAGAAATTCTATCTTCTACGATCTCTATCCACAACACACGCGTCCACATATGTCTCAGTGTCCACCGATATGGCTTTGATACGTCTACGATGTCGAACACGATGTATGTCGCTTCTTCACCGCAAAACCCTTTGATGTTCAATGTGTAGAACAAACTTTGGTGCAACAAGATCACTTAAACATATAAGAATGATATCTCGGATCTTTGCAAACTCTAAGGATGTGTTTATGCTTTGTAAACCTTAGAAAACATGTGCAAACAAGGTTCTGGTTCGTAAAACTCTTTTCAGAAAGCACACTTATGAAATTTGGATGAAAATACTGTTTAAATAGGATTTAAATGCCACCTCGAAAAATGTGTCGTTCGAACGACTTGAGGAACTCATTCAAGCGACATCCCTATCTCGTTCGGATGAGATTGGATGTCGTTTGAACAACAGCGCGAAAGTTTAACTTTTTGTTTAAAATGTCTCTTCCAATGAGAGATCCAAAAATGTCAAACTCTTTTACGATAAAACATATTTTAAACCTTTAAAACACTTTTAAAACATTTAAAAACATTTTTCTTTATAAAAAAATACATCCTTATCTTTTATAAAAATAATTCCGAGCACCATTAATTATACGCATTCATACCTGAGTGATCTCGGAATGAAATTAACTTTGAAGACGATTAAACTTGCACCAATTAAACATCGGCAAGATTAATTTTTGAAGCTTTGCTGCAACGTCTTCAATTTCTTCAATACGTCATAGACCGAGTGGGATCGTGACACATGTAAACATCTCCCTATGACATATTACAAACACAATTTTGTTCACGAAATTAAGTCAAAATAATACAGGGACTGAATTAGAAATTTATGTCCTTACAGTTACCAAGTTAGGAGTCCTAACCGCTAACTTGTTAATATTTAAATATAAATAGTTAAGTCTAATATAAATGTAAACAGTTAACTATTCACAAGTCGAAAGAAATGTTCTAGCCCAAGATTGAAGCTTGTTTAATAGATTAGAAGGCCAAATATAAATGTAAAAGTTGTAAAGCATAATGTGGAGAATGACAAACTTGATCCACTGGGCCCTTCCAGCAATGGAGAAATGGTGCCCCTGCCACCCTTCTAATATAACCTTAGTTTATATAAGTGAGCAACACTAGGTTTGCCTTTGAAAATGGGGACTCCTAAGTAAATAAAAGATGAGGAGCCTTCTGAAATGCCAAGAATTATGGTAATAGGATATTTTATATGATAGATCCTTTTCCCAAATAGAATTCACATTTAGATATTTTGATGATCTATCTAGAATTGGATTTGGTATGAGATTATTTTGGGAGGAGGAAGAAGCTTTGTAGAAAATAACAATTTCATCAGCATAAATCTGGTGAGTGGGAGTAGTATAACCTCTAGCAGAGGACGTAAGGCTAATATTTTTCTCGTGAGCTAAATGGGAAATGCCTTTACTTAAAACCACTCCAGCAAGTACAAAGAAAAGGTACCCTTTGTTTTATGGGATACTTTTACCTCACCCATTGTCATTGATGTACAGTTTAAGATACCTTTTTTTTTTATAATCGTTTCACATACCCTTCATGAGGATACGATGTGAGTAAGTAAAAGAATATTGAAATTTTTACTTGATTTTACCTTGTTATTATGTATTATATATAGATACCTTTCTAAAATGAGTGGGTAAGTTAAATATTTATGAAAATATGTGGTATCTCAAATTTAATGAGTAGGTAGAAAATTCTTACATTATAAATGAACTTGTATATCATTTAAATTTTCATGTTTTCTCATTTTCTTTTACCTTTTTCCTGGGTTATGACTACTACTATTAAGGCTTACTTGCAAACTGTATGAAAATAAGAAAAGGTAGGCATCTTCTATTAAAATTCAGACAAGTATGCATGGACACTCATTAAGGATCGCCTACACCAGACTCAAAGTCTCGGTCATAATCTTGCAGACAGGTTTGCGGGCAATGGTTGCTTATAAGGAATTTAGTTACAAAAATAAAACCAAGGCAGCAATTGTTAAACAAATGAGTACCTAGTATTTTTTTTATATTACCTCAAATTTCTAGATTGATACGTGTTATTTCAACGCATTAAAAAAATTGCAGGCCCATTAACGTGGTTATCAAGCTTTTTCATACCGTAAGAAGCTGATAAGGGCATCAGCTGTTACACAATGCAGATGGAGGGGGAGAATTTCTAGGAGGAAGCTTCGAAAATTAAATATGTAGGGGGAGAATAAAAGAGGATGTAAGGCTGGTTTGTAAACTAGCCAGGTCCTCCTAAAGCATTGTTCTTAGTAAAGAAGTATGCTTATTATAAGTAGGGTATTCCATGTAGAAGTACGCTTATTATAAGTAGGGCATGCCATGTATACTTTAGTGCTCCATTGGATAAGTTACCATAGGCTGGAAAGTCATTTATCCCCCATAAAATCGTCGTATGAATTTGAACTGTCTTTCCTGTATACGCGTCATATGTCTCCACACCAACATCCCATAATTCCTTCAATTCATCAATCAATGGTTGTAAATACACGTCGATGTCCTTAACAGGTTCCTTGGGTCCAGGATTGAGCAATGTCATCATGAAAAACTCTTCTTTCATGCATTGCCATGGAGGTAAGTTATAATGTATGAGTATAACATGCCACACGTTATATGAGTTGTTCATGTTACCAAATGAGTTGAACCCGTATCTTTCTTAGTCTAGCCGCACATTACGAGGGTCTAGAGAGAGCCATTCATGATCCATATCAAATTCCTTCCAAGCATTAGAGTCAATGAGATGTCTTAATACATTGTCATTTGCACATTTCTCTTTGTGCCACCTCATATCCTCAGCTATTTTTTTCGACATAAATAATCTTTTGAGTCTTGGTGTTAGTGGGAAGTAACGAAGCACCTTATGTGGAGTCCGCTTACCCTTGTCGTAATTGATCTTCCATCTATAATCCTCGCATATTAGACACTCTTTCATATTCTCAATTCCTTTTGAAATAATGAACAACCAGTTTTACAAGCATGAATTGACACATATCCTAATCCAAAATCACGCAAAATGCTTTTCGCCTCATAATATGACTTTGGAAGGGTCTCGCCATCTTGAAAAGCTTCTTTTAATAGATCGAGAAACATGTTGAGTGATTTATCATTCCGGTGATTAATTACCTTCAAGTGTAGCAACTTGACAAGAAAATCCAATGTAGAGAATTTTTTACATTTTGGGTAAAGTTAACGTTCAGCTTCGCTCAATCATTTTTTAAATCTTTTCTTCCCCCCTCCCCCCTCCCCCTATCAACATCTATGGGAGAATCACCATGAGACAAATCAATTGGACCATTTTATCTATGAATGCTCCTTTATGCACGTCTTCTAGCATATCACGCATTTCATCACCATTATCCTCTTCATTGTCTATTATCTCTTCATCTACACAATCACCATCTACATCGGCAATTGCCCTACCATACACCAAACGTATAGAGCGCTCCCGATGATATATCCATTGAGTATAAGTTTTGCAAAAACCTTTCAAAAACAATTGATCCTCCACTTCATCACTGTTTCTAACATCAATATTCAAGCAATCACAACACGTACATCTAGCTTAATTTTTTCCCCATATGTTTCTTCGCAAATCGAATGAATGATCTAACTCCCATCATTTACTTATCACAAAATTGATCCTTTTCATGCATCCAACTTTTATCCATCTAATTTTAAATAAAATAACAAAAGAAACTCAATTTATTTACATATAGATATACAGGAACAAGGCCATATATTTTGAAATATTGATTCCAGGCATGTTAAAAGCGTGTCCTATATTCCAGTCAGGCTAAAAATCCATATGGAATCGTATCGACCTCGGAGCAATTATAACTTTCAAAGAAAAATGAAAGTAGGTACATACGGGAATTATGAATCGAAGAAATAAATATTAAGGTCTATAGTGTGATAAAAATTTGCACATTCAAGTGTACCAAATGCATACATAAAATATGGAACTACAAACAAAGTTAGTTCTGTAGACTCTAAAAGTTTCAAACTCACTCAAATTGAATTTATTTTAAATCAGGACATTCGATACAACCCTAATCGAGTCAGAATTTTTTTGCAACTTCCACAAGTTATCATAGTTGCTACTAGTGTGTTAACTCGAGCGTTCATAAAAAAAATTCTCATTTAGGAATTACATTGAGCAGGTACTTTGCAAACACAGACAAAAAAGTTCATTTTCTTAATGGCTTCTGTCAACAACCCAAATAAGTTCAAACACAAAAAAAAATATACCATTTGATTGACATTTCAAATCAACCTGCCTCCTTAATAAATTTTATTTGGTGAAGATATAAACACTGCCTAAATATAATGTTAAAAGTATAGATAGTTAATAGGACACTAAATGTCTCAAAAGGAATGAATGTCTCGAAATAACATCATTTCATTTGAAATAATTGTATTCTACAGTAAAGAACATAAAAAGAATACAAGATAAAACAATTTTTGTTTGATGATATCTAGAAGTGCCTCGATCAAAAAAAATTTAAGAGTAGTTGTTGACAGTCTGGTTGAGAGATTGAAACATTAGTTATTTTTCGTGTTTGTTACATGTGTTCATAGTACACACACATTTCCTATTTGATCCCTTTAACCAAGAAGTAAGACTTGCAATTAAACAAAAGCAAGTGACATAAACTCCTTAGAATCAATCTAAACTTCCCAACCACACTAGGAACATAATTATTACAACAAGAGATAGAAATTCAAAAGAGAATACATTAAAAATAAAATTTGTCTGGTTGAGTCCAAAAATAGCATGAGTACCAAATAATATTAAAAAATGTGAAACAAAATATTTAAATCCAACAGAGGATACCTAAAATACCTAAAACACCAAGACAATAATGGAAAGCAATACCTAAAACACCAAGACACTAGTACAATAACATTAAATCCAATTATAAGAGATACTAAAAGTATAAATAAGAATGATGGAAAGATGAGAATGATGAGACAAGATGAGAGTATCACCTTTGCACCTTGAGTTTTGTTGATAAGAGGTACCAATCCTTGTTACAAAGTGGATCAACTCTGTTTATATAAAGCATATACAAATAAATTCATACATACAGATCATAAGCATATATATTGAAATTGCAAATATGTTTTCAACGGTCGTATATATAAAAAAAAAGCATCATTTTCTATAATATGGTTTCAACATGTTGAAACCATATTATAGTAAGCTAAAATACCTGTATAAACATAAAACAAAACAAAACACCACCCAAATTGTTCAACAACAACAAAACCACATAAGAACATCGTTGTGATAACCACTACCACCATTTCACACCAAAATGAATACCCCACTGAAATCAAACAAATAAACGGAATTGTAAAATCAAAACAAACTAAACCAAAAATGAAAAGTGAAAACCAAAAATCAAATAGAGTGAAAATGAATCAAAATTGTAATTGTCTAAACATAAACCCGAGACCTAATCCATTAAATTTGTCCAAAATCATATGTAAACTATAACTTAATTTGAGTACCTTTTAAACGATATCTAAACCATTGAAAACAAGCCAGATCCCTTCAAATCGTTGAGTATCGTCAGTCCAAATTCAAAGCACGGAGGCAAAAAAAATTGTGACTCTACGTTTTTATGATTCAAAGATTGAAATAGTAGGGCTGAAATGGACTCTATTGAATAATAAAATCAAGGTTTGAGTGAAGGTTGTGAAGGTTAAATAGGTGTTAAAAATGGACGGTCGTGGCTTTTGAGTATCTAAACCTCCATCTACAGTTACGACTTTTGAGCATTAAACCCTACTCGATATTGACAGTCGTGGCTTTTTAGTGATGGGGGTTTTGAGAGATTGAGGTTTTAAGAAAATTGATCGTGGCTTTTGAGTGACGACCGTGAGTTTTTTATGGGTGGATTAGTTTTAGGCAACGAAAGTTTTTTGTTGCCCAATAGTTTTATTTATTGCTACGAAAAAGTATTGTGGGTAATTATATTAATTTTGTGGAAAAAAGATATGGTGGAATTTTATTTTAAGAGGGAAAGTTTGGTGCCATATTTATTAGCATTGCACTACGAAATTTAGTGTTTCGTGGCTAATGATACAATTGTTTGCTACAACTCAAATTTTGTAGTTAAAAGTTAATTTCATTGTTAAATAAATTGTTGCTAAAACCACTATTTCTTGTAGTGGACTCATCGATTTCATTCAATCCATTCATGTGACATAATCATGGTGTTATTAGACATGGCTTCTGTGTGCTTAATAATGTCTATTTGCACTATATTCTTCATTGTTGATTACTACCTCCATGTTAGACTCACATCGCCTTGATTGCATACAAACATGAACCTTTGAAAATTGCACGTACTTGTCATATGTTGAATAGGATGTTCTTATCTCAATAGTACTTAATAACAAACCAAATGTACTACGAACAAATTATGCATGTAAAAACCATTGCCTCAATTTTTTACCGTAAAATTGATTAATTATGCCTAAGCAATGGAAAGGGGATACAAAAAAGAAGCAATCTTCTATGCGTTAAAATTCACCATTGGGACGAGACTAAAAAGTGTATTCAAAAACTAAAAATAGAGGTTCCGAGGACAATTTTGTTTCGTTGGTTATTTATAAAAAATTAGCAATATTATTCCTTAAAAAATGTGAGACTTTTTCTTCAAATGTAAGATTTTTAGGGCGTCATAAGTTAAAAATCAATGGGTTTTCACAATACAATTCCTTAAAAAATATTATATAGTTTGGCGCTATTGATTTGAGAAGAATTGAAATTTGTGAAATATTGTATGAGTTGAGTTAATTTCACTTTCTTCAATAATTTTCACAAATGGTTGATGTGAGTTCTTTCTTTAGGAGTATCATTTGGACTTCGTGCACCTTCGCTACGTATGCCTATGTTGATTTTTCATGCATTAATTTCACACACATTCATTCCATATCCATGATTCGAAAATTTTAGTGCTACTTCAGGGTGTGATTGTTTGTATTTCTTTGTATATTTTTTTATACTAAAATTTTCAAAATTCCAAAAATAATTGATTGGTTTATTGAAGTTTCATCGCATATGCTTAATTGTCTATACTTTGTGATGATATTTTTAATGTGTCTACTCGTGATGCTAACATCTCGGGTTTATCTTCTGACCCTTTATTTTTTATAGTAAAAAAGAGAGAGAACATATTAAGGGAGAGTTTTAGTTTATTTAAACTCTATGTAGTAAGATATTATTTCTTTGTTTCATGTCTATAGGTCTTTTTTCAAATTGATAATATCATGGACTACATGTTGAATATATTTAGTTAAGAAAGTATTGCAAATGCCTTTTCTTTTTGGGGTATGGGAGGGACATTAGTTAAACTTGTTTAGGGGTTATTTTATTGGTTCCCAAATTTGGTATCCACCCTCTAACCTATTGTGTAGTTATTAATATTAATTTATCTTAAAGTTTTGGAGGTTATATTATTTCACAACCCAAGCTTATGGTCTATAAAATACCCATCTGGGTCAAATCATTTGAACTAAATCGATTCCTCCTAAGGCCGAATTGATTCACTGTAGGCCAAAATGATTCCTCTGTAATTCCAAGTTCGTCACAACTTCGTCTATAGCGGCCCAAACCCAATCCAAACCAACCTGAAACCTCTATAATACAACAATAACCCATCGCCCAACTATATATACAACATATTAAGGTTTATAACAAGTTTATATCATATATAAAGTGATCATAACAAGATTAAATCTTCAAATCCAGAAATTATAATACTAACCCTAACTTCATCTTGTTTATAAGAATGGGTTCAATTGGCCTATGATTTTGAATCAATTGCCATCGTAATCTTAAGGACTTTACTGGGCTTAACAAATATAATTCATATTTAATGAATTTGAAGTAATATTACATGGATTCATGGATAATTTTTGAATTCATTAATAAAGCTACAAGGGTTCTTAGTTACAAAAACTAGGGTTCAGAATATGATAATCTTAATCACAAAATTAGTTTGATTGTTAATAAAAATCATATTACATGATTCTATTAGCAGATTCTAACATATTAATATTACTAAAACACAAACCTAACTATATGCTTATATAAAACAAACTTACTTGGGATGATTATAAGAATTAATCCCTCAATTCCCCTAAATCTCCAAAGCAAGTCTTCTCTCTCTTATAACTTAGGATATAAGGTTCTCCTAATATGTTGTAAGCGTTTTAGGTGTTGGAGGCTAGTGTGGCTCGGGTATGATAAGAAATTGGAATAGGTGAGGCATGACCCACTTCAATGAACTCTGCCTCCAAGATCTTCAAAAATTTTAGAAGTAGCACATGGTAAAACCTTCCCTTTTTGGTAAAAATGGAACCAATGCTAGAACCACCTCTTGCAAGAAGATGACCTTCACAAATAATAGTAGTAACTTTTATTAAAAAGATCTCCTGAGAATGATGGTTGTCAAGTTGGGAGTGAAGAGACAAGCACTCATCACTTAGAGAGAGCAGGGAGAGAATACTAAGTGGTCTGGTGTGATTTTGACAGAGTAACGGTATGACTTGAGTTTATGATCTATGATTTGACCTCACCAATGGTCTTATTTATAGGTCAATATTAAGTATGGTTTGGGCCTTTTGGGTGCCAAAAATAAGAGGGAAATCTTATAGGGACAAGGTCTGTAATGTACATTTTGTCCCTATTAGGTCTACAGTTGACCATCCCCACTGACAGACGACACCTAGTGTGAATCAAAGTCCAAGAGAAAAGATGTCTCTTAATGGATACAAAATATCTGATTCGGTAAATATCTTTGGAAACGGTAACTTGTACAAACTTTGTAAACTTGAGAGTGGACTCGAGGACCACCCTCTCTAAAATGATTTTGTAAAAAGTTCATTTCTTGTGAGCAGCCCTTTGGCTACTCATCTTATTTGTGTCTAACTGGGAGTTGTGTAAGGTCTTGAGTGACTCATGGGGTCTCTCTACTATTATTCTCTCAACCTTAAAGTAGGTTATTGAGCTTGCTTAACAAACCTTATTTCTCAGCCAACAAGCCAAAACTCCCAAGAGATCCTAGCAGGCCTATTTGATCCTTGCCTGCTCAACTAGGCTACCTGCCTAAGAAAGTAAACATTAGTAATTTGTTCCATAAAAGAATAATTTTTTCATGATGAGAGATTGTTCATGCCAGATCCCCTCATACTGGCATATTTTGTTCCCTGGGTCACTTCTTGGACCCTCTTGCTGCAAAATAAATACTATTTGAATATTTGCTAGAGGGGTCCCTCACTATGGACTTCCTCACTAGATTTTACATTTTAGTTGGTCTTGGCATAGGGCACCATAATTTATGGACTCCATCGCCCAGGTATCATTTCAACTGGTTTTGGCAAGGGGAGTCCCTCACCCTAACCATATCATTTCGGGAATTAAAAGAAGGTGGGGGAGGTGTCCCTCGCCTAGGCTGTAACATCTAAAATTTGGAAGGAGGTAAGGGACGGGTCCCTTGCCCAAACTCTAAATATATTTGGAACTGGAAGGATGTGGGGGAGGTATTCCTCGCCCAAAATATCTTTGGAACTAGAAGGAGGTGGGGAGGGGTCCCTCGCCCAAAATATCTTTGGAACTTGAAGGAGGTAGGGGAGGGGTTCCTCACCCAAAATAACTTTGGAACTGGAAGGAGGTGAGGGAGGGGTCCCTTACCGAAAATAACTTTGGAACTGGAAGGAGGTGAGAGAGGTATCCCTCTCCCAAAATAACTTTGAAACTCAAAGGAGGTATGGGAGGGGTTCCTTTTCAAGAATATTATTATAGAACTATAATGCCCCTTTACATTAGCCCCTCGTTCAAAGTCTTTTATGTTTGCCAGACCAAAAGGCTTTGTACGCCATAAATGAAATTTTCAACTTTGAGGGACTCTATGGTTTCTTCATCATTACCCGAGAGTCATTAAATGAGTTGTCCCTTCGTTCCATGTTTTGGAGTCTCGAGGCGCCACATGTCAACATGAGAACAATCATCCCATAATTTGAGTAAAAATCTGTCAACCTTTTGGTTTTCTCATACGTCCTTCCATTTACATACAAAGACCATTTTTTTAATAAGAGCTTTCACTTTTACAAGATTTTCAAGTATTCATAGAGAGCCTTTCGAGAGCTTGAGATTTCTTGTGATAACAAACCTCCATAATTTTCCTTTCAAGCTTTTCTAAAAAAAACATTACAAATGGCTTCGTCGTCTTCAAACACCTCTTCCACCACCACTGTTAGCGAGATCTTGTTTGGTTCTTTGCCTATTTCAGTTGTTGTGTCCACGGTGATTTTCCTCATTCCAGTATCGAAGTTAAAGCTTCAAGAGGTGCCCATCAGGAGTGGGATACTTGGGTTGATTATATTATTGTTGTCCCTTCTTATAAGTCTATTCTCAAGGTACTTGGTCTTCTTACTACAATTGATAGCTTGAAGTCTTGTACTATCGCTAAACATGGTTCTACCCTCAATCTGTTGATTTCTTATTGGAGTAGGGAGTCTTGCACTTTTATGACTAGTTGGGGTGAGTTCGTTGTCACCAGGGAGAATGTCTGTGAGTTTCTTGAACTACATTTCATGGAGGGCATGTTTTCAATGATGGTTATAATGATACCCTTGAGCAGGAGATGGTGGAAGAACTACACTCAGCCCTTTCTGAGTGTTTGAGGTATGTGGCTACCATTGTAACTGGTCTTACCAAGAATTCTTTTACCAAATGGCAGAGGTACTGGTTTAAAGATTTTAAGCAGTTAACCAAGGGAGAAACTTCTAGAATAGCACTTAAAACTCAAGATGGTCCCAAGATTAACTCCCCTCACATTTGACGGCTTTCCTGCTTACTTTCCTGAGTATATTCGTTCTTTCAGGGAAACCAGAAGACTCCCCTCATGAGTTTCTTTTCAGATTAACATTGAGGCTGGCATGAGGTATGGTTGGTCCCCTTGTTTCCTTAACATTGTTTGGTTTCTACGATGTCACCAACTTTGATAAATCCTTTATCCTGATGGCTTTTTAAATTGAGCATTTTCCCCACTTTAGCCCGGAAGTAAGAGCCTGTCATAGCGAAGCTTCTCGCATCACGAGGTGGCACAAGAAGGTCACTAAGAAACCCTTAGGGACTTTGATTGATAATTTTGACAAGTTATGCTTCCACCCTGACAGTAGATGTCTCAATAATACTTTCAATTGCCTATCTTTCTCGGGTTAAGGGGGTACTTTCTACTTCCCTTTGGATACAGATTATGTCTCTTGTTGACCACATATCAATATGGTGACGATGTTATTACCTAGATTCATTCGTTCTTTGATCGTGTTGGGTCAGGGCTTTGAGTTCTATCATTCTGAGCGGGTGAGGAGAAAGTTTGATTATGACTAGGGTATTCACACCTTTCCTTCCCCTCGAGAAGTGACCTCTTAAAGTTATATTTGGAGGCATATAGGAATTTACCTTTTTAAGGAATTCTTCATAGGGTGATCCATTTGGGAGGTTTATTCATGCCTCCTCGTGAACACCTGCCTTCTTTTACCTCTTCTTGGTTCCTGCTTTGGCAGCGACAAGTTCTTCTTATTAAAAATTGAGTGACTGGGGTCCTTCATGAGGTTATTCCCACCAAGTACATCACAGTTAAGTTCTTAGTCAAAAGAACTCAAAAAGAAATTTGGCATCTCAGTACTATACCGAAGACACCTCTTGAGCAAGTTGTTCCTATATTGGTGAAGTCTCTTCTTGACGAGTCCAATCATCCAAAGTAACCTAAGCCACATCCTACAAACTCTAAAGGCCAGTCCAAGAATAAAAAAAACAAAAGTTTCTACTGCGGGTAAAAGAAAACACCCTGATATGGACATGTTAAATTTCATCCTTGCCACTCCCTTTGCTCCCTCTCCCCTCTCTCTTGTGAGGACTTGGGTAGCCAAGAAAAAGAAGAGGTTGATACTGATGCTACTGCTATTCTGCACCAGATCAGGGGTTAAATATTGACTATCTTGGTGTAGAGGAAACTTAAAGGACTGTTTGAGAGTGTGGTTATGAGGCTCTAGGCTTTTCCTCTCAAGAGCCGCCCATTACATCTATTCCAGTTGCAAAAGGCACTATACCCAAATCTTTTTTACTCAGTGAAACTATCTTTCATAGAGTTTCACATGCTGGTTCCCCCTCTCACTCATTTGAAGAGGAACTAGTTGACTATGGAAGCACCTCTTTCTACGATAATCATAATTCTTCTTCAAATGACGTGGATGGACAAGGTTTCCATGGTTAGACCACTACTAACACTTGTGCTTTGTTATTAGTTTCAAGGGAGTCTTCTAGTGATGAGATGCCATATTCTCAATAAGGATTTGTTCTGCTACTAAACACCTTCCATACTGACATAGTGCGAGTCCTAATGCTATAAGTCTTACTTTACTTAGCTATTATTTGCATAATTTTCCTTTCCTTTCATCATTGATTTATTTACTAATTTTTTTCTTAAGATGTTCTTCACAGGTTACTTCAGCTGAGATAAGTGGACCTCCACCTCCTCCCCTTGCTCGAGGGACCTTTCTTAGGGTAAGGAATTCCATGCTAGTCTCCTCTTTGAGTATGGCTAGAGAGTTTGGTCACTTCCTCCCTATTTAAATGATATTTTTCATTTTTCCTCTTTTACTAATATAACTTGTTCTCTTTGTACTTTTGCAATTATCTTTTGTGTTTCCTACTGCCACAAGCTTCCTTTGTGTCGTCCTCTTCTATCCAGGTAATCATTTGTTCTTTTCTTTTGCTTCAGCTTGTCATATTTTTTTCAATTTTTTAATATATTTTTAAGGTCTTTCTTCATTGGTGTGTTCACAGGTGACCATTCCTCTTAGTCACACTTCCCCACTTCCCACGTCAGCTGTAGTGGGTGGTTCTTCTACATCTTAGGTAATTTGAGCTTGTCACTTCTGCTATCTTTCTCTACTATTTGCTATTGTTTATGTGTAATTATATTGTCTTTATCTTTCTTATTTTCAGGTATTGTTCCCACGTAGCCCTTCCTCCACTAGAGGAATGACACAGATTATAGGAGTCACTACCCTAGGTCTGCCACCTTTGGGGAGGATTCCAATCTCTCGAGCCTTTGTGCCTATGGATAATAGGCCTCACATACATTCCATAACCTCTCGGTCAGTCTTCATAATTGTATTTAATGAGCCTGTTATGTAAACTATCGCTTCTTCTTAGGTATTGCTTACTCCTGTTATGCTCACATTACTTCTCTATCCATGTTTGGTTCTTTGACATCTTTGTGATGATTAGGCCACAACTATAGCTCTTGTTGCGCCATTGGTCATCTTCCTCCCTTCTTCCTTGAATGGGGCTTAGGTATTATGCCTTTGATTTCTTTGTCTAGCTTATACTAACGATTTATTTTTTTAGTTGGCTCACAACACTACCTCATCAGTTCCCCCTGTTACTGTTTTTCCTGTAACCCTTGTTGTGTTTGAGTCACCTTACCCTGCTGCTACTAGTGAGGGTCCAATCATAGTGCCTCTTTCGGTAATTATTTCCGCCATAGGCTTTTACATTTTATGTACTCTTTTTTTTCATGAAGTGAGTTGTTTGCTAGCACTCGCATTCTTTTCTTCATTTACATGATAGTTTTGCAGGCACCTCCTTAGTTTTTGGGGTCCTTGTTCCACAATGTTTCTTAAGAACTTCCATAGTCTTAATAAAAAATTTAAAGAGGGGGGTAGACCCCTTCTCCATATTTCTTGAGAACTAGTCAAGGAAAGTTTTTTCTTGAATTAGTTATATTCATTAAGATCCTCCGTGTCCTCATCCACCATGCAGTGGAGGTTGGAATCATCCGTGGCCTTTTTCATCTTTGAGACTGCAGGGGTAGTTATGTCCCAGGGAGATCTGGGATTAGGATATCTCAGACGAGACCGCAGATGCCCTCCAGCATCTCTTTCTGCCCGACTTTAGGCGGTGGTAAGATTGGCAATAACAACCATGACGGTCCGCGGAGAGGATCTATATTGGAAGTATGGATGACGATAGAAGCCACATTATCATCCCCCCTAGCACGTACCCTAGAGAAGGATGTAAGGCCTGTCGCAACAAGGTTTGGCCCTATGTCATCGTCAAAGTGTTAACAACCACATTTTCTGGCAAAGTGGCCACAATAGTATCACCAGGGGTAGCCTCCTTTTCAGTTTGGGTCACAACCTGTTTATCGATCTGGGGGACATTCTTCTTGGCAACACTCTTCATCTTTTTCTCCTCTTATGTGAAGACTGATTCAGACCATGGACGGTCTTATCAAACTCATCTGGTTGGGAAAGAAAAAGAGTTCTATCAATCTCCTCTGTGGTGCCTCCTAAAAAAGATGACATGTCAAGTATACGAAGTTGAAAGTAATGCCGTAAAACTAGAAATAGAATTGAAGCTCCAAAAATACTTAAAGGTATACCTTCAGTAACAACCAATGGAACTTTATGTGGTGGGTAACATTCGTGCTTGAAAAGTGACCGCAGAGTCACTAAGTTAGAAAAGTCTTTTACTTGTCGTTAATTGAGACCGCAGCCTCAATTCTTTCCCTTTGCCTTTTTGTGGGAATCAAACCTGCATGAACAGTGGATAATGGGTTAGCAAAGGCCATAGATGTTTTTAAACTGTAATTTCAAGGCTGTAGTAGGTGAATACTTGAAATAGAAGTAGAAAGGTCCCGATAATGTTATACCTTCTGTAGGCGAACGACCCCACTTCCGCAGCACCCTCACTTATCTCACCTTCTCATTCTCCTATAGGTGTATCTCCCAACTGTCCCCAAAGATGAAAAATAATTTTCCCTCCTAGTTCTTAACACTAAAGGGCCTTCCCCTTATCATGTACCTATTGCCAGTCCGCAGACCCACGTAGAAGTACCATGGGTTTTCCACGGAGTTCTCTTTCGTTCTGTAGAAATCTAAGAACTCTGCAATCGTTATCTCTCTTAAAATGTTTCTTCCAGATAACCAGGGTAGCAAGGATGGACCTCTAGCCATTGGGATCAACTTATGTTGGTGTTAAGTTTATGGCATTTAGATTTTTTATGATTGGAACTAGAACAAGTAGCTGCAACCCCAAGAGAAAAGTGTGAAGGGGGAAGTAAATGTCATTATTAAGGAATATGGAGAATGACCTCTGCTTCGTAGATGACAGTGTGCAAACCATTCCTTTTGGGAACTAACAGGCCTCAGTGAGTTAGTCGACAACTTCTCGTTCATAATATACGAGTAGTAAAGTGATGTGGGCTCTCTTTCAGACTCCTAGCCACATCCAAAAGTACCTACTTCATTATTTCTTATCTTTACAGCCATAACTGACATTGGAGTGGCCGCTGCAGTATCCACTTATACAGGGGATACTTTTTGTAGCAAGTGTCTTCCACGATGTTGACTGCAGCCTATTTAGGCTCCCTACAATTATAAATTTTCATGAAATTAAAGTTTATTTTCTTGTATTTTGGGCAACCCGTACGTCTACAGTGCTCACTAGTTTTCAAAGGTTTTATGTGAAGCACTTCGGGAGGAAGAACACCAAAGTGTCTCCTCTAGAGATCCTCCAAATACTTCCAAAAATTACAATGCATAAGGCCGTGGTAAGAACCTATAAAAGAAGAAAGACTCTGCAGTTAGGTGCCGCAACATTCAGGATCAAAATACAAGGTACAGGACATTATAAAGGCTGCAAAAATCTAGAAGTTCAATTAAAAATAAAGACTGCAGTCTGTGTAATTTTGCCAGAATTCTATCAGGTCGCAGCCACGAAAATATAGGATTCTAACACAATAAGGTATGAAGTTTAATCCAGAGGTCGCAACTAGGAGGAATCAAGACCCAGGAATGAAGCTAAAGTACAAGACGCAACTAGTTAGTTCAATTCCACTAATGAGCTGCGGCCAAGGGGATAAACATGTAAACAATTGGATTTATTAATTTCTAATTGGCCAAGAACATAAAGAACAACATATGAGGGTTCTTGGCCAAAAATTCAATCCAAAATAGGTCTAGGTTAAGAAATTCAAATCTTTAAAGTTTCCTATATAGCAAATCTACCCATTGCTAATACCACAAACCTGGCATTACGTGCTAAACAAGAAAAATCCATTTTCACAAAAAAGTAAAAAAATAAAATCCGATCTCATATTAGAAATCGAGAAAAATAGTTACAGTTGCTTTATCGAAACCCTAGTAAAATTACTCAAATCTCATCAACAACTGGGCCTTAATAGGCATGAATTCTTATGATGAAGATAAAGCAGAACAATCGATTGAACTTCTACTAGGAAAAATCTTATGGGTCCACAAAGTCGAAAAGATTTTGGGAAAGAAATAGAAAAGAAGATCATGTCAACAAGAAATTATAATGCATAATATAGGGATGTAAAGAGGAAAATCAACCTATAAATCGAAGAAAACTGTTGAAGGAGAAGGAAACCACCATGCGCCGCCATGAAATCGCCTCAAGCCACTAAAAACAGTCGTCAAAAATTAGAAACAGAACTCGCTGGAGATCACCTTAGATATTCTCTCAAGAATCCAATTATATAAGATGGCGATAAAAGTTGAAGTGTCACATCTTGCTGTTCACGGCCTCCCTCCACGTCCATATCAAACGAATAATGAATACTATATGCAATAACACTGCGACACTAGGCAAACATCACAACCACAACACCAACTTGGCACTAAGGCTTGGGGGTTTATTAATATGCCCAATATTAATGCCATGGCCGCGGAAGGTTTATGACAAAATCGCTTCCTGGGGATCAAACATGTCACAACACCCCATGGATATAACACATTTTAAGGCCACGACTGCATCCTTAGCATATCTCGACCACATGCCTCTCTAGCAGTACATGCGCTGCCATAGACTTATCCAAATCAACATGTAACTTCCAGTTGTCCTACTTCTAGAAGGATTCCCTACTTACACCATTTATCGACATGTCATGTGCCCCGAGCATGTGACATTGCCTTTTGACTTTGATAAATAAAAGTGCCCACCTCATTATAAGCGGGATGATTTTGGCAACGAATCCCTTTCCAAATCTTTACACTCTCTCTCCCTCTCTCTGAAAGCTCCCAGATCACCTGGTCTACTTCAAGCCATAGCTCTCTACATACTTGCTCTACAGGCTGCATCCGGCATTGCACAGAACTACATTGTTCATATATTCAACTATCTCTCTTTATCTCTCTCTCTCTCTCTCTCTCTCTCTTGTGCACGCCTCTAATGGCAACCCGACCTTATATTCATGATTGTATATAATGAGAGTAAGGCACCAAAGTGGACATAGGCTCATGTTATAGATGAACCATGCTATATCATGTGTTCTACTTCTTTTATCTACTTTATTTATGCTTTTACATTTGATACGATGGATAGGAATGACATGGATATGATTTCTCGCATCATCAACTAGTTCCTTCATAGATGATTTCTAGTCTATTCCAAATTTCTTTGGTAGATTCACAACAACATATTCTATTATACTCATTTACATCTAGAGAACAACGTAAGATATTCATATCTTTAGCATTTACTTAGGCTTTCCTTGTACCAATATCATTCCATTCATTTTTATTTTTAGGAAAGGTTTCATTATTTACTATTTTCATTAGAACATTTGGACCATTTAAATTAACTCTCTAAACTTCATAATCATTTGATTGAATAAAAAACTTCATTCTATTTTTTTAATAATTGTAGTTGTTTCTTGAAAATAGAGGAGGCCTATTAATGGATTGGCCTTAAAAAATAGAAGGGTTAGAAAAGTTTTGCCATAGATCGTTTTACTCTGAGATTGTTAAATCAAAAGAAATAAATTAGAGCCCTTGCTCTGATACCAATTGTTGCCCTGAAAATACCTAAGAGGGGAGGTGAATTGGGATTTCGCAAACTTTTTAGACTAAATTAATATTTAAGAAAATATATAATTTTAAAAATACTCACCCAAATTTTAGATTAACAAATATTAACTATATAAACCAATATGTAGAAAATAAAAGAATTACCAATAAAATAACCAATATTAATTTTAGTTTATATCTCTCAATAAATAAATAAATAATTTTCGTAAGTAATATTTAATTATGATTTTGAAAATAATTATTTACTTTGAAAATGGTATTTTAACTTTTATAATAATTTTATCAATTTCAGAATTAACTAATCTGCATATTTAGGTGTTGTTAAAATAAATGTAAACAATCAAAAATAAATGAGTAAATAAAGGGAAAAAGATAAACAACATAGAATTTAACGTGGTTTGGCCAAAATACGACTTACTTCCATGCGCCTAGAACTTCTGTCTCTTGTTATTCACTAAACTGTGATCCATTTGATGGGTAGGATCATATCACCATGTACACCCAAGTAGCTGGAACTGAGCTACATATCATAATTTTTTAAGCTGAAAAACAAGCTTCAAAATTCACAACAAATGGAGTAGGATTATTGAATGTTTACACTCTTGAGAGAATTCAAATTTAGAACATAAATATTTTCCTTTGTAACAACAAAAAATCAGAAGATGTCTTAAACTGAGTTCATAATTTTTATTGATTTTCGTGTATAATTTTTTCTATTGTTCTACTTGTATTTTTCCACACTTAAGTCTTAAATAAATAAGTCATGAAATATATGACTGTTGCAATTTTTACACATATTAGATGAGGTCTGATGAAACATTAAATGAACCAATGCTAAAAATGGAGTGCATATCTTTTGAAAAAATTTATGGTGGAGATAGAGTTCCAAAAATGGGGTCAGTTTCTGCAAGAAAATTTTAGTGAAATAGGAGAGAGAGAGAGAGAGAGAGAGAGAAATAATGTGATATACAATAAAGTACAAACCATTTTCGTGTGTAAAAACGATGGTGCTCTGCAAACAAATTATCTGCCCAAGATATTCAAAGTAATCAGACCGAGTGCACCGAATATAAGATTGTTTATATCATAAAGCATATGTTTGATTTATCATAGTAATGATCGGTTCAATTAAGGTCTAGTGTAATAGGTATCACATGGATAGAAATATTTTGAAGTACACAAATATTATAATATCACTGCCCAAGGTAGTAGCTGACAAGAACAGCACATCGTCAAGCTAGTAACTTGTTGAACATTAGAGCATCCGTAATGGTGTGATACGGCGAAAGGTAGGCGTGAGGCGCGTGGGTGATTTACCTTTCGCCCAAATGGGCAACAAACAATGAGGGAGTTCCTACGAACTTCTATAGTTCGTAGGAACTTCTTACGAACATCTAAAGTCCGTAAGAAGTTCTTACGAGGTATAGAAGTTCGTAAGAACCTAACGGTCTAATTTAAACGGTAACATTCCTCCGTTTATATATTGAGAAGCTTCTTCTTCGTTCTTCATTCATATCCAGTATTCTTCATTCTTCTCCTTTCTTCTGCATCAGTGTATTTAACCTCTTGATCTTCTTTCTTTCCTTCTTCATCTTCATTTATTTTTTCTGCCTCTCCATTTTCATACGCAACAGTCTAGTATTCATAATTCAGTCCAATTTTTTTATAAAAAATCAGTTCCAATTTAGTCCAAATCAATCCCAATATAGATACCCAATCATTATATAAAAAATCCTCCAAATCAGATCTTGTCAACACGATGGAATTAGGAAAAAAATGGAAGAAATATATTAATATCGGGAAATCAAAAAAATACGGGTCGACTTCAACGGCAATTCCCGATTCTTTCGCGCCGACTCAACCGTCGAATCCCGCAATTGACAACTATACCCGTATTTACGACGGAGTATCACACGCGTCGGACGGCGAAACTCCGATAATAAACGGAAACAAATTCGAATTTCGGGGGAATTGGGCGGGGCCAATGAAATTGTACAAATTGATTCAAGAGAGAAAGCCCGATATCAAAACAATTATCGACAGTGTCGGTTTTATGTCAAATTTCTTTTCTGTGGTGATGCCCAATTCCGATCAATGTATTGTCACGACGATGATCGAACGTTGGTGGGACACGACGCATACCTTCCAGCTACCATATGTCGAGCTTGCGTTCACTCCGTTGGACTTCACAATGCTTTCCGGTAATAACTTATGACTTATTTCGTTCTACTTATATTCATAATTGTTTAAAAATGTGAAAATAATATGTTGTAATTAAATTCATAATTAAATGTTTGAAATATATTTTTAGGTAATTATATTCATAATTATTTCAATATACGACAAATAAATTGAAAAATGTACTCGCATTCCGAATATGTCAATATATGAAAATAATTATTCATATTCACTTAATGTTTCAATATGTGAAAATAAATAGTTGTACTTAAATTCATAAATGATTGTTTGAAATATATATTATGGTTTTCATTTTCATAGTTATTTAAATATATGACAAAATTTTAACCTTCGTGTACCGGCTTCATAATCATTTCAAAATGTGAAAATAATATGTTGTACTTAAAGTCATAATTAAATGTTTGAAATATATTTTTAGGTAATTATATTCATAATTATTTCAATATACGACAAAAAAATGATGAAAATGTTCTCGCATTACGATTGTGTCAATATATGAAAATAATTATTCATATTCACTTAATGTTTCAATATGTGAAAATAAATAGTTGTACTTAAATTCATAAATGATTGTTTGAAATATTTATTATGGTTTTCATATTCATAGTTATTTAAATATATGACAAAATTTTAACCTTCGTGCAGGCATTCCAATTGGACAAGGACAACGGATTGAAAATGTACGAATTGAACAATATACAAATTTTGTTAATACCATAAATGAATTTTTTCCAGAAATTCATATACAGAGATTTACTGGTGCGGGAATTCCAGTTTCTGACCTAAAAAAATACATAGAAAATTTTGTCAAGGTTGAACCGTTACCAGATTATATGTCCCCAATCATAGCTCGGGCATTTTGGTTTTATGTATTGGGGAGTGTATTTTTTCCAAATGCTCACTCCACTGCCAACCTCGGTTATTTACATTATCTTGAAGATATTCATGCCATAGGCACATACGACTGGGGTTCGGCTATTTATGCCCGTATTTTATGGTCTTTGGACAAAGCCAGTCGACGATCGTTGACTAGCGTTGAATGCATGTAGCAAATACTCGAGGTATATTATCGTTTCATCTTATTTATTAAAATTTATGTTTCATTACAATATACGTTCAACTTATTCTAACGAATTAAATTTATTGAAAAATTTTGCAGTATTTACATCACGAGTACATGGCCACGGCATGTCCTATTCTCGTTGATCCGTCTATTGATGTGTGGCCCCGCATTTTTCGTTGGTCGAGGGGGAATAGAAATAAAGTAAAGGGAGCACAGCGATTTAACATCTCAAGCAGTCAACATCATCTTGAGATGCGGTCACCCGAGTCCATTATATGGCAGCCATACAAGACTTTTGCCTACCGTGACTCTGATGTCATCTTATATGCTCGAGAGATATCGGGGTTACGGATTATTTTTTGGGATCCCCTATTTAAGGGTTTTTGGTACTTGGGTGATCGGGCCATTCGGCAATTGACTGGGAGGATATGTATCGCAGACAACCCACCATCAAGTTTGTGTTCTGCCTCAGAAAATGATTTCCAAGCAACTGCCGCCCAAAATTGGCCTATCGCAAATCAATACGTAAGAGATGTGTCACAAGAAGAGTATAATGCATATTGGAAGGCAGTAGCACTCGGGCCAATACTACCGCCGATTGCCAGATATGTTAATGTAGATTTGATTGGAGTTGGTTCAGTGGCACCTTCGACGTTGAGAATCCCGCAAGCACCAGCACCGACTAATGATCCGCATGTGTATGAGACACAGTTCTCTGTGGGTGGTTCTACTTACATCCAACCACCGAGGCAGAATTGGAAGGTTGACGTAGGCCTACCGGAGGGGGCTTCATATACTATAGATGTGCCGAGACCTGAATTTTCAACCAACGCACCTCCAGCTCAATCTTTGACGCAGTTAGAATGGCGTCAATCCTACGTCGAGGCAGCAGATAACATTCGAGGTCTACGCCATTTAATATTACACGAGACACGTCAGCGAGAGGATTAACTCAAAGCACATGATGATCGCATTGGAGAGTTGGAGCGTAGACTAGCACGTTTTACTATGCCTAGTCGAGGGTTTGAGGAGGGTGGTACTAGTTCTAGTCGTCCGAGCATTTACAGACCAGCCCCACCCTCTGACCCGGTCCCGACATATGAGGCCCAACAAGGTTGGGGTAATTTATTTCGGTCTGACCCTTACACGGATTCACATGCAGATTTAGGTGCTAATTTTGAGTTCGGCCCGGGGCGCCAGTGATGTATAATGTACAATTGAAAAAAGTTAAGAATAAATTTTCTTATTGTTGTCTCAATGTAATTGTGATGATAAATGTTATGATGTCTCATATTTATTGCGATTGCTCTGATATCATTTTTTATTATTGACTTAAGTAGTAAAAACACTAATACACGATCAAAATGATTAAAAGGAGAAGTACAACAATATGATTCGAACGCTTAGGTCGAACCTAGTAGAAGTACAACAATATGGTTTCCCATTGCGCACTAAACATTTAGGTAAGTAAGATCGTTGCGTATCTGAATCAACATATTCTTCGTTGTAGTTTTATATATTTGGTTCATACTCTGCCCTATCATTTTCATATATGCATTCCGAAAAGTAATCATAACCGGAATTCGTGTAATCTGAAATATCGTTATCTGATGCCAACGTAGAGTCGTTATATATGTTAATTAATTGTTCTTGAATGTGACGACCTGATAGCATCGTGCGTTGTGCTTTGTGATAACGTTGTAGGCGCCTCTCCATCTGCCATATCTCTTTCTCCAATAAATCAAGACAAAACATATCCGCTTCTTCGGGAAACGATATTGGCCAAAGTGCGGAAGCCCAATTTTTTGGCACGGATATGTGATGGTAATGGCAAAGCACCTCCAGGTCACACCTTTCATTATATTTATCTGGCCATGTGAGGTGTTCCCACGGATACACAACTCCGTCTTCAGGTTCCGAATTGGGAGAGATTATGAATATATGACCAAAGTCATTGAGAAAACGTCGAGAAGTATCAATTGGATATGTTTGGAAAATTATTTTTTTCCCATACCAATCATTACCAACAATATCTATGTAAGAGCCATTGTAAATGGATGAATAGTAGGGAGATGAAGCCATTTTTGAAATATAAGACAATGGTAGATAAATAAGTATTGCAATCCTTCTAATTTATTTATAGGTAATTTTAAAGGCACACATACCAATATCAATCAGTAGCACACTTACCAATATCATGTGATGATAATTTTTACGGAAGGTCAGAGATATTTATTTTACAATGATAAAAAAATATTTATAATAATTATTAAGGCAGACATATCCAATGTAGAAGTAAAACTATATAAAGGCACACATACCAAGCCACACATAAAGCTGTACAAGGTAACTTTCTAAATTGTCACTTATTGATTGCCTGAAGAACCTCTACAAGGTAACTTTATAAATTAACACACATACCAATATCAATCAGTAGCACACTTACCAATATCATACAATATAATTTTTACGGAAGGACAGAGATATTTATTTTACAATGATAAAAAATATTTATAATAATTGTTAAGGCAGACATATCCAATGTAGAAGTAAAACTATATAAAGTCACACATACCAAGCCACACATAAAGCTGTATAAGGTAACTTTTTAAATTGTCACTTATTGATTGCCTGAAGAACCTATACAAGGTAACTTTCTAAATTAACACACATACCAATATCAATCATGAGCACACTTACCAATATCATACAGTATAATTTTTACGGAAGGACAGAGATATTTATTTTACAATGATAAAAAAATATTTATAATAATTGTTAAGGCAGACATATCCAATGTAGAAGTAAAACTATATAAAGGCACACATACCAAGCCACACATAAAGATGTACAAGGTAACTTTCTAAATTGTCACTTATTGATTGCCTGAAGAACCTCTACAAGGTAACTTTATAAATTAACACACATACCAATATCAATCAGTAGCACACTTACCAATATCATACAATATAATTTTTACGGAAGGACAAAGATATTTATTTTACAATGATAAAAAATATTTATAATAATTGTTAAGGCAGACATATCCAATGTAGAAGTAAAACTATATAAAGGCACACATACCAAGCCACACATAAAGCTGTACAAGGTAACTTTCTAAATTGTCACTTATTGATTGCCTGAAGAACCTCTACAAGGTAACTTTATAAATTAACACACATACCAATATCAATCATGAGCACACTTACCAATATCATACAGTATAATTTTTACGAAAGGACAGAGATATTTATTTTTCAATGATAAAAAATATTTATAATAATTGTTAAGGGATACATATCATACAGGTAGAGTATAATTTACTCGTCTACATCTAAACTTATAAATACCTGTGTATCGTAAAACTATACAGGTAGAGTATAATTTTTCATCTACACCAAAATTAATTTGTAACCATATTATATCATGGACTCCTCCAGTTCTAGCGATGAGGGCCGAAATCTTATGCTACAATATGCACAATTTAATGACGGTGGTTCATCCGATGATTCAGACGAGGAAATGATTATTATGATGGAGATTACCCGGTGGTGTGCTGAAAAAAATATAATTCGCGATGGGAAAGAACTCGAAACGAGGCGTCGAGTGAATCGTAGGAGAGAAAGGGAACATGCAACACTATGGGAAGATTATTTTGGGGAAGATAAGGTATACAATGAGTATTTTTTCCGAAGGAGATTTAGGATGCAGTATAGTGTTTTCAATCGCATCCTTGAATCTGTTTGCCATTATGATAACTACTTTGTTCAGAAGAATGATGCTTGCGGTCATCAAGGTTTGAGCTCTCATCAGAAAGTGTTGGGGGCAATTCGACTGTTAGCTAATGGGGGTTCCCATGACGTGTGGTCTGAGCAGTACGCTATGAGTGAAACCACTCTATTAGAAACTGTTATTAGATTTACAAAGGCAATTGTACGAATTTTCGGTCCCCAGTACGGAAGAAATCCGATACAAGGCGACGTTACAAGGTTACTCGAACAAAATGCAAATAGAGGTTTCCCAGGAATGCTAGGGAGCATAGATTGCATGCATTGGCGTTGGAAAAATTGTCCAACAGCATGGCACACTCAATATAGTGGTCGTAAAGAGTCACCAACTATAATCCTTGAAGCGGTTGCCTCCTACGATCTTTGGATTTGGAAATCATTCTTTGGGGTGCCTGGTTCTTGCAATGATTTGAATGTCTTGCACCGATCTAATGTCTTTCAAGAATTACGCAATGGGACGGAATCTCCCGTTAATTACAATGTTAACGGAAATTCTTACGACATGGGCTACTACCTTGGAGATGGCATTTACCCTCCGTACGCTTCAATAGTAAAAACATTTAGGAACCAAAATGGTATTACACAAAAACAGAATTTTTTTTGCAAGTACCAAGAAGCGTGCAGAAAAGATGTAGAACGTGCGTTTGGTGTATTACAAGCTCGATTCTCTTTTGTTCGGGAACCTTGTAAATTATGGAATAGGGCGTCACTATCAACCATTATGAAATTGTGCATTATAATGCATAATATGATTATTGACGACGAACGCAGAGATTGTCCATGGCAAAATGAGTACGAATAGAATGATGAAACACCTGTAATTATGAGGGGCCAAACTAATTTCTATGACTACCTCATACGGGATGCTAAGATAAGAGACGTAACTAAACATCAACAGTTACGGAATGATTTGGTAGAGCACATTTGGAACACCCACGGTGATGAAATGGTCGGTTGATGAATTTATTGTATTTTTTATTTTAACCGTGGTTAAATGTTATGTTTGTTCCATTTTCAATTTGTATTTGTAGGATTGTCGTAGTGATCATATACCTATTATTTTATATAAAATAATGGTTTAACCGACAATATTATATAAGCGGAAAATTATTAAACAATAATCACATTTCATCTATTTAAGGGTGGCATTTCATTTATTAAGATGGATAGTGAATCACTCTCCATATACAAAAAAAAAAATGAATTACAATCATGAGGGTTCAATACATCATTTAAAAACACTACTAATCATTAATTGAACCGCTTGGACCAGACGACCCGGCGGAGTTCGATTGCAACTCAGATATCGCAGCTTCGGTCGCAACAACCATCGTTGTTAGGTCGTTGAACCTTTTAAAATGAAACTGCTTTTGTATTTCATTCATATGGGTCATATCCAGCTCCATGATGACTCTCGACCTAGGCGCACGAGTTGATCCTGCTTTTTGGTGAGTTGATCAGCTCGCTTCATCTGAATGAACGCATCCATTTGAGAGTTAAATTTAAGGGCACGATTATTCTTCCACTCTTGCTAGCTTTTAAACATTGCATTGAAGTCTTCGCAATGTTTGAGTACTGCCGTGTTGCAATCCAAGCTGTCAGAACGCGCTCGTTGACGTGCACATTGTTTCTCACCCTTCCTACCTGGGGGTCTATCCGGTACGTCTCGTACCCCCGGAGTATCATCTTCGCGAACAGGTGTAGGGTTGTCGTTGTTCCCCGCTGTATTTTCCAAGTCAAATTTTGGCAAATATTTTAAAATTTGATAGCAGTTATCGAACGTAAAATGCTTGTTGGTTTCGGCGCGGTACGCGTCGCGTGCATTAGTAACCGCTTGGAATTCGTTCGTCCCGCTTCCCATATTATTCTTTTGGTGAGAAAGCTTTGCAATATATAGCATTATTTGATGCGATATATGATTATAACGTGTTGATAGAATGGATCTCGTACGAGTAATTGTAATTCCATGCGTGACGTTATACTCATCTTTCACAGTGTCCCAAAATGTGCCCGATGATATTGAGTTTCCTTCAATACTTCGAGCTGTATATTTTGCATAAATAGTACATAATATTTCATCCTCAAAAAGAGTCATATTAGGTTATCGAGATGTACCAGAAATAATTGGTTGAGAAGAAGACATATTTTTTATAAAAATATAATATATTTATAATGAAAATAACAAAATGGAAGAAGGATATAGGGTCTGATAAAGAAATGGAAGAAGGAAGTGTGCTATTTGATATACCCGTTTATATCCTCGGCTTAGATGAGGATTACCTCCACAACGGACGACCCTAAGAGGGGCCGACCCTTCACCAAACCCCAGCTGGCCTCCACCAGGCCCAGACGACCCTACGAGGGGCCGACCCTCCACCAGGCTCCAGACGACCCTACGAGGGGCCGACCCTCCACCGGGCTCCAGACGACCCTACGAGGGGACGACCCTTCCCCAGGCTCCGGACGACCCTACGAGGGTACGACGGTACGAGGCCAGAATCAAGCCAGGCTCACTACCGGAAGAAACTTTGCCCTCGGCCTCGTCTCATAGGCCGAGGGTGACATCATGACAGCGCGTGGTTTGGGACACGCGTGGAACAGTGCGCGTCAGGCTCAGATGACACGTGGAAGACCGTTACAACCGAATCACCCCCTCACGTGAGGGAATATTATGTCATCATTTGGCATCTACAGGTGTCAACAGGGGATTGGTTAGATCATCATTCACATGCACCATGCTTACTTGGGGGGTACACTACACCCCCCAAGACCTATATATACTTGTCACCTACAACCCTACAGGGGATCGATCCATGAACAGTAGCCCTAGCTAAAACTCTGCTTGTTCACACACAGTAGAGAGAGAGAGAGAGGGTTATGTGCATTGTATCCAAGGCCATTAGTGCCCATACTTAGTGGATCACACACTCACAGTGGATGTAGGCCAATTTGGCTGAACCACTATACATCAGTCTTATTTCCTCTTATACTCATCCCCTTCTATATACTTATACACTTATACATCTCCATGGCTGCCATGGCTACTACTGATTGAGCTCACTATCACTTATCCGGTGGTGCTAAATCTTAGCATCATCAGTTTGGCGCCGTCTGTGGGAACGAGAAGACATCTCTTCCTTTGTACAGCTTGACCTCACTGGGCACTCTGGTGGTGAACCAACACTCCCCCTGAGAGGAGGTGTTTCACCATTGAAAGAGACCCACTTAGGTTCCCAAGCTAACCAGTATTTTCTTCAGTTCAGCTCTTCATAACTCAAGCACATGGCACCTGAGATGCCACCGCCACCACTTCCCCCGCCGGATGATGGGGGAAGACCCAGTTCCAGTCAGCTACCACCTCAGTCTGAGATGGCTGATGTGGCAGCAGCCCTAAAGTCTCTGGCAGCCAGCCAGCGGATAATGCAGGAGCAGTTCACAGCTCTAAGTCAGAATATACTGAGACCACCCGGGGTCTCACCTGAGATGATTACTCCGGCAGCAGCTCCAGGACATCATGAGGCCAGGGGACCACCCCAGGCACCACATAAAGACCTGTCACCCCCTCAGCGGCGTAGGGATGTTGCTGACCCTCGGCGTTTACGCCTGGGGAGGCAAGGAAACCCTTGCCCTGAGGACAGGTATGATGATCTGGAGGAAGAAGAGGCTCCAGTAGAATGCTGGGAGCCATACGAGGTCTCCAACAATACAGTATGACCCCTCCAGGACAGTAGAGGAAAGTGCGGGAGACCAAACCCTGATGATCGCCCAAGAGGCTCTGCTTTTGACCGCCTGAGCAGGGGGTCGGCCTTCGAGAGGCTGGGCCTAGTGAATGACCTGCGAGACAAGTTGTCCAAGTCAAGAAGCGCAGCGAGATCTAGGAAAGAAGCAGAAGGCCGACCCCAAAGACGGGATGACGGCCAAAGGGAAGTAAATAGCCGACACAGGCCTGCCGTGGCGGAGCCCTCCATCCACCTCCGAGAGGCAGCAGGGGATAACATCGGCCAGGCCGACCCTGTGAGGCCCTGGAATGACTCAATCCAGAGGTTAGAGGATAAGATTGGCGACATACTGAAGAGCCGGGACCGTCTTCAGAGGGGATACACCATGGGCTCACCCTTTGTGGCAAAGATAGTCAACTTCCCCACGCCATCGAAGTTCAAGCCTCCCGTGGTCACCCCAAGATACGATGGGAGCACCAACCCTGTCCACCACGTGGAAATGTATCAGTCGGCGGCAGACATATACTCTATCTTAGATGAGATGAGGTGTCGTGCCTTCTCTGGTACCTTGACAGGGGCGGCGCATGTCTGGTACACGTCTCTTCCAAAAAATTCTATTGGAAACTTTAAGCAGTTGGCAGACCTGTTCATACATAATTTCTGCTTTGGGGTGAGGCCACAGAAGAAGACCACACACCTGCTCTATGTTAAGCAGGGAAAGAACGAGACTCTGAGAGACTACATAGCCAGATTCAATAAAGAGAAGCTGGAGGTGGAAGACTATGAGGAGAGCATAGCTATGACAGCCCTGATTGGAGGGCTCCAGAAGGGGAAGCTATTATGGAAGCTTGCCGAAGACCCTCCGAGGACGATGGCTGAGCTGTTGTCAACAGCAGGGAAGGTGATGAACGCCGAAGAGGCGATGGCCGCAAAACATGAAGACGAAAAAGGAGGTGCAAGTGGGAATAAATACCCCAAGAAGAACAAAGAGGGGAAGAAGAGGACCATGGATGATAAGTTCGCGGGGTACACCCCTCTGACGGTCAGCTGTGAACAGATCCTCAATGAGATAAAGAGTGACCGGACGCTGAAGTGGCCTGAGATGCTGAGGGCAGCCCCCGGCAAGAGAAATAGGAACCTGTGGTGTGAATTTCACCAAGACCACGGCCACGTAACAGACAAATGCTTTGCTCTGAAAGATGAGATTGAGAAGATGCTGAAGGAAGGGAAGCTCAGAAAGTACGTCGATAAAGCCGACTTCAAGAGGGGCCAAGGGGACGACCCCAGAAAGAAGCGAGTCGATGCCTGCAGAGAAGGTCCTCAAAAAAGAGGGGACGACCCCTCTGATGATGAGGACGACCCCGACCTCCCGCCGAGAGACGACCACGGCCCTGTCAAGAGGCTCAATACGATCTCCCTCGGGGTGGGAATGATCTCCGGGGGTTTAGCAGGAGGAGGGTCTGAGGTCGCCGACAGGAAGGCCCATGTCGCTGAGGCTAAGGCAGTGATGAAGACGGTGCACTCAACCTCTGTAGAGGTCAAGTCAGAAAAAAGGAAGAAGGTTGATATGGACACTTTGATTGTGGGATTTTCAAGAATGGACTTCAAGGGCCTATTGGCCCCGCATGATGACCCTCTCGTCATCACCACCAGGGTGCACGGGTGCGAAGTGCCGAGGATCCTGGTGGATGGGGGCTCATCCGCAGATGTGATGTTTTGGCCATGCTTCAAGGCCTTGGGCCTCAGTCGTGCCAGACTTGTCCCATACCATCATCCATTGATTGGGTTCAGTGGGGAGAAGGTTCACCCTCTAGGAATATATGAGGCTGATGTCAGGATGGGGGACGAGTGGCCGAGATGGCTCACCAAGAGGGTCAGTTTCTTTGTGCTGGATGAGCATGTGTTTTCGGCATACAACATCATACTGGGACGTGTGGCCCTCAAGGGGTTTGAAGTTGTGCCGTCCACGGTCCACCAGATGGTTAAGTTCCCTACCCCTTATGGGGTGGGGGAAGTTCAGGGAGACCAGACGACAGCGAGAGAGTGCTACTACAACTCCGCTGAAGAAAGGGAGGCACACAAGAGGGCTACAGCCACTTACAACATTGATACCCTAGACCCCAGGGATGAGACGAAGCTCAAAAAAGGAGAGGCCGCTGAGGAGGTAGAACCCATCATCCTCGATGAGGATGACCCGGGAAAAACCGTCCAAGTTGGCAAATCTCTTAATCCCAGTATCAAGGAAGACCTCATCAAACTTTTGAGGAGAAGGCGAAGCGTCTTCGCGTGGAGTCATGTAGATATGCCAGGGATCGACCCTGAAATCATGTGCCACAAACTCAATGTGGTAGAGGGAGTGAAGCCGGTAAAGCAGAAGAGGAGGATTTACTCTAGAGAAAAGTATGAGGTCATCAGGGATGAGGTTAAAAAATTAGAAGACGCTGAATTTATCAGAGAGGTCATCTACCCTGAGTGGCTGTCCAATGCAGTCATCGTCCCAAAGGCCAACGGCAAGTGGAGAATGTGCGTGGACTTCACAGACCTCAACAAGCATTGTCCCAAAGACAGCTTCCCTCTCCCCCGCATCGACCAGATGGTAGACGCTACCGCAGGCCATGAGCTCATGAGTTTCATGGATGCCTACTCAGGGTATAACCAGATTTTCATGAACCCTGAGGACTCAGAGAGGACTGCCTTCATCACTGACAAGGGGACATACTGTTACAGGGTCATGCCCTTTGGCCTAAAAAATGCGGGGGCAACGTACCAGCGCCTCGTAAACAAAATGTTCGAAGACCAAATTGGGAAGTCTATGGAGGTTTACGTAGATGACATGCTGACTAAGAGTCTGAAGGCAGAGGATCATGTGGCAGACCTGGAAAGGACCTTTAATACAATGGACAAATACAAAATGAAGCTCAATCCGGCCAAGTGTGTCTTCGGGGTCGGAGCGGGGAAGTTCTTGGGGTTCATTGTCAATCAAAGAGGCATCGAGGCCAATCCTGAAAAGATAAAGGCCCTTATTGGATGAAGACCCCCAAGTCCATTAAAGACGTTCAGAGGCTCACAGGGAGAGTGGCTTCCTTGAACAGATTTGTGTCAAGGGCTACAGACAGGTGTCTACCATTCTTCAAGATCCTCAGGAAAGCCTTTGAATGGAGCGAAGAGTGTGATGAGGCTTTCAAGCAGCTGAAATCATACTTAGGGTCTCCCTTGCTGCTGTCACGACCCGTGCAGGGTGAACGACTGTACGTGTACCTTGCTGTCTCAGAATCCGCTATCAGTGCAGCAATCGTAAGAGACGAAGATGGGATACAGAAGCCCGTATATTTCAACAGCAAGGCACTCTAGGGGGCAGAGCAGAGATACCTGAGGATGGAGAAGTTGGCCTATGCCTTGATCCATGCCTCAAGGAAGATGAAACCATACTTCCAGTCCCATACTATGGTCATCCTTACTGACTCTCCTCTTAGGCAGGTCCTACACAAGCCTGAAAAATCAGGAAGGCTAATGACCTGGGCTATAGAGTTGGGGGAATTTGACATTGTGTATCAGCCTAAGACAGCCATTAAGGGGCAAGCCTTGGCAGACTTCGTGGCTGAGTTCACATGGGAAGAAGATGAGGCCGAGGGTGAGACCCTCGGGAAGGTAGATACAGAAGACAGACCCGCAGACACACCCGCAGAAATGGCTGAGACGAGCACCGCTAGAAGGAAAGTGACTGAAAACGAAGAGGAAAGATACATCTTTAGACAGGGGTCCCTCTCTGAGGGAAATTTTTTTGAAGGAAAGACTCCGTGGAGCCTCTTCGTTGACGGGTCCTCCTGTGATAGCGGAAGTGGTGCTGGACTGATACTATCAGCACCCGATGGCACAGACGTCGAGTACGCCCTGAGGTTCAATTTCAAAGCCTCCAACAATGAGGCTGAGTATGAGGCCTTGATAGCTGGCCTCTCCTTGGCCAAATCCCTTAGTGTCAGCCAAATTTTGGTTCACAGTGATTCAAGGCTGGTGGTGAATCAGATACTAGGAGCCTATGAGGCCAAAGATGAGAGGATGGCTAGGTATCTTGATAAGGTGAGGTCATTGCTGAAAAACTTCAAAGAAGTGAAATTCAAGAGGATACCTAGGCTCGACAATGGCCGTGCTGACGCCCTTGCAAGGTTGGCCTCAGCTACTAGGACAGACATAAGGAGGACAGTCCCGGTAGAAATCTTGCTTCGACCAACTATAGAAGACTACGAGGGAACACTTGGTGTTTGCATGAATGTTTCTCAAGAACCTTCATGGATGGACCCCCTGATCAGATACATTAGAGGGGGAGAGATGCCAGAAGCGAGCCAAGAGAGGAAGAAGCTGAGGTACAGGGCTGCAAAGTTCGCTGTCATCGGAGACACGCTGTATAAAAAGGGGTTTCTGCTCCCCTTACTTAGATGTGTGCATCCCTCAGAGGTCCCTTCCATTTTGCAAGACGTGCATGAAGGGTCGTGTTCAAGCCATATTGGGGGTAGATCCTTAGCGAAGAGGGTGATCACCCAAGGCTACTGGTGGCCGACTTTGGGGAAAGATGCTTCCGCATATGTTAAAAAGTGTGACAAATGCCAAAGGTTTGCTACCATCCCACACCAACCTCATCAGCCTCTTACCTCTGTTACATCCCCATGGCCGTTCGCAGTATGGGGGATTGACCTGGTAGGACCCTTACCGAGGGCAGTCAATAACTATCGATTCCTCATCGTAGCAATTGACTACTTTTCAAAGTGGGTAGAGGCCGAGCCGATGGTCACGATCACGGAGCAGAAGACCTTCCAGTTCATCTGGAAGAATGTGATATGCAGATATGGTCTACCCAACACCCTCATCTCGGATAACAGGACCCAGTTCAAGAATGCCTCTTTACAGAAGTACTGTGAGAGGGTAAGTATCAAACAATTTTTCTCCACCCCAGGCCGACCTCAGGCCAATGGGCAAACCGAAGTTACGAACAGGACAATCCTAGATGGGATTAAGAAGAGGCTTGAGGAGGCAAAAGGAAGATGGGTCGAGGAGTTATATGCAGTGTTGTGGGCCTACAGGACGACAGTAAGGACCCCTACCATGGAGACCCCATTCATGTTAGCTTATGGATCAGAAGCAGTCATCCCCACCGAAGTGGAGTTTCCTACTCATAGGGTCCAAATGTATGATCCCCAGGGGAATATAGAAGAGAGAAGACTTGACCTAGACCTGATTGAGGAAAGAAGGGAGGATGCTGAGATAAGGCAAGCTTCCTACCAGCAGAGGACCGCAAAGTTTTACAACCAAAGGGTGAAACAGAGGCCTATCGCAGTGGGAGACTTGGTTCTTAAAAAGACTTGGCAGAAACCCAACAAGCTCCATCCTAATTGGCATGGCCGATATAGGGTCATCGATGAAGTTGTCCCAGGGACCTACAGGCTAGAAAACTTAGAAGGGGAACCTTTTTCAAACCCCTGGAATGCAGATCATTTGAAGAAATACTATCAGTAGTGTTGTAAGGTCTTGAAAGGCCATAATTGTAATTAGGGTTGCTCCAACAGAACACTTGGAAAATTAATGAGTAATATCAGTGTTTCCTTCATCCTATTGTCAGTTGAACCCTCGGCTGTAATGGGGACCAGTGGAGGGGACGACCCCTCCACTCTCCTCAAAAAAGACGAGGGAAGACTATATTAAAATCCATTAATTTGGTTAGTTGAACCCTCGGCTATAATGGGGACCAGTGGAGGGGACGACCCCTCCACTCTCCTCAAAAAAGACGAGGGAAGACTAAATTAAAATCCATTTGGTTAGTTGAACCCTCGGCTGTAATGGGGACCAGTGGAGGGGACGACCCCTCCACTCTCCTCAAAAAAGACGAGGGAAGACTATATTAAAATCCATTAATTTGGTTAGTTGAACCCTCGGCTATAATGGGGACTAGTGGAGGGGACGACCCCTCCACTCTCCTCAAAAAAGACGAGGGAAGACTAAATTAAAATCCATTAATTTGGTTAGTTGAACCCTCGGCTGTAATGGGGACCAGCGGAGGGGACGACCCCTCCACTCTCCCCAAAAAAGACCAGGGAAGACTATATTAAAATCCATTAATTTGGTTAGTTGAACCCTCGGCTATAATGGGGACTAGTGGAGGGGACGACCCCTCCACTCTCCTCAAAAAAGACGAGGGAAGACTAAATTAAAATCTATTAATTTGGTTAGTTGAACCCTCGGCTGTAATGGGGACCAGTGGAGGGGATGACCCCTCCACTCTCCCCAAAAAAGACGAGGGAAGACTATATTAAAATCCATTAATTTGGTTAGTTGAACCCTCGGCTATAATGGGGACTAGTGGAGGGGACGACCCCTCCACTCTCCTAAAAAAAAACGAGGGAAGACTATATTAAAATCCATTAATTGGATAGTTGAACCCTCGGCTATAATGGGGACTAGTGGAGGGGACGACCCCTCAACTCTCCTCAAAAAAGACGAGGGAAGACTAAATTAAAATCCATTAATTTGGTTAGTTGAACCCTCGGCTGTAATGGGGACCAGTGGAGGGGACGACCCCTCCACTCTCCCCAAAAAAGACGAGGGAAGACTATATTAAAATCCATTAATTTGGTTAGTTGAACCCTCGGCTGTAATGGGGACCAGTGGAGGGGACGACCCCTCCACTCTCCCCAAAAAAGACGAGGGAAGACTATATTAAAATCCATTAATTTGGTTAGTTGAACCCTCGGCTATAATGGGGACTAGTGGAGGGGACGACCCCTCCACTCTCCTCAAAAAAGACGAGGGAAGACTAAATTAAAATCCATTAATGAGGCCACATGGGGGGACGACCCCACAGTGGTCCTCAAAAATGACGAGGGAAGGGTTTGTAGCATCAACAGTGAGCAAGCCATAATAAAATGAAATAAGGAAGACAGCAATTATGCAATTATGGAAGAGACTGGTATTAAGCAAATATAAGTATCATGTGTTTTTACAAAGCCTTTGAACAAAATTACAAAAATAAGGGTATGGGCCACAGGCAGCCACCCTAGGGGACGACATCAGAGGGCAGAGCCTCAACATCAATGGGAATGGTCTCCCCAGGAACCAGCACCGGATGATCTTCAGATGTACCGACCCCTTCGAGCTGGACTTCGGCCTCCACTTGGTTAAGGGCCTCGGCAATCAGGGGGTCGTCTAGTTGAACACCCTCCAGTGATGGGCGAACAGAGGAGACGACATCGCCAAATTTGAGGACGACCCATCGGCAGGCCGTCCTGATCCCCCTCTCAAGATATTCAAGGCCGAAGCCCTGAAATTCGTCTGAAATCTTGTATGCCTCCACAGCGTCAGCCTCAGCTTTCTTGATGGCTGCCTCCAGATCAGTCTTATGACGAGCCTCCAGGTTGATCAGAGCCTCATCCTTGTCCTTGATCAGCAAGTCCTTGTCTTTGATCAACAAGTCCTTGGCCTGCATATCGGCATCATGCTGCCTCGTCAGCTCATCAAGGACCCTAGCATGCTCAGCCCTTGTGCTCTCCAACTCGGCCCTCGCAGTGCCCAGCTCTGTCCGTAGGTCAGCCTCTTGTTGGATGGCCCTCTCAGCTTCATGGAATTTCTGTTGATTCTCGGCCATCCACCTGGTGGCAGAGGTGAAGGCACAGACAGACTGCAAGAAAAATGAAGATGCGTCAAGGGGAGCCGAGGAAACACTGAAAGAATGAAATTAAAAGTCAGGACCAATACCTGAGCAAGGGAGTGCAGACCGTAGTCATACACTTTGGCTGGAGGCATCTGCGCCAAGAATTCGAAGTCGGAGGCCGACGGTGCAGAGAACATAGAGGCCTTTGCTGCCCTCAGGTTGGCGATAAGAGATGAGGGGTCGGCCCTCAGATGGGACAGATTTTGAGACCAGAAGGCCCCCATGCTTGGTGAAGAGGTTGCTCCTTCAGAGGCCTCGGCCCTGGCCCTCGTCTTAGGGTCAGGACGAGGCTCGACAGGAACCTCAGGCTCCTTCCTTTTGTGGCTAACAGCTGTCGGCTCAACAACTGTCGGCCCTGAGGCCCTTGTCTTCTTAGGAGCTTGCTGAGGCTCCTTCCCCTTTTTCTTTGACAGACCAGCAAGAAGGCTTGGAGCAGTCATATCCCAGAGATAATCTGACACGCCTGCAGGACGACCTGAAAAGGATACGATGAATCAGAAAAGTTCAGAGATAAAGAGAGAACACTTCAAAAATAAGTAAAGATGGGAAAATGTCCAGTATAACTCACATAATTCTGTCAGAGGGCCGACCCTCAGACCAGCTTCTTTAAGGAAGCGAGGGGTCATCCAATCTTCGAACTTTGGGATCTCACCCTCTCTCCCTCGTCCCCTCAGATACTCAACAATATCCCTCTCCTCCAGGCTAAGTCCGGGGTCTGACCTAGCTTTCATGGAGGGGTTAGACCATCTGTTAGGAACCCTCGGAGCATCGGCAGAAGGGGACGCCTCGATGGAGCTCTCCCATGCCCCAGATATGAAGAAGAACCTTTTTTTCCAATCATGATTGGAAGTTTGAGCCACGTGGAGCAGCTTCTTCTCAGATCTTCTCGCTCCCAGATGATAGTATCCGGGCTGTTTAGATGAAGAGGTGATATTGTAGCAGGCCAAGAACACGTCGAACGAGGGCTCGTCAGTGAAAGCATTTTTCCACAGAGAGATGTACCCCAGAATCGTCCTCCAAGAATTGGGTGGAAGTTGCGAGGGGGAGACGCCCAGAGCCGACAGAATATCTATAACGGCAGGGTGAAAGGGAAGTCTGACACCTACTTTGAACATTTGCTCGTAGACTGCAACTTCTCCCTCTTCACCCTCAAAGACCCTCTCATCCTCGGAGGGAACCCTCATAGTCACCCCAGGTGGCACTCCGTAAATATGCCTCCATATCAGAAGATCTCTATCCCTGACAGAGGAGATAAAACACGAGGCATGGGAGGTATCAACCTCATCATCTGTATCATCGTCCTCATCCCCCTCATCACCTGCAGGAAGACCCTGAGGAAATGCTACTTGGAAGGCGTTGGGGGATAGGGTTGTCACAGGGACAGCCTCAGAGGGGATCGCACCCTCGGCCTCTCGGGGAGGGCTAAGGTCAGGAGAGTCCCTCCTACCAGAAGTTCCAGCACCAGTTGGAGAGGAGGTTCTCTCGTCCATCTCACTTAGGTTGGGTGTCTCGGCCGGACGAGACGACGACCCACAAGACTCAGAGGGTTCAGATTTTCTAATGGTGGCAAGAGGAATGGGAAAAATGGGTCGTACCCAATTAGGGTCGGCCCCTCGTCTCCTCTCTTCCTCTTCCTCTATTCGTCTGATCTCGGCAAATAGTTTCTCTCTCAAGGACGGGAATTCAGACACCAGGTTGTAAAGCCTCCTAAGCATTAAGGGGAAGACCCTACACTTAAAGAAATTATACTAGACTTGGCTAATTCAACCACAAACACTTGGGAGATTGACCAGGGTTGACCTTTGGATTAAATAAAGAACTCAAGGGTTTTCGTCAAGAACGTTCGAAGAACCAGTGACCGGAGAAGACACCGGAAAAAGCTATGGGGGAACTCTAAAGAAATTGTCGTCCTACGACCCTAAAAAATAAACAGAAATGAAGGCAAAAGAAAATGCGTGGTGAAAGAGGTTACCTGATGAGAAGAGGGCAAGAACGCTGCTGAAACCTGGGAAATCGGAGGCTGAAATGGCAATGGGAACTGGTTCTAGAGAGAGAATAACCTTGGGCGCGAAGAAGAAGAAGATGAGGAGAGAGATTTTGAAAATCTCTTAAATACTTTGGTAATGAGTGGACCCGTTTTACCAAAGAAAGATATAATTAGGGCACAAGACCCCAAGCGTACTGCGCAGCCGCCCTGCCTTGGAAACTGGAACATCAATGAGTATCTGCACATGTGTCACTCACCTAACTGACCACACGTGTCTCGAATGCAGCAAATATCCCTCAGCCATCTCAATGACACCTATGGCTAAGGGCTGGGGGGTGATTGATATACCCGTTTATATCCTCGGCTTAGATGAGGATTACCTCCACAACGGACGACCCTAAGAGGGGCCGACCCTTCACCAAACCCCAGCTGGCCTCCACCAGGCCCAGACGACCCTACGAGGGGCCGACCCTCCACCAGGCTCCAGACGACCCTACGAGGGGCCGACCCTCCACCGGGCTCCAGACGACCCTACGAGGGGACGACCCTTCCCCAGGCTCCGGACGACCCTACGAGGGTACGACGGTACGAGGCCAGAATCAAGCCAGGCTCACTACCGGAAGAAACTTTGCCCTCGGCCTCGTCTCATAGGCCGAGGGTGACATCATGACAGCGCGTGGTTTGGGACACGCGTGGAACAGTGCGCGTCAGGCTCAGATGACACGTGGAAGACCATTACAACCGAATCACCCCCTCACGTGAGGGAATATTATGTCATCATTTGGCATCTACAGGTGTCAACAGGGGATTGGTTAGATCATCATTCACATGCACCATGCTTACTTGGGGGGTACACTACACCCCCCAAGACCTATATATACTTGTCACCTACAACCCTACAGGGGATCGATCCATGAATAGTAGCCCTAGCTAAAACTCTGCTTGTTCACACACAGTAGAGAGAGAGAGAGAGGGTTATGTGCATTGTATCCAAGGCCATTAGTGCCCATACTTAGTGGATCACACACTCACAGTGGATGTAGGCCAATTTGGCTGAACCACTATACATCAGTCTTATTTCCTCTTATACTCATCCCCTTCTACATACTTATACACTTATACATCTCCATGGCTGCCATGGCTGCTACTGATTGAGCTCACTATCACTTATCCGGTGGTGCTAAATCTTAGCATCATCACTATTTATAAAGAAATCCCTCCCAAACGGTGTTAGTTTTCACTGTGGTAAAAAGGGTTTCCTACGAACTTCTTTTGTTCGTAGGAATTCTTACGAACTTCTGAAGTTCGTAGGAACTTCCTAAGAACAAAAGAAGTTCGTAGGAAGTTCCTACGAACTTCAGAATTTCGTAAGAAGGTTTTACTGATTCAGTAGCCATCCGGTAAATTTACAAATCCCTTACCATTCCTCTCTCCTATTTTGGCACTTACCAATCCCCACTGCACGCCTACAAATTTGTAACTTTACCATTTTTTTTGTCCAAACCTTCCACCATTGTGGATGCTCTTATGGGGCCCTGAGGTTTAAATAAATATAAGACAAAAGTCCCTGTCATTCGGTCATAAAAAAATGACATTGAATGATTCGCACTACCCAAGGAGAGGACAACCAAAAAGGATCTTACATATATGGTGGTGCAGAACACAAAGTGTTGTAAAACTTCACACAGTTGACAATATATACATATATTATAACCGTTATATATATAAGATGAATAGATAACAAAGAATTATATTAAATATATAAGCTAATGGAATAAAATGATATGGCAGCATTGGTAAAAAGGGTTCATTACCCAGGTTGATGCAGGACCCAGGAGATATTTAAACAGTCAAAGGGATTTAGAGAAGCTGACCAAGTCAGCTTTTTGCATAGCCCGAGTGACTTTTAAGGCTAACCACCCTAAAAAACTGATTTTATAACATAGTTTTTTTTCCAAACAAAAAGAGAAGCTTTATTAAAACAGTGTTATTTTACATGAAATGTACCGAAGAGTAGAACGAACAGAAGATCCACCCAAACTGTCACTGCGTACAAGAGTGCTAAAAAAGACGGGAGGGAAGTATAGAGACAAGAGAAAAATGGGTGTCCCACCGCAGCAGCCGCTAGGGCATCAGCACACCGATTAGCTTCTCAAAAGCAAAGAGACAAGGTAACATGCATAAACCTATGGAATCTATCATGCACCACCTGGATTAGGTCCCTGTGTGCTGGAACTAGCACTGTATTCATGAGGATCATGTAGTAGACAAGTTGACAATCAATTTCAAGTTCAATACTTTTAAACCCCATATGAGAAGCTAGGTCTAAACCAAGTTTAATGGCCCAAATCTCAGCAAGGACCGAGAACGCATAGCCAATATTATGAGAAAGGGCGGCTAGAAAGTGGCTGTGATGGTTACGAAGTATAATAACCGTTATCACAAGGCCCATGTCGTAGTTCTTAGCCCCATCAATGTTTCACTTTATGAAGTCAGGGAAAGGTTTGGTCCATACAATGGCAAAATTCAGAATCTTAGGAACTGCTATTTGAACAGAGGACTTATGAGCCCACAAGTATCACGACGTTTATTGAAATATCGAGTTGAGGATGGGTTGGTAGAGGACAGGTTGGTTGCAAAAAATGGCCTTATTCTTGAACATCCAAAGCGTTTATAGGCCAAAGAAAGGTCGGAGCATATATAAGTTGAGTGAGGAGGATGAGGCACCTCATGTAACCGACACAAGAGAGGGATAATAGAAAGGTCCATGTCCAACTCGTGACTGTGGAGTTAGTAAAATGCAGGGCAAGTTGTAAAAATGTGAGTATTACTGTCGTGAAGGCCGTAAAAGGAACAAAGCGGCGAGGGCAAACGATGATAGTAGTAAAGCCTATCAGCTGATGGGAGAGAATCATGCAGTAAAAACCAGAGAAACAAATGTAACTTAGGAGGAAGGTGACTCTTCCACATCCAAAGACACTACAGAGCTGGGCAATGTTGGATATAGGTCGGCGTGCGCAACCAACGGTATGTGGAGCAAATAGAAAAGACACCCCTGAATTCGGCCACCAGTAAGGTTCGTCCGCCTTCTAGCCCAGAGGAATGAATATGGCCTGGATGTGTGGGAGGAATTCAGCAGGTAGCCAACGAGCTAGTTTAGAAAAGTCCCACTGGGAGTCCACAATAAAGGATGCGAGTGGCTGAGCAAGAACCGTGTCGAGAATGTGCGGAAACAACGATTCCAGACTTTCATTAAGAACCCAAATATGATAACCAAATGAAATATGACATTGGCTCACTTGCCATTTGAGTCCTTGTTTAAAAAGAGGGAAAAACTTTGAAACCTTGGTCCAGAACCAAGAGCAACGAGAATTCCTGGTAGTTGTTAAGAGAGTAGTTTGTGGATAATATTTTTTAGAAATGATACGAGTCCACAGATTCTCCGGTTGACTAAAGATTTTCCACATGAGCTTGAGCATAAAGGCATCATTTAAAGTATGAAGGTTCTTGATGCCTACCCCCCCCCCCCCTCCCCATCTCCCGGGAGAGAGTTATCATTGACCATGGAACAGTAGGCATTTTATGGGCTAGAGGAGTTGCACTCCAGAAGGAGGATTTAATTTTTTGAGTGAGTGAACTAAAAATCATCTTTGGAAGTGGATAGGCGGACATGTAATACGACGGCAGGGATGTGAAGACAGCGTTGATGAGCGTAACACGACCCACAGACGACAAGAAATTACTATATCACACATGGAGCCGACTGTCGAGCGTAGCAATAGTTTCCCAAAAAAGCTGACGCGTAACCCTCCCAGTAAGCAAGGGAAGGTCCAAGTCTTTGTTATGTCCATGGTAATGAGAAATCCGCAACTGCTGGATAGCTTTATGGTGAGTAATATGTGGAGTGGAATGTTCAAAATACAGAGAATATTTGTCATAATTAATGATTTGTCCAGAAAGGATCTGAAACTGGGTAAGTATACATGTAAATCTGTCTAGGGTAGGAGGAGTGCGTTGCAGAAAGAACATACAGTCGCTGGCAAAAGCTAATGCTAGAACACGTGGACCCAACCTGGATGTGCGAAGGGAAGTCATACGATGATGAGTACACTCGCGATCCACAATACAGAGCAACACATCTAAAGAGAGAATAAACAAATAAGGTGAGAGAGGGTCCCCTTAACGAAGACCATGGTGGGGTAAAGCCATTCGCCAAGGTGACCGTTAATTAAGGTTTGATATGAGGGTGTGGAGATGCAGTTCATAATAAACTATATCCATTTCTCCAGAAATCTATGTTTAGTGAGAACCCAATGAATAAAAGGCCATTCCAATTGGTCGTAAGCTTTCTGTAAGTAAATCTTAATAGCATAGCTACCCCTTTTCCACTTAGATGTACGCATAGAATGCATAATCTCATGAGTCAGCAAGATCTTGTCTTGGATGTGCCAATTAGAAATAAAAGACGATTGATAAGGCGAGATGATGTATTTCATAATTGGTCACATCTGGGCGATAATAATGGACGCGATAAGCTTATAAATCACATTAGCAAGCTTATAGGTCGAAAATGCGTCACTTACGTAGGGTTTTTGGTTTTGGGAATGAATATGAGCAAATTCTGATTCAGCACTGGCGATATGTAGTCAGTAGGAAAGAACTGGAGGACAAGACTGGTCACTAAAGGCCCTATAACGGACCAGTGAAAAATTTAGAAAAATTCAATGGCGAGTCCATCAAGACCTGGGCTCTTATTGTGTCCCATTTGCTACAGTGCCGTACGAATTTTCGAGGCAGAGACGGCATGGAGAAGTCGAGAATAATCAGATGTTCGGAGCGTCACAAATGGTGCATTCTCAGTGGGTGTGGGTGGGTTGGTTGTAGTAAACATCTACACATAGAATTGACGGAACTGAGTTTGGATATCAAGAATTGTGCTATGCCATCCAGTATCCGGATGAAATATGAATTGGATATTATTCTCTCGGAGACGATGAGTGACATAAGAATGAAAGTATTTAGTGTTATTATCACCATTGAGTGACCATTGCACCTTATTTTTGTTATGCCAGAACTGGCGCTCCAGCATGAGAGCACGATATAGTTGCTCCTAGAGAAGGCCTTCATACGCCGAAGTAGTTGGGTCAAGATGCTTTTCAAGTCAGGTCCAAGTAAGTTGTAGTTGTTGCTATAATGTAGCAATAGTATGAACCATATTACGTAGATGTTGGCGTTTCCATGTTGTAGTCGCCACGCGAAAGTGCCCTCTTTTCTATAGGAACACTACGTTCGACGAACCCGAAATTGAACGTTGCCATTAGAATCCTAACATTTGTGAAATGAAGGATATTGAGCCTATTCCTTGCAATAGATAAAGCGTTGATGTGGATTGGAACGTAGTGGAAACGTGTCAAGAAGAAGATGGCAATAATCTGAGGTGGCATTTGGTAGGTGAGTGACTAGAGTGTGAGGGTAGGTTGATAGCCAGCTGCCATTATCAAGTCCTCTATCCAAACATTCCCGAAAATGATGACCAAGAGAAGTGTTGTCTTTCTAGGTGAAAGGTGGGCGAGATAATCCTAGATCATAGATATTGCACGTATGCGTGAAAGTATTAAATGCATGGCCACGTCCCATTATAAATGGGCACCCACCTAGCTTCTCATGGGGACCTATAATAGTATTGAAATCACCGAGTAGTAACCATGGATGATGTGCAGTAGCTGAAAGTTATTGGAGAGAGTGCCATACCCGAGTTTGATTACGTAACTGTGGAGGCATATAATCCGCTATGACATCTGAAGGCCCAGTGGCTGGGTCGTGCTCCACTAGAAGATGGATGAATCGAGGTGAAATAGCTAACTCATGTACCATGATGATTTGGTCTAACCAGAGAATCCAGATGCCTCCTTACTGTCCCAAGGCGGGAGAGACTATATTATTCTGAAACGACAACCTACCAATCTCCAGAATTGATCGACGTGCATCAAGGAAAGTGTCAAGAACCACCAACATATGAGGTCGATGGAGACGGATAAGATGCATAACCTCGATATAGAAGGATTGTCTCCCAATTCCTCTAGCATTCAACATTAAGATTCGCATGAGATGGGTTGGTAGTGTCGATGTCCTCAACCTCCGGTCCAACACCAAGTAGACTTACTCATTTTGCCGTTAGGGACTCATCATCAGTTAGACCTCGTTTGGTATTTGATGGCCATGAAAGGTGTAACATAACTATACCTCCCTCCCGGTGAGTGGAATGACATTGATGTTTGGTTGAAGGGGAGGGTGGTTCAGGAGATATGGGAAGGGCATCATAGGTGAATACGAAGTCAGGAGGGACAGAGGGGTCAGTGTTCTGGGAGGTTGGGTCATGGGTCGAGGTGGAGGTCATTGAAACAGTTCGACACTCACCGAACTCCGAGTGTTGGGGTGAGGGATGGAGAGTCTGGACTTCTCCTGTTCGTCGACATGGGACACTGGAGATGTGGTGGAAGGTAGAGGATTTTGGTCTATGTGAAGAGGGAGTTCACTCTGCAGTGCATGGGGTTTTAAACTCTCATCATGATGAGAGCGAGTCTCTTCACAAACTGACTGAGCAGCTGGACAGTGAACACATCCATCATCATCCACTTTGGACAGTGATGGTAAAGGGCGGTGAATTATGGTAGAAGTAAAATCAGTGACTAGTGTTGGTTAATGGACTGAAGCGGTGTGATCTGGGTCATCTATTGAGGGTCGATTAGCGAGATTGGAAGTAAAAAATTACTCTTGTTAACCAATTGCAAATTAGGATGGAGGCAAGCAAGGCTTTCGTGACTCAGACGTAACATATGGGCCCTTATTTGTAGCTGGAACCAAGGTTGTGTTCGTGTGTATAGGATTACACACTGTTGGGTTTGTTTTTTTACCCATGTTATTTGGTCGACATTGCTAGTTGGCTCCGGCAGCACGGGAGAATGGAGAGAGGACTGTGGCAGTGCCTGCACTGCAGATTTATTAGGAGAAAACTCTTCTAGGTTATCTCTTTTCAACCATTGCTTACGATGAATAGGTTGGTTAGTCACCACCTGCCATTTACTCTCGGTTGCTCCGGTGACTTGCCCAGTATCTGACCTTGGGTCATTACGTTGGGTATAATATGTACAAGTGTGGCCGACAATCCCACACAAAATATCTATTTTAAGTTCGTACACCAGATCACAAAGGATATGACCTTTGAGTATTTTTTTCGGAAGGGGTTAAGTAATGTCAAAGTCAACGCACAACCTAGCGTAGCGCGCACGTCCCATTAATTTCGTGTGCATGTCAATTTTTAAAGGGGTACCAAGTGCAACCGCTACATGATACAACATGCCTTTATCATAATAGCCCACTGGTAATTACGGTATTTGAATCCACATACTCATTCGATTAATCGTAGCAACTAATGGCCGAAAATTTTTCTGCCATCGCTGAACGGACAGGTAGTGGTCATCCAGAAACCAAGGTCCCCCCGAAAAAAATTGTAGGTAATCCTCCGGAGAGGATACTCGAACTAAATAAAATTTATTTCCCAGATCAGTGATGTAAATATGCGCCCTTAAGTTCCATAAACGTGATAGTCGGAGCGCTAAATGATGAAAGGGTAAATATTTTCCAACGAGCTTAATGATGAGCATGGTTTTCCATTTATGTCTGAGCGTTTTCAGTTCTAAACTCGAGATAGGAACCTCAGGTGTGTTGTCTGGAAGAGTGTCACCAATCTCTAAATCCTCGTGGGAGTCTTCCTCATCATGATCATCTTGCATGGTCCATGTAGTGAAAAGTGTATGCAAAACCCTAGGTTGATGTTTGTCACTGTCGTTGAGGCCGGTCCCTTTCATAGGTGTATGAGTCTCAGGAGGATCCATGGGGTTATGAAGATAGGAACTAACGTTTGCAGTTGCATGTGTTATGTGTACTATTTATTAAATACAATTGTACAGAATAAAGAATTATTATATAATTATAGAAATAAAATGAATTTACAGAAAATTAAAACTTACTTGAATTTGCAGAAATAATATCAAAATATAGAAGAAATCATCCGAGCCCTGTTTAGAACAGTCTCCTTAAGACAAATTTATTCTCTCCACAATGTGCTAAAGGTAATGAATAATTGTCTTCCAAGATAGAAAGGATTTCCAAATTAATCAAGTAGCACAAATTTCTGCGAACATAATTATGTGTTTTGTACTCAACCAGACCAAAGAAAATAATATATATGAGATGTATGCAGTAGTAGTAATAGAGGGATTATTTTCTGGGAAAAGATGTTGCATTATTTCGGAGGGGTTAATTGATAGCAACTTAAAACTGTAGGGGAAAGGTTCTATTTATAGCAAACATTTTGACTGTTGGGAATAGTCAAAATCAAATTTAACTGTCAAAACAGTTAATTTCATTAACTATTAACCCTTAGTAATTAATTAACAGGCATTTAATTAATAATTAATTAATTTCATAATTAATTAACAATTAAAGCCCAAAAATTTTAATTTAATTCGGACCAAAAATTTAGGAGATTTATTTAAGCCCGAACCGAGCCGAGTCGGACGGACGGCGCACGCACGCGCGTGTGGGCTTTTGGGACAAGCCCAACACATGCATAGTGTAGGCCATCTCCCCTTCAAAGAGTTGGGATACCCCAAGGCATCCAAGCCTTACTCCATATTTGGGGTGTTATTAACTCATCCAATTTCCACTACTCTTCCAATGTAGGACAAGAGTTAAAACATACCCAATTCATTAACTTTCATTGCTTTGTGAGTCACTTTGGGAATATATTTGTCATTCATAACTTAATGAAATTAGACATGTGAATATACTACGTTAATCTCCTTGCGGAGGAGAGCGCGTTCGTATATGGTCCCACAATTATCGTAGTGTGGATCCCACCTAAATTTGAGCCCAAAGTTGCTCAAAAAATTATGTACAAAATCTGGACAGCTTCCAATTTTCCAACAATCCCCCACATGAATGATATATTGTTATAAATAAAACATAACAGGTGCTAATGCCGATGAAGACACAGGTTGAGTAAAACTGAAGATTTATTGCATCGGGAGAAGTAGCTTAGTGTCCTTGAACTTTCCTTAGTGATATACCATCGGATTTACTTGGTTAATAAGTAGACTTCACGTCTTTGAACCGTCAACCGTTTTTGTAAGCCTAGACAATAGTATTCACACAATAATTCTTCAACACAGTTGGTTCTCACATTTTTGTTCATTTTGTCCATGAACACCACTTGGTTGCGTGAGTATTTTAGAAAATATGCCTTTCATTATTCTCATAGAAGTGGCCCCCTTCTTACTCACGTAGGTGACTTCCATAAAGAGTATCCTGCAATACCCCACTTAGACATGCTAAGATATGGATGTCATTAAAAGCATAACTTATCCTAATTTCGCGGCAGATGTGCACTGTCTCATCTTTGGAATGGATAAGAATAAATCTCCTCCAGTGCTTACTGAATACAATGTAGTTCGGTTTGCCCATTGAATCTAGATCTTAGGATCTCCAGTCAGCTAAGTTGGGTTGCCACTATATTGATTCTTATTTATTTATAGGCTTTAGACCCATTCCCCTTGATGATCTTTCAACTCGATCTCGGTTTAAACCTTTTGTTAGTGGATTCGATATATTATCTTTTGACTTTACATAGTCAATTGAGATAATTCCATTTGAGAGAAGTTATCTAACGGTATTGTGTCTATGACGAATATGTCGTGACTTTCCGTTATACATGTGATTCTGCGCCCTTCCAATCGTCGATTAATTATCGCAATGTATACATATTGCGGGCACAGGTTTAGACCAATTTAGAGCATCCTCTAAGAAATTTCGAAGCCATTCGACTTCTTCTCCAGTTTTGTCTAGTGCAATGAATTCGGATTCCATTTTCGATCTAGCAATGCATGTTTATTTTGAGGATTTCTAAGATACGGCTGCACCTCTAAGGGTAAATACATACCCGCTCGTAGACTTAGAGTCTTTTGTATCGGATATCCAATTTTCATCGCAATGTCCTATAAGAACAGCTGGATATTTTGAGTAGTGCAGTCCATAGTTTTGAGTATATTTCAAATAACCCAAAACTCTCAATATTGGTTTCCAGTGATCTCTCCCTGGATTACTCGTAAATCGACTTATCTTACTTATTGAGTATGCTATGTCTGGTCGCGTACAGTTCATGATATACATTAAATTGATGATTATACGAGAGTACTCTAGTTGAGATATGCTTTCACCATTATTTCTTGCTAGATGTAAATTTACATCTACAGGTGTCTTAGTAGGACTAATATCATACTTCTTGAATATTTCAAGTACTTTCTGTATGTAATGAGATTGAGATAATATAAGTCCATCCGATGTTTTAGAAATTTTAATTCCTAATATAACATCGGCGATTCCCAAATCTTTCATGTCAAATCAACTACTCAACATTTGTTTTGTAGTTTTGACAATTTCCAAGTTACTACCCATGATAAGCATATCATCAACATAGCGGTATACAATGACATATCCATTTTGAATGTATTTAAAGTAAACACATTTATCACATTCATTAATTTTGAAACCATTTGATAACATTGCATTATCAAATTTTTCATGCCATTGTTTAGGTGCTTGTTTTAATCCATAAAGTGATTTAATAAGCTTACATTCTTTTCCTTCTTGTCCGGGAGTTTTGAACCCTTCAGTTTGCTCCATATAAATTTCTTCATCTAGTTCACCATTTAAGAATGCGGTTTTTACATCCATTTGATGTATTTCAAGTCCATTAATAACAGCTATTGCTATTAACATCTGAATGGATGTTATTCTTGTTACCGGTGAATATGTGTCGAAGTAATCCAACCCTTCCTTTTTCCTATAACCTTTAGCTACAAGTCTAGCTTTATATTTATCAATTGATCCATCGGCCTTCAACTTCTTTTTGAAGATCCATTTATAACCTAACGGTTTTGAACCTGGTGGAAGATCCACTAGTTTCCATCTATGATTTTGTAATATGGATTCAATTTCACTATTAATTTCTTCTTTCCAATTAGAAGCATCGGGTAAGGATATGGCTTCTTTGTACGATTGAGGTTCATTTTCTAGCAAATATGTTATAAAATTCGAACTGTAAGAAGTCGAGGTTCTTGTTCTTTTACTACGTCTTTGTTCATCCTCTATTGGTTCAATAGGTTGATCAGTACCAGTTGTAGTAGCTTGATTTGTCCTTTTAGAATGACCAGATTCTCGTATCATGTTATACGGGAATTCATTTTCAAAAAATGAAGAGTCCCTCGATTCTATAACCGTATTTACATGAATATTCGAAATTTGAGATTTAGAAACTGGAAATCGATATGCACTACTATTAGTGGCATAACCGATAAACACAATCCATAATTTTGGCCCTATTCTTACCCTTTTAGGTTTAGGAACCATCACTTTGGCTAAGCACCCCCACACTCGTAAATATTTATAGGAAGGTCTTCGACATTTCCATAATTCACAAGGTGTCTTGTGAGTCTTCTTGTGAGGTACTTTATTGAGAATATAATTAGCAGAAAGTAAGACTTCCCCCCACAAGTTCTGTGGAGCTCCTGAACTTAATAATATTGAGTTCATCATTTCTTTCAAAGTACGATTTTTGCGTTCAACAACACCATTCGATTGAGGAGAATATGGAGCGGTTGTTTGATGAATAATTCCATTTTTAGAACAAAATTCCTCAAACGGATATTTATATTCACCTCCTCTATCACTCCAAATAACCTTTATCGTTTTTCTTAATTGATTCTCAACTTCATTCTTATATTATTTAAATGCATTAATAGCCTCATCTTTACTATGTAATAAATATACATAGCAATATTTTGTGCAATCGTCAATAAAAGTAATATAATACTTTTTCCCACCTCTAGTTTGAAAAAATTTTAAATCACAAATATCAGTGTAAATTAAATCTAAAGGTCCAGTTATTCTTTCAACAGAATGGAAAGGCAATCTTGCTAATTTAGATTCCACACAAATTTCACATTTATGATTTTTATCAATATTAAATTTTGGCAAAAATTCCAAGTTAATTAATCTACGCAAGGTATCAAAATTAACATGTCCTAATCTAGCATGCCAAATATTAGATGACTCAATCAAGTAAGAAGAACTAGCCATTTCATTCATTGAAACAGATGTTTTTGAGGTTACAGTAAGAACATTGATTTTAAAGAGCCCCTCATTTAGGTAGCCATTTCCTACATACATGTCATTATTTGACAAAACAAAGCAATCAGACACAAACATAAGCTTTAACCCATTTTTAGCCAGGAGAGATCCAGAAATCAGATTCTTTCGGATATCAGGCACGTGAAGAACATCATTGAGAGTAAGTTCCTTTCCAGAAGTCATTTTTAGAACAATCTTTCCTCGTCCTGCCACCTTAGAAGTGGAAGAGTTCCCCATAAAGTGGTTCTCCTCATTTTCCAAAGGCCTATAGGTTTTGTTTGCACAAATGTATCGTGTGGCTCCAGTGTCCACCCACCATTCCTTGGTATTTTTAACCAAGTTACATTCAAAGACCACGGCATAAAAGATTCATATCCGCCATGTCATTGGTGATGTTTTCACCCTCAATTACATTTGCTTAAGGATTATTCCGATTTTTCTTCTTAGGCTTACGACACTCGCTTGGGTGGTGTCCAGGTTTACCACAGTTGTAGCATTTGCCTTTGAACTTCTTCTTGTTCTGTCTGGAAGTGCCTTCCCCATCATGCTTTCGCTTGTTCTTCTTAAGACCTTTAACAACATGGACTTTAGTTTCCATTGGATTCTTCCAACTTTTCTTTTGAGACTCACGGTTATCTTCTTCAATTCTCAGCCTGACCACCAACTCCTCCACATTCATATCCTTTCGCTTGTGCTTGAGATAATTTTTGAATAAAGTCCAAGATGGTGGCAATTTTTCAACAATCGCAACAACTTGAAAAGTTTCACTAAGGGACATTCGTTCAGCATGAATGTCATGGAGGATCACTTGGAGTTCTTGCACCTGGGAGATCACTGATTTAGAGTCAACCATTTTGATGTCCAGAAAATGCCTGACGATAAATTTCTTCATCCCAGCATCTTCAGTTTTGTACTTCTTTTATAAAGAATTCCACAATTCCTTGGATGTCTTGATTGTGCAGTAGACATGATACAATGTCTTTTCCAAGTAGGCCAGAATAAAATTTCGGCATAGGTAGTCCGAGTGCTTCTAAGCATCAACAGCAGCAACCTTTTCGAGTCATCTCCCTCTTTAATGGAGGGACAATCTTCATATACAAACGTACCCAATTGGCAAGTCGTGAGATAGAAATACATTTATCCTTGCCGGCGTTTGAAGTCAGCCCCATTGAAATTTTTTAGTTTCTTCCCGTGTGGCATAGATACGGGTGTAGTCACATTAGCAGGAATAGTGTTCGTACTATGAGATTCCATTTATATTACAAAACTAGAATTTTTATCAATGATAATATTCATATATAAATGAATTAATCAAAACAGAATACGAAATTCTGTACACCAATTTCCTCCAAATATAATTAACAATAAATGAATTCCAAAAGAATTCCAAATAATATTCAGAGTTAAACTAAAATATAAACACAAGTTTTATACTAGTAAAAAAAAATCCGTGTCACGCTGTTTTTTATATTAAAAAAAATTCCGTACAAAATAGAATTATAATTTTAAGATTAAAAGTTTTATATAAACAAATTTAGCAAAAATTTACAAATAAAATTTTATTTTCTAAAACAGAATATATATAAACATTGTAGAAATTAATTTCTGTAACAAAACTGTTTTATTAAATTTCTGCAATAAAATAATATTTTAATTCAAATTTTTCTATCAAAACAGATTTATTTTATACGAATAAATTTATGTACACTACAAAACAGTAGAACGTAATAAATTTGTCTTACGGAGACTGTTCTAAACAGGGCTCGGATTATTTCTTCTCTATTTTGGTATTATTTCTGTAAATTCAAGTAAGTTTTAATTTTCTGTAAATTCATTTTATTTCTGTAATTATATAATAATTCTTTATTTCGTATAATTGTATAAATAGTAGACATAACAGCAGGATGTGAGGTTGATTACCTCTTCACCGATGGTGATGCTTGAGGTCTATGACTGTCATTTTCTAGGTTGGAATCGGGGATACTTGTCTAAGTAGGTGGGTTTGGTGGACGCGGGGACGCCGCTGGCAGAGAAGAGAGGTTCCTTGATCCATAGGTTTATTTCTATTGTATAACATAGTTGAGCAATTCTACATGTACTGCCATTTCAAACTGCATTAAATCGCATTGCCTACGTGGCAAACGGTGATTGGTTAATGCCGCTGGCGCGGACCCATATCCATAAAGAATTAATCAATCACAGCACGCCACGTAGGCAACGCGGTTTCAATTTGGTCACTTAGAATTTCTCAACATAGTTACTTATATTATTTCCAATAGAAAGATTTTACAGGATCGGTTCGCACAGCTTAAGGTTTGATGCGGGGGGCCCCAATGACTGATGTCCAAAATGGTCCCTCTATTCCCACTCCACCAAACACTTCCCCCACTCCATTTTCATGTTCAAAGATAATAACACCCTTAAATTCATTTGCTCTTTTTCATTCATTCAAAATTTACATTTATACCCAAAACTTATATCCACTTTGTTATCCCACCTAAAACAAACATTTTATTTATTTATTAACAATGATTTATTGATATTAAAAATTATGTTGATTATAAAAAAATGATTATTATAAAAAACAATTTTTGTTTTGAATTATATAAAAAAATGTTTTAACTTTTTATAACTATTTTTAAAAATAAAAAAAAATCATTTCCACTGTCTTAAAAACATTATTTGCTGTTTTAAAAAAAATAAATGTTCTAGCTGTTAAAAAACTTTCTTTTATATATAATGATGAAACTTTGGTCCACCACAAACATGTATTATTTATGCACCATCTAAATACTACGGATCCATCTATTCCCACTCCACCCCAAACTTCCACCAAAATACTTTTATTTAACAAATATTTTCTAAAAAATAGTTAAAACGGTTTAAATAAAAAAACAGCTTTTTATTGACAATTTTAAATAAAACACTTTTTTTATATAGTCAATAAAAGCTATTTTTTATAACAAAAAAATATTTTTTTAATAAAACATCGTTGTTGTATAAATTATTTAAAAGATTTAAAAATATACGTAAATAAATATTAATATTATAAAAACATTTTTTTTATTTATTAAAGAAGTTTTCTATATATTAAAAACTGTTTGGATTATTTAAAAAATATTTTTTTACAAAAATAAACTCTTTTAGCTGTTAAAAATGGGTCTTTTATATAAAAAACAAACTAAAAATTTTAGTTAAAATTGCTTAATAAAAAATTAACATTGTTATCTAATAGATATAAAGAAAGATTTTTAATTGCTAAAATATTTTATTTTTGTAAAAGAAATGTTTTTAAGATAGTGGAAATGATTTTTTTTTAAAACAGCAGTTAATGTTTTTTAAGACACTGTAAATGATTTTTTTATTTTTTAAAACAGTTATAAAAAGATAAAACATTTTTTTAATTTAAAACAAAATTAGTGTTTTATAATAGACATTTTTTTATAATTAAAATGATTTTTAATATAAATAAAACTTTGTTAATAAATAAATAAAATGCTTGTTTTAGGTAAGATAAGAAAGTGGATATAAGTTTTGGGTATAAATGTGAATTTTGGATGAATGAAAAAGATTTATTGGGTTTAAGGGTAATTTGATCTTTGAACATAAAAGTGGAGTGGGGGAAGTGTTAAGTGGAGGGGGAATAGAGGGATCCTATATATAATAAGAGAGATATCTAATGAGAAACGTATATTATGTTGTCTAAAATGACCTTACCCTAATATCATAGCGCCAGCCCATTAAAGTCAGACAATTGACCTTTAACATATTACATCCTTACATCACGGGGCCCTAAACTAAATTTAAAAGAGGGGATTTGACATCTTAAATAGATTTTTGAAGATTTTAGATCTTCATACATTTGTAGTGCCCGAGGTAGTCTACATAAAAATAAAATAAAAACACTGTCTGAGATAATATAGATCGAAGAATTGTAAAAAACGAAGTAAAAAAGGTAATAATCATTCGAACAACAAATAATCCAAAAGACCATTGTGTAATTATGTATAAGCTAATATAGACAAAATTAGTTTTAAAAAATATATACTATAACTATAACTATAACTATAACTATATATATAAGGAACTAAAAATAAAGAAATAAATAAATAAATATGTGTTTGGAATATTAAAGTAAAATGTACAACAGTAACCATTAAAATAATTTAATATGTAATTAGGGATTAATTATATTTTCATTTAACATCCATATTAATATAGCAATATACATATAAAAATAACAAAATACGTAACGATATCATCAACTTCTAATTTTCCAATACTTCAGAAAAAACAGGTATGAAAAATTCAATCTTCAGACAAAGACACACATTTACATCCACAACACTCCTCTTTAATACACTAAGAACTCATAAAATAATTAATTGACCATCAAAACCTAATATCCTCACTATCACGTTTTTAAACATCATCACACATGCTCTTGCTATCCATCATATATGTATAATTTGGTATACGAAATCATATATGATTTTGTCAATATCTGTAAAGATCTCAAACCTTTCAAACTGTTCTTCATAACAGGATAGCTATTTGGAAGTGTATTCACCTTGGGTAATAAGCCCTTCACCCATTTCAGAATTCCCGTCACGCTATTTCTAGACAAACCGTACTGCGTCTTCAAACTGTTCAAACCAACCATGGCATGTAAAGTTGTTTGATCTTTCTCACAGCCAGAGTATAACGGTTGGGTCGCCTTAAATTTTAAACTTTGGTAGTCATCATCAAGTTTTATCATGTTATCTTCATGAGCACTTGAATCTTCTACATCATCAGTAACCTCATTCTCCTCTACTTCATAAACTCCGTACGCATCATCAACTAAATCCTCTAATATATTATGATCTACGTCGTCCCCTTCTACATCAATTCTACTTGTTGAAGGTTGTTGTGAAGGTTGGTCGGGGACAAAAGGAACTTTTAATTCACCGTGAAAACTCCAAAATCGATAACTATCTTGCATACCCGATCTTAACAAATGTAGTTCAATTGTTTTTTAGTCAAACACCTTACCATTCTTACACCTAGCACACGGACACGGAAACTCTTCATCATTATGACATCTCTTTGCATATTTCACAAATTCGTTAGCACCTCTGCGAAACACATCCCCCCATTCTATTAGTCTCACCCATCCACTCTTTGTATTTCGGATATCCCATCACAGCTACCACAACTAAACACCTATTAAAGGTAAACAAAACTTTGATTTATAGTATGTTTTATTTAACTATCCCATCATTTAATTATCCTATTAAAGGGTGAGTGGTCCTATCCCATTCAAGACCTCATTTTTCTGTAATATACTTAACAGCTCATGCATATTGTTACGATTTGAAAAAAATTCGACAGTATATCCCCGTAGTTCTCCAAGTACACGACGTAGATTGGCAGGTGTGAGTATTATTTTAATTGATCAATTGAAATAACAGTCACACTTGTTAATCTAGTATATACCCAGAGAACATTAAGATACGACTACAGAACTTCCTCCAAAAGTAACAACTTTAAGCCAATAAGAATATTATATAGAAATTATAGAGTCTCAAACTGTCCAAACGGAACAATTCGAGAGATCTCATTACAGGGGTAATGACTCTCGAACGGGTCTAAGGGCTATTGAATGCGTACGCATAAGAACTAGAGGCTAGTATCTATGCGCACTATATTTAATTTCAAGTATGTTTCATTTAATTATCATACTATATATATATTGTTTGATATACAAAGTAATTTTCAAAAAAAGTTGAAAAATCCCATCCCTATATGGACAATATTCCAGTGGTCATGCCACTTTTAAAACTAACCAACCAAACATTTACTAAACAAAATAATCCAACAGCAATATCAACGACAAATGTGTATCCCGTACTCCTTCTAATTCATCTATCAATTAATTCATTTCATCAATTAAACTAACAATTAACGTATAGAATTATTAATTTACTAATTTACACTGAGGGGCAATCCTACTTTCATATGAAATGGGCACTAATTATTAATTTACTTTCATCTAAAACTGTTTCATTTATTAATTACATTTTAGTCGATGTAATTATAGAATCTATGGATGGATTCAATTTAATTTTACTATGTGAATGTTTTATCTACAATGAGTTAACCTTGAAACAATATATATTATCTCATAGAATCATCAAAACACGATATTAACAAATTCATGGGTTATTTCCAACATATAAACATCATATACACCTAACAAACATACACAAACATATATTCACGATTTAGTTTCAACAAAAGTGCAAAAAATTCAAGAACCCATATATATACAAATACAAAAATAAATAACTCGTGAATTTATCAATTTGTTTGACAAATTCATGGGTTAATTCATGGGTTAATTCAAATACAAAAATAAATTCATGGGTTAATTCAAATACAAAAATACAAATTCATGGGTTAATTCAAATACACCCCCACCCCCACCCCCACCTCCCTCCACACACCCCACTCACCACATACACACACACCCCCACCCCCACCCACCACATACACACACACACACACACACACACACACACACACACAATAGCCCCCCACCCTGCCCCACCTCCCTCCACACCCCCACCCACCACACACACACACATAATAGCCCCCTGCCTCACCCCTACCCCCACCCCACCCTACCCCATCCCCCACACACGCACACACACATGCACATATATATATATATATATACACACACAAACATATATATAAATGGAAGAGAGAGAGAGAGAGAGAGAGAGAGAGAGAGAGAGAGAGAGAGAGAAATAAACCTGAAAGTAGAGAGAGAGCAACGTAGAGAGAGAGGGAGGAAACGGCGGGAGGGAAAAAAGAAGGGGTAAGGGTTTTTGCTGCAGAATGTTGTCACGGTCGTGTCAAGGTCCTTGACCGTGATAATTATTTAAATAATTGTCACAGTCAATGACCGTAACAATTCTTTATCACGGTCGTGTCAAGGTCAATGACCGTGACACAAAACGCTTATTTTTTGTCACGATCAATGACCTTGATAAGGGTGGCCGGCTGAAAGGTGACAATTTTGTCATTTTGGTGTAGTGTTAGAATTATGTCTAGACTTTTAAGAAGGAACACTATGTACTACTGAAATAGAAAATGTCAAATTCTTTAAAGAATGTTGACATTAGTGGGAGTATCAATTAATCTAATGTGGTTATTGTAGATACCCCATTCTAGGAACCCCCCCCCCCCCCCCTCTAAGTACCTCCTTAGGTCCCTAACACTCATCCATTCATCATAAACCCTGGGTCACACTCCAAATACTTATCTAGAGGCCATCGGGAGCTCCCATGTGCCACTTGATTCTAGTCAACTCTAAGATTTGAGAGAATATCAATGAATTCTTAAAAGGCTCTGAATCCCCTTTCCAACTGGTAGTCTTATATGCGAATCCTCCTCACAGTTTGCACGAACGATCCATTATACTCCGAGTACTAATCTCGAGGCCACTGGGCACTCTCCGTTTGATTCTGGTAAACTCTTTGACCTGAGAGAATCTCAATGCAACCTTGAATCTTTCTAAATCCCCTTTCCAACAGTCCACCATGTGCACAAATCAAACTCACAATTAGGACGAACGACCCATTTTATTCTAAAGGGCCACAAGCAATTTCTAGCCCCATTTGACCTTGGTCAGCTCTAAAAAATGAGATAAGCTCAATGAAATATTGAAGGCACTAAATTCCCTTTCTAATGGTCTATGCCCCATGCACGAATAGGCCTCACAGTTCGGATGAATGATTTGTTTTCCTCTTGAAACCCCCTTTTAGAGACCATCAAGAACTTCTGAGCCCCATTTGACTTTGGTCAACTCCTCGACCTCAGAGTGAATCAATGTATTCTTTAAAGGCTCTAAATTCCCATTTCAATGGTCCCAATCGTGCACAATTTGGACTTGCGGTTTTCATTTTATGACTATTTTTCTAAAAAAAAATTGGACTGCCTATAGGCACCCCAAACACCCTACCTTATTGGCACGGTGCACTTTTTTATGACCAGCAAGGCAGACCCTATGTCGATAGGAAGGAAAAGGGCTATGCCGATTGGCACCCCCTTTAACCCTAAATTCCACTATAAAAGGGCCATGACATCACCCTTGAAAAGGGCCCCTTTTAATAGTCAACAAACATTGTCCTTGAATTCAGAGCCTTCATTGTTCCAAAAAATTCCATGTATAAACATTCTATCACCTAACTTCCTTACCTCACTTAGCTATCCATCTCATCCTACCACATTATCCTCATACCACTACAAAAATCAGCATACTCACATTCTAAATTCAGCAAAAAAGATTCATCAAGGAGGTCCATCCCTCACTCTTTTCTACTTTTATTCATTTGAGTAATATTATCAACTTTATTCTCACCTTCTCATTTAGTTTTATTATATCACATCAAATAATCTTCAATTTTTCTTAGTATTTCACAAAACTTATTTTCATCCAAAAAAGACAAAAGGAGGGTTTATTCATAACTTCCAAAACTAAGACTCCCATTTTCACACTTACATATATTTTTCTCCAAAAACTCATGAGATGAGTCCTACATTTGGATTTATGGGTTGAACCCCATCCCATATGCTATTTTCGAACTACGTGAACTTTGATGCCCCTTGGGCTATATAGGCATCTTGGGCTAGCCCTCCACTTTCATTTCATATCTTTTATATTATATTACATCTATTTTTATGAGTCTTGAACTCCTACATATTTGTGTCTTGTCCGACATGCACATTCACTTTTTCATAGCGATGTGTGATTCGACGAACACTTATACTATATTTTTAATTATTATCCAGTACACTCGTATGGATAAGTCCATTTTGTCCATTCCATGATGCGAGTCAAATAATTCCATTCTCCCATTATTTATATTACACACATGTACACACACATCATGGAGAAAAAAAAGAGAATATTAACATATCCATGAGAGAAAAAATAGTAGAATGGGTGCCTAACACCTTCTCAATTAATAACTTAGTCCCTGGGCCCTTCGAATCATTTGGTCTCGCATGCAGTAGTTTGTCCTTGATGTCGTTCTCTCGAGGCATCGACATTCTTTTGCTGTTTTGAGAAAAATAGGCTGGCGACTCTATCTCTTCATGTTACCCCCATTTGACGACGACCAATTTTATATCTGAGGTTGGACTGCGAAGACCCCTACACGAGTGGCGAAAAGAGGACCTCCATATCCTCGAATCACCCACACGTGCTAGACCAAAAAAGGGAAGAGATATAGAGATGGAGGGGACCTTCTTCCTTCTTTCTTCCTCCCCTCGTCCAGACTTTAAGGCCCGAGCCCTCATCGAAGGAATCCAACCCTAATGGACATAGTGGTAACTTTGCTGGGGACTTTATAGAGGAATATACTTTATTTTATACATGGGTATTATTATTTACTCTCCTACTTTTCTACATGTGTATATATGCTCCCACTTGTATGTTTCCTCTACTCCTATACTTATTTCTTGTATATATTTATCTCATGACTATCTCCACCATGCTCTCTTCTCATGTACATATCACTCTTCATTCACTAGAACACACCCTCACTTCTCTCACTTGTATATATCTTCATCCTCACTTATACATCTCACACACCACTTGTAGATGATCCATGCTTAGTTTCACTAACACACACCTTCACTTGTTTATATTCACATGACTTTCCACTTACACCATTCCCATGTCACTCTCTCATCTTACACACCTAACTCACTTGTACATTCACGTGCTTCCCTATCATCGCACTTAGTATAATCTTTACGCTCCATGTCAGATTTACTTTCCATTTCTTGATATTTGTATATTCTCCCTCATTGTGTTAGTATTCCCCTAACTTAGCATGCAAATAAAAAAATATTCATAAGATAATAATCAAGATTCATGCATTTTTGGACACTACATCGCTTGAGTATGGAAATTTTGACCAAAATTTTGTCCCATACTGAGGGGTCACTTCATGATCTGTGTCGGTCCTATGGGGCGTGGTTAACCTAAGCCATATGATTATCACCTTCTATTGGCCTCGTACGCTTGACTGAACCCACTATGGAAGATATATAATAAGGAACTTATTCACGTACGTCAAGTATATCAAATTTTCTCTCACACAAACCATATCCACGAGGTATATCAAGAGGCAATTCATGTACACTTAGGTATATTAAATGGTTGTCCACACACATTGATGAATGATTTCCCTTATATGCAAGAGGTGGAATTCATGCCAAATGGGGGAACCTTTCCACTAACGCACTAAATGCATAAACCTCATATAGGCGTTAGCCGTAGGACACTCACAATTAGTTTGCTGCTTACCACGTGAAACTCTGTCATACTTTTGGGTCGCATGCCGCTCGAATTTTCATGCTATTTCACTCATTTTTTAAAATAACCTGTTCGCGAGGCTCGAAACTAGTCGAATCGTATCTTATACCTTATACCCCAATTTTTCTTGAGGCTCGGGTCCTGTTCGGCATTTTCCTTGCATTTAGGCAAACATAATACAAGTGAAACGTAATAATAATAATCATGTGGAGGACTCTCCTTTTCTGTCCCCCTTTTTGAAAAAAATATACGAAAATCATAATTTCCCTTTTGTTAAAATACCAAAAATACTCTCTCTTTCCTTCAAAAAAATAAACCAAATCATTTTTCCCTCTCAGGTCGATTGCATACCCGACTTTGGCATGGTTCCCTATTAGCTTCGATCTTTCGTCAAACCACCCTAAATATCCACTACTTCCTTCGTTGATTTGATAGAATTTGAGATCTACCTCTGTATGTTGTTCATAGAGAATGAAGACCAAGCTTCGAATATTCAGCCAGATGTGATGGTAATCCTAGCCCATCTCAGTGCCAAGATTGACAAACTTCAAGCTGATGTCCGAGATATGCAGCGACATCGAGTCAAGACACCTGAAGGTCATGAACTTGAAATCCTCTTTCCTCCTGCCATGGGTCCACCTGCCCTTGAGCCTATTTGGGTCTCTAAGGAATAACAACATGCCCCGCCTGGAAAGGGGAACCACTTGCCCAACTACTGATTCTGAAACTTGTCTAGCCAGGGCTAATCCACCAGTGCCAGTGCATCCTAAAGAAAAAGAAGTGAACAAGGTCAAGGAAGACATCAAATTATTATCGAAGAAGTTTGACCAAGTTAAGATCTTTAAAAACTACATGGACTACACCCACATGTATCCCTAAGTCCAGATTACCAGAAAAGTTTAAGATGACAGACATTGAGAAAGTCGGAGGCACTGGCCCCCTCGTGAATTATTCATCTATCATTGAGACATGACACTTCTTGGAGCTTCATATTAAATAATGGTGCATATGTTTCAACAAACCTTGAAATAGAGAACTCTCTGGTGGTTCTTATCTCTCAAAGAATCTAGAATCCGTAGCTTAGAGGATGTAACCAAGGAGTTCATGTCCCAATATAAATACAATGAAGAACTGGAGGTCACATGCAGAGACCTATAGTTGCTCAAATAAAATCCCAAGGAATCAGTTAGTAGCTTCATTAGGAGGTGGAGACAGAAAGCTTCAACTATGTCCAATAGGCCCTCATAGGAAGAACAAGTGAGCATTATGAAGAAATTACTGCCTCATATCCGAGCATATATTGGAGGATTGTAGTACCCAAACTTTTGAGCCCTCTGAGAGGCTAGAGTGGAAATCAAAAAAGGGGCTATAAAAGTGGAGTTTGAATCAAAATTGACTGGACAGTTTACACCATGGAAGTATGAAAATCTCGATAATACCTCAGTCTTAACCATCAATAAATCCCAACTTCCCACTTCTTGGGCACCTGAAAGTCTCCCCAATCCTATCAAAAAAGAATACACTGAACTCCATGCTCCCATGTCGAAGGTATAACAAGCCTTGCTAACCCAAAAACTCATTAAATCATTGGAAACCCGATCATTCCTAAATCCTCTCCCTAAAAACTTCAAACATAATGCCCACTGTGACTTTCATCAAGTCACTAGCCACATCACTGACCAATGCTTTCACTTTTAAAATTTAAATGCAGGGCCTTATAGATAGGGGCATCATCGCCCCTCCTACTAATCCCAAGCTCGACTCCACTAACAATCCTCTCTTACCATACCGAATTAGAATTCCATCTTCCAAGGAAATAATCTCGAATTTGACCCATCAACCCAAATTTTTCCTGTCAAAATATCCACCACCTCCACAGTCTCACCTAAACCTCATAAAGTTTGTCTATCCTTTATCCCGCATCCTAAATGCTTTGTTGACCAAGCTCTGTCTCTCCTTATGCGAGCCTATATTTCTGTCCACTCCCGATCAGATGGGGGAGGCATAGAATTACCTGCAGTACTAGATTAACTCCAAAGGTTTGGGGTGAAACTGCAAACGGAGATGACCATAGACTATGAGAAATTCAGTGGCCTGTTCATAGAGGCCCAAAAGTGGGCTTGGGAATCAAACTAATGGGTGGTACCTGTAGAAGAAATCAGCTTAAATGATGTTGTACAGATTATTTCGCCAAAAATGGGAGATATGCAGCATCTCCGAGTTGCTCACAACCTTCAAACTTCAAGGGCATTTGGTCATTTCACTTTGGAACTTCCTCGTTGAGTGGGAAGACCCGTTTAATAAGGCCCTGGAAGTTGTCAAATGCATCAATTACTCTTCGTAAGAGGACATTATCGCCACCAGATAGGGGGGGTGACTTTTGCTCAAATGATGAACCGAATCACGAAGAGACCAGTTCAATTACCGACTTATGTGGAATGATCTCTTTCAAAAAATTATTGGAGAATTAAAAAAAGTGTCTATTCATCCCGAAGTGGACGAAACCACGGGGTTACTATTCTTCCTCGCCTCTGTTAACCACGTGCCCCGATCTATGCAATATTACAAAAATTCGATCCCCTATTCAGCTAGAATAAATAAAGGAAAGGTAGTTATGAAGATCTCTCAATGCCAGAGATGACCATTGATGAAAGTAAATATCTCGACCCGCTAAAGAAGCCCAAGTCAATATCACCTTGTGGTAACTCTTTATCTCCTCCCAACTGCACCGAAATTCTCTAATAAAGATCCTCATCATACCCACAGTTTCTCCCTCTAACACTCCCAACGAAACTATGGATATAGTTGGATTCCTAACCTCTACCAGAATCCTCTCCTTCTCTGAACAAGAAATCCTAAATTTTGGCCCCAATCATAATTATTCTCTCAATATCTCCGTTGAAGTTTTAAGGAAAACAGTCCCCCTATCACTTGTAGACAACGAATTCGCTCTCAATGTTTTCCTAGTCAGAACCTTTAATTTCCTGGGATTGAAAGTCAGTGATCTTATTACCACATCATCAGTCCTGCGTGCCTATGATAACACATTTCAAGAAGTAATGGGTTAGATAAAGATTACACTATGGGCTAGCCCAATCAACCCTTTAACGGAGTTCCAAGTCATTGATATAACTGCTTGTTTCAATCTACTCCTCGAACGCCCATGGCTCCACATCATCCGAGCAGTATTTTCCTCTCTCTATCATAAACTGAAATTCTTCACTAAAATCCATGTCATCACCATCCTTGGGGATAACAACAGTTCAGACAATGCCATCACCAACAACTCAGTATTGGAGATTCAACATGGTACCAATGACATGCCCCTATCCACTTCAGAATAGATCCACTCCCTATCCTAGTGAAATATAATTTCAAAGATAGGGTTTTCCCAGAACACAACCTTCATGGAAACGTTAATGAAATCCATATGTTCAATAATATCAACTTCATACCCAGAATGGGGATAAGACGGCCCCAGTAAGAATTCGAACTAATGATGATGAGACTATTGTTATTAATTTCGGCTCTAACATCCATATGCATGAGATTAGGATAGTCTCTACCCTCAATAAACATAATTGGGCACAATTCAAAGAGCTGCTGAAAGAGTTCATAGATGTCTTCGCGTGGTCCTACGACGACATGCCCAACATTGACCCAGAGATATCTCAACACGAAATCCCCACATTCCTTGAATGCAAATCTGTCAAGCAGAAATTGAGGATGCTTTGAGAAGAATGGTCCCTCAAATTTAAATAGGAAGAATTCAAAATTCTAAACGTGGGCTTTATTCGCGTAGTCGAATACCCTACACGGCTTGCAAATATTATCCCCATATCAAAATTAAAAGGAAACGTCTGCATGTGCATCGACTATCGAGATTTGAACGAATAATCCTCGAAAGATGATTACCTTTTACCTAACATTGACATGATTGTAGACAATATGACCAACCATGCCCTCGAATCATTTGTCGAAGGATTTCCTGACTACAACCAGATCAAGATGCACCCTGACCACCAGGAGAAAATTGCCTTTATCACCCCATGGGGGACTTTCTGCTACACCGTCATGTCGTTTGGGCACAAAAATGTCGGGGCTACCTACTAAAGGCCCGCCACAACCACCCTGCATGACCTCATCCATAAAGAGGTCTAAGTTTATATTAACAACATGATCATCAAGTATAAGACTCAAGAAGGTCATATCCCCACCCTGAGGAAATTCTTTGAACGCCTACGACGGTACCAGATGCGACTCAACCCACAAAAGGGTGTTTTCGACATCATTAAAGGAAAACTCCTTGTGTTAATGGTTAGTGAGAATGGAATAGGCATAGACACTACCAAAATGAAAGCCATACTCGAGATGCCACCACCCCGGATGGAGAAGGAAGTATGAGCATTCCTTGGTAAACTGCAATACATCAGTTGGTTCATCAGTCAGTTGACCTCTATCTGTGAACCCATTTTAAAACTTCCTAAAAAAAACTCAACTAAAGTTTGGAACGAGTCATGCCAAAAAGACTTTGTCCAAATCAAACGATACCTCACCCATCCTCCAGTACTCATGCCTCCATAGCCAACTCCCCGATCCTCCTATACTTGACTGCTACTGATACCACAGTAGGGGTCTTTTTAGCCTAATAAATTGAAGAATCCCAAAAAATAATAGCCTAGATGATTCCTTATCAATACTGTCTTTCATGGTTGATATGCCTAAAATAATAACAATGACATCTTTCCTGATTAAAAAATAAGCTACCCCAGTCACTGTTACCGCATCGAACTCGTCAGCGAAGAAGATTTTGAAATGGCAGGACTATGGTACTATGACATTTGGCGCCTTTTCAAACATAGTGAGTATCCCCTAGATGTAGATAAGAAAGAACGTGCAACACTTCGCAAGACGAATGCCTAGTACATCATTTGCGATAAATAAATTTTTAAGAGAAACTTTGATGGAACCCATTATTATTGCATAACATGGGCTAATATTAAAGGAATGATGTAGAAAATCCACAATGGGGAATGCAATCCCCAATGGTCACATGCTTGCTAAGAAGATCATCAGTCAAGGATACTATAGGACCACCAGGGTTCAAGGCTGCACTGCTTATGTTCCATGAGGCCTTAAATGCCAACAGTTTGCCAACCTCTAACACTTGCCTCCCCGAGAATTGTATAATATGACCTCTCCCTGGCCTTTCTCTACTTAGGGCATAGACATCATAAGGAAGGCTACTCCTAAATCTTCAAAGGGGCACGAGTTTATCCTAGTCGCCATTAACTACTTCATGAAATGGGTCGAAGCTGAGTCATATGTGGTACTGAATGAAAAGAAGATGGCTAAGAATATCAGAAAGAATATCATATGCCGCTACGGGTTTCCCCATGAGTTGGTATCAGACAATGGACTCCACTTCGAAGCACAGGTCACATAATTAGTCGACGAGTATGGAATCCAGAGACACAAGTCTTCTCCCTACTGTCCCCAAACTGACGATACTATCGAAGTCGCCAATAAAACCCTCCAAACCATCATCAGCAAGATGATTGAATGCTGCAGAGAATGGACCGAACGGATCCCATATGCCCTATGGGGATACCGCATATCTATTAGAACCTCCACTGGAGCTACCCCGTATTCTCTGGTATACGACATGGAGTTGTTTCTCCCCGTTGAGCTAAAAGTGCATTCTCTGCGTATCATGCTTGAAATTAAAGTTAGTGAGAAAGACTGCCATCAGATCCGTTATGACGAACTCTCACTCCAAGATGAAAGGAGACTTAAGGCTTTATACGACATATAGGGGTACCATCACCAGATCACACGATCATTTAACAGGAAAGTTAAGGAGTGTGGTGTTCAAGAGGGAGACCTTGCCCTCAAAGAAATCGTAGAACCTATATAGGACCCCAAAGGGAAGTTCAAACCATATTGGATCGGTCACTACATCGGGAAGAAAATCCTATCAGGCAGCACCGTTGTCCTCACAAATCTCGTGCGTCCAGTCAATTTGAACCATTTCAAGAAATTCTACCCTTAATCCAAAGTCTCATCGTGCTACGACTCGTCTCATCCCTCTTCTATTCTAAAAAAATCTCTTCATTTCCCCTACCTAGAACTACGTGGGACCTAATACTCTTAAAACATCCTTTTCAAAATGAAACTCACAAATTTTCAAAAAAACCATAGAGGTACATAGGCAACCCATACAGCATATGGGCGTGGTCCTTTTTCTTTCAAAAAATTCTAGTTTTTTCTCCCCTCAAGAACAACAGTCCATCTCACCATTTACATGAACAAAAGGATTATGTATGGCGTAGTGATCGGTATATAAATTCTAATACAAACTTCATCAAAAGATATAACAAAATATGCTAAATTTACTTTTATTTCAAATTAAGGAATACGATGGTCACATGAAATATCATAGAAGGGAGTTAAACAGACCACTCCCCTTCTAACCTATAAGCAACCTTCATTATAACCTACCGATTCCTACCAATAACTAGATTCGCAAGAAATTCTAAGAACATACCAAAACACCTACACATACAAAAATTACCCCAAAACACAAATTCTTCTCATCATGATTGTCCGCTCCTGGAGGTCCCCGAGTCTTTCGCTCCTGGTTAATATTCCAGATACGCTCCATGAAATGGTATGCTTAGAAGATCTTCCACGAAATCACAATACCTTCCTCCATGGTATAAAAAGAGATAAGCCATCCTTGACCAGTCTCCTCCTCTAAAATCTTCCTAACTACCCACTTAAATAACTATTTTAAGTAATCCCCAGACACAAACCAATCCCATCCAATAAATTGTGACGGTCGACGACGCTGCCATAGAGGCCCCAGTATCATCCTCAAGGACTCAGTCCAGAACTCCACCGTAAAGAAATTGGTTATGTGAGGTGGCACGATTTTTTTCGACCCCACTTGGCACAGAAGCTGCTAAGAAAAATAGAAGGAAGTCTGGCGAAGACCAACTAAACACACATATTAGTATTCTCTAACTACAAAATGGGATGCAACTCCCCCCTCCATGGGACAGAACAATAAAGGAATCGGGCCCCGTGCTCCATAAACCAGTTAACCCAATTCTCTATCGAAGGGCTGAACCTGAAGAAGGGCCTTGTAAAAAAGTTAATAACACTCGACAGAGGGTACTCAGGAGGGGCTGACAGGTAAAATCTCTTTGAAAACCACATGAACAGCTTGGCAGGTCTCCCCCGTAGAAAGTTATACCGACCTTCCTTCCAGGCATCCAGGCCATTCAAAGTCTCCGCCAACACCACCATCATAGGAATACAATGGTATGACACCTATGCCACTATCATGGCTACCTGAGGATCATCCGTTAGGTCACCTGTCACCACTAAAAGCGTAGAAGTCAAGCCTAATGCTATAGCTCCAGCAAAACCATCATCAGAAAAATTCCTTTGGCACACCAAATTTATAACTGTTAGGAGAACGATACTTCCTCTTTGAACTAATGGCCGAGCAACTGAGGGCGAGATATAAAGAAACTCTGCCAAAGACACCCGGGAAATATAGGATAAGTACGACATAGCTACAAGTACACTAGGGCTAACACATGGCATCGTTGAAAACTCCTTATAGGTAGGGCACACCTTAAATAAGACGAACCTGAAAATGTGTTCTTCAGGGTACCAGAACTGTACTGATTCTTTAAAAGATTATAGTTTATGCACGGTTATGCCATAAGGAGACCCGATGCAAACTAAAGGTTTCATTGTCAATATTATAGAAGCACATTGCCTCTAAACTCTCAAAATATGAAGAAAAAGCCTTAGACATCAGGAGAGCCATTTGCAAAGAAGAAGAAATCTACACAAGAGAGAAGGTAAAAGATGGTGAAGAAAATACCCCAGAGTCCCCTTTTATAGTAAAAATTCATACAAAAGACGAACCATTTAAAGTCTCACCAGTTTCTCTGCCCCCATAGTATTCAAAGTATGCAGAAAGTGCAATCAAATTTGAATGAGTGATTTGGACTTGACCCTTATGCCAATAGGCAGGTAAAGGGATATGCTGACCGGCAACCACCATTTTTTAGAAAAAAATCCTTATTTTTACATAAAACCAATTTCCAAAATAAAAAATTTACTTTGAAAAAAATCAAAACTTTCGATTGTTCTCTTTTTACTTTTCCTTTTATACATAATTTCTACAAATAAAAGTTCTCCTTTTTACTTCAAGTCTCTTTTGAAACCTCAACAGTAAATTAAAGTGCATATAGAGTACGTCACAAATCAAGATAATACCAAAAAGAAATAAATCTCTCATATATATATTTTTCTAGAATTCTTAAAATACAAGAAAAAAAATAAAAGAAAATGAAAATCTACAATAAGACATTGCCCGAACCCTAAAAAAATCCTTTTAAAATCAACGCTCAATCTCAGAATTAGAACTCTCCTTTGACGTAACCGGTGGAACCGTGAAAGAGTTAGCTATCCTCCTCACATAGGCTGACATCGACGCAATCCAGTCCTTAATGTCCCTCATCTAAGTGGTCGACATCTCGATGGTCTGCAAGAAAAAGAAGAACATAAAAAATCAAGCAGTTCGTCAAATAGCAAAAATATAAAGTGGGAATCGAAAATAAAAGAAATAGAAATGAGTATATCTCAGGATGGAGGGTATCGTTATCAAGACTCGATAACCCATACAGTGGCGCATGAGGATGGTGAGTCACCGAAAACACCATTTCATTGCTCAACCGAATATGATAATAGGGAGAAGAAAACTAAAGAAGCGGTCCCTCCTCCGTCATTGCAGCCGCACCTCCTCTATGGTTGTGGGCCAACGCCACCTGCATGCTAGTACCCTTCCCCAAAGAAGTATCAACTGGAGGCATGTTCCCTACATTATATATACACAAAGACATCAATTATCTAGTCACAAAGTCTATAAAGCCATAACCTACTGTTATATCAGTGCAGAGCATATAGGACTCGCCTTCTATTGTCGTTGTCCTGGCCTTATTTGTCATCTCCCTCACACGCCTCTTATACTCCAAGGGCGAAAATGGTGGGACATCCACCTCTCCCTCCCTAATCTAACGTACCACCCTCTCCCCAAGGTACCATACGTACACAAACTCATGCGCCAAAGGCTGCCTATCTGCGCGTGCATGCCTGTAACCCTGCGACCCTTGAAGGAAGACTCTAAGGGTAGAAGGTAACCTACATCCCCATCCAAGAGTTAATAAACTACCCAAAGGCTTAAAGGTTATAAAAAATCAAAAAGAAATAAAAGCCAAAAAACCTAACTGGTCTCTCATCAGGTCGTTCGACACCTTTCACACGTCCTTAAAATCTCGGGATTTGTTTGAACAGCTGCTCAACTTCCTTCACCGGTACATCCTACAAAAGTCATCCAAACCACTCTTCTTCTGGGAAACCAACCCCACGTTGAACCCTATCACCTCTTAAAACCACTTCTACAAAAGCAAACCCTAAAAATCAGAAAGTAGAGCAAAAAAGGACTGCAAGGAAATTAAACTTAAAGATTACCTCCAGAAGGTACGTGAGTTCTGCATATGTCTGTTGGTGACACCGAATGAATTCATCCAATGAACATAACTGGATGCCGATCGAACCTCCCCCAATCATACAGATGGACATCCGAAGTGATACTTAAATATGGAAAAAATCAAAGATAGATGATGTTGCCACTCGTCGCCACCACCAATCCTCCCAGGAAAAGAAAAATAAATAAGCGGGTTGCCTATCTCACCTGAAACCCATCCATCTCATCAATATGCATCTTCAACAAAGTCTAATTCATCATAGAATAACGGATAGAATCCCCTGACATGATTATACCAACATCCCCCATGACTGCCCACACCAATGACTACGTGACCTACAAAGTATGGTCCACCACAATCTGAATCTAGCACCGTTAACTGATGAGCATCCATGGAAGTAATAGTTATCTCATTAAATACCAACTAGAATGTGTGGGACGTATCCCACCTCCTCTCACCAAACATGTACAATACCGTAGAAGAGCTCGACATCTCGTCTAGTGCGCCTACCAACGTCCCAAAATCGGTAGATGCCACGATATACTGTACCGCCTTAGGAAAATGGTCCTAGATGTCTTAAATCCCATTCTCCCCTAAGGATTGAATGATTGAAGAAACAATATCAGTCCACAAGAAACCAAAGAAAACCCTTCATTGGTCCAAGAAGAAAAGATAAAATAAATGAAAAACCAAAGGACAAATACTCACATAGCTGTTAGAGTTCTTCTCCCTTGCCAAATTACGGTGTGCAGGCTCGTGCAATAAGAGCCTTTCATTAGTCACCGACTCAAATGAGTCGAAGACATTTTCACTACCCAATGCAACCGGCACCATGACCCGCAACTTCAAACCTGCCCAGTCATCGACATCACCCACTCGTTATTAACGTTGTTGGAAGTACCCGCATTTGAAATCTTAAGGAAGAAGGAAATTGAAAATGACTTTTTGAGAGAGAAAGAAAGAGAATCAGTTGCTTGAAGGTGTGAAAAATGAGGAGGGTTGCCCTCTTTTTATAGAAGGCTAAGGGGGATGGCGATCGACAGTCCCCTAGTCCTACCTATCGACAGTGACATTTCCCTTTCCCCAATAAGCCATGGAGTCTGTGCTCTATGTCGGTAGGCACCTCCCCAAACCTGCCTATCGATAGTCCCCTCAAATTTGATCCCAAAAATGCCAAAACAAATCTAAAAATTGCTCAAAAAATTCCCCAAAAATCCTCATGAAATCCAAAACATTATTTCTTCAAAGAAAAATACCTTTTGGAGCAGCTACAAACTCTCAGTAATATCCTACAAGATCAACAGTGCTAATTTTTATCATCAACAGTTCCCCAGTGAAACCAAAGGCGTGCCTTCATAAAAACCCGCCTACGCCTTTCCTAGCGAAAGCAAGAATCCAAAGTGTGCCTGCACCAAATCACTCCACCCTTCTGCTGTGAAATCGTAAGTCAACACATTTCCCCCATGGAGATGATCCTCGTAAAACACAACTAAGGTCCACAAATTGACCTTGACCCACAGAATCGATCTCTATAACTAAGGTCCACAGAATTAACCTCGATCACAGAATTGGTCATCCCAACTTAAGGTTCGCAGAATTGACCTCCACCCGAATAATCGGTCATCACTAGTTTAGGTCTATAGAATTAATCTAGACTCGCATAAATGGTCTTTATAACTAAGGTTTGCAGAATTGACCTTGACCCGTAGAATTGGTCACAATAACTTAAAATGCACAGAATTGACCTCAACCCACAAAATTGGTCATCACAACTTTAGATCTGAAGAATTGACCTCGACCCAAAGAATTGGTTGCTACAACTTGAGGTCTGTAGAATTGACCTCGACCCATAGAATCGATCATCACAATTTTAGGTTTGTAGATTTGACCTCTACTCACATAATAAGTCATTACATCTTTAGGACTACATAATTGACCTCGACCCACAAAATCGGTTGCTGCATCCTTTAGGTCCACAAAATAGACCTCGACCCATAAAATCGGTTCTCATAACTTAAGGTCCATAGAATTTACCTCGACCTAATGAAGTGATCATCATTACTTAGGTACTCACAATTAAACTTGACCCTATGAGCGAGTCACCTCATTACCCTAGGTCCGCAGAACCTACCTTAATTATCCTCTCCATAATCGATGTGATGTCAACCTTTTGACGACATTCACTTGCTCTAAGCTCACCCGTTGAGGGGCTCTAAAGACATACCATCCTAGGAACCCTCTAAGCACATCCTTAGGTTCCTAACGTTCATCCATTCATCATAAACCCTAGGTTATACTCCGAATACTAATTTGGAGGCCACTTGGTACTTTCAGACCCCATTTGACTCCGGTAAGCTCTCCGACTTGAGATAACCTCAATGAATCCTTAAAGGGATCTGAATCCCCTTTCCAATGAACCATCTTGTGTGAGAATCATCCCCACAACCCGCCCAAATGATCCATTTCACTCCGCGTACTGATTTGGAGGCCACCGAACGGTCCTGAGTTCCGTTTGACTCTGGTCAAATCTTCGACCTGAGCTAAGCTCAATGAAACGTTGAAGGTCTCTAATTAATTTTCCAACGATCTATCCCGTGCGAGATTTGGCCTCATGATTCGGACGAACGACCAATTTTATTCTAAAGGATCACCGAGCACTTCCGAGCCCCGTTTGACCTTGGTCAACTCTCCAAACTGAGGAAGCTTAATGAAATCTCGAAGGGCTCTAAATTACCTTCCCAAATGTTAGTACCATACATGATTCGACCTCATGATTTGGATGAATGATTCATTTTCCTTCAAAAAAACCTGTCTAAAGACCATTGGGCGTTCTCGAGCCCCATTTGACTTTGGTCAACTCCCAAACCTGGTAGTGGTTCAATGGATTCTTAAAGGACTCTGAATTCCCTTTCTAACATTCCTAGTTATTCATAATTAGGACTTACGATTTGCATTTTATGACCATTTTCTGAACAATCTGTTATGCACTGCCTATGGCACCCCAAACACCCTACCCATCGACAGGGTGTACTTTTCCTTGCCCAGCAAGACAGGCCATGTACCGATAGGTAGGGCAGGGGTCATGATGATCTTCACCCTTCTTATCCCTAAATATGACTATAAAAGGGACATGACCTCACCCTTGGAAGTGGCCCCTTTCAGCAGTCAGCAAACATTCTCCTCGAATTTAGAGCCTTCCCTTTTCCAAAAAATCCATTTTCCAATATTCCCTTACCTCACTTCCTTACCTCACTTAGCTACCCACCTCATCCTACCACATTACCCTCATACCACTACAAAAATTAGCATACTATCATTCTAAATTCAATAATAAAGATCTATCAAGGAGGTCCATCCCTCGCTCTTTTTTAGTTATATTAATTTGAATGCTATTATCCATTTTATTCTCACCTTATAGTTTTGTTTCATTATTTCAAATCAAATAATCTCCATTTTTTATTAGTAGTATTGCACATACCTTATTTTCATAAAAACCCAAAAAAGACGAAAAGAGAGTTTATTCACAAATTCCAAAAGTAAGACTCCCATTTTCTCACATTTTCGCACTTACATATATTTTTCTCCAAAAACTCACTAGAGAAGTCCTACATTTGGATTTATGGGTTGAACCCCACCCCTATGCTATTTTCGAACTACGTGGACTTTAATGCCCCTTGGACTACGTAGGCGTCTTAGGCCAATCACGAGATTCGAGTCCTTTGCTTTCCTTTCATATCTTTTACATTATATATTGTGAGTCTTGGACTCATACAAATTTGTGCCTCGTTCGACGTGCCCATTCGCTCTTTGATAGCGATTCATGATTCGATGAACACTTATACCATATTTTTTTATTATTATTCTCTTGTACACTCTTACTGATGAGTCCGATCCATGTATTCCATGATGCGAGTCAGATAATTCCATTCACTCATTATTTATATTATACACATGTACACACACATAACGAAGAAAAAAGGAGAAGATTAACATAACCCATGAGAGACCGAAAGGACGAAATGAATGCCTAACACCTTCCCATTTCGTAACCTAGTCCCTGAACCCTTCGAATTATTTGGTTTCGTGTGAATCAGTTTGACTTTGAAATTGTTCTCTCTAGGTAGCGACATTCTTTTGACTATTTTGAGAAAAATATACTGGCGACTCTATCTCTTTGTGTTACTCACATTTAATGACGGTCAATTTTATCTCTGAGACTGGACCGCGAAGATGCCGACAGGAGTGGTGGAAAAAGGACCTCCATATCCTCGAATCACCCACACGTGCTAGGCTAGAAAAAGATAAGAGATAGGAAGGGAGACTTCTTTCTTCCTTTTTCCTCCTCTCATCGCGAATTCGAGGCTCGAGCCCGCACCAGAGGAATTTTCCCTAATGGTCACAGTTATAAAAGAAGTTAAGATACTTTTTTCATTCCCTTAACAACTAAAGTAATTGTTATTTTGGTTAATGGATATGAATAGATTTAAGAAGCTCTTAAATGAGTTTGATAATTTGAATGATTGTGAGATTTATCACAAGAATGTGAATTTGAGAGAGGAGTAAGAAAATATCTGAATATTATTTCACAAGTTTAAAAAAAATAATAATGCCATTAATTGAACAAAATGAAGTTTAGAATTGCTTTGAATTATCTAATCGACACATTATAGTCGAGTATAAATATATCTCTAAGACTAAACATGACCCTCGTGGTAATCAACAACATAAAGCTAAATTCATGGTCAAATTTTCATTATGATTAGAGAAAATGGTGTAAATAAATTTTTTGACCTATATATTAAAGTGTGAAATTGATATGGATTTAGTAGCTCCTTTTGATTAAGAGATACATTTGTCATGAAAAATTATGAGTTTAAGAAAATAACTATATATGTTGAGAAATCACTATATAAACTTATGTCAGTTTTCCACCAATGATATTTTTAAGTATACTTTATGTATTTTTGAATAATTTATATACCTTGAAGTCAGTGGGAGTAAATTTATATATTTCTTGGATTTCTCTTAGTAATGAATTAAAGATTAGATAAATAAAATATTTTAAGAGTATGAAGTAATGAGATGCCTAAAATGTTATATACTCGCAATTATCATAATTGTTCTCTCTTGATTAAGTATGTTTGTTTTGACTTAGTGGTTAATATAATGAAATAATGAGAAACAATTAAATATTATACATAGCATTCTTTAAGGCTACAATATATGAACTATGGTTCCAGAAGTTTATTTTGGGAGTTGGATTTGTCGACACTATTACCAAGTCTAAAAAATATTATCATAATGCCACTGCAATCATCATTATAAAGAATTGATAGATATTTTAAAGAACCTAGACACATTGGGATACAATACATATATGTAAACGGAGAAGTTAGGAAACAACAAGTGTGAGTTGAACACATTAGTACGAGTGTTAACATAGAATATTCACTGATGAATGCGCTATCACCAAAGTCTCTCCTTAGACCCCTAGCACTTCCCCTTTACACCGCAAACCTAGGTTACACTCGGAGTACCGATCTAGAAGCCATCGACCACCCCGGGCCTCATTCGAATCCGGTCAACTCTTTTGTTAGAGAAAAATCTCTTTGAATCTTTGAAGGTATTCAAATAACCTTTCCAACGGTTCGCCTCGTGCATGAATAGGCATAACGGTTTGGACGAACGGACCATTACATTATCGAAAACTGATTCAGAGGCCATCTGGTGCTCCCGGGCCCTGAGTTGACCCCAGTCAACTTCACCATCAGAGCAAAAGATATTTTAATCTTCTAAGGGAACTGAAACCCCTTTCCAACGATCTGCCCCATGTGTGAAATAGCATAATTGTTCAGACGAACGATCAATTTTCACTCGAAAATTGATCTGGAGGCCAGCGGGCGATGTCGGACTCCGTTTGACCAAATTCAACTCTTCAGCTCGAACGATAATGAATGAATATACAAAGTCCCTTTCTAACGATTCGCCCTGTGCGCGATTCTAGCCTACGGTACGAACAAACGATTCGTTTTACTCTGAAAGGTCATCGGGTGCTTTCGGGCCCCGGTTGACAAAGATCAACCTTTCGAACCGAGAATAACTCTTTGTAATGTCAAAGTAAATCTCCTAACCTTTCCAACGATCCATCCCGTGCATGATTATGACTTACCATACGGACGAACGATCCATTTGCGTCCGGCGATCTCCCGTCCAAAGGATCGACGTGCGCATTTGAGCCACATTTGACCCAAAGTAAACTCCCGGACCCGGGATAAGTACAAAGGACTCTTGAAGGCCTCTGAAATATCTTTCCAATGGTATGCCCCGTGCGCAATTCGAATCAACGGTTTGTGCGCTACGATCATTTTTTCAGAAAAGTCTGCACGAGACTGCCTGGCAGGTCCTGAACCCTGCCTATCGGCATAGTGTCAAGGGTGGCCTGCCGATAGGCACCCCTTGGGGTACGGCGGTCGGCACCCCCTGACCCTATAATTAAAGTCCATGTCCTCACTCCCAAAATAAAGAGCAAATCCATCAACATCAGTGATCTCAGCAACATTCTCTCGAAATCAATAAAGTTCCATATGAGAAGTTCCTATAAAGCCTAAATACCCATCCTTTTCACACCCAATTTGGCAAATATCCTTCTCTCTCATCAACATCCATAAACATTCAAAGGAGTTCACCCAAGATCCAAGGAAGGTCCAATTCCTCCTCCCTCTCTTTTAATCTCTTATTTTTGCATAAGTTACATTAGATTCATAATCTAGTTTCACTTTAGTTCATACACATTAACATCTACGCTTTTATTAGTATATTGCACATACTCTATTTTCCATAAAAAAAAACCAAAAACAAATAAAAGAGGGTTACACCAGTAAATTTCGAACGGAATTATCCATCACACTTTTTCAAAAAAAAAAAACATTTTTACACGTACACACATAATAAAATTTCGTTCGAATCTATGGGATAAATCCCACCCCTATTCTACATTCGAACTACATGGACTTTGATGCCTTTATAGGCTAAGTAGGCATCTCGGATTAAAATCCGAGACTTGAGTCCAATTTTCCAATTTCTCTTATTTTCCAAATTTCTCAAAATCCCTCATTTTCATAATTATCACACATATACATATAATATGCTTGTTCACATTTCATCCAACACATATTATCGCTTCCCAATAATTATTAATATCACGATGAATGCTCATATTCTATCTTCTACATTTATTATTATTTTGGGAATATTCCTGTGGATGACCTCACCCTATCTTTTCCATTCTATGGGTCGAACGATTCCAATCTCCATCATATAAACACATGCACACACTTCACGGGGATAAAGGAAAATATTAACAATAGCCCATGAGAGACCGAAAGGGAGGAATGGGTGCCTAACACCTTCCCATTCGGTAACTTAGCCCCCGGATCTTTGACCTTTTGGTTTCGTATGCATCAGTTTTTCCTTGATGTCGTTCTCTTGAAGTGGCAACATGTTCTTTTGCCTGTTTTGAGCAACATAGGATACCAAATCCATCTCTTTATATTCACCCCACACCGACGACGGCCGAAGCCCCTTTTCAAAGAGAAGAGTGCGAGATCGTGATGCAGTTCTTCCTCAAGGGATCCTCCTCCTTCACCCCCGGAATGAACATCCCGCGCCACCCGGGATGGCCATAGTGGCGACTCTGTTGGGGAATATTTTAAAGAGGGCTAGACTCTATTTACACGAGTGTTTTATTTTCTTGTATATCCCCCTATTTGCATGTTCCCCTTTATTATTCATGTGTACCTCATGCTTATGCTACTATTCACACACTTGTAGAAGACTCTCCATGTACACTTCACACCACGTGCACCTAAGATCACGTATAACCACATGTTGCACACATCACTCAGAAATCCATGCTTAGGTGTCACTAGCACACACCTCCACTTATATATATCCATGCTCACTCATCACACACTTACTTGTAGATAGTTACACATCATTTACCCATGCTTGGTATGGCTTTACTATTGGTACTTGTACCTTGCTCCCTATTTGGTATGATCAAGGAAAAGATACTCTCTCCATAAGATACTAATAAAACGAATCATGCATGATTCACACGACATCACCAAAGAGCATTGTTATTGACTAATGTTTGTCCTGCAACTCGAGAGTCACTTCGTGATGGGAGTTGGTCCGGCAGGTCATAGTTAGCCTAAGCGATATGACTCTCACCTTCCATTGGCCAAGTACCTTCGACGTATATCGAACAGTTCTCCCGCATCGTACTGCTTGATCGAAGTCATGAAGGGAGGTATATCGTTGGGAACTCATTCACATACATCGAGTATATCGAATTCTCTCTCACACGTACCATCCATATGAGGTGTATGGTGAGGCCATTCATGTACACTCAGGTATATCAAATGGCTTGTCCACACATACCGATTGCCCTAAAAAATACGTATATCATGGAAGTCACGCCAAAGGGGGGAACCCTTTCCAAATCACCCAACTAACTGCATACCCGCGTATAGGTGTCAAGCCTAGGACACACATGTTAGATTGGCGGTTTCGCCCGAAATTGTGCCAAAATTCTGGGTCGATCTGCCGCCCAAATTTTCTAGTAATTTTTAAAACGGGACCCTACCCGTAAATCGGGTAACAAGTCTAACCTTAGCCTTACATATGTTGCAAACCCAATTTTTCGAGGCTCGGGTCCCGTCCGTCATTTTATTTTGCATTTAGGTAAACTTAATACAAGTGAGAATTTAATAAACATAATGATCATGATGAGACCCGTCTCTAGTCTTTTCCTCTCTCTTTTTCCCAAAAAGTGTCCAAAAACATTTCTCCCTCTTTTATCAGAAATACCAAAAACATTTTTCCTCCTTTTCCCTCGAAACAAAAAAAAAAACATTTTCACCCTTATCTTCTCCAAAAATGTCAAAAATATTTTCCTCCTTTTCCAAAAATAACAAAATTCACTTCTTCTCTTTTGAAAATAAATTCCATTTTTTTCTTCTCAGGTCGATCACATACCATTGGCCTGGCTCCCTATTGGTTTCGATCTTCAGTCGAACCGCCCCGAAGTTATGTCAGTCCCCTTACCTCCTTCGAGTCTGAAACTCACCCGCCTTCCATAGAGAACAAGGATCAAGTGCCAAATGTATAGACGGATTTGTTGACAGTTTTGGCTCAGCTCACTACCAAAATTGACAACCTTCAAATCGAGGTTCATGAGATGCAAAGAAATCGAGTCCCTATCCTCGAAGATCTTGAGGTCATTTTCCCTCGCGCCATGGGTCCGCCTGCACTGAAGCCTATTTGGGTTCCTGAAGAATACCATCATGCTCCATGTGCTCCTCTTGCTAATGGGCCGCCACCAGCCCAGCTTCCCATGCTAAACCGTGCTCAGACTGGGGTTAATTTACCCATAACTGTTGATCCGAAAGAGGAACAACTGAACAAGGTTAAGGAAGACCTCAAGATGCTAACCAAGAAATTCGATCAAGTCAAAATCTCTGGGAACTACATGGACAACACCCACATGTCTCCTTATCCTAAATCCATGTTACTAGAAAAATTCAAGATGCCCAATATCGAGAAGTTTGGAGGCAGTGGACCCCCGATCGTTCATCTACGTAGCTATCACCGAGCCATGACTCTCCTAGGGGCTTTCGAAGAAATAATGACTCAGATGTTCCAGCAGACTTTGAAATATAGAGCCCTTCGTTGGTTCATATCCCTTGAAGAATCCAGAATCTATAGTTGGGAAGACGTTACCTGTGAGTTCATGTCACAGTACAAGTACAACGAGGAGCTAGAGGTTACTCACCGTGACTTAGAGTTACTTAAATAGAACCCTGGGGAATCATTCAGCAACTTCATAGCAAGGTGGAGAGAAAAATTCGGTACCATTACCAATCGACCTTCCAAAGAAGAACAAGTCAACATTGTGAAAAAGAACTTACTACCTCATGTTTAAACAACAATGGGAGGACAGTACTACCCTCACTTCCGAGCCTTACGAGAAACAGGAGTAGAAATCAAAGAAGGTCTTGCCAAGACAGAAGTTGAACCAAAGAAAACCTTTGGACAGTTTGCTCCTTGAATGTTTGAAAAGCCTTCTAGTACCACAGTCTCTACTATCAACAACATCTCTCAGCCTTCCATTTCATGGGCACTAGAAAGTCGCCCAAACCCAATTCGAAAGGAATATATCGAGCTTCATGCTCCTCTCTCTAAAGTCAACCAGTCTCTCTTGAACCGAAACATGATCAAACCATTGGACCCTCGTCCGTTACCAAATCCACTTCCAAAAAACATCAAACCTGATGCCCATTATGACTTTCACCAAACTGCTGGCCATACCACCGACCAATGTTTCCATCCCCGAAACACAATCCAAAGCCTGATTGATTGGGGTATAATCGCCACACCAGACAATCCTAAACCAAACACTACCCATAATCCACTCCCGAATCATGCAAATGCCATATTCCTAGAAGAAGACTCAGAACTCGCATCTACCCAAATCATGCCAAGTAAATCACTAGCCATACCCATATACTCTCCTAAAACTCTCCAAACATGCCCACATTTCCTCTTACACCCCACCAGCCTTATCGATCAAACCTTATCACTCCTCACCAGAGCGTGCATCGCTGTCCGTAACCGTTCTGAAGTTAAAAATATGAAATTATCCGAAGTGTTGAACCAACTCCTAGAGTTCGGGCTGAAATTACCCTCCCATATGACCATCGACTGTTAGAGATTCAATGGGTTATTCTTAGAAGCTCAAAAATGGGCCCGAGAGTCAGATAACTAGGTAGTGACAGCTGACGAAGTCAGTCTAGATGACTTAGTCCAGATCATGGTAGATTTGTTTTGACAGACTGGTGATGTTTGTAGCATATTCGAGATGTTCGATGTTTTAAAATAACAAGGGAACCTAGTCCCTTCAGTCTTTCATTTCCCTGCCGAATGGGAAGAATTATACAACGAGGCCATGGAAGTTGTAGAGTGTATTGACTTTACATAGAAAGATAATATCGTTGCCACCTGATGGGGGGATGATTCTGAAGATTCAGATGAAGCGCCAGGTTCAGGAAAGATTAGTTTGATAGCTAACCTATGCAGAATGATATCATTCGAGGAGCTGCTAGGAGAAATCAACCAGGTAGCTGATCAACCCGATATCGATGAAGAAACAGGGTTTCTATTTCTCCCCTCTTTCGCGAACCACATGACCAAGTCGGGGAGACATTACTAGAACCCAAACTTGCTACCATCAGCAAGCGATAAAGGGAAAGGTGTTGAAAATCTCCCTATGCCAGAAATGACTCTTGAAGAAATTAAGGTCCAACTGAAGAAAACTCAAGCTAACATCACTCTGTGGGGACTTTTTATGTCTTCCCAACTACACCAAAATGCCCTAATCAAGCTATTCATAGGACTCACAGTTCCGCCATCAACCACGCCAGAAGAAGCAATGAACCTAGTTGGATCCTTGACCTCTACTCGAATGCTCTCCTTTCCTGAAGAGGAAATCCCTAAGAATGGTCCCAACCACAATCATGCTCTTAATATATCTATTGAAGTCATGGGGAAAACTGTTACCCTCACTCTTATCGACAACAGATTAGCTCTAAATATTTGTCCACTAAGAACTTTAAACTGTTTGGGATTGAAAGTGAGAGACCTTAATCCAACCTCAATTGCCTTATATGCCTATGATAACACCCGTCGAGAAGTAATGGGATCTATTAAGCTTGCAATAGGGGATGGACCTATAAATCCTGTTGTTGAATTCCATGTCATTGACATCCTAACCTATTTTAATCTGTTTCTCGGATGACCGTGGCTCCACAGTATCAAAGGGGTGTCTTCTTCCCTTCATCAGAAATTGAAATTCTTTGCCAATGGATAAGTTATCAACATCTTGTGAGAGAGTGACAACACTGAGAATACAAGCACCAGTAATCTGGTACTCGAGATATAACATGGGGTGAATGATATGCTGCTATTAGGATTCCAGGTCGAACCACTCCTACTCCCAACAGGAGACAACTTCAAAGATAAGGTTTATCCAGTATATGATCCTCATGGAAATGTCAATGTAATCCAAATGTTTAAGAACATGAACTTCATGCCTGAATTGGGGCTAGGGAAAAGACAACAAGGGATAACTGAACCTATTATATTAAAGGAGGCCTTTACTCCTTATGGCTTAGGATATCAACCATCAGAAGAAGAACTCAAATTAATCCATCAGCCTCGACTGAAGAGAAAGTTAGAACATGCCAGAACTATCCCGGGAGTTTACATAAATGGAAGATTCATCAGATAGGGTGAAGATTTCCCCTTATGCGGCTTCCCTAAACCTTGGTATGACCCTATAGACAAGAAGATGAAACTAGGAATGGAGATATTTTTTCAAGATAGCTACTCGGGGGCCGAAAGTTACCAACACTGTGTGCAACCCCTCACTAGAGAGGCCATAGCCGATATCGGGGATTCTGAGGACAACAACTCTTAGGACTCTTTTAATTTATAGATACTGGGATTGTTACTCTGCATGATCAACTCAGGGACTATGTTGATGTAAAAAATTAGATTATATCTAATTAATTAATCACAGATAATTAATCAATCACAGATTAATAAGACAAGGGATTTTTAAAGTGGTTCAGCCTTATGAGAATGGCCTACGTCCAATGTTTTTGTATTGTTGACTGTTTGCCTAGAATTCTCGATAATAGGTTTACCAGGAGATCCCAAGTCCCCTTCTTATGAGGAGGTTACAATGTATTTATAGTGTTGAGGCTGTACATATGAAAGGATAATGCATTGCTATCTAGTAGACATATACATGTGTACGATAATATTGCGCCTTTAATGCGTAGTTGTCTTTTTATTCTCTTGATTTGGATGCTTTGCACGCTAAGTATCTCGGATCGCTTAAGTTTCTTGGTACGCTTAAGCTGCTCGGTACTCTTAAGTTGCTTGGTATGCTTAAGCTACTCGGTGCTCTTAAGTTGCTCGGAGCCCTGAGTAGCTCGGTGAAAGTATGTTATTCGTTAAAAGTGTTTGTATTTGCCACATAGGTTGACACGTGTTTTCAAGTGATTGGTCCACGTCAGTAGACTAAATTTGGTATAAACAGAAGCCCCCAATGTTTCACAATTGAGGTTTGAACGAGAGTGTGGAAGATTTTGCTTGAAAATTGCTTGGATTACTGATCTTCATGGATTTTAAGAAGATTTTCCCTGTATACAATTCCTTTTTTAGCGCATAATATCAAGTAATATAAATATTTTGAATTTTCATGATCACTTCGATATTTGTGCCCTTTTCTTCTTTTATCTGCCGAAAACACAAACGTCTTTCCTTGTAATCATTGTTTTTCTCTATTCCCGAGGTAAAGTATTTAAGTGCGACATAAATCCTATCGTCTTTCACTTTTCAAATTTGTATCTCTGAACTCTTCATTTTGTCTCTATCTTGTGCCTTCGTTATTTCCATTGTTCATTGTCAACTGACCTCTCTTTTTTCTATAAGATTTTCTTCCCTCTTCTTTATTTACTTTATTCGCAATGGTTTATCTTGTTGAATCATTGGATAAATTTCGGTCTGAGTTTTCAATCCCTTCATGGGTCATTTTGGAAGAACTTTCTTGTCCTTCTGATTTATTTTCTTTGGCTAAGGGACACTGGTTCCCAAGTCTTTTTATAGCCGAATGTGGCTTTTCTTTCCCACCAAATCCCCTGTGATTGGAGTTTTGCCAATATTTTGATATTATACCTGCAAGAGTAGCTCCAAATACATGGAGGGTAGTTAATGGTCTACATAGGTTGAATCAACTTCATGGAACTCATTTGGGGATTCCAGAAATTATGTATTGCTATATATGGGTTACCAGTGATACTACTTTCTATTTAAAAGCTAGGTTTTCAAATAGAGCTTTAGTTGTCAATCTTCCCGATGCCAATATGGACTATTTTGATCATGGGGTTGTGATGAAAAATTAGCAAAACCCTCCATTTAATGGAAATGATGTCTACCAAGGTCCCAGGTGTCCAACTTATGGCAATGGGATAGGTTGTTTTTATTTTTAAAATCTTGTTTTCTTTGTATTCGATGAAATGCATCACTGACATTTGATTTTGTTTGTTACAGTTGACAGTAAAAGGAAACCTCCAAAAGAAATTGAGGTTAATATAAAGCATTTAGAACTTATCTGGGGCTTGCATCAATCTGTTGCTGGGGATCACATTAGATCTTCTTCTTATTTGTTATGATACAGAAGCTACACTTCATCTTTTATTGCTCGTCCTCGTCCTGTAGTGGTTGATCTTGATCGGTTACCAACCTCTAAAACCAGTGTGGAAGGTTCTTCTTCTAACTTGAGTATTCCTATTACTGATCTGATGAAGAAGAGGAAGGCTCCTGCATTTTTTGACAAATCTGCCTTTTCCACCTAAGAGGTAAAGAAAAACAAACAAGATGTCCCAGGTGAGGGGACAAAGAATATAGATGTACCCCCCTCTACTGCTGCTAAGGAACCTGGAAAGAAGCCCCCTGTGCCTCCGAGTAAGACTGTTATCATCTCACCTTCGAGTGAAACTGTTGTCATCTCCCCAATAGAGACAGCATCTTTAATTGAAAGTGCTCCTGCTCCTCTGAGGAGATTGAAAAGAAGTTCTATTAAGAGACCTGTTGACCCTATCTCTCAACCTTCAAATGTTGAAGGTAGTGTTCCAGTTCTTGTTCCTCCGAGCTCTGTTGTGGGCTTGATAAGATCCTGGACTGTTCCAGAATCCCAAGGTGTTGAAGACACCTTTTCTCGTGAGAGACTTACTACATTGGCTGCTCAAAATATTACTTCAGTAAGTATCGTTATCCTGACTACTTTATTTTGTAGTACTATATTCATATATTGACTCAAAATTCTTCCTTTTTTCAGCTTGTGACTTGCTTCAATAGTATTTTGAAGAAAGATGAAGCCATCAGGGCTTCCAGCTCCTCGGGTGGGGTAGAAGAAGCTTTTACTGGACTAACTCAATCTTTGAGGGAATCTCGTCAGAAGTACGAGGAAGACAAAGATGCTTGGGAGAAGCAATTCAAGTTTGTTGAAGCAAATCGAAATCAGGTTGTGACTGCCTCCAAAGAGTTGGAGAAGAAAATGAAGGAGGTCGAACAACATAATACTGAGCTTGAAGTCAAGATTAAATCTACTGAGGAAAATGTTGCTAGGATTCAAGATGTTGAGCGACACAAGACAGAGGTAGAAGAGAAGTTGAAGTCTGTCGAAGAGCTCCTTAGGGAAAGGACCTCCTCGGAGAGAGCAAAAAGGAAAGCTGCAGTTAAAAAATCTTTTAGTGCTGGTTGGGATAAGGGTTGGAACAAGGGCCTGCCTATCATGTCTTCTCAAATGGAGTATGTCAGTGTTAAATATTTTAGGGATGGATGGGTAGCAGCCTTGAAGAAATTGAAGGTTGCTAAAAATTCTGAGTTATTCCAGGAGCATACTCATGGCCCTCCTCCCTCTCCTGGAGAAGATGAAGAAGTTGAAGCTGCTTCGGATGAATCTTCTATGATAACAGGAGATAAGGTCCCTATTGCTGCTGTTGTACAACCTTTCGAGCAAGTCCAACAAGCCAATATATCTACCGAGCAGCTGCCATTGCTCTCCGAGCAACCAACCCCTTCATCCAAACCATGCGAAGAAGTCGTAAGAAATAAGGAGAAGTTATAAAGTTGTTCGGGTCTTTTGTTTTATTGTTTTATTGATTGTAACCTTGATCTATGTTTTTCTTTATCATGGTGAATAAAATTTGAACTTCTGTTGTTCGTCTTGAATTTTTCTCTTACTTACTCTGTTCGCAATATTGTTGATTTTGTTTTTCATTTTGTCTTTATTAGTTTGTGGCCATGATGGAACTTATATCAATTCATGATACAGAGTTGATGAAGAAATGCAATGACTATTTCAAAGCTGGTCATGCTGACTTTACCGAGGCCTAAATGATTGACATCCTTGGATCAGATGCCTCTGAACGTGAAATTGATGCTTATCAGTACCTAAAGTGCCTACTCGATCGTCCTGTTGCCAACAATGTGGCCTATTATGAAATGATTGAAGATCTTCAAGGAACGATCGAGGAACTCCAACAGTAGTACAAAGAATCTACTACACTTCTGCATCAAGGCTATGAGAAAACTACCAACAATTGAGTGCTAACAAGGGATATGACAAGTTCATTTCTGCTCGTGAGAAAAAGGAGAGCGTACTAAAGCTTGAAATTGAAGAGAATAGACATATCGCCAAGTTGCTGGAGCAGGAGAACATCGCTTTGCAGGAGGAAATAAAACAACTCAAATCTGTTGCTTCTTCTTCGGGGGCCTTGTCCCCCATTAATGATAAAGGTTTTTCCTTTTTGGAAGTAGAAAATGCTAACTTACGAGATGATTTAGAAACTTTGAAACGAGCTGGACTCTCCACATTTACTCGTGGCAGAGCAAGATCTTCTTCTTGTGGACGATCAGGGGTTGTTCGGGTTACTATTGATGAAACGAGGACTCAGTTGGCCTTAGAGAATCAAGTCGTTAAATTGATGGCGAAGAACCAGGCTCTGGAAGATATGTCTAAGAAGATTCTGAGTTTCACCGAGCAACTCTCTAATCAAAGTTCTGCTCTGGAAAATAAAGAAATTCTGGTGAAAAAACTCCATGAGCAACTTGAGAGGTTAACTTATAAATTTCACAAGCAACCCGGGGAATTTTGGATGGTTGGGTATAATGAAGCTCTTTATCATCTTTATGCTCATTTGCAGCAGTCGAACAACGAAGGATAGAAGCAGGGGTGGTTCAATGCCTTATGTGTCTTGAAACTGGAGCAATGTCATTTCTTGTGGGATTATTATGATCTTGGAGTTCTTGATTTATATGTGCCTCTCTTCAAACTTGACCTTAGTTGGGTTCCAGCCCATGTTATTCCTCGGATATTGATCTCCAAGTATCTCGGTGATTATAGTCTTCATTCAAACTTTGAGATATCTCGTCCAGAGAACTTACTTGATCGACCATCCATAATGAATGTCAGAATGCTGCGAGATATAAACTTTATAAATTCCCCTTATGCCTTAGATGATCCGCCAGCTGGGGTAGAACCTGTTTCAAAAGCAGAGGGAAAGAAACCCATAAAATAGGATATTTTTATGTAATGAATCAAACTTCATACCATATGTAATCTACTTGCTTTTAATGAAGAAATTTTTAGTCTTTGACAATTTCATTTTCTTCGATAGTCTTTTGTAGAATATCCTTGTTTGTTGGTTGGTGAATATATATATATATATATATATATATACACACACACTATACTTGTCCCATTTGTTGTTTGATTATAGTGACTTGTTCATAACTTGTGCTTTTTGCGTGTATGTCGTTATTGTTTATGAAAGCCAAGTTAGTCAAAAATCCTCAAATACCTACAAATAATAATAACTCAAGTATAGAGGTAAGTAAGGGTATCAATCCACTTTCTAGGGAGTAAGCTAGAGACAAATTCAATTGTAATTCACTTTTTATTTTCTTTTTGTGCTTTTTCACTTTTTCTAATTTTTTTTAGCTTTTTCAATATTAAAGCAATAGGGTGAGGTGAGGTCTAAACTAAATTAAACTAAATGTGATATGATAATAACAAACTAGAAAGTTACTAAAATGAATAATAAAGTCTAACACTAAAATAAAAGATAAAGTGAGGTAAATAATTGTGAGAACAATCAAGGAGTGGAATTACACCACAAATTTTAGTTATTCTAATTAATTAATTTAATTATTTGAATTCTCCCAAATTAATATCAAAATTACAAACCAACTCTCGTTGCAAGTGCAATTAGAATAGTAATCTTTTAGAAAGTTAAGTTTCACACCCCACAACTCTAGAAACATAGATTCACACTCCTTTTAATTAATCACCCGCTAGGATCGATCAATTATAATTAATGTCAATCTTATAAAATAAATTTAGAGTTGAAATTCAAATGATAATACCCCACTTAAGAAACCCCTATCTCTAGTTAGAATCTAAAATGGGTATTATCACTAGAATTTCGATTTTCTCTCAAAAATCATTTACCCTCTCTCGAGGCGTAAATCTAAGGGTGAGGGATCAAAATTAAAATTCAAACGGACTTTTCAAGTAATTAAACTAATAAAAATAAAATAACATAAAATAATGGTTTTACCCCACCCCTTGAAAGGGGATTTATCCTAACATGATATTAAACATCACAAATTAATAATCAAGGCTACTAAAATAAAAGAGAAGAGAATAGAACAAGCAAACCAAATCTATTTGAGATAGTTGAACTCTACTCTTCCAATTTGAAGCATACACCTCTTAATTGAGCATCCAAGTGATATGAAATTAAAATATCCACTCAATTAATTCTCTTACAATATTTAATCTCACAAATATCTAAAATAAAATAAAAAGGAAAAACTATTTACAAAGGATAATTTTCTCTACAATTCTCTCTCTAAAATTCCTATCTAAAAGCTCTTTTTTTATTTGATGGTCTTCATCTTCAATATATAGTAGGCATGGAGCATGGGGGTAAAAATGGGAATTGGCTATGGTGAACATGTGGAAAAGGTGAGAGCACATGTGCATGGGGGTATGAGGTGTGAGGATATTTGAAAGATGGAATAAAAATTTGATTTGTTATTGAGGGTAATGTGGGTAATGCACACAAGTGTGCATGTGGGAGATGTGTTGGGGGTATTTTGGGTAAATGGGTATAAGAGGTTTAGACATGTGGGTTAAATGGCTTTGGGTTTATTTGGTCATTTGTACAGATCGTGGCTTAAGGGAAATGGGTAATGAATGGAAAATGGGATTTGGATATTGGTGGGACAAATGGGTTTTGGTCCATGGGTTGTTAATGGAGGTAATGGGGTGAAAAGTGGATCGAAGAGAGAGAGAGAGAGAGAGAGAGAGAGACCGGAAGTGGGGACAGCTGTCGCCGGTGGACTGAGAGGAGCAGGGGATGGGATCGGTGTTATCGTCGGCGGTTCCGGGTTGGAGGTTGCGGTTGCCGCCAGGCAGGGGGCTGGCAGGTGCGCCGCCGGCGCTAGGAGCTGTTGGGTTTCGATTGTGGTCGCCGGCTGGGATCGAGAGAGAGAGGGGCCAAGGTCTGTCCGCCGAAGGTTAGGCTGAGGTGCGGGTTTGGTCAGGTCCGGCCTGTTGTGGTTGGATTCTAGGTTGATGGTTTGTTTAGGTGTGAGGAATAAAGAGAGAGTGGTGAGATGGTTTTGTTAATGGGGGAAGTGGGTTTAGAGGAGAGAGAAGGTGGGTGAGTTGGAGAAGATGATGTGGTGTAGGTTATGGTGTGTGTGAGGTGTAGGGTGTATGGTGAGGATGTGGGGTTGTTTTGGGTGTAGGTGTGTGTAGGTATGGGAGTGTTTAATAAGGGTTGTGTGTGTGTTTAATTAGGACACCAATTAAAAATGACACTAACAAACTAAAACTAAAAAAACTAAAAATCTAAAAATAAATAAATTCCTACTCTAAAAATAAAATAAAGACTCAATTAAAAAAAATGAAACTAAAAAGGAAATAAAAATAAAATCTAATAAAACTAAAACTAAAACTAAAATTCTAATTAAATGTAAAATCAAATAATATAAAAAAATTAAATGAAATCCTAAAAAAATCTAATCTTAACAAAATAAAATAAAATAAAATATAAACTAAGACTAGAAACTAATAAAATTAAATATAAAATTATACTATATTAATAAAAATAAAATAGAAAAATAGAAAATAAAATCTAAAAATTCTAAAATAAACCTAAAATTAATCCTAAAAATAAAAATGACACAAACTAAAAATCTAAATATATTAAAAAGGACACAAACTAAACACACACAGGGTTTGGGACAGTTTAGGCTTGGTTTGGGTAGGCTAGGTTATGGGATAACGGTATTTAGCTCCATATTGCGTACAATTGCCTTTATTTAAGCATTTGAACTCCACAATGCACAATTAAGCTTGCATAATTAACATTTAAGCACATAAGACCCTTATTATCGAGAATTAGGAACTAAAGTACGTCTATTCGGGGTATAAATTGTACAGTTTTAGGTGCTTATCACACCACCCCCAAATAGAGCGTTGCTAGTCCTCGAGCAATAAGATAGAGAGAAAGAGAAAGAAAAGAAACCAAAAGTGTACCACTTTCGCGAGCACTTACGATTGCACTTAGCATGTGCAACAAGCCTTTAAACCTATAGGTTGCCCTATAGGACGAGTTGTGTCTCGTGAGGGTTTGCAGGGAATATACCCACAAAATTCTTATTTGCAAAAATTTATTGAAAGGCAGTCAATCTCGTATTAGACATAGAATAATCGCACAATCCATCACATGAGAAAGTATTTTCAGAAATACAAGCTAGAATGTGTAAAAATTTTAGCCCAGTAAATACTCGAGGCACATCCTTCCTAGAACTCAACGTGTGTAGTGTGAATCAGTCAAAACGGGTCGAGAATCATAAGAGTAATTCCTAGATTGCCTTGTCGGAATCAACGCTTCAACTTCAAATCTCACGGATGTATCTCTCTCAAACGAACTCTCGAGATATGGGTTAATGTATCGCTCTTGTGTGTGAGGAGGTGAGTAAATGTAAGCAAGTTCAAACATCTCACACACGTATAAGAAAGAACGAACATATAGAAAGAAAATGATCTCATGAAAGAATGTTAATCACTATAGTGAGAACATCGAGTTATTCACCACGTCGACTTTCATTTGCCCGAACACCTAGGGAGAATATGGATGATAATGGGTGAGGGGTAAATGAAATGGAATATGTATGATGAAGGATAAAATGGGATGGTGATAATGATATGAAGGATAAATAATGAGTGATGGGTGTGTGATGGATAAAAGATGGATGCGATGTGTGAGAAGAGTGTTCAATACATGAAGAACCAATGTCTTTATTTAAAAACTAACTACAAACTCTCTTTCTTTTCTTTTCTCTCTTTTTTCTTTTTCTTTTCTTTTATTTTCTTTTTCTTGCTATTTTTCTTTTCTTTTTCCCTATTTTCTATTTTCTCTATTTTTTATTTTTTTTTCATTTTTCTCTCTCTTTTCAAACTAACAATGAAGACATTTACATTTGAAATCACACTCTTTTATTTGAAAAATGAAAGATGAATGATATATGAATGGAGTGGGGAATGTATATGGATGTGGGGAATATGGAAAAGCATGGAAATGTAATGGGTGAAGTGTATGGGTGAAAAATGGATGCGAAATGGAAAAAGTGGTAAGTGTATGGATGAAAATTTAGTATTCGGGACAAATTGCAAGACACGTGTTTCTTACAGCTCGAAAAAGATGTCATTCTCAGTGATCAAGCCAAAATTTTATGAAAGATAATGAGATCATACAACAATTAAAGTGAGGACCCAAAAGAAGTTGAATCAACTTGTGACTCGGAGATTGCGTAAGACACTCTGAAAGGGTGAAAGACACAAATCTCACGGGCTAAAGTCTCTACTAGTGACCCTTAAGGTTTTCTTTGGAATTTCAGTACTCCTCAACTCTAAACGTAATGACGTGATAAGTGCGCAAATTTTGTTGAGTCTAGAAATTCATGGTGCAAAATTCCTTTTATGTATTACATAAGCCATTTATAAAAAATATTCTCTAGCTTGATTCCTAGACTTTTGAAAGATGGATGATTGAAAATTCACATCAATGAGTGAGATGAAAGAAACTGCACGAAATTTTAAAAATCAGGTTTAAAAATCAAAAATTTTCAAAAGAGGTACGATTTTGATATAATTTCCCACCCCCAAACAAAAAGGAACATCGTCCTCGATGTTAGGTAAAATGATTTTTAAAATTGAGAGCATAAGGTAGGAAAGATAGTACCAGAATATACCACTAATGAAGTGGAAAGATGTCGCCAAGAATAAACCTGAATAAAAAGTGATAAGAGAGAAAAAAAATGTGTACAAGTCTATAAACATGATAAAGCATAGGGTGATGTGAAACACCACCCCCAAACAGGATGAGACTAGTGCAAGAAACGCGGGCTGCCTCCCGCTAGCGCTAAGTTTTATGTCTTCAGCCAGACCGATGAAATCTCACCCTAATGATAAGAACGAGGAAAGCGCGGGGCGACAGAAAAATCAGGTGATGAGAATCACCCCCAAACAAGACTGAAGCGTCAGTCTTGTTGGATAGAGGCTAAAAGGGTCAATGCACTTGTATGGAAAAGTGCATCACGCGATGCAAAGCATCGGTGGACCATGGGTGGGTGGGAATTATGGTAAGGGTGAAGAGGCATCGGTCTTGAGCCTTGTTGAGCTTAAAGGTGAGGGAAACTAGGGCCCTATAAGCATGGTGCTCCAATTGGTGAGGGAAGAAATATGTTTGGTAAGTGGAATGGGATGGGCCTCATAAAAATCACACGACCATTCTATGAATGGGCGATGATAATGGTCGTGCCGTGACACGCCAGGGATCTATTGAGAAAAATCAATACCACAAGAGAGTGGTGTGCATGGAATAACAAGCTCGGTGTCACGGAAGTGGAGAGTAGCACCACAAATACTCTCGTGGGTGGGGGATGGTTTCAGGTTAGGATCTAAAAATGTTGATGGAAACTTGAAATGCGTAAAATCAAGATCCAAACCAGGTGGTGGGGTGGAAGGGATAATGGGTGGGTCGGGTGGGATAAATGGTGGAGGGAGATGATCCAACTCAAGCGTGGGAGACACACACTCATTGGGAGGAGTAAAGGAATGCTCACAAGGGAGTGTGTTTTCTAAAGATGGAGTGGAAAACTTCTCCAAAAAGGTATCATTGGTGAATGTGGTGGGTGGGTAAGACGAGGCACAAAGATCAGAGATAGAGGAATCTCTAGAAATAATGGGCTCAAGATGAGCCATGCATGGTGGGGCATCATCCATATCCGAATAGTTAGGAACTATCACGGATTCTATCTCGGGAAAATGGTGAACACTCGTAGCCGTAGCTAACCTAGAATGAAGTGGTTCCTCGGGAACACAAGTGTGAAGCTCAATGGGTGTAGACTCGGGCATTATTTTGGATTCGACGGGAAAGTGAGTGGGAACCTCAAAGTGGGGTTCATATGGATATGGTGGGATTGGATTAGGCCCACTAATGAAAGGTACGTCAACACAATTGTCAACTTGAGGCCCGGACCATGGAATAGTCTCAACTTCAAGATTCTCGGGGTAGTGGGGTTGGTCACACTCAAAATTCGTGTAACAAGGGGACACATCATCGTCACACTCGGTTGCAACGATGGGTGGGGCCATGGGAATATCAGACTCTCGCGCACACTCCAATTCATTTAACCTTTGTTCAAGCCTTTGGAGAGCTTGAGTTTGAATTTGAGTGGATCGCTCTTGCTCAAGGATGAACTTTTGCAAGAGGGTTTCGAGAGCGGATGTGGATGAAGGTGTTGGTGGAATGATGGGTGGTGGTGGTGGTTGAGGTGGACACAACTTGCTATAATCGTGAGTGTATGGAGAATACTCATATGAAGTGTGTGGGGTGGGGCCAAGTGCATCATACATGAAAGGATCGCTTTCGTGATGGACAACTGGTTTATACTCATGGGGTGCGTAGTGAGGGGACTGATCGGAAATGGGTGCACAAGGTTGCCATGACAACTGTTGGAACGTGTGAGGATCCACAACATCGGGTTGGGATTCGTATTGCGTGGAAGGGTGATCAAGCCTCCACGAATAACTCGAGGACTCACACAACTAAGAATTAGGTATATCGGGATAATGGGCCGAGGTGGGTTCCGAAATTGTGTCATATGGATACACATGGTCCGTGGTGGGTTCGGATGGATATGACATGTAAGGGAACTCATGGGACATGTGATCGGCATAAGAACAGTGGGTGCACAACAAAGGATGAGGCACGTCGACATTTGACACCGAGGGTGATGGAATAGGTGGTGCATGCATAGATGGGTCAAGAGTACCAACGGTACTCATGAGAGAGGTGAAATCATGAAGAATATCATAAAGAGACTGCTCGAGATCACTCTCACACGTGTCACATGTCAATGAAAAATGACCAAAGTAGTCATGTAAAGGACGTTCCTCGGCCATGTTGAGAGAAAAATATTTTTTTGATTTTTTGGAATTTTTTCAAAAGGAAAGAAAATATTTTTGGATTTTTTTTTTCTAAAAAGGAAAGAAGGAAAATATTTTTGGATTTTTCTAAAATGAAAGAAAGAAAATATTTTTTTGATTTTTTGTTATAAAAATGAAAGAAAATATTTTTGGATTTTCTTAGAAGAAAGGTGGGGAAAAAATATTTTTGGAATTTTTTTTTTTAGAAGAAAAGGTAGGGAAAAAATATGGACTCTCTGAACTGGACGAACCAACTAAAACCGACTGCCGAAAATGGAATTGGACACACACACAAGTCAAGAAAAATTCCTAACTAGCACATAGCCAATTTTTATCTTTAAATTTAGTGAGAGGGTAGTCAAATTTTAATTAAGTCCGTGGGCGATAAAAAATTCACGGAATAATCTTTGTGATCGCCTTTGCAAAATGTTCTCCTAGTGGGCTACCTAGTTAATTGATTTTAAATTTATTGATGGCTAGGGTAGAACACAATTGGTAAGCGAGTGAGTCGGGTGATGAAATCCCTTCTCGTGAGTGACCGGGTGTAGGTCTTAGTAATTTAATTCATCACACCATTCAAAAAATAAATGCGAGAAAAAAATCACACAAGAGAACACAAGCACACACAATAATGGACTCGCTAACAGGAGAGGCGCGAGGGTGTAAGAAATATACCTCCCACGGTTTTTACGCCGTGGGGTGCCGAAAAATTTGAGTCGATCGGGGGGAGATCACACCTATCTCAGTCATCCCCGGGAGTCCTACCGACCCAAGTTAGAGAGGCTTATAGATCCTCGCCTTGGACGCCCTCTCTCTACCTTTTTCGGTTTCCCTATCACGCTTGGATTCAATTATTATAATTTTTAAATGAAAAATAAATGGTGCCCTATGCACCGCAATACAAGCCAAATAATAAAGTCCTAATACAAGCCTTCTAAAAATATAAAAATGGTACAAAAATAATAAAGTGCAAAAAAAAATGAACTAAAATATGAAATCCTCTGCGAGTTTCACAATCCCAAGAATGGCAACGACGCCATTTGATAACTTGCGCTTTTTGCATGTATGTTGTTATTGTTGATGAAACCCAAGTTAGTCAAAAATCCTCAAATACCTACAAATAATAATAACTCAAGTATAGAGGTAAGTAAGGGTATCAATCCACTTTCTAGGGAGTAAGCTAGAGCCAAATTCAATTGTAATTCACTTTTTATTTTCTTTTTGTGCTTTTTCACTTTTTCTAATTTTTTTTAGCTTTTTCAATATTAAAACAATAGGGTGAGGTGAGGTCTAAACTAAATTAAACAAAATGTGATATGATAATAACAAACTAGAAAGTTACTAAAATGAATAATAAAGTCTAACACTAAAATAAAAGATAAAGTGAGGTAAATAATTGTGAGAACAATCAAGGAGTGGAATTACACCACAAATTTTAGTTATTCTAATTAATTAATTTAATTATTTGAATTCTCCCAAATTAATATCAAAATTACAAACCAACTCTCGTTGCAAGTGTAATTAGAATAGTAATCTTTTAAAAAGTTAAGTTTAACACCCCACAACTCTAGAAACATAGATTCACACTCCTTTTAATTAATCATCCGCTAGGATCGATCAATTATAATTTATGTCAATCTTATAAAATAAATTTAGAGTTGAAATTCAAGTGATAATACCCCACTTAAGAAACCCCTATCTCTAGTTCGAATCTAAAATGGGTATTATCACTAGAATTTAGATTTTCTCTCGAAAATCATTTACCCTCTCTCGAGGCGTAAATCTAAGGGTGAGGGATCAAAATTAAAATTCAAACGGACTTTTCAAGTAATTAAACTAATAAAAATAAAATAACATAAAATAATGGTTTTACCCCACCCCTTGAAAGGGGATTTATCCTAACATGATGTTAAACATGACAAATTAATAATCAAGGCTACTAAAATAAAAGAGAAGAGAATAGAACAAGCAAACCAAATCTCTTTGAGAAAGTTGAACTCTACTCTTCCAATTTGAAGCATACACCTCTTAATTGAGCATCCAAGTGATATGAAATTAAAATATCCACTCAATTAATTCTCTTACAATATTTAATCTCACAAATATCTAAAATAAAAAAAAAGGAAAAACTATTTACAAAGGATCATTTTCTCTACAATTCTCTCTCTAAAATTCCTATCTAAAAGCTCTTTTTTTATTTAATGGTCTTCATCTTCAATATATAGTAGGCATGGAGCATGGGGGTAAAAATGGGAATTGGCTATGGTGAACATGTGGGAATGGTGAGAGCACATGTGCATGGGGGTGTGAGGTGTGAGGATATTTGGAAGATGGAATAAAAATTTGATTTGTTATTGAGGGTAATGTGGGTAATGCACACAAGTGTGCATGTGGGAGATGTGTTGGGGGTATTTTGGATAAATGTGTATAAGAGGTTTAGACATGTGGGTTAAATGGCTTTGGGTTTATTTGGTCATTTGTGCAGATCGTGGCTTAAGGGAAATGGGTAATGAATGGAAAATGGGATTTGGATATTGGTGGGACAAATGGGTTTTGGTCCATGGGTTGTTAATGGAGGTAATGGGGTGAAAAGTGGATCGATGAGAGAGAGAGAGAGAGAGAGAGAGACCGAAAGTGGGGACAGTTGTCGCCGACGGACTGAGAGGAGCAGGGGACGGGATCGGTGTTATCGTCGACGGTTCAAGGTTGGAGGTTGTGGTCGCCGCCAGGCAGGGAGCTGGCAGGTGCGCCGCCGGCGCTAGGAGCTGTTGGGTTTCGATTGTGGTCGTCGGCTGGGATCGAGAGAGAGTGGGGCCAAGGTCTGTCCGCCGAAGGTTGGGCTGAGGTGCGAGTTTTGTCAGGTCCGGCCTGTTGTGGTCGGATTCTAGGTTGATGGTTTGTTTAGGTGTGAGGAATAAATAGAGAGTGGTGAGATGGTTTTGTTAATGGGGGAAGTGGGTTTAGAGGAGAAAGAAGGTGGGTGAGTTGGAGAAGATGATGTGGATGTGGGGTTATGGTGTGTGTAGGTGTGTGTAGGTATGGGAGTGATTAATAAGGGTTGTGTGTGTGTTTAATTAGGACACCAATTAAAAATGACACTAACAAACTAAAACTAAAAAAACTAAAAATCTAAAAATAAATAAATTCCTACTCTAAAAATAAAATAAAGACTCAATTAAAAAAAAACTGAAAAGGAAATAAAAATAAAATCTAATAAAACTAAAACTAAAATTCTAATTAAATGTAAAATCAAATAAAATAAAAAAATTAAATGAAATCCTAAAAAAATCTAATCTTAACAAAATAAAATAAAATAAAATATAAACTAAGACTAGAAACTAATAAAAATCAATATAAAATAAAATTATATTGATAAAAATAAAATAGAAAAATAGAAAATAAAATCTAAAAATTCCAAAATAAACCTAAAATTAATCCTAAAAATAAAAATGACACAAACTAAAAATCTAAAAATATTAAAAAGGACACAAACTAAACACACACAGGGTTTGGGATAGTTTAGGCTTGGTTTGGGTAGGCTAGGTTACGGGATAACAATATTTAGCTCCATATTGCTCACAATTGCCTTGATTTAAGCATTTGAACTCCGCAATGCACAATTAAGCCTGCATAATTAACATTTAAGCACATAAGACCCATATTCTCGAGAATTAACAACTAAAGTATGTCTATTCGGGGTATAAATTGTACAGTTTTGGGTGCTTATCACTTGTCACTCTTCGGGCCTAAGCAATGGAATGATTTTCATCCCATGTTCCTGCTTAGTTGTAGTAATCTCGTATGGATTACCTTGTTGCCTAGACAGTGGATGCCCCGAGAGGTCGTCTAGATTCTTGCCTAGTTTAGTACCAACCAACCGGAGTTGGTGGTTATTGATTTACCGACCAACCGGAGTTGGTGGTAATGAGTTCCCGACCAACCGGAGTTGGTGGTATTGAGTTCCCGACCAACCGGAGTTGGTGGTAATGAGTTCCCGACCAATCGGAGTTGGTGGTATTGAGTTTCCGACCAACCAGAGTTGGCGGTAAATGAATTGCCGACCAACCGGAGTTAGTGGTATTGAGTTCCCGACCAACCGGAGTTGGTGGTAATTGAATTCCCGACCAACCGGAGTTGGTGGTATTGAGCTACCGACCAACCGGAGTTAGTGGTCAATGAGTTGCCGACCAACCGGAGTTGGTGGTTTGTTGCTCTGAATTTGGGTTTATGTAGTGTGTAGCACTAATATTCCGAAAAAAAGTCAACAAAGAAGGAAATATGGGCGAAACATCACTTTATTCATATTGAAAAAACTGTATTACATAAGAATTTTAACTATTGATAGTACTTGCGCAGATGCTCTGCATTCCATGCATTCTTGAATTCTTCTCCTTCCAAAGTTTCAATTTTGTATGTCCTAGGACGAACAACTTCAGTTACTCTGTAAGGTCCATGCCAGTTGTCTTCCAGTTTGTTATGTTTTTGGATCACTTTCTTCAACACATTGTACCCTTATTTCAAATCACACTTCTTCACTCTTTTGTTGTACAACAAAGTTGTTCGTTGTTGATATGTTGCATTCCTGATTGCTGGTTCTTCCCTAACTTCTTTGAGCATATCCAGGTCTAATCGTCTCATCAAGTCACTGACAGGAGAATTAAAATTAAGCACCCTATGTGTGGGTAGACCCAATTCAGCAGGTATGACAGCCTCACTTACAAATGTCAACATGTATGGAGACTCTCCCGTTGTTGTTCGTGGTGTAGTGCGATAAGCCCACAACACAGAGTGTAGCTTGTTAATCCAATTTCCTTTGTATCATCCAGCCATTTTTTCAAATCATTCAGTAACGTTCTGTTTGTCACCTCAGTTTGCCCATTGCTCTGGGGATGGCCTGGTGCGGAGTGGATCTTCAGTACATTGAATTGATGACAATATGCAGTAAATTCCTCGTTGTCAAATTGGATTCCATGGTCAGTGATGAATGCATGGGGAAGACCATATCTGCAAATAATATTCTTCCAAATAAACTGATAGACCTTGTCATATGTCATATCAATAAGAGTCTCAGCTTCTACCCATTTAGTAAAATAATCCACAGTAACCACGAGGTATTTGAATCTTCCCCTGGTCATTGGAAGAGGTCCGACCAAGTCTATCCCCCACATGGAGAATGGCCAAGGGGACGTTATGGGTGTTAACAGTGCATGGAGAGTTCTTCGGATGGAAGAGAAGCGTTGGCATTTATCGCACTTCTTAGCATAAGCTGCGCAATCAGCTCTCATCATTGGCCAGTAGTACCCCTGTGTTGTTATTCTTTACAAAAGCGTCCGACCTTCTACATGGGATCCACAAGACCCTTCGTGAACATCTTCGATTAAGTCTTTCACTTCGGAGGGATGGACACATCTTTGTAGTCCTTCTATAACTCCTCGTCTATACAAAATGCCATTGGTCAATACATAACGAGCAACTTTAAACTTCAGTTTCTTAGCAGCGAGTTTATCAGGTGGCACAATTCCTTATTCGATATGTTCCCTGATGGGGTCCATCCAAGATGGTCCCAAGTTGAGGGAAATTAAGTTCATTATCAAGTCTTCATCTATGCTCCGATCTACCAGGATTTCTATTGGGATTGTTCTTCGTAGCTCGGTGCGTGTTGCTAATGCCAATCGGGCTAAGGCGTCGGCTCTTGCATTCTCAATCTTGGTATTATGATTAACTGAACTGCGATAAAAGTCGAGACAACCTCCATAGCCTTTGCATGGTACTTGACCATTAGTTCTCCCTTTGCTGCATACAATTCTAGAATTTGATTTACGATTAACTGTGAATCACTAAATACAACGACCTGCTCTGCCTTCATGGTTTTGGAAAAACTTAGAACCACAATCATAGCTTCATATTCTGCCTCATTATTAGAAGATTTAAATTGAAAGCGTAGAGCATATTCCATATCAATCTCATCTGGACTATTTAAAACAATTCCTGCTCCACTGCCTGTGGTACACAAAGAACCATCCACATACAAATTCTATACTGGAACTTCATTATCGAACCCTTAGTTAGACAGAGCTCCTCGGTGGAATATTTGGTGCTTCCTTTTGTTTTCCCCCGACACTTCTGATTGCTCGTTGATTATCTTCTCTTAATTATCTACAGATGGAAGTTGGTCGGGTGTTAAATTCGACGATCCCATATCATCCACGGGTTGGTCTGTATTAAGCTCCCGCTCTTCGAAAGTATCAGAATGGGTGAACTCTACGATCAAATCCTCTATTGCCTGCCCCTTAAGAGACGACCTAGGCTCATAAACTATGTCATATTTACCAAGTTCTACTGCCCAGTACATTAATCTTCCTGATTTCTCCGGTTTATGCAGAGCTTTTCTTAATGGCATATCAGTATATACAACTATAGTATGAGCCTGAAAGTATGGCCTCATCCTTCTGCTTTCTTCGATCAGCGCTAGTGCCAACTTGTCCAACCTTGGATATCTGATTTCTGCTCCTCAAAAGGCCTTGCTGGTGTAATAGACTAGTTTTTGTACTCCATCCTCCACTCTTATCAACGCCGAGTAAACTACATTCTCCGACACTACTAGATACAAGTATAGTATTTCTCCCATCACTGGTCTAGATAACAATGGAGGTGTCCCCAGATATTTCTTCAAATCTTGAAAGGCCTCTTCGCATTCATCATTCCACTAAAAAGTTTTTTGAAGTGTTTTGAAGAATGGGAGGCATCTGTCTGTTGCTCGTGACACAAATCTGTTAAGTGCTACAACTCGCCCTATGAGACTTTGCACTTCCTTCTTCGTAGTTGGAGATCGAAGCTCTAATAGATCCTTGATCTTTTCAGGGTTAGTCTCGATACCTCGTTGATTAACAATATATCCGAGAAATATACCTTCTCGCACCCCGAATATGCATTTGGTGGGATTTAACTTCATTTGATATTTCTCTAGTTGATCAAAGGTCTGACCTATGTCAACTAGATGATCAACATCTTTCTTGCTCTTCATCAGCATATCGTCAACATAAACCTCCATCTTATGACTGATTTGCTCTGCAAACACCTTGTTCATCAACCGTTGATATGTTGCACCTGCATTTTTAAGTCCGAAAGGCATAACATTATAGCAATAAGTTCCCCTTGGGGTGATAAAAGAGGTACTTTCCCTGTCTTCAGGTTTCATCTTAATCTGGTTGTAACCAGAATAAGCATCCATGAAACTCAACAACTCATGGCCCGAGGTAGCATCCACCAGTTGATCCATTCGGGGCAAAGGAAAATGATCCTTTGGGCATGCTTTATTAAGATCAGTGAAGTCTACACACATCCTCCACTTGTTATTTTTCTTCTTTACCATCACCATATTTTCTAGCCAATCAGGATATTTGACATCCTCAATAAAAAAGACTTTCTGTAGTTTCTCCACTTCTTCCTGTATAGCTTGATTCTTTTCAGGGCTAAACACCCTTCTTCACTGCTTCACTGTCTTGACCTCCTTGTTCATGTTGAGCTCGTGGCACAGGAAACTCGGGTCTATCCCTGGCATGTCTTTATGACTCCATGCAAAAGTCTGCTTTCTGCACCTTAAAAACTCTATCAATTCCTGTTTTAATGATACAACTATGACACATCAATTTGGGTTGTTCGTTCTGGATGTTCATCGTCCAGAATGATACTTTCAATGGCTTCCATGACCTGTCCCTTTACGAGCTGAGACTCATCTCTAAGGTCTAATGTTTCAATCTCTGCATCTTTTATTTCATCCACTTGATAAGTAGTAGTCTTCTTCTTGGATTCTTCGCGTTCCTACTGTTCGGCAGATTAATAGTAGCATTCCCAAGCTACTTTTTGGTCACCTTTCACAATTCCCACTCCAAAAGTGGTTAGTAATTTTAAACATTGATGTACAGTAGATGGTAATGCCTCGAACTTCTTCAGACCTACCCTTCCCATGATGATGTTGTAAGCTGATTGGATATTTTTATCCATTACAAAAAAGTGTACTCTTTCTGTTCGACAAGCATTCCATGTACCAATAAGAATATCCAACTTGATCATCCCAAGTGGAAAAAAAATTTCGCTAGTAAAACCAAGGAGGGTCGTATGATATGGCTCCAACTGGGCTAGCTTCAGATTCAAACTGTCAAAGCATGGGTAGAACATGATATCTGTCGAGCTACCATTATCCACCAGTACTCGTGAAATAACCACCTCCTTCATTCTCATCTTGATTACAAATGGGTCATCATAAGGATATAGTACACCTTCCAGGTCATTCTTAGAGAAACTGATGACCAGTTTATCCCTATTCACCTTCCTTGGGCAATCATTTTCAACCAGGTTTATGCGCTTTATGTAAGAGCAAGCTTTGGCCTCATTGAGATAAGCTTTCCTCTCTGCAGTAAGATCTGCACCTCCTGCATCTCCACCTATAATGACATTACATTCAAATGACCCAAAATGTATTGAGAATACCTCGCGTTCTGGTTGTCTTGGTCTTTTGCGGAGATCGGGGTCATCTTTGTCATCTTCTAGATCTTCTTCGTAACTTCTCTTTTTGTCTTCTTTTGCTCGACGAGGAGATTTAGATCTTTGCCTTCCTCTGTTATTGGATTTTCCACCGTTTTGTCGATCAACATATTTAGTTAGTTTTCCTTGTTTGATGAGTGCTTTAATTTCATTCTGAAGAGCTATGCAACGTTTGGTCGTGTGGCCATGATCTTTGTGGAATTCGCAATATTTAGACTTGTCCTTTTTATTAGGATCTGCCTTCATTTTATCTGGCTAGGTTAGCTCCTCGCTGTTCTTGATCTCTTCCAGAATGTGATTTATATCTACCTTCAAAGGAGAATAATTTCTAAATTTCCTCATCTGCTCCAGTGCTTGCTTTCCTTTCGACTACCTATTACCTGATCCTTCTTTTCGATTTTACCAGCCTCAACCTTGGTCTCCTTAGTGTCTGTATTCTTCTTCATAACCATGGCTTCCTCAGCGTTCTTGATTTTGGTTGCTTTTTCCATCAGTTCTTCTATAGTCCTAGGCGGATCTTTGGCCAAAGTGGAATACAACTTATCTGGAAACAGTCCACTCATCAGAGCAGTAATTGTTGTTTTCTCCTCGTAATCAATTACCTCAAGCTTCCTATTATTGAAACGAGTAATATAATCCTTGTTACTTTCGTCTATTTTTTGTCTAACACTTAGCAAGTGTGCTAATCGTTTGACTGGTTCGCTCCAAAATAGAAATTCCCGATAAAGAGCTCTGCCAGTTAAAAGAAAGTCGCAATCTTCCCCCGAGGAAGGTTGTTGTACCATATCTGGGCTGACCCGGTGAGAGTTCCTGAAAATTCCCTACATCTCATTTCATCTGGAACCGCATAGATATCGACGGCAGCTTGGTATTGTTATATATGAAGGACATGGTCAGTTTTTCCATCATATTTAGGCGTCACCATAGGAGCTTTGAATTTTGATGGTGTGGGAAAATCCACAATTGCCTGTACGAATGGTGTCCCTTGGACAAAAGTTCTTTGTAAAGGATTCTTGACCTTAACCATTTCCCCTAATCTGTCCTCCAACCTTTGAATAGAGCCTTTCCATGCATCGTTTCCCACCTCGAGCCTATTTATTCAAGAGACTAATCGCGCTAAGTTTTCCTCTTGGTATCTTTCATTACGGGTTGTTGGTCGTGATTGGGCAGAGCCTTCCCTTAGGTCGGATGGTCGTTAAGAGTTCCTCAACGCAATACTAGGAGGACTTCTATTCCTCCTAGGGCCCAATCGATCAAAAGGGGAGACCCTACTCAACCTTTCTAGAGAGCTAGTCCTCTATGGTGTTAGAGTAATATTCCATTAAGAGTCTGTAGCTCGTACTGATGAGGTCCGGTTAGGATGATACAAAGGATCACTAGATCTCTCAGTACGATATGAGTCAGTACGTCTAGATTGAGAAACCTCCGGGAATAACGTTCATCTAGTTCTTGAAGATGGCAAATGGGTATTTCGCTGAACACTTAGTTGTCCTGATTGGGGCGGCACTCCACCTTCAACAGTTTGTATAAGTTGACGCATAGTTTCTTGCATGGTCGTTTGCCCTTGCGCTAAATTAGCCATTATGCCAGCCAGATCTTGAAAATTTGGGGGAGTATAAGGGTTTGGAGGGATCCCAGTGTTTCGATTACTGGACTCGGGATTCTCAGCCATAGATGATGAATTATTTTGGTGAAAAACTCTAAGTACATTCGTTTCCCACAAACGGCGCCAATCTGTTGATGTAAAAAACTAGATTATATCTAATTAATTAATCACAGATAATTAATCAATCACAGATTAATAAGACAAAGGACTTTTAAAGTAGTTCAGTCTTATGAGAATGACCTACGTCCACTATTTTTTTATTGCTGACTGTTTGCCTGGAATTCTCGATAATAGGTTTACCAAGAGATCCCAAGTCCCCTTCTTATGCGGAGGTTACAATGTATTTATAGCCTTGAGGCTGTACATATGAAAGTATAAAGCGTTGTTATCTAGTAGACATATACATTTGTACGATAATAATGCGCATTTTATGCGTAGTTATCTTTTGATTCTCTTGATTTGGATGCTCTGCATGCTAAGTAGCTCAGACCGCTTAAGTTTCTCGGTACGCTTAAGCTGCTCGGTACTCTTAAGTTGCTCGGTATGCTTAAGCTGCTCGGTGCTCTTAAGTTGCTCGAAGCCCTGAGTAGCTCAGTGACAGTATGTTGTTCGTTGAAAATGTTTGTATTTGTTATGTAGGTTGACACGTGTCTTCAAGTGATTGGTCCACGTCAGCAGACTAAATTTGGTATCAACAGACTACATCATCCAATCCATCCTACCTCATCAAAGATGTTAATATACCTCTTCTCAATTGCCATGCTGCACCTGTGCCACTTGTTGATATTCAACTGACCCCTGCTGTTTATATCATTTTCCCTTTATCTGTTTCCTCTCACTCTGATGTAATCGAGACATCCTATGATGAGGTTCTCAATGTTGTTTTTCCTATCAATGAAATAAATGAAGATTTTAAGTATCTTGTTGTGCCTTACAAAAACTACCTTGATTCTAATCAAACTCTTGATGATGATGACTTTATAAATGAACCATTCTTAACTGATCTGAATAAGGTTAGTAATAAATAACATAACCGCGTTCAAGTTAATGAAGATGAAATTGTTATTATTAATCTCGATTCTAGTAGCCAAATGCACGAGATTAGGATAGGGGCTACGCTTGATGAGCACGAGCGCACACAACTCAAAGAGATACTGATGGAATTCATGGATATCTTTGCATGGTCCCACAATGATATGCCCAACAATTACCCTGAGATAGCACAGTATAAGATTCTAACTCTCCTGAAATGTAAACTAGTCAAACAAAAGCTGCGAAAACTCCGCACCGAATGGTCACTCGAAGTAAAAGAAGATGTAGTCAAGCAATTGAACGTGGGCTTCATACAAATAATTGAATATACCACATGGCTAGACAATATCGTACCCATGCCTAAATTAGGAGGGAAGGTCTGCACTTGTGTCGACTATCGAGACTTGAAAAAGGCCTCTCCTAAGGATGATTACCCGCTACCCAACATCGATATGATTGTGGACAATACAACCTGTCATGCTCTCAAGTCATTCATTGACGGGTTTTTTGAATATAACCAGATCAAGATGAACCCTGATCATCAAGAGAAAATCGCATTCATCATCCCTCGGGGAGCCTTTTGCTACACTATCATGCCATTTGGTCTAAAAAACGCAGGGGCTACCTATTAAAGGGCTGCCACAACCATTCTGCATGATCTGATAAATAAGAAAGTCGAGGTCTATGTAGATGACATGATTATCATGTCTAAGACTAGAGAAGGTCATATTCCTGCTCTCTAAAAATTCTTTAAACGACTATGACAGTACCAAATGCGTCTTAACCCATAGAAATACGTCTTCGGCATTACCAAAGGGAAATTCTTGGGATTCATGGTCAGTGATAAAGGGATAGAATCAGATCCTCCTAAGATGAAAACCATACTTGAGATGCCACCTCCACGAACGAAGAAAGAAGTTCGAGGATTACTTGGAAAGTTACAGTACATCAGTCGATTCAATAACCAATTGACTTCCATCTGTGAACCCATCTTCAAACTCCTTCGAAATGATTCAACCAAAGTCTGGACCGAAGCTTGCCTAGAATCCTTCGATCGAATTAAGCAATACCTAACTCGACCTCTGGTGCTCATGCTGCCGTAGCCTGGTCTTCCCTTACTCCTATACCTAACCATGACTGATATTGCACAGGGCTTTGCTATCTCAATACCTTGAAGAAACCCATAATGAGAAAGCCATCTACTATGCCAGTTAGAAGTTGGACGATTACAAAGTTAACTACACTACATTGGAAAAATCATGTGTCGCTCTTGTTTGGGTTACCCAAAAGTTACGGCACTACATGCTCGCCTTCCCCATCAGACTCATATCTCGAATGGATCCCATCAAGTACCTACTCAAGAATGTCTCCCTATCCAATCGAATGGCCCGTTGGTTGACGCTTTTAGCCGAGTTTGATATCACTTATATCACACATAAAGCCATGAAAGGAAGATCCATCTCTGACTACCTTCCTGACTACTCGATGGAAGAAGTCGATGTCTGAATTTTTGAATTCAGAGATAAGAATATCCTTTGCGCCTCCTAAGAAGATCTTCGATGGAAAATGTTCTTTGGCGATGCTGCTAATAAGAAATGATATGGCATTAGAATCCTCCTAATTGCCCCTGATGACTCCCACACTCCCATTGCCATCAAATTGGATTTCCCATGCATTAACAACATGATTAAATACGAGACATGCACGGTAGGCCTCAAAGTTTCCCTCAAGAAAATAATCTGATACCTCAATGTCTACAGGGATTCAACCCTCATCATTGGTTAAGTACTCAGGAAATGGAAAGTCAAGGATGAGAAACTCCTACCCTTCCATTCCCACCTTGAAGAACTATCTTCTCAATTCCAAGAAATCACCTTCCACTACCTGCCCCGAGCAAAAAACAACCTAGATGACACCCTTGCTACCCTAGACTCCATGATTGACATGCCTGAAGGAATAAACAAGTCCCCCTTCTTGTCCAGATATAAGATAAACCGACCCACTACTACTACATCGAGCTCAGCACGGAGGAAGAACCCGAAATAGCCGATTACTGGTATTATGATATTTGGCGCCTCCTCAAACATGGTAGTTATCCCAAAGAAGCTGACAATAAAGACCGAGAAACTCTTCGCAGACTGGCCGCCAAGTACATTGTCTGTGATAAATCACTGTTTAAGAGAAACTTCGATGGAACCCATTTACACTGCATCGCAGGGGCTGACATTGAAGAAATAATGGAGAAAATCCACAGCGGGGAATGCGGACCCCACATGAACATCATTTGAAAGGGATACTACTGGACTACCATGGTTCAGGACTACACAACCTACGTTCGACGATGTCTCAAATGCCAACAGTTCTCCAACCTATAACATTTGCCTCCATGAGAATTGTACAACATGACCTCTCCCTGGTCATTTTCCACATGGGGCATCGACATCATAGGCAAAGTTACACCAAAATCATCCAATGGGCATGCGTTCATCCTATTCTCTATTGACTACTTCACCAAATGGGTCGAAGCCGAGTCATGCGCAGTTCTGAATGCCAAGAAAGTGGCCAAATTCATCAAGAAAAACACCATCTGTCGATATGGAGTGCCACACAAGCTGGTATCAGACAATGGGTTACATTTCAAGGCAGAAGTTACGGAAGTGGTCAACGAGTATGGAATTCAGAGATAAAAATCCTCTCCATACCAACCTCTAACCAATGGGGCGGTCGAGGCAGCCAATAAGAATATCAAAGCCGTCATCAGCAAGATGATCGAGACTTATCGTGATTGGGCCGACATGATCCTTTATGCCCTCTAGGGCTACCGCACTTCAATTTGAACCTCTACTGGGGATACCCTTACTCTCTAGTCTATGACATGGAAGCAGTCCTACTCGTGGAGATGGAAATACCCTCGTTGCGCGTAATGCTTGAAAGCAAGGTCAACAAAGAAGACTAACACCAAAGCCATCTTAACGAGCTAACCCTCCTAGAAGAAAGGAGATTGAAGGCTCTATATCATATATAAGGTTACCATCACCGTATATCTTGATCATTCAATAAGATATTCAAGGACCAATGTGTCCGAGAAGGGGAATTAACCCTCAAAGAAATAGTAGAGCCCATCTGGGACCCTATAGGGAAATTCAATCCTAATTGGAGTGGCCCCTACATTGTGAAGAAGATCCTGTCAGGTGGAGCCACTATGGTCACCGACCTCGATGAAGAAGAAATGGTGCATCCAGTCAACCTGGACCGTCTCATGAAATTCTAACCCTAGTCTGAAATCTCGGCGCCCTACGAATCGTCTCATTTCCCTTCTATTCTAAAAAAATCTCTTCATTTCCCTTACCCAGAACTACATGGGCCTGATCCTCTTAAAAACATTTTCAAAAAAATGAATTTCAATTTTTTTTCAAAACCCTTAGAGGTACGTAGGCAGCTCATTTGCTTCACATGAGTTCGGCCCCTTCTTTTTCACAAAATGCTATTCTTTTCTTATCCCCGAGAACAACGATTCATTTTAACACATACATGAATAAAAGGATTATGTATGCCTTAGCGATAAGTATAGACAGTTCAAACTATAATAACAAGCCCCACTACTCCTGAAAATCATTCTCCCCATAACCAATGGCCTGGCCACCGAAGGCAAAATATGAAGGAGTCCAGCCAGCAATTCCCTAGGAGAATGGGAAAACCCAGGCAGAGCTGCAGCAACGCTACGATTTATCCCTAGCATGGAAGAAAATTCCTCATAGGTAGGACAAATCGCATCCAACCCAAAGCGGAAGATATGATCCTCGGGATACCAAAACTCGACAGTCGCCATCAGCATATTCCACTTAATGGGCCAGTTGCGCCACAAAGAGACTCGCCGCATAGGAAAGGTGTCATAATCAACATTGTAAGAACACATTGCTTCTAAGGCTTTGAGGTAGTTGGCGAACTCAATGCTACTAGGGAGAGTCATCTTACAAAAAGATAATAAGAAAGTAAGAATGTGAAAAAAGAATAAAGAAAATAAAAGTGTGAGGAGGAAAGCCCCATTCACACTCATATTCATACTTGAAAGCTCTCAAGCAAGGACAAGAAACCTTGCAAAAATCAGAATAAAACTTGCCCCACCAAGTACCAAGTAATTGAAGAAAGTGCAATCAAAGTTGTGGATTGTTTGGACTGGATTGATATGCCCTATAGGCAGGACAGGGGTCATGCCAATCGGCAACCCCCTATTTTGGGAAAATTCCCTTTTCCTCTTTTGTTAAAATAAAAAAACTCATTTTTATCTTAAGGGAATTCTGAATTTCCTTTATACTTATGCTTTTACTAATCTCATTTTAAATAAAGTCATTCTCAAATCAATCTTCAAAATTCTTTTTACGGTCTCAGCAGCAAAGTAAAAAGAGCATGTGCATTAACCACTGAATAAAGAAAATTAACAAAAAAATTCATTCTTCATTTGCATATATTTTTCTATATTACATTAACATTTTGTAGGGAAAGAAAAAAGCAGAAAAACAACGGGACTCAGCCCAAACCGAATTTTCATTCTCTTTATATCTCTCTCACTCTCTCTCTAGGATCCCCCACCCCTACGGTGCACCCTATTCCCCTTGCGGAGAGACGACATGCCTCCACTTCTGGAGCCAGACCCTTCTCCGGATGCGACAGATGGTACCAAGAAAGAAAGCACCGGAACCGCCTCACGAGTATGAGCAGTTGCCCAAGATATCTAGTCCCTAATGTCCTTCCGCTAGGTGGTCGAAACACTGATATGTTGTGAGGAAGAATAGAAAAGATCAAATTAGTCAAGCATGAGGAAAGATAAAGAAACCGAGGAAATCAAAAAATACATACTGCAGGCCGAAGGACCTCCTCCGTCAGACCCAACTCTTTCGGGTCCATCGTATGAGGACGATGTTGTAAACGCACTAACCCCACATCAGCTCGTCGAAGGTTGTAACTAGGAGAATGCATCCTCACAAAATGAGACCCTGACGTCGTCGTTGCTGCTGCTGATGTGGCTGAACCACCAGCGCTATGAGAGGACCCAACCTGCCGACTCGAACCCGCCCTAGGGAAAGTCATCAGATCATATATCATAGGAGGCATCAGCCAACTCGAGATAAAGTCCAGATAGTCGTGCATCATCGCTATGTCAGTGTACAGAGAGTATGGCTCTCCCATCATCGCAGCCACCCGGGCAACCTCAATTATGTCCCACACGTGCCACATGAACATAAGGGGCCTCGCCAGTGGCACTATAACCTCATCCTCCACAATCTTCCAGACGAACCTCTCCCCAAGATACCAGGAGTAGAAGAACTCATGCACCGACAGGGCCCGCATTTGTGCATGTCCCCCAGTCACCCCCGTGTGTTGAATAGCCGTCCCCTAGGGATAAAAGGTCACCTGTAAATCCCCAGCAAAAGTTAAGGATCAGTATCAATAAAAGATCATCAAAAGAAAAGAACAGTCTCAAAAACAAAATAAGGCTTACCCACTCACTCGTCAGGCCGTTCAAGACCTGATGCACTACCTCCAGAGAAAGGTTCTTCTTCGACTTTTGGTTGGACCTCCGCCACCGGAACATCCGACAAAAGTCCCCCACAGAGTCATCCTTCAAGGAAATCAGTTGGGTGTTCAACCCAATCACCTCATAGAACCATGTCTGAAAAAAATAAGGATCAACATTCAAGATATAAAAAATAAATGCATGAATGGAAAATGCTAATGCATAAAGGAAAATGCGCAAAATAAAGAATACCTCTAGAAGATACGTGGCCCCAGTAAAAGTCAGCCGACAGCACCGACTGAATGCATCCAAAGAATAGTAAAGGGTTGCCAAGGCTCCCCTAAACATAGAAGCGGATGTTCGAAAACACCCTCAGAAAAGGAAAAAACCACAAGTGGATGACGTCGCCACCAGAAAACCTCCCAACACCAACAAGATAAACAAGCGGGCCATCTGACGCACCTGCCGCCCGTCGTTCTCATCGACACTCCTCCTCAACAAACGCTCCCTCAAAGAAGACAAGCAGAGGGAATATCCAGAAATCACCCTCTCCACGTCACCCAGAGCCGCCGTCACCACCTCCGGCATCACCCTCAGTGTCCTGTCCACCTCAATCTGGGCACCCTCGCAATCTAGCAAATGGAGTCGCCATCATCTCCCCTAAGCCAAAATGGATGGTGTAGGTAGTGTCCCACCACCTATCTCCCAAAGCACATAGAACCTTAGTGGAGCGGGATGTCTTATCTAAAGTCGATGCTAGCCTCCCAAAACCTGCAGAGGACACCATCCAGCGTACCACAACAGGAAGGTCCTCCCAAACATCTTTAAGACCTATCATATCGCGAACGCGAATAGTCTACATGGAGATGTCAGACTGTCAAGAAATTAAGAAAATCCTTGTCAGATTCAGAAATTAAAGCAATCTCACCAAGAAAAAAATAAAGGAATACCAAAAGTCATATAATACTTACATAACCACCAGGGTTTACCACCCTTGAATAGCAATGACGTAAAGGCTCACGCAGAAGAGTCTGATCATCCACCACAGGTTCAAATGAGTCAAAAGAGTTCTCATTACCCAATGCAAGGGCCACCTTAGCCCTCCACTCTAACCCTGCCCAGTCATCGACATTAAACCATTCCATATAGGTTGCACTGCTTGAGACGTCAGCCATTTCGGACGTTAGGACGATTTGTAGAGGTTTATAGCAGAAGAAAAGAAGTTAGAAAGATGTGCAAAAATGTGGAGAACTTGTCCCCTTTTTATAGGAAGCTAAGGGTCATGCCGATCGGCAGTCCCCTCCATCCACCGATCGACAGAGCCTTTCACCTGCTCGAGGTATCCCAAAAGTCCATGCCAATGACGATTGGCACACCTCCATCTATGACGATCAGCACACCCTTTAAGATTTCGAACAAAAAGTTCGAAAAAATACTAGAAAATCCCAAAAAATTCCTAAAATTTCTAAACCCATTTTAGCACCTTGTTCACCAAAGAAACATTTTTTTACACCCCCAATGAATTTCCAGAGAAACATTATCCCCAATAACGTCTCCAAAGGACACTCCAAATTTTCCCCCAGCTACAAAATACTTGAATCAATCATTATTCCCCAGTGAAACCTAAAATCCAATCTTCATCCCCAGTGGAGTCCCCAAATTTCTCGAAGGAAAAGTACACCTTTCTTAGATCAGAATTGACCTCGATCTTGGATCATCACCTCAGTTAGGTCAGAATTGACCTCGATCCTCGATCGTAACCTCTTATAGGTCAGAATTGACCTCGATCTTGGATCATCACCTCAGTTAGGTCAGAATTGACCCCGGTCCTCGGTAGTCACCTCTTTTAGGTTAGAATTGACCTCGGTCTTAGATCGTCACCTAAGTTAGATCAGAATTAACCTCGTTCCTCGGTCATCACCTCTTTTAGCTCAGAATTGACCTCGGTCTTGGATTTTCACCTCAGTTAGGTCAGAATTAACCTTGGTCCTCGGTCGTCACCTCTTTTAGGTTAAAATTGACCTCGGTCTTGGATCGTCACCTCAGTTAGGTTAGAATTGACCTCGGTCCTCGGTCATCACCTATTTTAGGTCAAAATTGATCTCGATCTTGGATCCTCACCTCAGTTAAGTCAAAATTGACCTCGTCTCTCGATCGTCACCTCTTTTAGGTCAGAATTGACCTCGATCTTGGATCGTCATCTCAGTTAGGTCAGAATTGACCTCGGTCCTCAGTCGACACCTCTTTTAGGTTAGAATTGACCTTGGTCCTCGATCGTCACCTACTTTAGGTCATAATTGACCTCGATCCTAGATCGTTACCTCAATTAGGTCAGAATTGACCTCGATCCTTGGTTGTCACCTCCTTTAGGTCAGAATTGACATCAGTCTGGGATCGTCACCTCTATTAGGTCAGAATTAATCTCGATCCTCGATCTCACCTCCTTTAGGTTAGAATTGACCTCGGTCTTGGATCGTCACCTTAGTTAGGTCAAAATTGACCTCGATCCTCGGTCGTCGCCTCTTTTAGGTCAGAATTGACCTTGGTCTTATATTGTCACCTTAGTTAGGTCAGAGCTGGCCTCGGTCCTCGGTTGTCACCTCTTTTATGTCAGAATTGACCTTGGTCTTGGATCCTCACCTCAGTTAGGTCAGAATTGACCTAGATCCTCAGTCGTCACCTCTTTTAGGTCACAATTGACCTCGGTCTTGGATCCTTACCCCAATTAGGTCAGAATGGATCTCGGTCCTCGTTCGTCACCCCTTTTAGGTCAAAATAGACATAGGACTTGGATCGTCACCTCAACTAGGTAAGAATTGACCTCGGTCCTCGATCGTCACCTCTTTTAGGTTAGAATTGACCTCGACCCTCTAAATCGGTCATCCGTATCCCTTAGGTTCGCAGAACTGACCTCCCTCCATTATGTGATGTCTATTAGACGACCATCACTTGTTCCAAGCTCACCCGTCGATGGGCTCTATAGAAACCACATTCTAGGAACACCTAAGTCTCTCCTTAGACCCTTAGCACTTCCCCTTTCCACCGTAAACCTAGGTCGCACTTCGAGTACTAATATAGAAGCCATCGAGCACACTCGGGCCCCATTGGACTCCGGTCAACTCTTTATTCAGAGAGAAAGCCCTTTGAATATTTGAAGGGATCTGAATACCCTTTCCAATGATCCACCTCGTGCACAAATCGACATAACGGTTCAGACGAACGGACCATTTCACTATCGAAAACTGATTCAGAGGCCACCGGGTGCTCTCGAGCCCCGAGTTGACCCAATAAACTTCATCATCAGAGCAAAATCTCTTTGAATCTTCTAAGGGTACTGAAATACCTTTCCAATGGTCCGTCTTGTGCACGAAATAGTATAAACATTTTGGACGAACGATCAGTCTTCCCCCAAAAATTTATCCATTAGCCACCGGGAGCTTCCAGACTTTATTGGACCAAACTCAACTCTTCAGCTCGAATGAGATTGAATGAATCTTCAAAGGGTACTGAATACCCTTTATAACGATCCGTTTTACTCCGAAAGGTCATCGGGCTCTTCTAGGTCCCGATTGACCAAGGTCAACTTTTCAAATCGAGCAAAACTCTTTGGAATGTCAAATTACATTTCCTAACATTTCCAACGGTCTGCCCCGTGCATGATTCTGACTTACCATATGGACGAATGATCCGTTTGCGTCCGATAATCTCCCGTTCAAAGGATCGACGTGCGATTTCGAGCCACATTTGACCCAAAGTCAACTCCCAGACATGGGAGCGGTCTAAGGAGTCTCGAAGGTCTATGAAATACCTTTCTAACGTTATGCCCGTGCATGATTCAGACCAACGGTTTGTGTGCTATGATCATTTTTCTAGAAAAGTCCGCACGAGACTGCCAATTAGTAGGTCCTGAACCCTGCCTATCGGCACGGTGTCAAGGGTGACCTTCCGATAGGCACTCCTTAGGGTACGCCGATCAGCACCCCCTGACCCTATAAATAAGGGCCATGACCTCACTCCCAAAACACAGAGCAAATCCATCAGCATCAATTATCTCAACAACATTCTCCCAAAATCAGCAAAGTGTTATATGAGAAGATCCACTCAAGCATAAATACCCATTCTTTTCACACCCAATTTGGAAAATATCCTTCTCTCTCATCAACATCCATCAACATTCAAACGAGTTCACCTAATATCCAAGTTCAAGCTCTAAGGAAGGTCCAATTCCTCCTCCCACTCTTTTAATCTCTTGTTTTTGCATAAGTTACATTAGATTCATAATCCAGTTTCACTTTAGTTCATACACATTGATAGAAATAACTTTTGCTTGTATCTTTTTCTTCTGTCGTTGCTTGAAAAGTCCTTCTAATCAAAAACCTTATAATACCTACAAAATAATACAATCTCAAGTGTAGCAGTAAATAAGGGTATCAATCCACTTTCAAGGTTGTAAAGCAAAGGGAACACAATTGTAATTCACTTTTTATTTTCTTTTTGTGCTTTTTCACTTTTTCTACTTTTTTTAGCTTTTTCAGATATTAAAACAAATGGGTGAGGTGAGGTGAAATAATACTAAACTAAATGTAATATGATAATAACTAACTAGAAAATGACTAAAATGAAAAATAAAGTCTATCAATAAAATAAGAGATAAAGTGAGGTAAATAATTGTGAGAACTATCAAGGAGTGGGATTACACCACAAATTTTAGCTATTCTAATTAATTAATTTAATTAATTGAATTCTCCCAAATTAATATCAAAATTACAAATCAACTCTCGTTGCAAATGTAATTTTAGTAGTAACCTTTTAGAAAATTATGTTTAACATGCCCTTCTTGGAGATACGCTCCACTCACATAGAACAGATTGACCTTTTGACCCCATTTATGAAGACTGACTGTTCCGTCTTGTTTGGGGGTGATTCTTATCTCCTGAATTTCCTAAAGAGAGACATAAAAGAAGACTTCATCAAGCTTCTAAGGAGAAGACAAAATGTCTTTGCATGGATTCAAGCACACATGCCAGGGATTGACCCCGAAATCATGTGCCACAAGCTCAATGTGGTAGACGACGCAAAGCCAGTAAAGCAAAAGAGGAGAATTTATTCTGGGGAAAAATATGAGGTCATAAGGGACAAGGTCAAAAAGCTAGAAGATGTTGAGTTTATCAGGGAGATCATCTATCTCGAATGGTTATTTAATGCAGTCATAGTCCCCAAAGCCAACGGTAAATGGAGGATGTGTGTAGACTTCACCGGCCTCAATAAACATTGCCCCAAGTAAAGTTTCCCTCTTCCCCGCATTCATCAGATGGTGGACGCTATCGCGGACCATGAGCTAATGAGCTTTATGGATGCATATTAGGGATACAACCAGATCATGAACACCGAGGACTCAAAAAAAATGGCCTTTATTACTAACAAGGGGATATACTATTATAGGATCATGCCCTTTGGCCTAAAGAATGCGAGGGCAACTTATCATCACCTTGTGAATAAAATGTTCAAAGACCAAATCGGGAAGTATATGGAGGTCTATGTAGATGACATATTGACCAAGAGCTTGAAGGCCAAGGATCATGTGTCCGACCTAGAGAGGACCTTTGACACGATGGACAGATACTGGATGAAGTTTAACCCAACCAAGTGTGTCTTTGGGGTCGGAGCAGGAAAGTTCCTGGGGTTCATCGTCAATCAAAGAGGCATCGAAGCCAATCTCGAGAAGATAAAGGCTCTATTAGAAATGAAGACCCCCAGGACCATTAAAGACATTCAGAGGCTCACAGGGCGAGTGGATGCTTTGAATAGGTTCATATCCCGAGCCACACGTAAGTGTCTAATGTATTTCAAAATTCTCAAAAAGGCCTTTGAATGTAACGAAGAGTGTGACAAGGATTTTAAAGAACTAAAGTCATACTTAGGGTCTCCCTTGCTATTGTCGCGGCCAGTGCAAGGCAAAATATTATACATGTACCTCTTAGAGTGAGCCATCAGTTCAGCCATTATGAGAGAAGAGGAGGGAGTATAGAAGCCTATGTATTTCAATAGTAAGGCACTCCAAGGGGTAGAGCAAAGGTACCCTAGGATGGAGAAGTTAGCCTATGCCATAATTCATGCATTAAGGAAGATGAAGCCATACTTCCAATCCCATACAACGGTCATCCTCACTGATTCCCCTCTTAGTCAGGTTATACACAAGCTAGAAAAAGCAGGGAGGATAATGTCCAAGGCTATAGAGCTAGGAGACTTCGATATTGTGTACCAACCTAGGTTGGACATCAAGGGGAAAGCATTGGTAGATTTTGTGGCTGAATTCACTTAGGAAGAGGATGAGGTTGAAAATGAGAACCTCGAGATGACAGATATCCAATAAGGCAGAATTGTTGACCCGTCCATAGGTAAGGCTGAGACAAGCACCGCTAGAGAAAAAGTTGTCAAAAACGAGGAAGGAAGATACCTCTTTAGACAGTGATCCCTCACTGAAGGAAATTTTTCAGAAGAACAGGCTGTGTGGAGCGAAAGTGGAGTTGGATTAATAGTATCAGCACCCAACGGCACGGACATTGAGTATGCATTGAGGTTCAACTTCAAAGCCTTCAATAAAGAGTCTGAATATGAGGCCCTGATAGCAGGCCTCTCCTTGGTTAGGTCTCTTAGTATTGGCCAGATCTTGGTCCATAGTGATTCAAGACTGGTAGTGAATCAGATATTAGGAGCATACGAGGCTAAAGATGAGAGAATGGTAAAATACCTTGAAAGAGTAAAGTCACTATTGAAGAGCTTCAGAGAAGTAAAGTTAAAGGGGATACCTAGGCTGGATAATGGTCGAGCCGATGAAATTGCTAGGCTAGCCTCGGTAACTACGACAGATATCAGGAGGACAGTCCCAGTGGAAATCTTGCTTCGGCCAACGATTGAAGATGCAGATGGAACACTTAGCCCTTGCTTAAGTATTAGTAAGGAAGCTTTATGGGTGGACCCTCTAATCAGATACATTAAATAGGGGTAGATGTCAAAAGCAAAATAAGAAAGGAAGAAGTTGAGATACAGAGCAACGAAATTCATTGTCATCGAAGACACCTTGTATAAAAAGGGGTTCTTACTCCCTTTGATCAGGTGTGTGCACCCGTATGAAGTTACACACATCTTAAAAGACGTACATGAGGGGTCTTGTTCAAGACATATTGGGGGCAGGTCATTGGCAAAGAGGATAGTCACCCAAGGTTATTGGTGGTCGACCTTGAGGAAGGATGCTACGGCATACGTAAAGAAGTGAGATAAATGTCAGAGGTTCGCCACCATCCCTCATTAGCCCCATCATCCTCTTACCTCCATCACGTCCCCATGGACATTTGCAGTATGGGGAATTGATTTGGTAGGACCCTTGTTTAGGGATGTCAATAGGTATCAATACTTTATCATAGTAATTGACTATTTCTTAAAATGGGTGGAAGGGGAGCCGATGGTCACGATCACCGAGCAGAATACCTTCCCGTTCATCTGAAAAAACATTATATGCAGATATGGTCTCCATAACACCCTCATCTCAGATAACAGGACTCAATTCAAGAATGTATCCCTAGAAAAATACTCTGAAAGAGTGGGAGTTAAACAGTTCTTCTCTACCTAGGTCGACCTCAGGATAATGGGCAAACTCAAGATACAAACAGAACAATCCTAGACAGGATCAAGAAAAAACTCTAGGAGGAAAAAGGGAGATGGGTTGAGGAGGTATACGCTATACTGTGGGCCTACAGGACGACGATAAAGACTCCTATCGGGGAACCCCCGTTCATTTTGGTGTATGGCTCAGAAGCCGTCACCCCCACCGAAATTGGATTTCTTACTCACAGAGTCCAAATGTATGACCCCTAGAGAAATATGGAAGAAAGGAGACTTGATCAAGGAGAGAAGAGAAGATGCTGAGATAAGGCAATCAGCCTCTCAGCAGAGAACTGCTAGGTTTTATAATTATAGGGTAAGGCAAAGGCCAATCGTTGTGGGGGAACTAGTCCTAAAAAAGACATGGCAGAAACCTAACAAGCTCCACCCAAATTGGCATGGCCCATATTGGGTCATTGATGAAGTTGTCCCTGGAACCTATAGAATAGAGAACCTTGAAGGGGAACCCTTTTCAAACCCCTGGAATGCATATCATTTGAAGAAATACTATCAATAATGTAATGTCCAATCAGACCACCGTTGTAATGAATGTGTTGCTCTAATAAAACACTTGGGAATGTTAATAAGAATATTACATTTGCCTTTTATCTGATGTTTGTCAATTAATAGAATGTTGGGGGAATTCTCGCTAAACCACCCTCGGCTATAATGAGGGTGAATGGTGGGGACGACCCCCCATTCACTCTCAAGAAAGACGAGGGAGGACTTAAAATTCAAAAACATCATTAATTTGGTGACTATCAACCCTCGGCTATGATGAGGGTGAATTGTGGGGACGACCACCCATTCACTCTCAAGAAAGACGAGGGAGGATTTAAAATTCAAAAACATCATTAATTTGGTGACCATCAACCCTCGGCTATGATGAGGGTGAATGGTGGGAACGACCCCCCATTCACTCTCAAGAAAGACGAGGGAGGACTTAAAAACATCATTAATTTGGTGACTATCAACCCTCGGCTATGATGAGGGTGAATGGTGGGGACGACCCCCCACTCACTCTCAAGAAAGACGAGGGAGGATTTAAAATTCAAAAACATTATTAATTTGAAATATCAACCCTCGGCTATGATGAGGGTGAATGGTGGGGACGACCCCCCATTCACTCTCAAGAAAGACGAGGGAGGACTTAAAATTGAAAAACATCATTAATTTGATTACTATTAACCCTCGACTATAATGGGGAAGAATGGTAGGGACGACCCTCCATTCACTCTCAAGAAAGACGAGGGAAGACTTTTAATTGAAAAACGTCATTAATTTGGTGAATATCAACCCTCGGCTATGACGAGGGCGAATGGTAGGGACGACCCTCCATTGACTCTCAAGAAAGACAAGGGAAGACTTGAAAGTGAAAAACATCATTAATTTGGTGAATATCAACCCTCGGCTATGATGAGGGTTAATGGTAGGGACGACCCTCCATTCACTCTCAAGAAAGACGAGGGAAGACTTGAAAATGAAAAACACCATTAATTTGGTGAATATCAACCCTCGACTATGATGAGGGTGAATGGTAGGGACGACCCTCCATTCACTCTCAAGAAAGACGAGGGAAGAATTTGAAATAAAAAAAACACCATTAATTTGGTGAATATCAACCCTCAGTTATGATGAGGGTGAATGGTAGGGATAACCCTCCACTCACTCTCACCCTAGTCGAGGTACATCAGTACAAACCATAAAAAGGGGCAACATAGAAGATAGAAGAAGAGAACACTTCCATTACAAAAACTAAAAGTTACAGTATACGTCCAAAAGTAAAACAAAAAACAAAATATTTACAAGAAGATGGTATAGGCCACAGACGGCTACCCTAATGTGCAACATCAGAATGTAAAGCATCAACATCAACAGGAAGAGTCCCTTTGGTGACCACAATAGGAGGCCGATCCTCAGACGTGTCGGTGCCTTCGATGTGAACTTAAGACTCAACATGGGATAGAGCCTCAGTTATCAAAGGGTCATCCAGCTCCACTCCTTCAAGGGAGGGGCGAATAGATGACACTGCGTTAGAAAATTTTAAGACGACCCACCGACAAGCCGTATTGATACCCCTATTCAAGTACTCAAGACCAAAGTCTTGGAATTCGTCGAAGAGTTTGTAAGCCTCCACAGCATTAGCCTCAACCCTTCGCACAGTGTTAGCAAGTTCATTTTTGAACTGGACCCCCTGGTTGGTCAAGGCCTCATCTTTTGCTTGTATGAGGTCGGCCTCATGCTGCTTCATAAGCTCATCCAGAACCCTCGCATGCTCGATCTTCACACTCTCCAGCTCAACCCTGACAGTCTCTAACTCAGTCTTTAAATCGACCTCATGTTAAATGATTCTCCCAGCCTCTTGAAACTTGCGTTAGTTCTCAGCCATCCACTTGGTGGCAGAGGTGCAGGCGCAGACATACTGTAAAAGACGAGAGAAAAGTTATATTAAAGGGAAGAGGGAACAGTTTGTAAAATATTGGTGAATCAAAATTGAAGTCATAAACGAAATACCTGAGCCAGAGTATGAAGACCATAGTCATAAACCTTAGTAGGGGGCATTTTGTCCATGAATTCATAATAGGCAACCGATGGTGCTGAGAACATGGAGGCCTTAGCAGCTTTCAGATTGGCGATTAAAGAGGAATGGTCGAACCTTAAGCAGGTCAGATTAGATGACCAGTAGGCACCCATGCATGAAGAAGAACTGGTCCCCTCAGTGTGCGTTTGAGGGACCTCTACCCTTGCCCTCGTACATGAGTCAAGCCAAGAGCCAACAGGCACTTCTGGCTCCTTAGATTTGTGGGTATTGACTATCGATTGGACTTAGGCTGCCATACGGCCTTTATCTTTTTATGAGGTAGCTGGGGCTCCTTAACCTTCTTCTTATTCAGGCCTGAAATCAAGCTGGCAGCAGTCATTTCCCAAAGTTGATCATATATGTTGGGAGGTCGAGCTAAAAAAATAAGACGATATCATAAATAAGTAACAGTAATGAGGAAACACTTGGAAATAAATGAGGAAACCCTTGGGACCCTCGGACTGTCTTCTAGAGGCTCGACCCCGATGGGAAATTCCCAGTCCCCAGAGACAAAGAAGAACCTCTTCTTCCAATCATGATTGGAAGTTTGTACTACATGGATAAGTTTTTTATCGGACTTCCTAGCCCCTAGATGAAAATATCCAGGTTGCTTGGACGAGGAAGTTATGTTGTTGCAGGCTAAGAACAAATCAACCGAGGACTCGTCAGTGAATGTGTTCTTCCAGAGGGAGATGTAGCCAAGAATGGTCCTCTAAGAGTTAGGAGGAAGTTGGGAAGGAGTAACCTCGAGGGAAGAAAGTATGTCAACTGTCGTTGGGTGAAGAGGGAACCTAATTCTGACCCTAAGCATCTACTCATAAACAACAACCTCTCCTACTTCCCCCTGGAAGACCCTCTCATCTTCATTCGGGACCCTCATACTTACATTGGGCTGTATGCCAAAAAGGTGCCTTCATAGTAAGAGGTCACGATCCTTAACAGGCGAGAAGTAAGCTGGGGCCCCTGAGGTATCAACTTGATCATTATCAGATTCCTCACTATCGTCCTCAGCCCTCTCGGCCCCAGACCTCTCAGCCTCGTCGTCTATTAGAGGGCCATCTGAAAATACATCTTGGAAAGAAAGAAGGGGCAGTGCTGCCACAGGGACAACCTCATAATGAAATGTCCCATCGGCCTGTCGATTTGGGCTAAGTGTTAATGCCTCTCTTCTCCCAGAAGTCCCAGCACTAGTTGATGACGATGCACTTTCATTCATTTCTCCCTCTCGCGTCTGACACTCAGTTGGACGATAGGAAGACCTAAAGGTTTCAGAGGGTGAAATTATGGCTAATGGAATTGGGAATAAAAGTCATACCTAAACAGGGTCGGCCCCTCATCTAAGCTCGTTCTCTTCCTCTATTCACCTAATCTCTGTAAAACACCTCTCTCTCAATGTTAGAAACTCCTCAGCAAAATCATAAAGTCTTTCGAGTATTAAGAGGGAGACCCTACACTTGCAGGAAATTTCTCAAATAACCTACAAGCAAAATAAATAATTAACTAAGTTGACTTTTGGATCAAACCTAGAGAAATGAAAGGTTTTTTGTGCATGAACACCCAAGAACGGGAAGAACAAGGTTCACCGGAGAAGGAAATCGGAGGTTCAGTGGAGAGCCTCAAAGCACCAAAGCTTAAGGCAGAACCACCGTTAGACGGTGGTAGGGGAATTGGGGAAAGTCTAAGGCCTAATACCAAGCCATATAACCGCCAGAGGAGGGTGGGTTCTCACGCCAGAAAAGTGTAAAAAACCCAAGAAAATGCGCAAGAGACCCAAAGCAAGAAACAAAAGAAAATGGTAGATAAAAGGGAATTTAGGGAAGAGAAGCTACCTGACGATGAGGAGTGACACTGAGCAAAGCTTGGAACACAGGAGGAAAGGCAGTAAATGGCAGAAATGTCATTTGAGATGCTAAAAAGCTAGAGAGAGAGAGTGCGCGCAAAGAAGAAGAAGAAGAAAAGAAATAATTATTTGAAAAAGGGTTTAAATACTTTGTTATTAGTGGTCCCATGAATCAAAGCAGTGCACAACCCATGAGGAGAAGCATCATTAGGGCACAAAGTCCCAAGCATAGTGTGCAACCGCCACATCTGGGAAACTCAAATGATGATTAACACCTGAAAAGACGTCAATCAACTTGACAAATGTCACTCATCAACTTGACTACCCATCTAGCATTCCAAGGCAACATTACCCCTCAGCCATCTCAACAGCATCGATGACCAAGGGCTAGGGGTGATTGATATATAAAAATACACCCTCGACCAGGCCGAGGGTAGCCTCGTCAAGGACGAGAGACTTATTCTACTACACCAGGGGTCTTTTTAGTGACCGAAAGACCCCATAATAGGCCAACCCTCATCATAGGTCGGACGACCCTATAACAGGCAGACCCCTCGACCTAGATTGGATGAACCTATAACAGGTCGACCCCTCAACCTAGGCGGGATGACTATATAACCGGATGAGGCTAACTATCAGCACGACCAAATGACCCTATGATGGGATGACAGTACGAGGCCTAAATCCAGCAATCAAGACCCAGTGCCAGCACGAACCTTAGCCTCGGCCTGACATCATAAGCCAAGGGTGACATCACCAAGGTGCGTGCTTTGGGAGACGCATGGCACAACCCGTGCGGGACTCCTATAGCACGTGGACCAGAGCGTTATAACAATATTATTCCCTCACGTGAGGGAATATTATGTCATCATTAATCATAAGTGGAACGACCAGGTGTCAACAGGGAATTGGCTAGATCATCATTCACATGCTCAATGCATGCTTGGGGGGTACATTACACCACCCAATCCCTATATATACCTGTCATCTTCAACCTTGTAAAGGGATCGAGAATTAAAACCCCTACTAGAACCCTGCTTGTACACACAGTAGAGAGAGAGTGAACTTAAGAGCATTGTATCCAAGGCCATTAGTGCCCATATTTAGTGGATCACACACTCACAATGTATGTAGGCCTGATTGGATGAACCACTATAAATCATTGTCTTCATTCCTCTAATACTCATCCCCTTTTATATACTTATACACACATATAACTCTGTTGCTGCCATTGCTATTGTTTGAGCTCTCCACCTCTTATCTGGTGGTGCTGAATCTTAGCATCATCAGGAAGTCCGGTCTTGGGAGTAGAATGTTGGCTTTGGGATGAGCAAGGTTTGTTATTATGACTTCAATATCTTGGGTGCATCCAGTAGTTAAATTATATATCATCTTGCGATAACTTGTGTGGAAGAACTGTGGAAAGGTACTCCACCACGGCCCTAATTAGAACATAAATTAGTAATTAAAAATTTGAACCAGTGACCATAGGCCATAGATCCATAAGAAGCATATAGTTGCATCTTTTTCTTATCATGAATTTTTCATCTCAAACTTTTATAAAAATATAATATCTTCATAAGGGGTGAACCTGGACCAATAGTAAGGTTGCTCCATTGTAATCTAGAGGTCCCCGAAAACAACCTCCCTACAGGGGTAAGGCTGCATACAACTACCCCTCCCCCTAATACCTTACAGCTTGTTTGGGCGTTTTTTAGAGGAAGGAAAGGAAATGAAAGTTTTATTAGGAGAGAAAAGAAAATATAGTAAAATTTATAAGAGAGAAAAGAAAGTAAGAGAAGAGAAAGAATTTAGGAAGAAAGATAAAATAATTTTCTTTTCTAGTGTTTGGGAGTAAGAAGGAAAATAATTTTTTAAGGGAAATAATGTACATTCTTTAGAAAACTTTCCTTTCTCTCCATTTCTTTCTGATTTGGAAGGAAAGTTTAGGAAAGAAAGGAAGGGATTTGTTTTTTAAAATTTTCCTTTCTTCTCTCCTTTTAAACTCCCAAACGGTGGAAAATGGCAAAATAACACCTTCTCTCATATGTAAACTCCCAAACGACGGAAAGAAAGCATAATTTCCCTTATTTTCCTTTATTTTCTCTCCAAAATAAAACTCACAAACAAGCTCTTAGAGTGGCGAGAGCTTGGTGCACTGGGTTTTCCCTTTTGGAATATTTTTATAAAAACAATCAAAAGATTTCCAAATTCAAAAGAACGTGTATATCATGTAAACGCGAATTAATTTGGTACATTGAGAGTGTATTTAGTAATTTTCATGAGACCCAAAATACTGTTAGTTGTACACATTATTCACATGTGTATTAGTTGGATATACTGACACACACCTTTAGATCATATATAGGCTCCTCTTATATATCCTTATAATAACACATCAATATATCATCTCTCTCTCTCTCTCTCTCTAAGTTCAAATGGTATCAGGACCTATATCCTAGCCCCAATCATCTTCGACTTTCGTCGACGGGTGACATTTTGTCACTCTCCAAGACACTCGTCAACCACCACCATTAGACCTCCAAATGCAGTACTGGAGGACCATCCTTCACCATCTAAAGTCATTCCATCCCAAATATCTCAAAAATCCAATTTCAACCCAAGACCACCACTATTCTCTATATATTTGATCTCAAATGGGTTCCCAATGCCCCATCAATTTCACCATCCCATGCCAAAACCACCATTAAACCACCTCTCTACGATTACTGCATCATCAACCCCATTGAGAAATCCCAGTCCAAACCCAAACCCACACCCACACACAACCCATACAACCCTCATCTCAAACATTTATCTCTCCCTTACAGTACTCGAATCGACCCTCAATTACCACATAGAAGCATCTCAAATGCACCAATCTCACTCCCCCCTCTCTTTTATACGCAACATCAAACCTGGTGACCTTGAGAAGTGTGAATCCTATCTAATATGACGCATTACGCGTTTCTCTTCCAAAGTGTTATATGCACTCTATCTCTTTTGAGCTTACCTGGGGATTAAACCTCTGTGCTTGGCACATCTCCATCTTCCCAATCCTTGGTTGCATACCTATTATGTGTTCACACTCATGTATTAATCTTTATAAAGGCCCCTTTTATATAGCCTTATAACAACATATCAATATATCATATATCTCTTTCTCTCTCTAAGTTCACAAAGACAAACTTAACCCTTTTGAAATGCTTATTGGGAGGAGAATAATATGCTTAGTAATTATAAGAAATTTGATTTATTTAATAATGTAATTATAATAAACTTAGCTTTTTAATGTTGGATTGAACCCAACCGCTGATAAACTATTAAAAGCCAAAGCATGGTATGCATCATTATCAAATGATATCTTATATTATGGCACTAAATCAATTAATTAATCAAAAGAGTGTTGGAAAAGGCCCTTTCAATCTTTAATTTGAGAACTTCAATGTGTAATGAATTTTTTGTTTCTACCTTAAACTGAAGTGCTCAAATTAAAAATTGGAAGGGCCCTATACAATGATTTAAATAGAATCATCCATCAATGCATAAGGTGCAAGACAAAAGTTTATTCAGGAGTCACACCTACAAGAGATTCTAGTTATCCAACTCATCCAAAAATTCAAATTGTAAAAGGTACATACATTTTGCATACACACAAACAAACAGTAGCTTGATCATTTTTTGACTTTTACACCATTAACTACCAAGGTTGACTATCCTAAATTGCTAGATACTTACCATGCTATGAATCATGACCATGGACATGAGACACTATTAAGTCATGACATAGGCATGCTGACATGAAAAATTCTAAAAGTGCAGGACATGAACGTGAGGATACATTAATTAAAATATATATATATATTTTTATATACATACAGTGAAGTATAAACAAAATAAATAAATTTATATCTTAATATAATGCCAATGATCTATATAGCTCAAATTTAATACCAATGTGGTGGGCAGGGTTCAAATCCCTCCAAGGACAATTTCAAACATTGCATGGTTTATTTGAAATGATAGATCTACCCCAATTTGTGTAGCTCATCTTCTTTCTTTGATAAAATAAAATAACTCTAGTTAAGAATAATTTCCACTTGACTTTTTTTCTAAAACAAACAAGTAGATCTAATATTATAAGGTTAAAATGTAAATTATACAAATATTGTAAATTTAAGCAAACAGTAATCATAGATGTTACGGTAAATGATAACAAAAATAAAGGATAGTTAGGAATACATGTATATAAGTGGATGTAAGTTTTTATAAATAAATGATTATCTTCGGATACTAATTCAACTCAACCAAACCTTTTACTAATGACTTGGGGTCACTTACATGAATCATATTTCTCCATTCTTATTTGTTTAACACATTATGTCTTTCTTAACAATCTCTTACTAAGGCAATTTAAAACACCCTACCATTTTCACCTATATTGACCAAATCACTCTTTTTTACCCAATAACTTACTAATTTATGTTTGACGTGTCCAAAAAATCTAAGGCGATTTTCTCAAAATTTTAATCATATAGAAGCTAGTCTTAAGACCATATAAACGAGGAAGGTTTCGATGATTTGAAACTATGCAAGATCTTTATGAGCATGAAGCTTCGCACACCCATTCTGACAATTAAATATCTAATTATCTTTATTTTATTAGGACATTTGTTTCGTTTCTTTCAGCAAGTATATTTTTATCGCATATAGAAGTCATATCTCAGCATTTAGTATTTTCTGGTCATAGTTGCCATAAGGCACATGTTCGAACTAAAAAATGTTCATATTAAATTTTGGACGCGTGAAATGATTAATGGAACCTTGTCCCAGCTAAAAAAATTTATTCTCAAATTACTAAATTATGTACACGTGAAAAGAAGTGAAAAACACGTGCTTGGGAGTGTTCAGAGTGTTTTGGTGTCTAACAAACATTTTACTTAAACACGTGGTCGGGAATGTTTAGAGTGTTCTAAGCAATGTGACCTAGAATATGGATAGCTATTACACATGTTAAAGTTACAACTATATGGTACGTTGATTCACTATACATGATCATAGTATTAAAAGAACCACAACCAGAGTTCACTAAGAATGCACTTTCAGTATTAGTGGGAATAAGATGTACCACGACATGCACTGTCAGTATTGGTGGGCCTCTATGAAGAGGGATTATAAAACCAAGTAGTTCAAAGGTTCAGGGACTACGGTACGAAATGGGAAGGTGTTAGGCACCCATCCCGCCATTTCAGTCTCTCATAGGAATGTGTTAACCTTCTCATGTTAGACTTTGTGAAGTGTGTGCTTAGGTTCATAACATAGATGGAAAGTGGAGTCATTCAACTCGCATCATGGACAAGGACAAAGTGAATTTATCCTTAGGAGTGTTCCCAAAATATAATAATTCAAAGTGTAATGTAAGTGTTTGTCGAATAACAAGTCGCTATGATAGAATGAATGTATACATCTAGATAAGAAACAAGCATGCAAGAACATGAAATCCATTAAGAATTTATATATATATATATATATATATATATATATATATATATATATATATATATATATATATATATATATATATATATAATGTAATAAATGTGTATAAGGGACTACTTGAGTCTAGGGATTTATCCAAGATGCCTACATATCCCAAGGGGCATCAAAGTCCATGTAGTTAAAAGATAACATAGGATGGGGTTCAACCTATAAATCCAAATGGTGGATATCTCTTATGTATGTGTGTAGAGATAAACGTGTTTTAAGTGTGAGAATGTGTAGTGAGAATCCCTTCTTTGGAATTTATAGGTAAACCCTTTTTTTTTATGAAAATAAAGTATGTGAAAAAACTAATAATAAAGGATTGAGATTAAGGTATGTGATATAATGAAGTAAAGAACTAAAGTAGAAATAAAGCAACTAATGCTAAAATAAGGGAATTTAAAGACAAGAATGGAAAATCAGACCTCCATATGAAGAATTGAAGTGGATCTTAATTGTAAATGTGTTCATCTCGCAACGAGGTGATGGTGGTATGAGGAGGGAGGAATTTAAAAAATGAAGTATGAAAAGGATGGAAGTAATGTGGGAAATGGACTTTTTTAAAGGGGACAACTCTGAATTCGAGAGAATCTTCTCTGATTTACTAATAAGGATGTTCAGGGGTGCTTTTCAAAGTGAGGTCATGGCCTCTATTTATAGGGCCAAGGGGGTGCCGATTGGTTGGGTCCTGGACCTGCCTATTGGCATAGCCCCTCAGGCACATTGTCGATAGGCAGGGTCCTAAGGGTGCCATTCACTAGTCTGGGATAAGTTTTTTTTGAAAAAATGGTCGTAAAATGTGAGCTGTAAGTCAGAATTATGAATGAGGCATACCGTTGAAAAGGGTATTCAGATCCCTTTAGGAATCCATTGATCCACTCACGGGTTCGGGAGTTTATCGAGGTCAAACGGGTCTAAGAAGCATCCGTTGGTCACTGGACAAGATATCTTTGGAGGAAAATGAATTGTTTGTCTAAATTGTAAGGCCGATTTGTGCATAGGATGGACCATTGTAAAAGGTATTTAGTGTCCTTATAGATTTCATTCAGCTTCATCCAGTTCAAAGAGTTAACCAAAGTTAAATGGGTCCAGAAAGTGCCTGGTGATCTTTTAGAAAAAAAAATTAGGACGTTCATCCATACCGTAAGGCCGATTCGCACACGAGGTGAACGATTGGAGATGGTATTTTGAGAACTTTGAAGATTCATTGAGCTTCGTTCGATCTAGAGAGTTGATCGGGGTCAAATAGGTCTCGAGAATGCTCGGTGGCCTCGAAATAAGATTTTAGGGTAAAAAGGATCATTCGTCTGTATAGTAAGGTTGATTTGTGCACAGGGAAGACCATTGGAAAGGGGATTCAAAAATCTTTAATGATTCGTTGAACTTTCACTCTGGATAGGAAGTTAACTGAGTCAAACAGGGCTCGAGAGCGCCCTCTGGCCTCTAGATCAATTTTTAATAGTATAACGAACTGTTCGTCCTGACCATAAGGACAGATCATGCACGGGACAGACTATTGGAAAGGGTATTCATAGTCCTTTAAAGATTCAATTAGCTTTTTCTCATATAAGAAAGTTGACTGATGTCAAACGGGGCCCGAGAGTGCCCGATGGCCTCTTATTTGTTACTGAAAGTATAACCTAGGGTTTGCGATGAATGAGTGAGTGCTAGGGCCCTAAGGAGATGATTAGGGGATCCTAGTATAGGGTGTCTATAAAAAGACCCTCTAAGGGCGATCTTGGAAAAAGTAAAGGCCTCCAAATGATAGACACCACATCGTCAATAGGAAAGAGGATTTTATGTAAATTTGGAGGACCTATAGGATGAGGTTGTACAATTTAGAGGGGCAAGGTCAGTTCTGAGGACCTACGGAAGCAAGGATGGCCAATTCAACGGGTCGAGGTCAGTTATAAGGATTTAAGGGGATGAGGATGACTGATTTAGGGAGTCGAAATCAGTTATGAGGACCAAGAAGATGAGGATGATCAATTTAGGGGGTCAAAGATGTGTTAAGATTGGTGCTAAAGGGCTAGAGAGACCAATTCAGCGGGTTGGGGTTAATTCTGGGGACCTACAACGATGTTGAGGATGATCGATTCTATGGGCTAAGTTCAATTCTAAGGACCTAAAGTTGTCGTTACCAATTATGGTGGTCGAGGTTAATTCTACGAACCGAAAGTTATGACGACCAATTTTGTGAGTCGAGGTGAATTCTGAGGACCTAATTAGACGAATAAGACTGATTCAGTCGATCGAGGTCAAATCTAAGGACCTAAGGTTATGATGACCAATTCTGAGGGTCGAGGTCAATTTTGTGATGAACAATTCTGAGGATCGAGGTCAATTCTGAGGACCTTCGGTTGTGACGAGGCATTTTTTATACAAAATTTGAAAAGGGCTACAATAGGCAGGCTTGAGGGGGTGCCAATTAGCAATGGCACGGACCCCTGGACTTACTTTGGATGAGGAAAAGGCGGCTACCGATCGGTATGGGTTGGGGCCTGTCAATCGGTAGGCCCTTTAATATTATATATAAAGGGGGAGATACCTCCCCATTTTTCACACCTTTAAGTGTTTTAATCTTCTACTTTTACTCTCTAAAAACTATTCCTAAGTCCTTTTTTCTCCAAGACCTCAAATGGTTGGTTCTTCAAGAGAGATGTATAATAACGAGTGGTTGGCTATTGATGACTGGGCCAACCTGAAGCGACGGTATATTGTGCCCTTTACATTGGGCAATGAGAATGCCTTTGATCTATTTGAGCCTGTTCAAGCCCATACATCACCGTTCGTCTAGGGTGAAGAACCCTAGTGGCTATGTGAGTACGGTGAATTTTGGTTTTCTAATTAATTTTTCTCTATATTCTTAGTGCTAATGAAGGTTTTTTTTCTTTTTGTTTTTTCTTATAGAATAACATAGCTCCTTGGAATATTCGATCTCGGGGGATGATTGGTTTGAAGGAGGCTTGGGAGAACTCCTTGCTATTGTACGCTGGATGGTTTCATATGCTAGTTTTGGCCCTTCGGTGAAGGATTTGGATGAGACACCGCATTCCACTGCGGTGTTATGTGCTCTTGGGGAGCGGTGGTGGAACATTACCCACACATTCCATCTTGGGTTTGGAGAGATTAATGTCACTCCCATAGACATCCATCAGTTGTTGGGGCAGGATTGTGAGGGGTCCCAAATAGTGTTGGATCGCACCTTGAGGGTGGCACCAGAGGCAGTGCTGGCGAATCTGGGAGATGTGGGTATAATTGTGTTGGGAGATTTTATTCAAATTTACATTTTAGGGAAACACTCTTGAGGCGGAGGGTGGACGTAATCGGCAGGTGAGATAGACGGTCCGTCTATTTATTTTTCTTCTGCTTGGTGGCGACGAGCGGCGATGTCGTCAATCTTTGATTCTTTCCGTTTTTTAGGAGGATTTTTGACATCCAGTTGTATGATTGGTGGATCTTGACTTTGGAATCCCTCTATTTTTCTTTGGATGCATTGACGACTTTTATGGGGGCCACGTATCTTCTAGAGATAATTTTGGATTTATTTTTCTTTTTATGCCCTTCCTTGCGCTCTTTTTTTTTATTCCTATCTTTTGCAGATGTGGTTATATGAGGTGATTGGGTACAATGTGGGGTTGATGGCCTAGAAGGATGAGGATTTGGGGGACTTCTGCCAAATGTTGTGAAGGTGAAAGTCCAACCGCTGGTCAAATCAGTCCTTATCTTTGGCAGATATACGGCGAGTTCCGAATGCCCTGTCGAGCGACCAGGTTATCTTTCGTATTTTTTGAATTATTTTTGGCATCTTCATTTATTGAGTAGATATTAATTCTCTATTGGGTATTGCAGGTGACCTTTTACCCCTGGGGGTGATTCCGTGGGATACGAGGGTGACGGGCCTATATGCGGAGATGTGGCAATTAGTTGCATACGAGTTTGGGTACGTCCGGTACTTGGGAGAGAGGGTGGCGAGGTAGAATGTAGAGGAGGTGGTGGTGGTCCCGCCATCAGCGCCCCTATGTACATGAGGCGGGTGAGGGAGATGTCAGACCATATCTGGGCGACAGTGATGATCGGCGAGTCTTATACGCACTACACGAAAATAGTGGCGAGCTATGATTATCTCAACTTTGTGATAAGATGGTTGATGTCGTCCTGTAATTATAACATGGAGAATATGCCTCATCCACCACGGCTTTGGGTAGGGGTACCAGTGTACTAGTGGGATTGACCCACAACATAGGTGGTAGTATATCGACGGCGACGACCACAGAGGAGGCTCAGATCATTATGGTTACTCCCCCTTCCTAAAACTTTTTGACTGAGTAGCAAGGAGTCACGGAGCGTGCTGCACCATCGTCATGCGTCGGTGTCTAGGTTGACGGGGATTACGAATGAGACCCTCCAGCCTGAGGTATGTCCTTTCCTTTTCTCCTTTTAATTTCCTCTTTATTGATTGATTTACATTTTGTTGTTGCTTCTTTGCTTGTTGTATGTTCGGGTGCTGACCAACTGTCTGTGGGATATCAAGGACTGGATGGCCTCCATGCATGATTATATTAAGAAATCATATATTTCCTGCTTTGTGCCACCTACCACTTCAGATGAGGTTTCTAGTTCTGGAAGTGGAGGATCCACCGCTCGTCACCAGGGAAAGCATGTTCACCACAGAGGTTGAGGGTTCGAGCATAGTCTTTCTTGTATTTTTTTTCTTTTTCTTTTTAATTTGTAAAATGTAACCAAGTGAACCAAGACCATATATGAAAAAAATATTATTTTTCTTATTTGGCATTTTTCTTGATTTATTGATTTATCCTATATGCAATTTTTTTCCTGAGATTATTTATTTTTATGCAAAGATAAAGATAAGTATGGAAATGATAATGAAAGGAAAAAGGTTTATTTTTTTAGAAATAGGGAGTAAAAGTAATTAAAGAAGATTTTTGAGTAAGAATTTATTTTGAGAATGAAATGATTTTTTTAGGGGAATGTTTATAAAATGAAATAGAGAAAATGAGTAATTTTTTAAAGGAATGTCCCAGGAGTAATTTTTCAAAATATGGAATTTTTTTGGAAATTGATTTTGGTAAAAGAGGAAAGATGGAATCTTCCAAAATAAGGGAGTGCTGATCGACATACCCCTTGACCTGCCTGTCGGCATGGGGGTTAAGTTAATTCATCCTTAGGCTTTGATTGCACTTTCCTGCACATTAGTGTACTTCAGTAGGGCTGAGAATTAGTCGGAATGCTAGATTTTTTGCTTTCTGCCAAGAATTTTAAGTATAAAAGGAGGGGTTTCTCCATATTTGGCAGGTTGCTCCATATTTCGCGGAGCATTTTTGACAGAGTTTCTCCATATTTCTCCTTCGGTGGCTCGACCAGTGGTTATTGGAGGTATTATTTCTCTTTAGGCAGTTATGTATTCAGTCTGCTTGGGGGGCTCTGATGATGCTGGCTTTGCCAGAGCTGTTTCTTTGGGCCTTACTGCAATGCTTTTATAGTGATAGGGGACTTGATGAGTGATCCCCAAGTGACTTCGATAGGGGCATGGATATCTTACCTCTATAATCCTGTGACGGTGGTGCTGGGGAGACCTTGAATGGACTTGATGCTTGGAAAGAGGGTCATTCCGACTTTTTGAGGGGGATCCCGACGACCCCTCTTGATTATATGAGGTGGTGCTTGCAAAAAGGTTTCGTCTGAAGATCCCTACTGATTATCATTTGCTGGGTATGTCTAATTTTTTTGTTCGACCTTTATTCAACTTTGGCCCATCTTTAGAGAACTAGGTCAACTGGTTTGTGGAGCACGGAGCCCCGTGTCTTCCTTAGTCAGTGCCGTGGTGGGGAGACTTATAACTTATTTTACATCTGGGAGAGTAGCAGTATGTACGATTGGTTGGACTTCATCAGACTTCCTTTTATTTCCATTGGTAGCTTCTGCGCCAAGTTGGATGGGAATAAATTATATCCCCTCGCATAACGAACTTATTCCTAGTGGAGGACATTACTGAGTCACTGCAAATGATGTTGGGTTCCTTATAGAAGTTGTGCCGACTGTCTACCTGCCTGTCACTATTTATGGGAGGCACTTGGCATGTGTCTAGGGACTACCTGAAGTGGTTGTTGAAGCGGGTAGTGAAGAAGATCATGGAGGAAGAGTCTGGTCAAAGGTGTCTCATCGCCTTCGACACTATGGAGAAAGGTGTTGTGGTTTTGTCTAGGCTCATTAGGGTGTAACGCTCCATATAATGCATAAGGAGTGTTAATTAGGAAGGGGAGCTTTGGTGACCTTCGAGGGATAGGAATGATGACGATGCGGGGCCATCAGGTAGTTGAAGAGAATGCCTTGTGAAGCTCGGGTATTTTTTGTGAGGCTAGGGTAGCTTTGATGTTTTGTGATTTTTGGGGTTTGGAATAATATTTTAGAAGCTAAGTTAGGTTTAAAAATGGTTTAGTCACTGGAAGGGGGTGGTTTGTTTAACTCCCTTCACTGATACTTCAGGTAACAGCGGTGTAATCCTTAATTGGAAATAAAAAATAATTTTGATCATATTTTATTGTGCCTTTTGATGAGTTTTGCATTTGATTTATCTATACCAATCGCTAAGGCGTTCATGTAAATGATAAGATGGACTGCGGTTCTCGAGGGTTGGAAAAGAATAAAATTTTGTGAAAAATAAGGGGACAGTGCCCATGTATGGTGTATGGGTTGCCTACATACCTCTAGGGGTTTTGAAAATGTTCACGAGTCTTATTTTGAAAAGAGATGTTTTTTAGAGGATTAGGTCCCACGTAGTTTTGGACAGGCGAAATGAAGAATATTTTTTTAGAATTGAAGGGGGATTAGAAGAGTCATAGCGCGATGAGATTTTGGACTAAGGGTAAAATTTCTTGAGACGATCCAGGTTGACTAGATGCTCCATCTCTTCTTCGTCGCGGTCTATGAGCATAGTCGCACCTCCTGGGAGAATTTTTTTTACAATGTAGGGGTAGCTCTAATTCGAATTGAATTTCCCTCTAGAGTCCCAAACGGGTTCTATGATCTCCTTGAGTTCAAGGTCTCCTTCCTGGACACCGCGGTACTTAACTTTCAGTTGAATGATCACGCTATTCTGCGATGATACCCCTATATATGATCTAGAGCCTTAAGTCTCATTTCATCCATGAGTGGAAGTTCATGAAAATGAATCTGATGCTACTCTTCTTCGCTAAATTTTTTCTCGAACATGACGCGAAGGGAAGGTATATCTAGTTCAATGGGTAGGGATGCTTCCATGTCGTACACTAGAGAATAAGGGGTATCCCCAGTAGGAATTCTAATTGAAGTGCTATAGCCCCATAGGGCGTAAGGGATTTGATCGGCCCAATATATGCAACTCTCAATCATTTTACTGATGATAGTTTTGAGGTTTTTATTGGCATTTTCGACAGAACCATTAGTTTGGGGTCTATCGGAAGAATATTTGTGTCCCTAAATCTCATATTTATCGGCTAGTTCTGTGACCTCGACTTTGAAGTAGAGTCTGTTATCTGATACTAATTCATGGAGAAGTCCGTATCAGCAGATGATGTTCTTTTTTATAAACTTAACCACTTTCTTAGTATTCAGTACTGTGTATGACTCAGTTTTGACCCATTTGGTGAAATAATCAATGGCGATTAGGATAAATTTATGATCGTCAGAAGCTTTAGGAGTAACCTTTCCTATGATGTCAATGCCCCAGGTGGAGAAGGGACAGGGAGAGGTCATGTTGTACAGTTCCCAAGGAGGTAAGTGATGGAGATTAGAAAACTATTGGCATTGAAGTCATCTTCGAACATAGGCAGTGCAATCTTGAACCATGGTGGTCCAATAGTACCCTTAATGAATGATTTTATTAGTAAGAATATGACCGTTCATGTGGGGGACACATTCCTCACTGTGAATTTTCTACATTATTTCTTCAATATCAGCCCATGCTATGCAATGCAAATGGGTTCCATCAAAGTTTCTCTTGACAAGTGCTTTGTCGTAGATGATAAACTAGGAAACCAAGTTATGAAGCACGATCTTTATTATCTACATTTTAGGGATACCTACCATGTTTGAGGAGGTGACAAATATCATAGTACCATAACTCTACCATTTCAGAATCTTCCTTAGTAATGAGCTCAATGTGGTAGCAATGGTTGGACATAACTTTTTTTTTAACTAGGAAAGGGGCCATTATTATTCCCTCGGGCATGTTAACCATGGAGGTCAGGGTAGAAAGGGCGTCAACTAGGTTGTTCATTAACCTAGATAGGTAATGGAAGGTTATATATTCGAACCGGGAGGCCAGTTGTTCAAGGTGGGCATAAAAGGGTAGGAGTTTCTCACCTTTGACTTTCCATTTCCTGAGGATTTGGATAATGATGAGGGCAGAGTCTCTGTCGATGTTTAGGTGTTGAATTCCTTTTTAAGGGCGATTTTGCGCCCTACAGTTTATGCCTCATACTCAGTGATGTTGTTGATGTAATGGAAGTCTAATTTGACATCAATGGGGGTGTGAGAGTCATTAGGGGCAATCAGGCGTATCCCTTCTTGTTGGAAACTCCATCAAAGAGCATTTGCAATCTAAGGTCTTCTTGAGAGGTTCAAAGAATATCATCATCCGAGAATTGAAAGACCAAAAACATCAGTTCCTTCCATAGGGTAATCAACAAGGTAGTAGGAGATGGCTATCCCTTTCATAGTTTTCTGTGTGACGTATAAAATATCAAACCCAACTGGAAACATCAATTAATGTCCCATTTAGTTGGACAGAGCGGGATTTTTTAGCAGGTGTTTGATGGTAAAAGGAAGGTAAGCATGTAGTACCGTAACTTATGTGTGACCCAAACCAGGGCGAAACATGCTTTCTCCAAAGCAGTCTAATTGACATCATACCCGACTAATTTCTGACTGGTGTATTAGATGGCTCTTTCCTTTAGGGATTCTTCAATGTATTGGGATAGAAAATAACCTGTTGCTATATCATTTACAGTCAAGTATAAGAGGAGGGGGAGACATAGTTACAGAGGCATGAACATCGGAGGTCGGGTGAAATATTTTTTATTCGATCAAAGGCTTCTTGACAGGCCTCATTCTAGACTTTGGTTCAGTCTTTTTAGAGAAGTTTAAACTGGGTTCGTAGATAGAAGTCAGTTGGTTGATGAACCGACTGATGTACTATAGTTTACCTAGGAATCCTCAGACTTCCTTCTTCATCCGTGGTTGGTCATCTCAAATATGGCTTTCATCTTAGCACTGTTTTGAATCCCTTCTAACTAACTAAAAATCTTAAGATTTTTACTTTCATATCGCTAAAAACACATTTATATGAAATTAGTCGGATCTGATATTGTTGCAGTCGCTCGAAGAACTTTTGGAGGACGGGAATATGACCTTCTCCACTATCAGACTTAATGATCATGTATTTTATATATACGTCAACCTACTTATGAATAAGGTCATGCAGGATAGTGATAGCAACCCTTTGGTAGGTAGCTCGATATTCTTGAGTTTGAATGGCATGACAGTATCAGAGAAGGTTCCTTACGGGGTGATGAAGTTAGTTTTATCCTGATGGTGAGGGTGTATCTTGATCTGGTTATATTCAGCTAATCCATTGAAAAAATACTTGATGGCGTACTCGTATTGTCTATGACCATGTCGATGTTGGGTAATGTTATCACAACACTGGGTTGATTCCCAACATTGTCAAAAAATTCTCATAGGTAGGACATGCCTCATCCATGACAGATCGAAAAACATGATCCTCGAGGTGCCAAAATTATACAACAACCTCCAATAAACTCCAGTCTATTGCCCGATTACTCCATAAAGAAACCCGACATAAGCTGAAAGTGTCGTAGTCAATGTTGTAAAGGCACATAGGCTCTAAACCTTCGAGGTAAGTAGATAATTCTTTGTACATTGGAAAAGCCATTTGAGAAAAGAGCGGGAAGACACAACAAAAGAAATATGGATGGCAGTGAAAGAACACATCCCCTAACTCTCCTTTTATACCTAAAAACCCTTGAAGAAAACTAGACATTGGGAATTCCATTTAACTCTCTGCCTAACCAAGTACTATAGAAGTGCAAAAAAGTGCAATCAAAGCCTAGGAGTGATTTGACTTGACCCCTATGTCGATAGGCAGGTTAAGGGGTATGCTGATATGAAACCCTCTTCTTAAAAATGTCCATCTTTCTCCTTTTTCTATAAAATGAATTTCTATAAACATTGTTTACTAAAATGAATCACTTCAAAGGGAAATTATTTTCAACCAATCCTCCATGGCCACCTTTTATTCAAACAATTTCGTAAAACACATTTTCCCTTCTTTTTCTTTAAATAAAACCTCAACACAAACTAAAGTGCATGTAGAGTATGCCACTAAAATAAGATAATCAAATAAAAGATGCATCATTTTTTCCTTCTTAAGTCTCTCTTTTTAGGTACAAATAAGTCTCAACATCAAGCATACTACTGATCAATTCTAAGCTCCTTCAATCACAATAATGTATCTACAAGAAAATCTTGAATGCAAATAACTAAAAAATAGATGTTACCTCATCTGTTGCACCACCCTATCTCTAAGGTACCAGATGTACCCGAACTCATGTGCCAGTAGAAACTTATTTTCTCCCAACAAAGGAAGACTCCAAGGGTATTAGGTCACCTGCATCCCCAACAAAGATTCAATAATCAACCCGAAAGCAAAAATCCAAAAAAATCTCGAAAAAATCCTAAAAAACCGTGAAAATATACAACCTTATTTTCTCCTAAGAAAATCATTTTTAGAACGCCAAGCCCCTTTACAAGTCTTAAAATTCCTAGCAGGATTACCCTTACCCTCTCATTATCAGCATGTTCCCCAATGGAGCCAATAATGTGCCTGCATCCAAGTCTACTGCAATTCCCCAGCAGGAATCAGAAACCTACACAGTCCCCCAGTGGAATTTTAAGTCAACCCATTCCCAACAAAACCAAAGGTGCACCAGCATCAAAATCATTCATGCCGTCCCCAACGGAGCTCTCCAACTCCAAACTACAACCTTAGGTCCTCAAAATTGACCTCCACTCGCAGAATTGTTCATCATAACTCAAGGTCCTCATAACTAACATCGGCCCGTAGAATTGGTCATCGCAACTTTAAGTCCTCACCTCGACCTGCAGAATCTTTCGTCATAACTCAAGGTCTTAAGAATTTACCTCGGCCCACAGAATTGGTCATCACAACTTTAGGTCCACAAAATTGACCTTGACCCGTAGAATCGATCATCCTAAATTTCGGTCCTAGGAATTAACCTCGGTCCCCAAAATCAATCATCATAACTTTAGGTCCACAAAATTGGTCATCACAATTTTAGGTCCTCAGAATTGGCCTCGACCCACATAATTGGTGGTCCTAACTTTAGGCCCTCAGAATTGACCTCAGCCTATAGAATCGGTCATCACAATTAATTTTAGGGGTGAACCTGGAGTAACGGTAAGGTTGCCCCATTATGAACTAAAAGTCAGAGGTTCGAGTCGTGGAGACTAGCCTCTCTGCATATGCAGGGGTAAGGTTGCGTACATCTAACCCCCCAGTACCCCGTAGTGGCGGGAGCCTCGTGCACTGGCTTTGCCCTTTTGTTTTGTTTAATTAATTTTATTTTTTCAAACAAATTGGTTGCTAATTTTGATAAATCTCACACGACACTATTGAGCAAAAGAATGTTCACCAAACAAAATGCAAACTAAAAAGCCTACAAAATGCTAAAACTTTAGAAAGCTAAACAAAATGCAAGCATAAACTTGCAAATACGCAAAAAGTACCCATCCATTTAATTCTCTTTACTATTAATTTTAAAATACCCCAGCACCTTATATATAATTATGCTAATGTTTCTTCTCAAAATGAATTACGGATAATTTTTTTAAAATAATATAAATAATTAAGATGAATTTTTTTATGGATTCTTAATATTCTAGGTTACCCCTAAAAAAATCAGCTCAAAATGAATTATTTTACTATTTTAAAAAAATGGATAAAAAAAACTATGAGCTTATACTAATTCAACCTCAACATTATTTTCAAGCTTTTTTTGGCCAAATTAATAATAGAAAGCAACAACCATAATATTAAAGATTTGATATCTCTAGCACATTAATAGACATTTTGGAAGGTAGTTTCGTTATTTAATTTTGGTACGGTAATTTCAATAAACTTGCAGCTGGAATTCAAATTAGGCCCTTGTTTGTGGACAATGTGGAAGTGATAAGAACAAACTAAACAAGAAAGATAGTTCAAAAACAAAGTTTATTTCAATCGTGTAAAACCATAACTAGGTATGATTTGGTAGAAGATAATCCGCCGGTGATTTGTGAAACATCAATCTTCTAATTGGGAGATTATGCTGACAAAAACATGGTAGCCTTGGCACATGTCAGAAAGAAGGCAATACTCATTCTTGGCGTGGTATGTATCCATTAGGCCTGCACACAAATCCAAATTACAGTAAATTAGATATTTCCCTGAGTTAAGTTCAAACGATATGAAAAATTACCCAGCATAAAATCAAAATTTAGGTATATAAAGGCAAAATAATCATACCATAGCCTGCAGTTTGAACATCAAAACCTTCATCCTATTACACAACAATGAGGTGGGAGAGGACAATTAGAAAAACTATTTTCTAGAAATTAGGCAAACAACACGAGTGCAAATATATATCTCACCTGAAGTTCTCGTATGAGTGGTAAACTACCGGTGATAGAGTAGGGTTTTACATGCCCAACCGCCTCTTCAGTAGATTTGCAAAGTACATGGAAGCCACGAGAATTGAGATCACAAGAAACTCCAGACGCTGTCCCATCAAAACTCATTTGTATTCTGAGGGTAAAAAAAATCCATATAAGTGATCCATATACCCTAGTTGGTTCAGGATGAAATATGTTTGGCATGGGTAATACTTTTTTTTAATTTCTTTTTTATGTTTAAACATTACATGTTTAAACCAGTCATTATCTTTCAACATAAAAAAAAATTTAACACATAAACCGTCCTTTATGAACTATTGTCTGCGCTAGCGGCACCACCATCCCCTGCCGGCATCCTAGGATCCGGAGGTGACCAGCTCTGTCAGCTTGCTAGAGCCAAGTTTCCAGCGGAAGGGGTAGGTGAAGATTAGGTGGGGTTTTTTTTGTTAAGTGGATAATGTGATTGATTAAATTGTTTAAGAAATAATATCCTATGAGTGTTTTGTTAATTAACCCTTTTTTCTGTCCATATGAAATTATAAAAGAGTTTACACACTAATTGTATAATTTTAGACAAGACAATAATATTTTACTTCTAGTAGATGAACATAAGGTTCTCCATTTTATCGTAAAAGATATTTTACCTTGAACAAAAAAAGAATCCTAACGTTAAAATATATGCGGTCACACACAGAGATTGTGCGCGCGCATATATTTTACCTTTACGATCCTGTTTGGTTTGAGTAAAATGCATTGTAAAACAAAGTAGAAATATATTAGTACCTTCCCCTTAGGTTCTCATCTAGTAGGACATATTTTGAAATAGGCCCCCTCGTATCCAACTTTTCAATATTTGCATTTATGTCCTCCACGTATTCTTATAGCTTCTGCATCACATCTGATATACTGAAAAAGTATCAAAGAATTAGAATTCAAAACGAACCCCGGTCAAATAGTTTGAAGTAATAAAATGCCAATCCATATCAGATTCTATGAATCAAATTGTGAGAAACAGAAAGTAAGTTACTTACTTGTAAAATGGAGTTAACCTGCAACAGAAAAAGGGGCATAGTTAGCATCATATTTACATCTAGTGTTTAGAAAACATAGTTGCGGAAGATGATGAACCTGACATCTCCTGAAACTGTACACTCCCCTGGAATTTGATTGATCCCACCTCCTGGATCTATAAAAGAAATGGTGAGCACAGGAAACCAAAGTAAACAGGAAGATGTTCTTATTCCATATTTATTAGTAATCAATTCGAAACGTACAACTCCATTGGGTTGGTTTCATGGTTGATGGTGTTGAAAATCCATATAGTTGTTCTCTGGGATGGGGAGGGAAGTCCTTGTAGAACCTCAACTGGATCTCTTTAAGAGCTTCCATGGCTAGCTCTGAAGAATTGATAGCCTACATATATTCAATAATATTTTTAATAAATAATCCCTCAGTTTTAAATTTGAAGTTCAACTTTTTGAGAACTCGCTAATTTTAACTAATCATTGATATCAAAACTCATTTAACTATGGTTATGTTTGGTAATTTGATTTTCAAAACACGACTCTTCATTTGAGGCGTAATATAAAGAAAAGTGGGACTCTTAAATCGATATGGGATGAGTATTACAAATGTAAATAGAGCATGTTATCAAGATTATTTCTCTAGAACAGAACATTCAATCTCAGATTATTTAATGGCGCTACATTAATGCCCAACTACAAACTTTTAAGTCATCTAATTGATCTAAAATATAATTGTTTCTTTATCTATAGCAAACTATTTGTTGTATTAAAATTTATGGGTCTTCATATCTTCAACTTCATTCACTATTTTGGTTCAAAATCATATCATTTACTTTTTACACTATTTAAAATTGTATACAAATAAAAAGCTAATACATAAAATTACTTTTCACCATTTTATTGAAGAATATTTTACACGGACCAAACAGAGCCTAAAGCATAGCAGAACTAAATGATCCATTTATCAGATTCACGATGCAAGGTCAAAGCCATCTTTGTCACTTTTGCTCTGGCTATTCCATAATTACTGCTGTTAGTCGAAGTTGATCTGGGAAATGATGAATTCCCCCCCCCCCCCCCCCACCCCCTCCCCACACACCCACACACAGAAAAAAGAAAAAAAAAAGATTATGACATGTACTTACGTGGTTTTTTCAAGCACTTTAATTTGCTTAAATACCAAACTCATTGATTTTCTTTAGAGAAAACACTACTAATATACTGATGAATGTATGGCAGTGGTTATCAAGGTCTGGCTGCAAGAACTGGAGGGAAGAGATATAGTAAGAAGAGATAAATAATGGCAATCACACCAAAAGTAGACAGAGCACCCCCATCAAAAACAAATATATCTTCATTAATTCTACAAAAGAAAGTCAATAAAACAACGTACATAATGGTCCCATAATTTTGGACAGTATTTGGGACTCTCCTCTGAGCTCTCAAAACAAAAATTCACGTTGGGCAACAGGAAAATAGATTTTGGGATAGGTTTCCACGGGATTTTGCAACTAATAGATCTAGAAAAACATTTTATTTGAATTTTAAAATAAGGATAGAGAACGGATAAAGCTTCGGAACTTATTTAGACAAGGTAATAGTAACAATGATCGATTGGGGACTTCTGGGTGCAAGGTTGAGGGATCAGAGATAAATGATTGGTCTTGTTAAATGAGGTTATAGGAAAGAGATTTCAAACTGTATTTTAATGGCTTTGATTTGGAGTGCAAAAAATTGAAGGGAGAAAAAAAAGTAAGCCTAGGATTCCGATGTGAACAATAGAAATGTATAAAAGCAATCACAACGAATGCGAATCAGAAAATTGAGAATTTTATTAACAATAGAATGAATACAAGACAGGGTCAAACCTTTCATTTGTTATTTTATAGAATAAGGACTCGAAGAGTCCTTGCCCAATAAGACACCAATCAGATACTTGACATAAAGAAACAAGATAATATCCTAACAATTATTTTCCAAACAAAATTCTTCTCCTAATATAACAAATAATCCACTCTTTTGCTCTCTCTCCACCACCTCTCTCGTCCCTATACAGACTAGAAACACATCATTACCTGACCATGTTATGCTCGACCACGAGCTTAGAGGGGTGGTGCACTCTCATCTTGAGGGATTTAAACCACTTTCTACTCACGTCTTAGGCCTCCATTGCATTCAGTTTTTACACGTCAAGGTCATTTGTGATCGAGTGTCATTTCTTCATTGGGCAATCAACTATCTGGTATCCAGAAACTCCAGCAACGAAGTATTTAAATGTGGCCACGGTCGATTCAACTGTCTTCAACACATTGGGTGCCACCATGATACTTCCACCTCTTATTGCTCCGCCAACCCTAAAACATTCCTCCACTGTTAGAGTACATTCCACTGCTTACTCTAATGTAGTGTTCTCCCTCATAGGCTCAGTTTTGATTTTCAGTTGGAAGCCATCAATATAAAGACTAATCTGAGGCCCATGCATCTCATTTAAGCTGGCTCAACTAAACTCTAGTAAATAGATCCATCTCATAGGTCTTCGGCACCAAACTGAGAAAAATATATTTGTTCATCTTAATTGAACTGGATATTGGCTTCTTCCCATACCCCATTCACCATTGGTAAACGTCATTCAAACCTCGGTTCGACCCGTTAACTTGGTTGCCATGAGTCGCATGAATTTAACCCCATAATGCCTTAGAACTCCAACATGTTCTCAATGAAATCTGGTCAATCCACGAACATATGTGGATCCGTATGCAAGCATAATCCTACGTATCACCCTGCTCCAGGAACACAGAGTACCCATCGGCTCCATAATCACGAGAAAATAGAGGGCAGGCGCACTGCACCACTGAGAAAAAGGAGGACGATGAACTCATTGACATACCGTGCATGGACGGATTGCTGCTCATGGTTTTCCAGACGAATCATCTTCGACTAAAGCCACTAGGATTGGGACTTGTCGGAAACTTGTGGGAGGGTTGGGGCTCCAAGTTGCAACTGACCTCTTTCTAGCAACCTTCTCCGAGATCGTTTTCTACCTAGCTGCGGTGGTGGTTGCACTGGCTCGGCCCTTGATGTGGCTGAAGCATGGGCAGTTGCATGGCCTTCGGGCTTCTTGGCAGGATATCAAATAGGGGTAGTGGTCGCCATTATTGGGGCAGAGAGCCCCGATGATGCTGCGATAGTTGCGAGTGGGGCAGAGCCGCAGCTAACGGTTTCCTCAATGGCTAGGGGTTTTTGTAGGATGAGTTGGTTAGTTTGCATGAGTATCTCAATAATATTCTCTAAGAGTTCCAAGTCTCTCCGTGAAAATTGTTATCTGATATTCTTTTGCTATTAAAGTTGTTCCAAACACAACTCAACTAGACTCAACCCAACCCAACCCAACACAAGACAATTCAGAGCATTCTATTAATAACAAAAGCTTAAACAAATAATCACAAGCACACGCAAATCAGAAAATCGAGAATGTTAGAAATAATAGAATGAATACAAGAAAGGGCCTAGCCATTGTCGGTGGCAGCACATCGGGTTTCCAATAGTCCCGTACCGTCCCCCCTACCCTCCCACCCCCACCCTAGTGACATACCACCAAGGCCCTAACCAACGGCCCAATGCCATCAGTTATGTAGATATGCACTTGGACTACAACACGTGATAGAGGGAGTACGGTCAAGGGTCATTTGTATTGATGGGTGGCTAATATAGATGTCATGTGGGTCAATGCCATACAACTAGAGCTACACATCCCCCTACATTGTGGTTTGTTTAAGGAAGAAGATGGAAGTGATTTGAAGGGTATTTTAGTATTTAAACCAAAGGAGTTGAGTCAAATTATTGATTATTAGTGTCATTTAATGGTGTTAGGCATCCGTTAGACGTCTGGGGGTATGTCTAATTTTTCAAAAGCGGGGGTTATATTTAATTTTGGCATTATCTCAAAGGGGCAAAGTAGAAAAGTATAAAACTAAGTTTATAGTTATGGCATGTCATGATATGTAAGTAATTAAGGGGGGGGGGGGTATGGGAAAAAAAATAAATCCACTTAGTTTCAGACTTGTCACAACCCAAGGTCATCATTTCTTTTGGTTTGCACAACCAAAAAATTATTCCGAAGGTGATTAAAAAATAAGAGATTGTATCAAGAATTATGTACAAAAAAATATGAGAATCCTCTGGCGTCGAGGGAATTGCACGTAGAGAGATTCGAAAGTAGAGATAGTTTCTCCGAAAACCATCTCCATGTAGTCAAAAAATTCTCTCTCAAAAGTGTTCTCCCTAGCAAAATCCCTATCACATGGAATTGCGTATACCAAGTATTTCCAATCCAAGAAATAAAATTGTTATACCAAGTACCGTTTTCCTTTTATCTCAATAACTCGATAAACAAGCACACAAAATCAATCCCAAAATGTTACAGATATCGAAATGGTGTACCTTGTGTGCTAGACCACTGTGAAAAAGCTTTCAGTAACGTGAAGTTTCCAAGGTATTATACCACCAGCACCAATACATGGTTGCTTATCTGTCGTGTCAATCCAGAAGCTACGTAGAGAAACAAAGGTCATGGATCCAATTATTGAACTTTTTAAGAAATTTCGGAGCACCAAATAAAAGTAAATTGCAAGTAATGTAATTTTTAATGAGATAAAAAAATCAATGCCCTTTAATGCAAAGATCCCTGTTGCATCATGATAGAAATCATCATCTTTTTTGGTAGAGGATCTTTGCACAAAATACACAGTTCAACTGGGGCTTTACATTAAATTGACTTAATCTTGCAGTCTAAAGAGAAAGGATGCTGCTCACTTACAGAGGCCCTTGCTTTAACTTACTAAGCAATCCATCTTTCACCAGTGCATCCACACCAACCCCAGGAATAGATGAGTTCTCTTCACTGGCTATGAAGACAGCAATGACAGTGGACTTCAATTTCGGCTTTGTTTCACCCAGCCTCCTCATGATTTCAGCTACAAGAGCAACATGTCCTAAACAATCAGTTGTTCCACGACCACGAAGTTTATCACCCTCGATGCTTAACGAGAAAGGATCAAAATCCTGTATGTGAAATCATTTTATGATGCATAAAGATCATGAATGTGTCTAAGGCAAAAACAATCAAGAACAGACAAACAATTATCTAGATATGGAGAGGGATACGGATTAAAGTTTGAGTTTCTTTAAAAGAACCAACAAATTCTCAAAAATGGTTTCTTCCATTTGATATTTATATTTTTGAACTCCTTTTAGTGTTTATTGTCTTGTGTAATATTAAACAGTGATAGGCCTAAAAACATGTTTAGTCTATAAGTGAACACAAATAAGCAAATGTATTTTTGCTCCTTTTTTACTATTGTAATTATTGACTGATGTTTTCTATAAACTAGGGAACTCTTCTGATTAGCATTCTACCATTGCTTTCAAATTTCAGATGTTAGCAAGTCTCTTACCAAGGAAATTCATACGTCATAACTGGGTTTTACTCAAGTATATTCGCTGGTATTGATTTTCATTCATGCCATCTCTATTGAGTTGTTCTCACTTTGTTAGACACACTGAACCAAATACATGGTTGGGTGTTACATCATGTGGTGACAGCTGCATAACATAACCATTCAATTTCCTTTTTTGAAATTTTGTAATATAAGTCTACTTTAGTAATTTGAGCTTATAGGATTATATGGTAGCATCTTCTGTACGCACTAGATTGTTCTTTCCTAGATTGGAGTTAAGATTTTTCTCTTGGGTAAATGGACTTTTCTTATCTATATGTGATCTTGTAGATTCTTGGTATATTTTTTGGTCTATTTGGAGCAGTGGCATTTTTCTGGGTTTGTGAAGTTTTGTTTCTTTAGTGCTTATATGAAATTGAAGGTATTCTTCACTCCTTTTCATCTCTTGTAATCTAGAGATTATTTGTCATTACTCTGTCACATTGGTCGGTTTGGTTTGAGTTGTTTCATGGCATTGTGTTGCTCAGAATGACCCATTTTTTATCTAGAGGTCAACTTTTGATTTGTGGTCTGATTTGAGGAATCTTATTTGTTACTCGGTTTGTGGTCCGTTTGGTTTGAGTTGCTCGGTGGCATTGCATTGGCCGGTTTGGCTTGGTTTCGTCTAGAGATCAAATTTTAGTTTATAGTCCGATTTGATTTGTTTAGTGGTATAGTGTTGGTCGGACCGGCCCTATTGTCTCGAGATCAACTTCATATGAGTGGGTGTCATATTTGACATGAATTGTGAAGGATATTATTCTCACATTTTGTGGGTTACATTTTGAAAGGAAAGCTAGTTTCAATTTCACATCTCTTTCAATTTGAGAGAGAGTGTCGGAATATCCGTTGGTTAGGTATTGGGATCTCCTAAGAAGACTTAAGTTATGCATCGTTGTGGAGGCTATTACCATATTAGTCATTTTCTTCTTCAATGATTCTATGGCAAGCATGGCTTAGTTGATTACTACGCGCCAACTTGAGGGGACTATTGTAATATAAGGCTACTTTAGTCCTTTGAACTTATAGGGTTATTTTAGTCTTATAATGAGTCTTATAAAGCCTATATATCGCCTCTCTCGTAACATACATTTACACATTTACAATACAAGTTATTTCCTTCTTATAATTTCTAGTTGAAGCATTATAAATACCTTAACAAGAACTAGAAATGAGAACATAAATCCAGATTAAATTTTTTTGTGTGTGTGTTGGGAGGGGGGAATGATTCACATTATCAAAAGTAAGACATCAAATTACAGGACTCAAAATGGAAAATTATAGTTTCTATATGAAAATTTTAAAACATCTATTACTTCATAACATAGGCAATTTGATAACACTACACCAAAATGACAAAATTGTCACCTTTCAGCCGGCCACCCTTGTCAAGGTCATTGACCGTGACAAAAAACACGCGTTTTGTGTCACGGTCATTGACCTTGACACGACCGTGACAAAGCGTTGTCACGGTCATTGACCGTGACAAGGCCGTGACAAATTTACTTGTCACGGTCAATGACCGTGACAATTCTTTAAATAATTGTCACGGTCAATGACCTTGACACGACCGTGACAACTTTTGCATTAAAAAAAGCCCCAGGCTTCTTTTTTTTCCACCTTTTTTGGTTCCCCCCCCCTCTCTCTCTCTCTAAGCGATTTCTGCTCTCTCTCTCTCTAAGGTATATTTTTTTTTCCTCTCTTTCTCTTTCATTTCTATATGTGTGTGTATGTGTATGTGTATGTGTATGTGTATGTGTATGTGTATGTGTATGTGTATGTGTATGTGTATGTGTATGTGTATGTGTGTATATATATGTGTGTATATGTATGTGTGTATGTGTATGTATATATGAGTGTGGTGGTGTGTGGTGGGGGAGGGGGGAAGGGGGTAATGGGGGTGGGGTGGTGCAGGTGTGGTGGGGGTGGGGTGGGGTGGGTGGGGGGGAGGGGTGGGGTATGTGTATATGTGTGTGTGTGTATGTGTGTGTATATATGTGTGTGGTGGTGTGTGGTGGGGGAGGGGGGAACGGGGTAGTGGGGGTGGGGTGTGGTGGGGGGAGGGAGGGAGGGGTTGGGGTGTTGGGGGTGGGGGTGGAATTTTCTAACTAAAAATATGATAATATTTTGTTATAATTTGTTAAAACTATGTAAACCTTAGTATGAATGCAAGGTTAGTGATAGTTAGAATTGTGTAAATGTTAGAAAAGTTCTAGAATTCATATGTTAAATTTAATTATATAAATATTTAAATTTGATAATAATTTTATTCATGAAATTAATTCAATTAGGTAAAACCCTAGATAATTTTTTAACAGAATTTGATAATATTATATAAAGTTTAGTAAATTTACAAAATTTTGCCAATTGTATGTTTTTAGGAATATCATTAGTTACTTTCGTGCCCAAATATGTAGAATCCATACACATGCATGTTGTTAGAAAATCTTAAATTTAATTCTCACTTTAATTTGTAGAATCTCTGTACTTGGTTGGATTTATCCCTTTATGATAATGAAATTTATGCTCCAATTATAATTATCTCATGTCATAATTTTATTGATAAACAATAAAGTAATGTAATAAAAATATGAAAATACCCCAATTGATTTAGTAAGATTCATTCTAGACTCCATTACAAATTATTCATGCCAAACCCGACTCTCTTATAAGATATGCATATTGTGATAAAATATAATGAGGATAAGAGACTTTTGAAATATAAAAGAATCTCAAAGAAAAAATATAAAGATAAAGGATTAAAGAAGTAGATAATTGCAATGAATATATAGATAAGATGATGATAAAAGATCGTGCAATGAATAAGATGATAAAACACGCGTTTTGTGTCACGGTCATTGACCTTGACACGACCGTGACAAAGAGTTGTCATGGTCATTGACCGTGACAAGGCCATGATAAATGTAGTTGTCACGGTCGTGGTGGGGGGAGGGGGTGGGGTGGTGGGGGTGGGTTGTGTGTGTGTGTGTGCATAGGTGTGTGCGTGGCGGGGGGAGGGGGGCAAGGGGTGTGGTGGGGGTGGTGGGGGAGGAGGGGGTGTGGTGGGGCAATTTTAACAATTGTATAGCTTTAATTAAGAAATTGTATAGCTTTAATTGTAATTTTAATTGTATAGTTTTAGATGAAAGTAAATTAATAATTAGTGTCAATTTCATATGAAAGTAGGATTGCCCCTCATTGTAAATTAGTAAATTAATAATTGTATACTTGAATTGTTAGTTTAATTGGTGAAATGTTGGGTTGGTTAGTTTTAAAAGTGGCATGACGTGTGCGTGTGGGGGGGGGGGGGGTAGGGGTGTGTGTATGTGTACTATTAACATTTTTTTATCTGTACTAATAACATTTTTTTACAGCAAATGTCTCCTTCAGATATTAAGGCGAAGATGATGATGCTGTTTATGTTGATGTCGTCTGGGCTCGGTGGTAGCGGAGGCGACGAGGGCTCCTCCGCCCCTAGGCTCCCCAAATATGAAAAATTTGGGATTACCGTCGAGAACAAATCGGAGCTGTTAGCGAGATCCCTCGAGCTGCTAAAGACGGTCATCGGCCCGGGGTTTATGAGTTGGAAGGAGGTTCCATATGAGCTCAAGTTAGCTGTTTGGGCGGCACTACAGGTAATAAATTTATTTATATTTCAATTTCAATTTCAATTTCAATTTCAATTTCAATTTCAATTTCAATTTCAATTTCAATTTCATTGTATATTTATATTTATATTTATATTTATATTTATATTTATTCGCAACTAACATTGAATTTGTTGGACAGGAACAATTCAACTTGGATCCAAAGCTACGCGATTCCATCTTGGAGCATTTGAGGGAGCAACACAAGACCTGGAAGAAAAATATGAGGACACGGTGATATACCCGTTTATATCCTCGTCCTGGCTGAGGATTACCTCCAAACGGACGACCCTACGAGGGGCCGACCCTTCACCAGGTGCCAGACGACCCTACGAGAGGCCGACCCTTCACCAGGTGCCAGACGACCTTACGAGGGGCCGACCCTTCACTAGGCTCCAGACGACCCTACGAGGGGCCGACCCTTCACCAGGCCCCAGACGACCCTACGAGGGTACGACAGTACGAGGCCATAATTGGGCCAGACTGCCAGAAGGAACTTTTCCCTCGGCCTCGGCCCATAGGCCGAGGGTGACATCATCGCAGCGCGTGGTTTGGGAGACGCGTGGAACAGTGCGCGTGAGGCTCGCATGGCACATGGGAGATCGTTATAACCAAATCACACCCTCACGTGAGGGAATATTATGTCATCATTTGGCATCTACAGGTGTCAACAGGGGATTGGCTAGATCATCATTCACATGCACCATGCATACTTGGGGGGTACGCTACACCCCCCAAGACCTATATATACTTGTCACCTACAACCTTACAGGGGATCGATCAATTAACTGTAGCCCTAGCTAAGACTCTGCTGGTACACACACAAAGTAGAGAGAGAGAGAGAGAGAGAGAGGGTTATGTGCATTGTATCCAAGGCCATTAGTGCCCATACTTAGTGGATTGTACACTCACAGTGGATGTAGGCCAAATTGGCTGAACCACTATACATCATTGGCTTATTTCCTCTTATACTCATCCCATTCTACACATTTATACACTCATACATCTCTATGGCTGCCATGGCTGCTACTGTTTGAGCTTACTATCACTTATCCGGTGGTGCTAAATCTTAGCATCATCAGTTTGGCGCCGTCTGTGGGAACGAGAAGACATCTCTTCCTGTGTACAGCTTGACCTCACTGGGCACTCTGGTGGTGAACCAACACTCCCCCTGAGAGGAGGTGTTTCACCATTGAAAGAGACCCACTAAGGTTCCCAAGCTCACCAGTATTTTCTTCAATTCAATTTTTCATAGCTCAAGCACATGGCACCTGAGATGCCACCACCACCACTTCCCCCGCCGGATGAGGGGGGAAGACCCAATTCCAGTCAGCTGCCGCCTCAGTCTGAGATGGCTGATGTGGCGGCAGCCCTAAAGTCCCTGGCAGCAAGCCAGTGGATGATGCAGGAGAAGTTCACAGCTCTAAGCCAGAACATACTGAGACCACCAGGGGTTTCACCTGAGATGATTACTCCGGCAGCAGCTCCGGGATAGCACGAGGCCAGGGGACCACCCCAGGCACCACGCAAAGACCTTCCACCCCCTCAGCGGCGTAGGGATGTTGCTGACCCCCGGCGTCTACGCTTGGGGAGGCAAGGAAACCCTTGCCCTGAGGACAGGTATGACGATCCGGAGGGAGAGGAGGCCCCTATAGAGTGCTGGGAACCCTATGAGGTCTCCAACAATACTGTACGACCTCTCCAAGACAGTAGAGGAAAGTGCGGGAGACCAAACCCTGAGGATCTCCCGAGAGGCTCTACTTTTGATTACTTGAGTAGGGGGCGGCCTTTGAGAGGCTAGGCCCAGTAAATGACATGCGGGAACAGTTGTCCTGGCCAAGAAGTGCTGCGAGATCCAGGAGGGAGGCAGCAGATGGCTGACCCCGAGGACGAGATGACGGCCAAAGGGAAGTGAACAGCCGACACAAGCCTGCTGTAGCAGAACCCTCCGTCCACCTCAGAGAGGCGGCAGGGGATAACATCGGCCAGGACGACCCTGTGAGGCCTTGGAATGACTCAATCCAACGGTTAGAGGATAATATTGGCGACATACTGAAGAGCCGGGACCCTCTTCAGAAGGGATACACCATAGGCTCACCCTTTGTGGCAAAGATAGTCAACTTCCCCACGCCATCAAAGTTCAAGCCTCCTGTGGTCACCCCAAGATACGATGGGAGCACCAACCCTGTCCACCACATGGAGATGTATCAATCAGCAGCAGACATATACTCTATCTCAGATGAGATGAGGTGTCGTGCCTTTTCTGGTACCCTGACAGGGACTGCACATGTCTGGTACACGTCTCTTCCAAAAAATTCCATTGAAAACTTCAAGCAGTTGGCAGACCGGTTCATCCACAACTTTTATTTCGGGGTGAGACCACAGAAGAAGACCACACACCTGCTCTATGTTAAGCAGGGAAAGAATGAGAGTCTGAGAGACTACATAGCTAGATTCAATAAAGAGAAGCTGGAGGTGGAAGACTATGAGGAGAGCATAGCTATGACAGCCCTGATTGGAGGACTCCAAAAGGGGAAGCTGTTATGGAAGCTTGCTAAAGACCCTCCGAGGACGATGGCTGAGTTGTTTTTGATAGCAGGAAAGGTGATGAACGCCGAAGAGGCGATGGTCGCAAAATATGAAGACGAAAAGGGAGGTGCTAGTGGGGGTAAATACCCTAAGAAGAACAAGGAGGGGAAGAAGAGGTCCACGGATGACAAGTTCGCTGGTTACACCCCTCTAACGGTCAACTGTGAACAGATCCTCAATGAGATAAAGAGTGACCGGTCCCTGAAGTGGCCTGAGAAGCTGAGAGCAGCCCCCGGCAAGAGGAATAAGAACATATGGTGTGAATTTCACCAAGACCACGGCCACGTAACAAACAAATGCTTTGCTCTGAAAGATGAGATTGAGAAGATGCTGAAGGAAGGGAAGCTCAGAAAGTACGTCGACAAAGGTGCCTTCAAGAGGGGCCGAGGGGACGACCCCAGAAAGAAGCGAGGCGATGCAAGTAGAGAAGGTCCTCAAAAAAGAGGGGACGACCCTTCTGATGATGAGGACGACCCTGACCTCCCGCCGAGAGACGACCACGGCCCTGTCAAGAGGCTTAATATGATCTCACTCGGAGTGGGAATGATCTTTGGAGGTCTAGCAGGAGGAGGGTCTAAGCTCGCCGACAGGAAGGCCCATGTGGACGAGGACAAAGCAGTGACGAAGACGGTACACTCAACCTCTCTGGAGGTCAAGTCAGAAAAGAGGAAGAAGGTTGATATGGACACTCTGATAGTGGGATTTTCAAGAATGGACTTCAAAGGCCTCTTGGCCCCGCATGATGACCCTCTCGTCATCACTACCAGGGTGCACGGGTGTGAGGTGCCGAGGATACTGGTAGATGGAGGTAGCTCTGAAGATGTGATGTTTTGGCCATGCTTCAAAGCCTTAGGTCTCAGTCGTGCTAGACTTGTCCCGTACCATCATCCACTGATTGGGTTCAGTGGGGAAAAGGTTCATCCCCTTGGAGTGTATGAGGCTGATGTCAGGATGGGGGACGAATGGCCGAGATGGCTCACCAAGAAGGTCAGTTTCTTTGTGATGGATGAGCATGTGTTTTTGGCCTACAACATCATACTGGGGCGTGTGGCCCTCAAGGGGTTTGAAGCTGTGCCGTCTACGATCCACCAGATGATCAAATTTCCTACCCCTTACGGGGTGGGGGAAGTTCAGGGAGACCAGACGACAGCGCGAGAATGTTACTACAACTCCGCTGAAGAAAGGGAGGCACACAAGAGGGTTACTACCACTTACAATATTGATACCTTATACCCCAGGGATGAGACGAAGCTAAAGAAAGGAGAGGCCGCGGAAGAGGTAGAATCCATCATCCTTGATGAGGATGACCCGGAAAAAAATGTCCAAGTCGGCAAGTCTCTGAAGCCCAATATCAAGGAAGACCTCATTAAACTGTTGAGGAGAAGGCGAAGCGTCTTCGCATGGAGTCATGTAGATATGCCAGGGATTGACCCTGAAATCATGTGCCACAAGCTCAATGTGGTAGAGGGAGTGAAGTCGGTAAAGCAGAAGAGGAGAATTTACTCTAGAGAAAAGTATGAGGTCATTAGGGACGAGGTCAAGAAGTTAGAAGACGCTGAATTTATCAAAGAGGTCATCTACCCTGAATGGTGGTCCAATGCAGTCATTGTCCCAAAGGCCAACGGCAAGTGGAGAATGTGTGGACTTTACAGACCTCAACAAGCACTGTCCCAAAGACAGCTTCCCTCTCCCCCGCATTGACCAGATGGTAGACGCTACCGCAGGCCATGAGCTCATGAGCTTCATGGATGCCTATTCAGGGTATAACCAGATCTTCATGAACCCTGAAGACTCGGAGAGGACAGCCTTCATCACCGACAAGGGGACATACTGTTACAGGGTCATGCCCTTTGGCCTCAAAAATGCGGGGGCAACGTACCAGCGCCTCGTAAATAAAATGTTTGAAGACCAAATTGGGAAGTCTATGGAGGTCTACGTAGATGACATGCTGACTAAGAGTCTGAAGGCAGAGGATCATGTAGCAGACCTGGAGAGGACCTTTAATACGATGGACAAATACCAGATGAAGCTTAACCCGGCCAAGTGTGTCTTCGGGGTCGGGGCAGGGAAGTTCCTGGGGTTCATTGTCAACCAAAGAGGCATCGAGGCCAATCCTGAAAAGATAAAGGCCCTTGTTGAGATGAAGACCCCCAAGTCCATTAAAGACGTGCAGAGACTGACAGGGAGAGTTGCTTCCTTAAACAGGTTCGTGTCTAGGGCCACAGACAAGTGTTTGCCATTCTTTAAGATCCTCAGGAAGGCCTTCGAATGGAGTGAAGAGTGTGATGAGGCTTTCAGGGACCTAAAGTCATACTTGGGGTCTCCCTTGCTGCTGTCACGACCCGTGCAGGGTGAACGACTTCAGGTGTACCTCGCTGTCTCAGAATTGGCCATCAGTGCATCCATTATGAGAGACGAAGACGGGATACAGAAGCCTGTGTATTTTAACAGCAAAGCACTTCAGGGGGCAGAGCAAAGATACCCGAGGAAGGAGAAGTTAGCTTACGCCTTGATCCATGCCTCAAGGAAGATGAAGCCGTATTTTCAGTCCCATACAATGGTCATCCTCACCGACTCTCCTCTTAGGCAGGTCCTGCACAAGCCAGAAAAATCAGGCAGGCTAATGGCCTGGGCTATAGAGCTGGGGGAGTTTGACATAGTGTATCAGCCTAGAACGTCCATAAAGGGGCAGGCGCTGTCGGATTTCGTGGCTGAGTTTACTTAGGAAGATGATGAAGCCGAAGGTGAGACCCTTGGGAAGATAAATACACAACAAGACAGACCCACTAACACACCCGCAGATAGGACGGAGACAAGCACCGCTAGAAGGAAAGCGACTGAAAACGAAGAGGGAAGATACATCTTTAGACAGGGATCCCTCTCTGAGGGAAATTTTTCAGAGGGAAAGACTCTGTGGAGCCTCTTCGTTGACGGGTCCTCTTTTGACAATGGAAGTGGCGCTGGACTGATACTATCAGCACCCGACGGCATAGACATTGAGTATGCCCTGAGGTTCAGCTTCAAGGCCTCCAACAACGAAGCTGAATATGAGGCCTTGATAGCTGGTCTCTTCTTGGCCAAATCTCTTAGTGTCGGCCAGATTTTGGTTCATAGTGATTCGAGGCTAGTGGTGAATCAGATACTAGGAGCCTACGAGGCCAAGGACGAGAGGATGGCTAGGTACCTTGAGAAGGTGAGGTCATTGCTAAAAGGCTTTAAAGAAGTGAAATTCAAGAGGATACCTAGGCTCGATAATGGCCGTGCTGACGCCCTTGTGAGGTTGGCCTCGGCGACTAGGACGGACATAAGGAGGACAGTCCCGGTAGAAATCTTGCTTCGACTAACTATTGAAGATGCTGAGGGAACACTAAGCAATTGCTTGAATGTTTCTGAAGAAGCTTCATGGATGGACCCTCTGATCAGATACATTAAAGAGGGAGAGATGCCAGAAGCAAGGCAAGAAAGGAAGAAGCTGAGATATAGGGCTGCAAAATTCACTGTCATCGGAGACACGCTGTACAAAAAGGGGTTTCTGCTCCCCTTACTTAGGTGTGTGCATCCCTCAGAAGTCCCTTCCACTTTGCAAGATATGCATGAAGGGTCATGCTCAAGCCACATTGGGGGTAGATCCTTAGCGAAGAGGGTGATCACCCAAGGCTACTGGTGGCCGACCTTGGGGAAAGATACCGCAGCATATGTAAAAAAGTGTTATAAATGCCAAAGATTTGCTACCATCCCTCATCAACCTCATCAGCCTCTTACCTCCATTACATCTCCATGGCCATTTGCAGTGTGGGGGATTGACCTGGTAGGACCCTTACCGAGAGCGGTCAATAACTATCGGTTCTTCATTGTAGCGATTGACTACTTCTCAAAGTGGGTGGAGGCTGAACCGATGGTCACGATTACAGAGCAGAAGACCTTCCAGTTCATCTGGAAAATGTGATATGCAGATATGGTCTAACCAACACCCTCATCTCGGATAACGGGACTCAGTTCAAGAATGCCTCTCTACAGAAGTACTGTGAGAGGGTAAGTATCAAACAATTTTTCTCCACCCCAGGCCGACCTCAGGCCAATGGGCAAACCGAAGTTACGAACAGGAAAATCCTAGATGGAATCAAGAAGAGGCTTGAGGAAGCAAAAGGAAGATGGGTCAAGGAGTTATATGTCGTGTTGTGGGCATACAGGATGACAGTGAGGACCTCTATCGGGGAGACCCCATTCATGCTAGCTTACGGCTCAGAAGCTGTCATCCCCACCGAAATTGAGTTTCCTACTCATAGGGTCCAAATGTACGACCCCCAGGGAAATGCGGAAGAGAGGAGACTCGACTTGGACCTGATTGAGGAAAGGAGGGAGGACGCTGAGATAAGGCAGGCTTCCTACCAGCAGAGGACCGCAAGGTTTTACAATCAGAGGGTGAAACAGAGGCCTATCGCAGTGGGGGACTTGGTCCTCAAAAAGACTTGGCAAAAGCCCAACAAACTCCATCCTAATTGGCACGGCCCCTATAGGGTCATCGATGAAGTTGTCCCTGGGACCTATAGACTAGAAAACCTAGAAGGGGAACCTTTTTCCAACCCCTGGAATGCAGATCATTTGAAGAAATACTGTCAGTAGTGTTGTAAGGTCTTGATAGACCATAATTGTAATAAGAGTTGCTTCAATAGAACACTTTGCAAAATTAATGAGAAATATCAGCGTTTCCCCTCATCCTGTGGTTATCGGTTCTAGTACGCATGGAAAAATCTACAGAGAACCACCCTCGGCTATAATGAGGAGTAGTGGAGGGGACGACCCCACCACTGTCCTCAGAAAAGACGAGGAAAAACTTTGTTAAAAACCATTTATTTGGTAAGTTGAACCCTCGGCTATAATGAGGAACAGTGGAGGGGACGACCCCACCACTGTCCTCAAGAAAGACGAGGGTAGACTTCATTAAAACCATTTATTTGGTAAGTTGAACCCTAGGCTATAATGAGGGCCAGTGGAGGGGACGACCCCACCACTGTCCTCAAGAAAGACGAGGGTAGACTTCATTAAAACCATTAATTTGGTAAGTTGATCCCTCGGCTATAATGAGGGCCAGTGGAGGGGACGACCCCACCACTGTCCTCAAGAAAGACGAGGAAAAACTTCATTAAAAACCATTAATTTGGTAAGTTGATCCCTCGGCTATAATGAGGGCCAGTGGAGGGGACGACCCCACCACTGTCCTCAGAAAAGACGAGGGAAAACTTTGTTAAAAACCATTTATTTGGTAAGTTGAACCCTCGGCTATAATGAGGTCCAGTGGAGGGGACGACCCCACCACTGTCCTCAAGAAAGACGAGGGTAGACTTAATTAAAACCATTTATTTGGTAAGTTGAACCCTCGGCTATAATGAGGGCCAGTGGAGGGGAAGACCCCACCACTGTCCTCAAGAAAGACGAGGGTAGACTTCATTAAAACCATTAGTTTGGTAATTTAATCCCTCGGCTATAATGAGGGCCAGTGGAGGGGACGACCCCACCACTGTCCTCAAAAAAAGACGAGGGAAAACTTGTAAAAACCATTAGTTTGGTAATTTAATCCCTCGGCTATAATGAGGGCCAGTGGAGGGGACGACCCCACCACTGTCCTCAAAAAAGACGAGGGAAAACTTGTAAAAACCATTAGTTTGGTAATTTAATCCCTCGCCTATAATGAAGGCCAGTAGAGGGGACGACCCCACCACCGTCCTCAAAAAAGACGAGGAAAAACTTATAAAAACCATTAGCTTGGTAATCTAATCCCTCGGCTATAATGAGGGTCAGTGGAGGGGACGACCCCACCACTGTCCTCAAAAAAGACGAGGGAAAGGTTAGTGACTAACAAAAACAGCAAACCATACAAGAAGCAAATATGGAAGACAGTAAAGGAGACCAGATGGTATTAATGAAAGTGTTATACAAAATATCCAAGTGTTTTACAAAAGAGAGCACAAAAATGATAAATACATTACGAGGGTATGGGCTACAGACAGCCACCCTAAGGGACAATATCGGAGGGCAGAGCCTCAACATCCACCAAAGGGGTCTCTTCAACAACCATAACTGGCTGATCCTCAGATGTGCTGACCCCCTCAACCTCCACTTGTGATTCAACATAAGTCAGAGCCTCGGCAATCATAGGGTCGTCCAATCTGACTGCTTCAATAGAAGGACGGACCGAGGACACGACGTCGCCAAACCTGAGGACGACCCACCGGCAGGCAGTCCTGATTCCTCTCTCCAAATATTCAAGGCCGAAGCCTTGAAACTCGTCAGAAATCTTATAAGCCTCCACATCATCAGCCTCGGCTTTCTTGATTCTAGCTTCAAGATCAGTCTTGTATTTGGCCTCCATGTTGGTCAAGGCCTCGTCCTTTTCTTTGATAAGCAAGTCCTTGGCCTGCTGGTCGGCATCGTTCTGCTTTGTCAACTCATCTAGGACCCTGGCATGCTTGGTCCTAGCACTCTCGAGTTCAGCCCTCGCAGTATCGAGCTCTGTCCGCAGGTCAGCCTCATGCTGAATGGCCCTTTCGACCTCATGGAACTTTGCCTGATTTTGAGCCATCCACTTTGTTGCCGAAGTAAAAGCGCACACAGACTGCACAGTAAAAAGAAACACGTGTCAAGAGGCCGAGGAAACAGTTAATGAAAGAATGAAATTTAAGAAGTGGGTCAGGACCAATACCTGTGCAAGGGAGTGCAGACCATAGTCGTACACTTTGGCAGGGGGCATTTTGGACAGGAACTCATAATCAGCTGCCGAGGGTGCAGAGAACATTGAGGCCTTGGCTGCCCTCAAATTTGCAATGAGTGATGAGGGCTCGGCCCTCAGGTGTGCCAGGTTTTGAGACCAGAAGGCCCCCATACTGGATGAAGAGGTCGTCCCCTCAGAGGCTTCAACCCTGGCCCTCGTCCGAGAATCAGGACGAGGGTCAATAGGGGCCTCAGGCTCCTTGCTTTTATTGATATCGGTGGTCGGCTCCACCACCGTCGGCCCAGCGGCCCTCGTCTTCCTCGGAGCCTGCTGAGGCTCCTTTCCTTTCTTCTTCGCCAATCCTGATAATAATCTGGGAGCAGTCATTTCCCAAAGATAGTCTGATATACCTGCAGGACGACCTGATAAGAGGACGACACGTTAGAAAAATGCAGATCTAAAGAGGAAACACTTGGAAAAAAGCAAAGAATGGAAAATGTTCAGTATAACTCACATAGTTCAGTCAGAGGGCCGACCCTCAGACCAGCTTCTTTGAGGAACCGGGGGGTCATCAGGTCTTCAAATTTTGGAAGTTCACCCTCTCTCCCTCGTCCTCTCAGGTAATCAACGATGTCCTTCTCCTCCAGACTAAGTCCAGGGTCTGACCTGGCCTTCATGGAGGGGTTAGACCATTTCCTGGGGACCCTCGGACCATCGGCGGTGGGTTTCCACTCCCCAGAGATAAAGAAGAATCTCTTTTTCCAATCATGGTTGGAATTTTGTGCCACATGGAGGAGTTTCTTCTCAGACCTCCTTGCCCCCAGATGATAATATCCAGGCTGTTTGGACGAGGAGGTGATGTTGTAGCAGCCCAAAAATAGGTCAGCCGAGGGCTCGTCGGTGAAGGCATTCTTCCACAAGGAGATGTAGCCCAGGATCGTCCTCCAAGAGTTGGGAGGAAGTTGAGAGGGGGCAACACCAAGGGCAGACAGGATATCTACGATGGAAGGATGTAGAGGGAATCTGACTCTAACCTTGAACATTTGTTCATAAACTGCAACCTCTCCCTCTTCACAATCAAAAACCCTCTCAGAATCAGAAGGAACCCTCATAGTTATGTTGGGGGGCACTCCATAGGCATGCCTCCATATCAGGAGGTCACGATCCTTAACAGAGGAGATAAAGGACAAGGCGTGGGAGGTATCAACCTCGTCATCTGTATCATCTCCCTCGTCCTCAACCCCCTCTCCCTCAGTCTCGTCATCTGCCGGATGACCGTGGGGAAAGGCCACCTGGAAGGCATGGGGAGACAAGGTTGTTACAGGGACTGCCTCGGAGGGGAACATGCCCTCGGCCTCTCGGCCTGGGCTTAGGTCGGATGTCTCTCTCCTACTAGAAGTTCCAGCACCAGTTGGCGAGGATGCTCTCTCGTCCATCTCGCTTGGTTTGGGAGTCTCGGCTGGACGAGATGACGACCAACGAGACTCAGACAGTTCAAATGGTTTTATTGTGGCAAGAGGAATGGGAAAGATGGGTCGTACCCAGTTAGGGTCGGCCCCTCGTCTCCTCTCTTCCTCTTCCTCTATTCATCTGATCTCGGCAAAGAGCTTCTCTCTTAAGGACGGGAATTCAGATACTAAACTATAAAGCCTCCTAAGCATTAAAGGGAAGACTCTACACTTAGAGAATTTAACCAAACTTAGCTAACATAGCTACAAACAAGTTGGCAGTTGACCAGATTGGACTTTTGGATTGAAACGAAGGAATTCAATGGTTTTGGTCAAGAACATTCAAGAACTAATTACCGGAGAAGACACCGGAAAAAGTTATGACGCAACCTAAAGAAAATGCAGCCCTACAAGCCTAAAAAGCAAACAGAAATGAAGGTAAAAGAGAGCGCTGGGGGAAAAGGATTACCTGAAGAAGAGAGAGCAAGAACTGCCCAAGATGCTAAGCTTGAAGGATTGAAGGCTGCAGAAAATGGCGATGAAAACTGGTAAAAGGCCAGAGAGAGAAGGCTCGGGCGCGAAGAAGAAGAAGAAGGAGAGAGAGAGTTTGAAAATCTTTTAAATACTTTGGTAATGAGTGGGCCCATTTACCAAGAAGGGTATTATTAGGGCACAAAGCCCCAGGCAGTGTGCACCCGCCACGCCTCGGAAACTTGAAAAACAATGAGTATCTGCCCAGGTGTCACTCACCTAACTGATCAATACACGCATGTCAATTACAACAGTATCCCTCAGCCATCTCAATGGCACCTATGGCTAAGGGCTGGGGTGATTGATATACCCGTTTATATCCTCGCCCTGGCTGAGGATTACCTCCAAACGGACGACCCTACGAGGGGCCGACCCTTCACCAGGTGCCAGACGACCCTACGAGAGGCCGACCCTTCACCAGGTGCCAGACGACCTTACGAGGGGCCGACCCTTCACCGGGCTTCAGACGACCCTACGAGGGGCCGACCCTTCACCAGGCCCCAGACGACCCTACGAGGGTACGACAGTACGAGGCCATAATTGGGCCAGACTGCCAGAAGGAACTTTTCCCTCGGCCTCGGCCCATAGGCCGAGGGTGACATCATCGCAGCGCGTGGTTTGGGAGACGCGTGGAACAGTGCGCGTGAGGCTCGCATGGCACATGGGAGACCGTTATAACCAAATCACACCCTCACGTGAGGGAATATTATGTCATCATTTAGCATCTACAGGTGTCAACAGGGGATTGGCTAGATCATCATTCACATGCACCATGCATACTTGGGGGGTACACTACACCCCCCAAGACCTATGCATACTTGTCACCTACAACCTTACAGGGGATCGATCAATTAACTGTAGCCCTAGGTAAGACTCTGCTGGTACACACACACAGTAGAGAGAGAGAGAGAGAGAGAGAGAGAGGGTTATGTGCATTGTATCCAAGGCCATTAGTGCCCATACTTAGTGGATTGTACACTCACAGTGGATGTAGGCCAAATTGGCTGAACCACTATACATCATTGGCTTATTTCCTCTTATACTCATCCCATTCTACACATTTATACACTCATACATCTCTATGGCTGCCATGGCTGCTACTGTTTGAGCTTACTATCACTTATCCGGTGGTGCTAAATCTTAGCATCATCACACGGTACTTTGAAAAAACACGAGAGTCCATTATACAACGGCGTGGATCCGTCCTGCCCAAGGAGCCGATCTCATTGGCACAATGGCAAAAGTTTATTGACATAATTTGTAATTTCCGAATCCATCAGTACCAAACACCCATCAGGTGAGGTTGAAGAGCATGTCCCCGGGGTGATTTTTTTCCTAGGGGTACTTTGGATATTTCATACATGTATTCAATTTCCTAGGGGTACAATTATAGTTTCTATATGAAAAGTAACACACAAAGAGAAAGAGAGAGAGAGTGCATACATACCCATTCGTTAGGATTAGCAGTGACAACATCCATGCGCATTCCAACAAATGACAAAACCTTCCCAGGCTTAGTCCCTGGGTACTCAACAATAAGGTTACCCCTTTTGGGAAAATAATTGACATGATTGATGATCAATGGGCCACCGCCTGTGGTGGTGCTGAATGGGAGGATTGAGTTGAGCACGTGTTTGACGATTCTATCCTCTTCAGGGATGAGGTCTAGTGGGTTGTTCTGAACATGCTTAGACTCCTAGATGAGTTTTGAGAGGAGGGTCACAAAGGAGTCTTTGTTCAGATCACCCATGATTTCTTTTAGACTCGAACAAAAATAAGAAGAAGCCATGGGAAGGTATTGGGAAAGACAAAAGTGTGTTTTGGAAAGTGTGGATTTCTCGGACAGGTATTTATAGATACGGGAACTCTTGGCATGCAAGTAAACTGGATTGGGCCCCCAAATAGAATAAGTTAGCGCTACTATTCGCTTCAATCTTATAATGACCAACCTACCCTCGTAAAAGTTTAAAATCCTTTAATGCCCTTACTATTCTATATTCCATACGCATCATCTCGCTTCATTTTCACATTCAACCTCACTTCATCTTCTCCATTTACTACACACCTTTTGAGTCCCCCACATTTATTCTCAAAGTCCTATGAATTACTCAATATTTACACTCAAAGAGGTAAATTATTTTTGATTTTCTATAAAATTATATGCTCATCCTTTCTTAATATTTTAACTCTGCGCGATACGTGGACGTTTTATAAAAATTGTATAGAAAAACTAAAAGAAACATATTTTTCAAATATTATAGAATTACATATTCAAATATTTTTAATGAGTTAATTTTTCTATTAGTTGACAATTACATGAAAAATAGAGTTAAATTTCCATAAAAGACTAATTGATATGAATCCACTCATATCATATACTACTCTTTTTACGGAGATTGTACTAAAAACAAATTTGATATAATTTTAATAGAATAGTTCCACGTACAATATTATAACTTAATGTTGGAAGTTGTCTAGTGATAGCTATTTTTTTAAATTGCCATAACCTCAACCAACTTAATTCTTAATGTAACAAAATGAGATATAACATAAATTAATCTTTTTTTATCATTAGATCTTTTTATTTTTGTTGCAAAATAAAATATTTAAATCATCAATTTAGTTGAGTAGCATTGCTTCTTTTATTTAAGCGAAAAATAAAAACACATTTCTTATTACAAAGACACAAATATCATAGTTGTCAAATCGTAAATCGAATCATGGAATCAAAACCCCTATGAATCGTAAACCGTGAATCGAATCGTAAGAATCGGTATAAACATAAAATATGTAGAAAATAATATATAAATGCAATGAGAACACATTAAGAATATGTAATCAATCATATTATAAGACATAATTTCATTAATATACGACTAACAAAATGAACTCCCATATCCAAATTATGATCAAATTTTAACAATACCACCACCTACAATTTTCAAATTTAAACAGAACAATATTTTATACAATATAATAACATAAATAAAGATTAAAAAAACACTATAAAAAATACGTTATAATAACAATACTATATAATATAACTTATAAAATCATTACACAAGATTTGTTGGCTTCCATCGAATGCAAAGTTGCCTCCCTCTCACGATCAACTTCAAAGATGTTAGAAAAGAGGAAGAAAGTGATCGCAACAAGAAATAGAGGAAATTGTAGCTTCAAGAAGGTTAGAAGAGAAGAAGAAAAATGATCGTAGTTTATGTTTCGTTCTAGTATGTGTGTCAGTCGCTCTCTCTTTCGCAAAGGGTAATTTATGTTTCTACTAACTTCTTCTTCCTATTTTAATAATAAAATATTTTTATGGTTATTTTAAAAGAAACAAAAAACGAGCATGCACTTTAAGTCGTTTGAAAATACCCCATATCCTTCGAGACACATCAATCTCACCTGCAACGTGAATCGGTGTGATTCACGATTCAACCACTGAATCGACGGATTCAGTTCGATTTTTGGAACCTCTCTGATTCTATTCCTTATTCGTATCCATTAATGTGTGAATCGGATAGAATCGTGCGAATCGAATCGCGGATCGTAAGATTTTGATAACTATGAGAAATATAGTTAATTTCTCCAAATGGTATATATATATATATATATATATATATATATATATATATATATATATAGAGAGAGAGAGAGAGGACAAGGCTCATCTACATCATGCTCTATACATCATTCATACATCACACCTAGTTGTAGGCCCTAAAAAGCTTTTTTCCAAATTTTTTTTCTCTTGAAATTAACCTCCCAATAAATCTATGTTCAAAAAATTAGGTCAAAATACATTTTTAGATATTTTTAAAAAATTACAAAAAACGGCTCAAAATAACTTATTTATAAGGCTCTGCGCCAATAGTTATTTGTGGATTTTTTAAAAATAGCTACAAAATGTATTTTGACCTAATTTTTTGAATATGAGCTGATTAGAAGGTTAATTTCAAGAGAAAAATAAAAATTTGGGAAAAAAGTTTCTTAGGACCTAGTCTTAGGTATGATGTATGGTATGATGTATACATCATGATGTAGGTGAGATGTATGGAATGATTTATACATACATTATGCTCTATACATCCTCCATACATCACACCTAGTTGTAGGCCGTAAAAATCCCTTTTTCCAATATTTTTTATTTTTCTCTTTAAATTAACCTTCCAATAAACCCATATTCAAAAAATTAAGTCAAAATACATTTTGTAGCTATTTTTTAAAAAAAACATAAAAAACTGCTCAAAATACCTTATTTATAAGGGTCTACGCTAGTAGATTTTTTGTGAATTTTTTATAAATGGCTACAAAACGTATTTTGACCTAATTTTTTGAATATGGGTTGATTAGAAGGTTAATTTCAATAGAAAAATAATAAAATTGGAGAAAAATTTCTTAATACCTAGAACTATGTGTGATGTATACATCATCATGAAGGTGGGATTTTTTATTAGTAAAAACGCATATGAAAGACTCATACATACCATATACGAGGTCTACCAATGCGGACCACTTTTTTATTAGTAAAAATAATATTTTGAGTTAATTTTTTTTGTATGGTATTTAAACATTTCAAGGGACTCCACACCAAAAAATCAGTTCAATTATTATTTTTTATTATTTTAAAAAAAATTGGTTAAACTATGTGAGTTTTTAAGCTGTTAAAAACTGACATAATTTGACCGATTTTTTTAAAATAGAAAAAGAATTTTTTTTTAGCTGATTTATTTTTGTGGGGTTCCCTTAAATGATTAAATACCATATAAAAAATGAATTCAAATTTTTTTTTCCTATTTTAATTAAAAAAACGGCTCGCATAGGTGGTATGCATAGGTGGCATGTATGAGAGCATCTTTATATATATATGTACAATGTCCAATACGTAAATGATTAACAAATCCTTAAAAGAAAAAACTAAAGGATGCACTTTAGAGTTTCTAGTCACACTTGTATATCCCTTCTTGATATTGTTCCTAAGTTCTGAAATGAAGTAAAAAAATAATTGGACAAATCGATTATAATACAAGGTGGAATTTCTTATAATTTAGTTTAGAAATAACATAGATTCTATTTTAAAAGTTGACAATCTAATCTAACATATAAATATAAAAATGGTATCTCTTCATCTAATAAGAGAGTAAATTGGATGAGTCACGTGGCAAAACTCCAATACTTAAATGATTAACAAATCCTTCAAAGGAAAAACTAAAAGAATGCACTATAGAGTTTATAGTCACACCTGTATATTCCTTCTTGATGTTATTCCTGAGTATTGAAATGAAGTAAAAATAATAATTAGACAAATCGATAATAATACATGGTGGAGTTTCTTGCAATTTTAGTTTAGAAATAACATACATTCTATTAAAAGAGTTGACAATCTAATCTAATATATAAATATAAATATAAATATGGTGTCTAAGGGACACCATTTTTATATTTATATATTAGGTATATTAGAATTAGAATTAGATTAGATAAGAAAATCACGGGCATAAATTATTTTCCTTTGAACATAACTAAAGATAAAGATTAATTTTCCTGCTTCATTTCCTTCATTTACTACACTCACATAATACTCGAAGTCAGTAAATAGGGTAATAAAGAAATTCATTAGGAGGCAATTAGACCCACATTAATAAGTTATTTTTAAAACGTATTTCATGTTTCTTTGTGCTGCTAATTCTTATGAAATTAACTACAATATTGAGCATATCCAGGAGTATATTAACATCATGTGGTAATTGACTATACACATTGTGTTAAAAAGGTCCTCCAACCATATATTAAAATATAAAAATGTATAAAATTTAGGTGTATTTTTCATCAAAATACATAGCCAAATTTTATTATTCGTTCTCTTTCTCCAGCTATACAGTTATCCTACTTTCCCCACTAACTTCGTTCTCCAAATTTTACTCTCAATGCTATACGTGATTCAAATCTTGATAGTCGACGTACATGCAGACTTTTTCTCCTGAATTTGGTACAGGGATGATATTTGGGAGCCATGTTGGATATTTGACCCATCAAATGAAACCCACGTTCAACTATTTAACCACTTCCTCTTCGACATTTAGCGACCATTTGGTATGAATTTTCCTTAGCTTCCGTTTGACTAGCTTGCATTGCGGAAATATCGGGATCTCATGCTGAGCTATTTTTGGGTCAATGTCAGGATGTCATCATAGGACCATGCAAAGAAGTCTATGAATTCTTTCATTAGTTCTTCAAATTGCGCACGCTCATGCTCGTTAAGGGTAGACCTTATCCTAATTTCGCATCAATGGCTACCAGAACCGAGATTAATAACAACATTCTCATCATCATTAATTTGAACTCGGTTATGTTGTTTGTTATTTTCCTTATTAATATCGATTAAGAATTGTTCATTTGAAAAATAAATATCATCAAGAGTCTAATCAGAATTAAGACAACTAATGTAAGGCACAACAAGATACTCAAAATCCTCGCTTATTTCATTTCGAGAAAAACAGCATTGAGAACCTCCTCAAAAAAGGTCTCAGTTACATTGATATCAGGAAAAAGGAAAATTAACAACAGGTTAAAAGACTTGGCTAGGGTAAACAATAAAGTTAGGTTGAATCTGAGAAGGTTGAGCTAGTTTAGCATTTTAGTTGAGGAAAGGCATGTTAGCATCCTTGATTTGAGCAAATGGGTCCGACGGTGCGACGTCTGAACGGATCATATAGAGACTCAACCCCAGTGTCTTTAGGTTGAATGAGTCTTTAAAATATCTTTCCTCAGAGTACTTGGTAATTGTCATGGCTTTCTCGATGAGAGGTTTCACTTCATGTTTGTAGTCTTCGGCCCAAGAGTTACCATCTTAAAAGAAGATTTTCAGCCCCGGATTCATCTTTTTGTTATTGTGGTTGTACCATGGTTCAGGGAAGCCACAAAAGGGAATCTTCCAAGACTATTTTTGATCTCGATTGATGAATTTATTTCAGATCATCTGGTTAAGGTTGGTAACCTATGCCACATTGGGCAAAGGCCTCTTTCAATACTATGGGCTCAAGGACCCCTTACTGGCATCCCCTAGATCCATTCTGGGCATAAATGCATGTTCTTGAACATATGAATCACATTGATGTTACTATGAGGGTTGTGTAATGGACAAACCCGGTCTTTGAAATTTCCTCCTGCTGGGAGCGAAAGTGGATCAATTTTGAAACTAAAGAGAAGCATGTCATTCGTCCCATCCTGGATTTCTAATACTAGATTATTAGTGCTAGCTTTATTTGTATTGTCGTCATCCCCTAAAGTGTTATAATTTGACCTTTGGCGAAGAACTTTCATTTTTTATGAATAGAAGAAGATACCACTTGGATGCTCTCGATCCATGGATGGCCAAGGAGAAGATTGGAACATGCAGATATGTCAATGACTTATAACTCGGTGGTAGGATTGGTAGAGCCAACCCCTAGTGTGAGTTTTATGGACCCCATTACTTCTCGGAGGGTATTATCATAAGCATGCACGGCGGTGGAAGTGGGAGTGATATCACTGACCTTTAGTCCCAAATAGTTGAAGGTTCTAAAAGGACAAACATTGAGGATGGATCCGTTGTCAATAATTGAAAGTGCGAATGTCTTTTCCACGACTTTAACGGAGATGCTGAGGGCACAATTGTGATTAAAAGAAAATTTTGGTATCTCTTCTTCAGAAAAAGAGAAGAGTTTAGAAGAGCTTGGAGACCCAATTATGTTTACGGATTCTTCGGGAGTAGCAAAAGGAGGGACTTTGTATCCGGTTAGGAGATTTATCAAGGAATTTCAATGCACCTGAGAGGACATGAAAAAACACCATAGGGTGATATTGGATTGGGTCTTCTTGAGCTAATCAAGGACTCTGTTCTTTTCAATAGTCATTTCTGGCATGTGAAGTTTGTTGTCAACTCCTTTTCCTTTATCTATTTCGATTGCATGAGGAATCGGATATTTGTAGTGTGTCCCAAACCTGGTCATGTGGTTCACTGAAGCTGGGAAGATAAAGAATATTGTGGCTTCATCTACCTTAGGGTGAATGGCCAGCTTATTGGTTTTCCTTAATAAATATTCTATGGATATCATTCCACACAGTCCGGCTACTGGACTGACTTCTTCTTGACTTGGTCCATCATCTGAGCTGTCAAAATCATCCTCCCACTCGATGGCAACTATGTCCTATTGTCAAAAGTTATCAATACACTCAATTACCTCAATGGCTTCATCGTATAAATCTTCCCACTCAGCGAGGAGGTGCAAGAGTGAAGGTATCAATGGTCCCTGAAGCTTAAAAGAGGCGAGTAACTCAAAATTACTACATATTTCATTTGTCTGTCGAAGCATATCGGCCATGGTTTGTACCACATCATCTAGATTGACTTCTTCTGAGAATGTGATTTCTTAAATCATATGCTCTGATACCACTTGTTGTTCCCGAAAAGTTCAAGATTAAAATTTCTAAAGGGATGGTTTACGAAATATTCTAAATGTCAATAAATTCTTTCAAAATTAAATTATCACAATTAAATAAATAATTAAATTTTCTTTTAAAAAAAATTAATTCTAAATTAGGCCAAACAAACCAAACATGAATTTTGCCAAAATATTAAAAAGGACTTGAATTAAATTACACTAAGAATTACCCAAAATAAAATAGCATCAAATTACACCATTGTTGTGATTAAACCACTTTTTATCTTTTTAAACCTAAGCATGCATCTAGGTAATTTTTACATGATAAAAAGTAAACACAACCTCAATGCCGCGATGTACGAGGAAAACCCACAACGTGAAAAATCTCGGATGACCCAGCCACAAGTTCACTAAGTACAAAATTACAAAGGACATGATAAAATACTTACACAAGACTCAAGGCCCTTGCAAGCCTTTCCACTTTTCGTTGCTCCACCTCTGCCTAGTTGATAACTTCGTAATCCACCTTCGTCTCGACATCCACCGATGGGTTAAAGCTACCGTCAACACACGGAGTCTACCGCAGGTACAACACGAACCATGAACACGGAGTCCTCTGTAAGAAACTATCTCTTTATCGTAAATAATGATGCCCAATGCCAAACCAACGATATCAAATAATGTATATATGGAAACTTGGATAGCATAAACATTTGGGTGTAAACTTGTGTTTTGATGGAAGAATTAACTCATGAATTAAATACAAAAAAAACTCTTAAACTTTTTCAAAGTGTTTCTCTCTTTTAAATAGTTATGATTTTTCTACGGAAAGGTGTCCGAGAACAAAATCTTTAGATAGTATGAATTCAAATTTTTTTTAACAAAAATACTAATGCCCAATATAAAATTCCATGTCTCAATATAACATATAAATTTATACCTGAGAGACCTTGGAAAGCTGATGACACAAAACAAGGCACGAAACACAGCAATGATATGCTCTTATTTTAGACTTGAATGTTATGTCTTCAACTAAAATGTCATAGGCTTGAAGTTCGCAAACTTCTATCCCACAACTTAAATATTTTTGTGTGGAATTAAGCAAACACTTACAAATTGTATTACCCGTATTTTTATGACTGTTAAATTTGGGGATTTATTAAAATAAATTTGAGATATTAATTTAATATTAATCCGGAAATCATTTAAATATTTACTAGCGTAATGAGAGTTAGTAATTATTGGAATTTTGCTGTAAATTACTTTATGGGTAAAGTAAGATGTGTAATAAAATTTATTAAAATTATCACAAGAATCTAACTTGATAATTTTGGAAATTTTATCGGGACACGCTTATGTCTTGTCGGGATTAAATTTGTATTTTTAAAAGTGAATAAATTATAAGTCACCCGTATGGTCATTTTGAGTGCGTCAATATTTCCGGAAGGGTCGAGATAGTCAAAATAATGTCCCCGGGGATTTAGTTTGGATCTCGGGGCATTTTTAGGTCTAATTAACATCCCGGGAGGGTGGTTTAAACATTTTGTATTTTTTGGCATGAAACCCCACGAATTTTCTAAGGTTATATAAGATGTTAGGGGTTGTCTTGTAGGGTTAACATAATAAAAAACAAAGAACGGACATTGAAGAGGAAGGGTAGAAGCTTTCCAAGGAGTTCTAGGACAAAAACTTTGTCATTCGCACCGTCGTCACCGCCAAATTGTAGATCATGCGATGAGGAACACAACCACTCCAATTTCTTCCACAAATCAGAAACAAAGATTTCCAGGCAAGTATCTATCTTGCTTTATTTTATTTGATGCTTCAATTACGTTAGTCTAGGGTTGAATAGAACTAATTTCATGAAAGAAAGCATATATTGGAGACTAGAATTCGCATGTTATAGAGGTAATAATAACATTCTGGAAATCTAATTCACATGTAGAGGGTATAACACGAATTTTCTTTGAGTTAGGAGTAGAAAATCTGGAAAAAGAATTGGAAGAATTAAGTTAAAGAAAATATAAGGGTTCTTGTGGTTTATATAGATTTTGCCCTTTTAAATTTGTGATACTTGATTAAAACTCACATGTTTTACGTAGAAAATTATTTATTTGGGTATATCACACTTGTAGTATCATTTGTTGGGAGTTTGGGAGTTAAATATGATGATTTGGTTGAGTTTGGAGAAGGATTTCCGTAGCTGGGTTTTCTGCAATTTTTCCATAACTGCTTGATCGATCGATCGACTAAAGAGCATCGATCGATCGACCCCCTTGCATCGATCGATCGACCCCTCCTGTAAAACTCACATTCCTCTTTTAAATAGTGTATTTTGATTAAATGAGTAGTAGCCTTTGAACATTATTGTTAGAACATTTTGGAACATAAAGAGGATCAGTAGGACTTTTGTAAAAATGGAGCATTTAATGTAAGACGAATGTATGGTTAACGATGAGTTATTTATACTTAAGAAATAATGGGAACGTGTGACTAAAGGAGTGAGACTCGTAAAGAAGTTACGTTATAAAATAAGAGAGTACCTACTGAAATTATACTTAGGGAGATAGGATACTATGAGTGATAAGAAGTAAGTATGGAATAATCTCATAAATAAGAATAAAAGAGACGAGCCGTTATACGGGATAAACTAGTAATGTGTACAAAGAACGAATATCATAAGTATGGGTCGTGGGTATACCGAATTTAGAAATGGGAATAGTAGCATATACTATATATGTGTAAAAATCATGTCCGTGCTACTTGCTATCACTAAGGTTACCGCGCTGGGACAGTCTTATCTCGATGGGACCTTTATGGGGGATATTGACTTGTACCCTAGAATATAGGACTCCTTCGTACAGGCTATTTGATTGATAGTGAGACGGTCCTAAGAGACGTGATGGTATGTGCTGACCTCTTAGTGACTTGGAACTATGCTTCGCTTCAATTTGTATGTGTTTGTTGTTAATACAGCTCGAGAGTGATCCCGAACTAGTATTTCCCTTAGTACGAGTGATACGGGGACTTGATAGCAGAGTATGCCCGTACCATAAAATTTATGTGGGGTGCCGATAGCATATATATATTATACGAGTGATTAATATATATGTAGACATAAAACTGGGAACTTTCTACTGTGAATAAAAGTAGTTAAGTAATGAATAAATATTTTGACTTTATTATAAGTGTTTGAAGAGTTTGAGACAATACTGCAATATTTTATAATGAAATGTGATTCAGGTGAAGATTATACTTTCAGAAAACAATTATCTTAGCCCTAGTAACTGTCGGCATGAAACCTTATGAGGATTGTAAGTTAAGCTAAACATTTGGGATTAATAGTGCGGTAGGTGTGCACACTAGATGAGAGGTGAGAATTTCTCAAGAGAGTGTCCCATACTAATATGATTGTTTCATTAGCCGATAAGCATTTTAAATACTTGCTAAACTAAATTTTAAACTGTTTTTACAATCGGGCTCTGACCCGTTTTCTGTTATCTCTTCTCTCTTGTATATATATATGTATATATTACAGGTGCCCAGTCAGAGGGGCGTCATGCTTATTTACTCTGGATTGGACGTGCTGCAGTTTAGTGGGGAGTTGTAGGCCATTTTCTTAGACGATCTCCTTGTTGATTCCATTCTTAATTCAGTTTTAATTAGTTGGGCATGTGTCGCCCGTTTCCTTAATCAGTTGGATTGTCAGAGATTATGTTCATTTATCTTTAGTATTTTACTCATTGGGATGTATTTAATGTCAGTATGGTTTTCCTTTATGGTCTTAAGGTTGGTATTTGTTGTTTGAATGCTTAAATTCTTGGATGTTCATTTCCAGTCTTAATAAGTGTGTGACTCTTAAACTGTTTATTATTAAAGGTTTTATAATTGGGTTTAATGGAATAGGAATAATGTTTTAAATGATTTTGACACTTAGCTTAATTATTTAGGGTGTTAAATTGGAAAGTTTATTTTTGGACAGTGATGCTAAGAATGAACCAACCGTTCACCTTGATTATAATTTAATAAATGACTGATCACCCGATATTTAATTAGGCGGGGTGTCACACAAATTGACTCAATTGGAAATTTGTTCTTACAAATCTCCCATTTTAGCTATTTCGGGACCAAACTTAAATTAAAAACCTTTAGCCCATCAAGATCATCTAAAATAAACAATATCACCCAAAAATAAATATTACTGATGCTTGATCGACACATATATTGAGAAGCTTTGAATTAACAAAATTTGCCGCATGGATGAAAGCCTGCACACCAATAAACACCTAAGGAATATAACAATATTAAATCCTCCCCCTTTGTCTAACATTATCTACCTAAGAAAGACATATCCCCTTAAGTTAGATATCCCCAAATTAAAATAGTTAGATACCATTTCTCCCCCTTTTTATTCGGAATAGAAAAAGATTAAGATGCATAAAATTAACCCATTTCTCCCCGAATAATTCAATTCTCCCCCAAAGGAAACAACGGATAAGCATAAAGGAAAAATAAGGATATTATACAATGATGTATAGTGATACAAGAGACACAAGAAAAAAAACTTGGCAACACAAGAATATCTAATCCACATAAGGCAATAATAAACACCAACAATTATGCGATAGAAAAATGATATCACTATAATGAACTAAAATGAGCATGGGATACCAATGAAAAATCGCAACAGGAAACATATTGATATGAATAAGTAGCATAATAGGATTATGTGTAAAAGCAAAGACTCAAAACAAAAGATACCATATATAAATATGACAAAGATTACCAATTAATCACAAGCATATATACATAGGTATTATACCATACAAGACACTAAAACAGTAAGTTTTCCACACTCATATGGCATAAATGTGTCTAAATAAAATGTGGTTAACGGAATGAATGGGTGTTAAATAGGGACAAAATAATTATGATCCAATCACTTAAAAAAATGTTCACGGAGTTCTATTTGATCGCAAAGCTCTATTAACTAATATTTAGCCTCACGTGACAGGATAAAGTGAACTCAAAGAACAAACAAGTACAATGCATACAAGCCTAGAATTTTGATGATTCTACAAATCAATAGCGTCATAAGAATATATGCATAACTAGGATTCATTGTCATTGTGAAAACCCGTTGATATTTCCATCCAAACACCCTCATAAATAATAATTATTTTCTTTTCTTTTGAATGATCATATCAAACTAAACTATGTTGGCCTTGGGTACTTTTTTTTTCGATGCCACACTTTTTTAGGCCCTTGCCATTGGTGGCTTCACGGAAAGGAGATTTTCTCATTTTGTAGCCCTTTCCATGCACCCTCATCTATTTTTTAAACAATTTATATAAATATCACAGGCAATAATTCTTACATGCACAAATCCTTTGTAGTCACAAAAATATGTAGATGACAGAATTTATAGGAGAACATCTAACAAAACTCAAATACACATGTGAAGTTAACGTTCAAAAGAGCTCGTGCATGTTTGTTAGATGCATATAAAAAGGGAATCAATTAAGAAAATCAAAGTCAAACTACTCCATGCAATCATGAGAAAGAACACTTTAAGAATTGAAATTCATAACCAAAAGTTCTAGCCTCATGGAACCAGATCAATATAGAATTCAAACACAATGATATGCAACATAAAATGTGTAAAACTAAAATACTTAAATTTTTTTTAGTTTTTCAAATTTTTTTAAACAAACAAAAAAGGACAACTCAAAAGATAAACAAAATCTTTTCGAATTTTTCATAAGACATAATAAATGATAAACTAAAAAAACAAAAGATACACATGTCATAATTCTAGAAAACTATACATGATGAATCATATACTAGAATATGATAAAAAAAATATATTGCTAGCAAGAATCTATCATGAAGCACAACTTGTGTATGTGAACAAAGCTAACATAATCAACCTTTAGATTTATCATGAGAAGTATCATGTGAAAGAAAATGAGAATCATAAAGTCTATCATGTAAAGCCACCAAATCGGATCTCCTAACCCACATGTGTGAAATGTGGTGCTCTCGGGATTTGGTGACCTAGGTGATTCTACCCTTGGACTTCATAGGACCATTTCTAAGATCAAAACAAAACCTCTTAAGGTGATCATTCCTACCACAACGTGTGCAAGTGAACACCATGAGAAGTATTACCTAAGAATTGACCTTTTCTAGTGTTCCTAGACGATTCTCTCAAAATCATTATTTTGGTTTTATTAGAAGAAGCATTTTGAGTAACAAAGCCAATACCACACATGTCATCTTTGATTTGAACGGTGCTTAAGATTTTATTTTATTTCCCCAACCTACACTCAAAATTAAATTTGACCCGACTTGAGTCTCTTAATCTCTCTTCAAGATCCACTATTATAGACTCAAGAAAACTCCTAGACTCTTTAAACTCAAGAATCTATTTCTTCATAGCCTCTATTAAACCTCGAAGACTATCTCTCTCACCTTTAACATACTCTAGCTTCTCTTAAAGAGTTCTCTAACGTGCCTTAATATCTTTAATTAAAATAATTTCATCATTTCCTAAGACACGTTCTTTCATCGTAACTTCTAACTTCAAGTTGGCCCTTTTTAATTTCAATGATTCGGCATACAACTCACGAAAGGCAACTTGGAGCTCACATTCCTCCTCCTATTAATTATTCTCACTCTTTTCTTCACTCTCTTTACCATCAAACTCACGAGATTCACAAATAATAGCCTCGTAAGTGTCATGCATTAAGTTATCATTAACGAAAAATTTTCACTATCGCTCACATGACTAGCCATGAATGCGGTAAAATTGCGCTCAATGGGGGAATCACGTCCTTATTCCTGTTCACCATCGCTAAGAGTGGTATTATATGAAATCGGTTTCTTGTCCTCCTTCCTTAGTTTAGTGGGACACTTGAATGCCTTGTGGTCATAACTCTCATAACCTAAACATCTATTTGACTTGTCCCTATTAAGATCATCATTATGATCTTTAGGGAGTTTATCGGCTTTGTTATACTTAGACTTCTCAAAATAATCATCGTTAGGATTCTCTTTATTTAACTTTAAGAAATTTTCTAAACTTCCTAATAAACATAGCCATACCATCAGAGTCGATGTCAAAATCATCATCCGAAACATGTGTTTCCTCCTTTCGAGCTTTCAAAGCTATGCCCTTGTCCTTCTTTTTCACATCCTTGGAGGTAAACATGTCAAGTTCATAGGTTTGTAAGTCACCTACAAGCTCTTGAAGATTCGTAGAGTTTAAAGTGCCAAAAGAATTTAAAACGATCACTTTTGGATTAAACCTATCGGGTAATGACCTCAAAAATTTCTTTATGATACGGTTGTCGGGTACTTTCTCTCCCAAATTAAAAGACGAATTCACAATATCAGATAATCTAGCATAAAATTCATCAAAAGACTCACTTTCTAACATTTTAATGGTTTCAAATTGAGTGCTAAGGTTTTGGAGTTTAGAAGCTTTAACGACACTTGTACCTTCATGGGTGAGTTGGAGTATGTCCCATGTTTCACACATCATAATTCAGTGAAACTCATTCAGTGTGACAGCACTAAATAGTGCATTTAAACCTCTAGAATTAAAATTTGCTAGTTTAAGCTCATCCCCACTCCATGTTTCAACGGGTTTAGGAACATGAACTTCTCCTTCTAGACAAGTTGGTTGTGACAACCCTCTAATAATCGATTGTTGAACCCTCTTATCTAACAATTTAAGTGCCGACCTCATACATGCTTTTCAATACGCATAGTTGGAACCATCCAAAATAAAATAAAAAAATTAAAAAAGGCATATTTTCCATATTCAAACCCAAAAATGATCTTAACACAATAATTTAGCATTTCCACTCTGATACCAATCGGAGAATGTGATTTCTTAAATTATATGCTCAAATACCACTTGTTGTTCCGGAAAAATTCATGATTAAAATTTCTAAAGGGATGGTTCACGAATTATTCCAAATTTTAATAAATTCTTTCAAAATTAAATTATCACAATTAAATTTCCTTTTAAAAAATTTAATTCTAAATTAGGCCAAACAAACCAACATATTTTGACAAAAAAATTAAAAAAGACTTGAATTAAATTACACTCAGAAATACACAAAATAAAATAGCACCAAATTACACCATTGTTGTGATTAAACCAATTTTTAGCTTTTTAAACCTAAGCATGCATCTAGGTGATTTTGCAAGATAAAAATAAATACAACCACAATGTCGCGATGTACAAGGAAAATTCACAACGGAATAAACCTCGGACGGTTCAACCACAAGTCCACTAAGTGTGGAATTACAAAGGACATGACAGAATACTTACACAAGCTCGACGCCCTCGCATGTATTGATGCTATTTGTTCCTCCACCTATGCCTAATTGACAACTCCGGAATCCACCTTCGTTTCAGAATCCACCGATGGGGCAATGTAAGGACACAAATTTTCAATTGAGACTTATGTAGTGTTGGCTCAATTTTGGACCAAACGATTTGAGTCATAGGATAGAAGTTGTTTCCATCCAAGCCTATGACATGTTTGAGTTGAAGATGTCGAGGAGAAGATTTCAAGTTCACTCCTTTGCTAATTTTAGTGCCTCGTTTCTACATAAACAACTATTGGATTCCATTATCTCCAAAAGGTATGAATGCATTTAATATATATAGGAGACTTGGAATGTTTTCTATGGGTGTAATTTTAATTTAAAATTACTTTTACTTTTAAGAAAATATTTTAGAACTTTGTTTAAAAGTTAAGAACGAGATTATCGTTCGAACGAGTTTACCAACGAGATTTGCCAATTGTTTTCAATTTTTTTGTTCGAAGTTTCGTTCTAACGAACTCGTTCGAACGATTTTTTCCAACGAGATTTTGTCCTTCTTTTCTTCTAAAATTTCGTTCGAACGATGTCGTTCGAATAATCTGGAAAAGTTGTACAAACGACTTTGGCGGGAAGGCAAATTATTGGCAGTTTTCATTTTTAACCACCCATGTTTCCCACTTGTTCCACTAACTTTTACCAGCCATATTATGTGCGGGAACAAAACCTTTCTAATTAACTTTTTGAGATTTTGTCATTCTCTAGAGAGAAAAATGTTTACCCCAAAAAGTTCATGTTTAAGTGTTTGATTTCTATGACTTAATATCTTCCGAAAAAATACTTACACCCATTGAATTTTGTTTAAATTCCAAGTTTATATATATATATATATATATATATATATATATATATATATATATATATATATATATATATATCTTGTTTGGAGTTTGGTTTGACACCTTTGGCTCATCTCTATACCATTAAGGAAGAGAGTTTGGGTTCTTCTCCACCCAAAAGGAGTTTGTTTGCGTGCTGCGTTGTTCCCACTTAAAGAAAGGCTTCGGGTGCAGGTTGACGGAGAGCAAAAACCACATTGGTGGATTCCAAGATTTTGGTGGAGTCCAGGATTATCGACTAGGTGGTGGTAGTTACAAGAAGATGCATCAAGGATTGGACGAAATCGAGTCGTGTGAAGTAAGTCATATGTCTTGTAATCACAAAACCATACTTAGTGGACTTAAGGCTAGGGCCGTCCGAGGTTTTTCCCATTTGAATTTTTCTCATACATCGGCGCGTAGTGGTTTGTGATTTATTTTATCTTGCTATATCACCTAGATGCATGATTAGGACTAAAAGATAAAATATAGTTTAAATCACTACTCTTGCTTAATTTGGTGCTAAAAGTATTTTGGGTAATGTTTAATTAATTTAATTCCTGTCATTAATTTTAACTTGATAAAATTTGGTTTGTCCTAAATAGAAAATTGAATTAATCTTGTTAGACAAATTTCTAGGACTTGGATTAACTAATTGTGTGTAAGTGAAAATTAATTTGTAGATTAATTATATGTCACCTTTAGTTTAGTTTAATTTTAATTTGAAAGAAATTAAAATTTGTTTGTTTGTGTATGCTATGTTGAACCATCATATTCTGCACTTTAAGGAGATTCATATTTTATATTAAAATTTAGGGGCTTCAAATTGGTATCAAAACTCGTTCGAACGACATTTCAGAAGAAAAGAAGGCCAAAATCTCGTTGAAAAAACTCGTTCGGACGAGTTTGTTAGAATGAAACTTTGAACGAAAAAATAGAAAACAATTGGCAAATCTCATTGGTAAACTCATTCAAAATCTCGTTCGAACGACATTTCGTACGAAATCTGATTTTTCAATATGGTAGCTAAACCTTTAGTTTAGGAGATCTATTTTAGGGGGAGACGCAACCTTTAAGCAATTCATTATTTGATAAAGGTAGAGAATTAATTTAGGGGATTATTTAGTTTAATTGCATTTAATATTTTGATTTTCCCAATGAGTTTAACGGTTTGCTTAAGTGGGAAGGAATTTATTCTAGCGGCATCTTTATATCGGCAAAGCTTTTTATCCTTAGGTCGAGTCAGCGTCTGTATTTTTATTTTTTTTGGGTGTGATGTTTGAGTCTAGACGAGCTTAGTGGCCCTTTAAGATTTTTGGTTTGGTTTTTTCCCAGAATAGCCAAAGGGTGAGATTTGTAAGGACAAAAAATTTCAATTGAGTCTTATGTAGTGTTGGATCAATTTCGGACAAAACGATTTGAGTCATAGGTTAGAAGTTGTTTCCATCCAAGCCTATGACATATTTGAGTTGAAGATGTAGCGGCCGAGATTTCAAGTTCACTCCTTTGTCGAGTTTAGTGTCTCGTTTCTACATCAACAACTACTGGATTCCATTGTCTCCAAAAGGTATGAAAGCATTTAATATATATAAGAGACTTGGAATATTTTCTATTGGTGTAATTTTAATTTTAAATGACTTTTACTTTTCAGAAAATATTTTAGAACTTTGTTTAAAAGTTTTTGGGCTTAATATTGAAAAATCCGAAATTCTGTTTTTTCGTTCGAAATGTCGTTCGAGTTTACCAACGAAATTTGCCAATTATTTTTTATTTTTTCGTTCTAAGTTTCGTTTTAACGTACTCGTTCGAATGAGTTTTTCCAATGAGATTTTGGCCTTCTTTTCTTCTGAAATGTCGTTCGAACAATGTCATTCGAATGACCTGGGACAGCCGTTCAAACGACTTTAGCGGGAAGGCAAATTGTTGGCGGTTTTCATTTTTGACCACCTAAGTTTACCACTTGTTCCACTAACTTTTACCCGCCATATTATGTGCGGTAACAAAACCTTTCTAAGTATCTTTTTGAGATTTTTTCATTTTCTATAGAGCAAAATGTTTACCCCGAAAAGTTCATGTTTAAGTGTTTGTTTTCTATGACTTGAGTTTTGTTTAAATTCCAAGTTTTCATATATATATATATATATATATATATATATATATATATATATATATATATCTTGCTTGGTGTTTGGTTTGGCACCTTTTGTTCATCTCTACGCCATTAAAGAAGAGAGTTTGGGTTCTCCTCCACCCAAAAGGATCTTATTTGCGTGCTGCGGTGTTCCCACTTGAAGAAAGGCTTCGGGTGCGGGTTTACGGAGAACAAAAGCCTCATTGGTGCATTCCAAGATTTCGGCGGAGTTCGGGATTGTCGACTAGGCGGAGGTAGTTACAAGAAGACGCATCAAGGCTTGGATGGAATCGAGTCATGTGAAGTAAGCCATCTATCTTGTAATCATAAAACCATACTTAGTGGATTTAAGGCTAGGGTTGTCCGAGGTTTTTCCCATTTGGGTTTTACTCGTACATCGACGCGTAGTGGTTTGTGATTTATTTTATCTTTCTATATCACCTAGATGCATGCTTAAGACTAAAAGAGAAAATATGGTTTAAATCACTACTCTTGCTTAAATTGGTGCTAAAAGTATTTTGGGTAATGTTTAATTAATTTAATTCATGTCATTAATTTTAACTTGATAAAATTTGGTTTGGCCTAAATAGAAAAATGAATTAATCTTGTTAGGCAAATTTCTAGGACTTGGATTGATTAATTGTGTTTAAGTGAAAAATATTTTGTTGATTAATTATATGTCACTTTTAGTTTAGTTTAATTTTAATTTGAAAGAAATTAAGATTTGTTTGTTTGTGTATGTTATGTTGAACCACCTATTCCTCACTTCAAGGAAATTCATATTTTATATTAAAATTTGGGGGCTTCAAATTAGTATCAGAGATCGCTCGAACGATATTGTTCGAACGAGATTTCAGAAGAAAAGAAGGCCAAACTCTCATTGGAAAAACTCGTTCGAACGAGTTCGTTAGAATGAAACATTGAACGAAAAAATAGAAAACAATTGGCAAATCTCGTTGGTAAACTCGTTCGAACGACAATCTCGTTCGAACGACATTTCGAACGAAAAAAATAGAATTTTAGATTTTTCAATATGGTATCTAAACCTTTAGTTTAGGAGATCTATTTTAGGGGGAGACGTCACCTTTAAGTAGGTCATTATTTGATAAAGGGAGAGAATTAATTTAGGGGATTATTTTGTTTAATTGCATTTAATATTTTGATATTCACTACGCCTTTAAGGATTTGCTTAAGTGTACAGGAGTTTATTATAGCGGCATCTTTATATCGGCAAAGCTATTTATCATTGGGTCGAGTCAGTGTCCGTATTTTTATTTTTTTGGGTGGAATGTTTGAGTCTAGACGAGATTGACGGCCCTTTAGGATTTTTGGTTTGGTTTTGTCTCGGAATAGCCAAAGGGGGAGATTTGTAAGGGCACAAATTTCCAATTGACCCTTATGTAGTGTTGGCTCAAATCCAGAAAAATCGATTTGTGTCATAGGATAAAAGTTGTTTACATCCAAGCCTATGATATGTTTTAGTTGAAGATGTAGCAGCCAAGATTTTAACTTCAATCCTTTGCCGAGTTTAGTGCCTCGTTTCTACATCAAAAACTATTAGATTCTATTATCTCCAAAAGGTATGAATGCTTTTAAAATATATAGGAGACTTGGAATATTTTCTATGGGTGTAATTTTAATTTAAAATGACTTTTACTTTTCAGAAAATATTTAAGAACTTGGTTTAAAAGTTTTTGGGCTTAATATTGAAAAATTTGAACTTCTGTTTTTTCGTTCGAATGAGATTTCAAACGAGTTTACCAAAGAGATTTGCCAATTGTTTTCTGTTTTTTGTTCGAAGTTTCATTCTAAAGAACTCGTTCGAACTAGTTTTTCCAACAAGATTTTAGCCTTCTTTTCTTCTGAAATCTCGTTTGAACGACCTGGGAGAGTCGTTCGAACGACTTTGACGAGAAGGCAAATTATTGGCAGTTTTCATTTTTAACCACCCATATTTCCCACTTGTTCTACTAACTTTTACCAGCCATATTATGTGCGGGAACAAAACCTTTCTAAGTAAATTTTTGAGATTTTTTCATTCTCTAGAGAGAAAATGTTTACCCCAAAAGGTTCATGTTTAAGTGTTTGATTTCTATGACTTAATATCTTTCGAAAAAGCACTTAAACCCATTGAGTTTGGTTTAAATTACAAGTTTCCATATATATATATATATATATATATATATATATATATATATATATCTTGCTTGGAGTTTGCTTTGGCACCTTTGGTTCATCTTTACACCATTAAAGAAGAGAGTTTGGGTTCTTCTCCACCTATTAGGAGTTTGTTTGCATGTTGCGGTGTTCCCACTTCAAGAAAGGCTTCGGGTGCGGGTTGATGGAGACCAAAAGCCTCATTGGTGGATTCCAAGATTCCGAAGGAGTCCGGGATTATCGACTAGGCGGAGGTAGTTACAAGAAAACGCATCAAGGCTTGGACGGAATCGAGTCGTGTGAAGTAAGTCATCTGTGTTGTAATCATAAAACTTTAGTTAGTGGACTTAAGGCTAGGGTCCTCTAAGGTTTTTTCCATTTGGGTTTTCCTCGTACATCGGCGCGTAGTGGTTTGTGATTTATTTTATCTTGCTATATCACCTAGATGCATGCTTAGGACTAAAAGATAAAATATGGTTTAAATCACTACTCTTTCTTAATTTGTTGCTAAAAGTATTTTGGGTAATGTTTAATTAATTTAATTCATGTCATTAATTTTAATTTGATAAAATTTTGTTTGGCCTAAATAGAAAAATGAATTAATCTTGTTAGGAAAATTTCTAGGACTTGGATTGATTAATTTTGTTTAAGTGAAAATTAATTTGTTGATTAATTGTATGTCACTTTTAGTGTAGTTTAATTTTAATTTGAAAGAAATTAAAATTTGTTTGTTTGCGTATGCTATGTTTAACCATTCTATTTCGCACTTTAAGGAAATTCATATTTTATATTAAAATTTGAGGGCTTCAAGCAAAGCTAGTGTCAACACACGGAGTCCACCACATGTACACCACGAATCATGAACTCAAAATCCTCTGTAACAAACTATCTCTTTAGGGTAAGGAATGATACTCGACGCCAAACCAACGATCTCTAATAATATATATATATATATATATATATGGAAACTTGGATCACATAAACATTTGGGTGTAAACTTATGTTTTGATGGAAGAATTAACTTATAAATTGAACACAAAAAAACTCTCGAACTTTTCAATGTGTTTTTCTCTTTTATAAGATGGAAAAAGTAATTTAAAATAGTTCGTTCCCGTACTCTATAAAATAGGTGGGAAAAAATGGAGTAATTGGAAGTTTAAAGAAAAAACTGACAAAAAGTACTTGAAACTGCAATGTCGTTCCAATAAAAAAGAAGAGTCGTTCGAACGAGATAACAAACGAGAATTCAGCGAGCAAAAAAATCGTATCATTTGATAGGTCGTTCGAACAAGGTCATTCGAACAACCTTTCAAACGAGATTTCAAGCCATGAATCTAGATAATTTTTATATGAACGTGTAACCACCAGTTTCGTATTTTTTTTAATTATTTATAATTTTTCTACAGAAAGGTGTCCAAGAAAAGAATCTTTAGATAGTATGAATTCAAAAAAAAATTAACAAAAATACTAACACCCCATAACATATGCATTCATACCCGAGTGATCTTGGAAAGTTGATGATGCAAAACAAGGCACAAACACAGCAATGATATGAGCTTCTTTTAAACTTGGCCGCTACGTCTTTAACTAAAATGTCATAGGCTTGAAGTTCACAAACTTATATCCTACGACTCAAATAGTTTTGTTTGGAATTGAGCAAAACAAATTGTCTCAATTGAAAATTTGTCCTTACATCTTGAACAAATGCTACTAATTCATCTGATTCTAGAGCCTAATTTTGGGCTTTGATGAACAAGCCATTAAATTTTTAACAATTAACGGTCATCTCGACGGGCAATTCCGTCCCAAACATTAAGAGTTGGTCTAATAAAGCTGACAACTCCATGTCTCTCCCTCAGATCGGGTGCAGACAATGATGCAGACCCTCGTAAGGAGTAACGAGGCTTGATTGATTAAACATGTATTGTGTAGGAGAAAATTGGGGCAAACCTTGAACAGTTTGGGTGAGACTATAGAGATTATGGGTGCTTTGGTGGGAACGATTTTAGTAGATGGGTCAAATTTTGGGAACTTTTTAGAAAGATGACATTTGTATGTGCTTGAAGTGGGTTATGAGTGGTATTGGGTTTAGGATTAGCCGATGGGGAGATGATGCCCTTGTCAATTAAACCTTGGATCACATTTCTAAGGTAGAAGCATTGGTCGGTGGTATAACCTACGAATTGATGGAAATCACAACGGGCATCAATTTTGAAGTTTTTAGGGAGTGGATTTGGTAATGGATGGGGGTCTAAGGGTTTGATGAGAGTTCGACTTAATAGGGCCTAGTAGACTTTGGACAGGGGATCATGGAGCTCGGTGTACTCTTTCTTGGTAGGATTAGGGGGACTTTTCGGTGCCCAAGAATTAGCGAGTTAGGAAATATTATTAATGGTTGAGACTGTAGCACTGGTAGGCTTCTCATACTTTCAAGGAGTGAACTATCTGGTTACTTTCTTTGGCTCAGATTCAACTTTGGTAATGCTTTCCTCAATTTCTATACCAGCCTCTCAAAGGGCTCGAAAGTGTGGGTAATACTGTCCTTTGTGGATGCTCGAATATGAGGCAAGAAGTTCTTTTTCACAATACTGACTTGTTCCTCCTTACAGGGTCTATTGGTCATGGTGGAAACTTTCTCTCTCCACCTTCCTATGAAGTTACTTACTCTCTCCCTTATTTGTTTTAATAAGCTCCAAATCTCGACGCGTAACCTCTACATCCTCATTGTACTTGTACTTAAACATGAATTCTCAAGCGATATCCTCCCAACTACGAATCTTGGATTATTCAAGAGACAACATCAACCGAAGGGAACTTTCTTTCAAGGTCTACTGAAATAATTGAGCCATTATCTCTTCGGAGGCACCAAGGAGCATCGTGGATCGAAGATGTCTTCAAAAGTGAATAATTGGGGGTCCTCTTCCCTCGAATTTCTTGATGTCTGTCATCTTAAACTTCTCAGGTAGTCTAGTTTTAGGATAATGAGACATGTGGGTGTAGTCCATATAGTTTCAATATGACTTAGTCAAACTTATTTGATAGTAGTTTGAGGTCTTCCTTGACCTTCTTCAATTCCTCCTCTTTGGGATCCACGGTTACTACCAAATTAGCCCCTGGTTAGGCAAGGTTCGACATAAGGAGTTAAACTACATGTGGCCCATTGGTAGGTGGGGCACGCAAAGCATTCTAGTATCTTGGGGACCCATATGGGCTCGGGAGTGGGTGGACCCATGGCATGAGGAAAGAGAACTTCGGGTTCTTCAGGAATCTGGGCCCGGTGATGCTCTATTTCCTGGACCTCGATTTAAAATTTATCAATCTTGGCATTGATTTGGGCTAAGAAGGTCATTAGATCCGGCTACACATTCGGTGCTTAGTGTTCTCCATGAAGATCTCAGAAAAAATAGCAGACAAAGCGGTGGAGCTTCGGGGTGGTTTGAAGGAACACCGAAGCCAATAGGAAGCCAAGCCAAAATTGAGTATGCGATCAACCTGAGATGGAAAATGATAAGCACCCAAAACTGTACAATTTATACCCCAAATAGTGTATTTTAGTTGCTAATTCTCGGCAATTTGGGTCTTATGTGTTAAAATGTTTATCTTGTAGGTCAAATGCACGTTTGCAATGTCAAAAGCTGTATTTCAAGGCAATTGTGCATTTTATGGAGCTAAATACCTCTCTCGTACCCTAACCCGAGCCTAAACCTAGCCCAAAACTTACCCCAAGCCGTGTGCATTTTATTTGTGTCATTTTATTATTTTTTAGATTTTTAGTTGAGTTATTTTTATTTTTAGGATTTATTTTAGATTTATTTAATATTTTCTAGATTTATTTTCTATTTTTATTTTTTATTAGTATAATTTTATTTTATTTTGATTTTATTAAGTTTTTAGTTTTAGTTTTAGTTTTAGTTTTCATTTTATTTTATTAAGATTAGATTTTTTTTAAGATTTCTTTTATTGGTTTTATATTGATTTTACATTTAATTAGAATTTTAGTTTTAGTTTTATTAGATTTTATTTTTATTTTTATTTTTATTTCCTTTTAGTTTTATTTAGTCTTTATTTTATTTTTTAGAATAGAAATTTAATTTTTAGATTTTTAATTTTTATAGTTTTATTTTATTAGTTAGTTTGAGTATTATTTTTAGGAGTTCAAATTAAACACACACACACACACACACGTACACTTATCCTAAACCCACAAATTTATCCTACACTCCAAACACTCATCTCACCCTCACCTAACCTTCCTACACCCTACTACACCTAATCATCACAACTTCATCTTCTCCACCTACATACCCTCTCTCTCTCTCTCTCTCTCTCCTTCATTAACCCATATCTCCACCTCCATTATGTTGGAGATTTTTAAAATAAGAGAGTAAGAGTTTTTTGGGTGTAAAAGCCTTAAAAGCTTGTCCCACATTGGAAGTGTGTGGAAGAGGTGGGAAGCTAACCCAAATATAAAAGGGGATAGTGTCCCACATTGGAAAATGTACAAAGCTAAGTGTCACCACTAAGCTATAGAAGGGGTGGGCAACCTTTGAGTCCCACATTGGAAAAATGTTAAGAATTTGTACACTTAATAAGTACAAATGGAAGATGAAGAGTTAATTCATCTAGCATTTAAGAGGCGAAGCACCGTACGCACACGCACACGCGCGCGCGCGCGCTCGCGTGCGGGTGCGGGACAGTGGGCTGTAGAGGTGCTAGTGGCGCACTTTGCACTTCGCACGCCGCGTGTCCGCAGTGGTAGCGGGTTGCCGGGATTCGTCCGGGTCGGATCGCGGTAGCTCGGGCGCGGTCACTTTTTGGTTGACCCATGCAAAACCGATTCGGTATTATTATACCTGTTCGGAAAGGACTTAAGACTGTTGGTAATTAACAGTCATACCTGTTCGGAAATGACTTAATTCAACAGTCATGACTCTTGAAGACAAAGCCTTTCATTTTCTATAAATAAAGGCTGCCTAAAAACGGAATTACATTGATAACAAAAACCAGTTTCAGATTTCCATACCCTGCTATTACTCTCTTACAGTTTTCAGGAGATATAAATTCTCTTATTCTGTTTTGTGCACATAAACAGAATAAGAACTTGATTGACTGTTCTTCGCTGCTATATCCAAGGGCTGTCTTCAAATATACAAGTTGCAGACAGTGCAATTGCTTCATTGTATCTTGAGTACGGATTTGCTGATTCCCGTTTGTATACCGAAATTCTTCGTGTGGGGCAAATACTGTATTTAGGAAAGTGACATCACGCCTTGAAGTTTTATAGTGACTATTCAGAAATTACTTTGTTGTACTGAAGTTGACATTTTGAGATATATAAAGAGTTCCATTTCTGTATTTGCATTCATAATTTCCAACAATCTAAATACAGTAATTGGAAATGGCCGACTCTTCCAAATCACTTCGACAAATAACAGAAAGCTTTGTCAAGTTGGACCGTTTTGATGGTGGTAATTTTCTACGTTGGCAGAAAAAGGTTCACTTTCTTCTAACAACATTGAAGATTGTATATGTCTTGTCACAACCGAAACCAAATGAAGATGAAGATGAAACCGTGGAACAGACTAGGCAACGCACAAAATGGGAGACCGATGGTTACTTGTGTCGTGGTCACATTCTCAATGCACTTGCTGATAATTTGTTCGACTTGTACCAAAATGTTGGGACAGCAAAAACTTTATGGGAAACATTGGAGACCAAATATCTAACGGAAGACGCTACAAGTAAGAAGTTCCTTATCGGTCAGTTTCTAAGCTTTAAAATGCATGATAATAGGCCTGTGCTAGAACAATTTCATGACATCCAACGCATCATAAATCATTGCAAACTGAAAAAATTAAATATGGATGATAATGTAATTGTTGCTGCCATAATTGAAAAACTTCCTCCTTCTTGGAAAGACTATAAGAAATAACTCAAACACAAAAAGGAGGATCTTTCACTTGAAGAATTAGAGACTCATTTAAGAATTGAACAAGAGTCTCGAATTCTAGATGGTAAAGAGGAACAAGAAAATTCTGTTTCTAAGGTCCATGTGGTGGAGGAAGGAAAGGAGCAAAAATATGGCAATCATGGAAAAAATAACAAGCGGAAGAATTTTTCAAATAATTCTAAAGCAAACAAAAAGAAGAAAGGAAATTGTTTTCATTGCAACAAACCAGGTCACTTCAAGAAGGATTGTCGTGAGTTCAAGAAACTAAAGGAAAAAGGAGGGACATCAGACACAAAGCAAAAATTTGCTGCTATGATATCCGAGGCTAATATGCTTGGAGATGACAACTCTTGGTGGGTTGATTCTGGTGCCACAAGGCATGTTTGTAAGGACAAGAACTTGTTCTCTGCCTATGAAACAGTGGAAGGAGATGTTCTCTATATGGGAAATTCATCTACAGCTGCGGTTAAAGGCAAAGGGACAGTGGATCTCGAATTCACTTCCGGGAAAATCCTTAGCCTCACCAATGTTTTTCATGTTCCTGATGTTAGGAAAAATTTAGTTTCTGGAAGTCTTCTTAACAAATTTGGCTTTAAGCTTGTATTTGAGTCAGACAAATTTATTCTGACTAAGAATGGTACCTTTGTAGGCAAAGGATATTTGTATGAGGGCATGTTTAAGCTCAATATCAATGAAAAGGATTCTTCTGCTTATATCGTTGATTGTCTTTCATTATGGCATAGTCGTTTAGGACATGTTAATACAAAGAAAATGCATTTCATGGTTAATTTAAATTTAATTCCTAAATATGAGAATGATATGGATGAAAAGTGTAAAATATGCATGCAAACAAAAATAACAAGATTGCCTTTTCCTAAAATAGAAAAAACTACATCTTTGTTGCAATTAGTACATAGTGATGTTTGTGATTTGCATGGAACACCTACTAGAGGTGGTAGTAAATATTTTGCTACGTTTATTGATGACTTTTCAAAATATTGTTACGTATATCTTTTAAACTCTAAGGATGATGTGCTTAATAGATTTAAGACATATAAAAATGAAGTTGAAAATCAATGTGATTCTAAAATAAAATGTCTTAGATCTGATAGAGGTGGTGAATATCACTTTCCTCAATTTTGTGAAGATATGGGAATTATACATGAAGTTACTGCACCTTATACACCACAACAAAATGGAGTAGCAGAAAGAAAAAATAGGACACTAACTGAAATGGTTAATGCTATGCTTTCTTATTCTGGTTTAAGTAAAGGTTTTTGGGGAGAAGCACTTTTAACTGCATGTCATATTCTGAATAGAATACCTGTTAAAGATAATAAGAAAACTCCTTACGAATTATGGAAGAATAGAAAACCTAATTTAGGTTATCTTAAAGTTTGGGGTTGTAGAGCTATTGTAAGACTACCTGAAACTAAGAGAAAGAAATTAGGAAGCAAAGGTGTTGAATGTATTTTCATAGGTTATGCACAACATAGTAAAGCCTATAGATTTTTGGTTAGTGAACCTAATGATTCTGTTGAGGTAAATACAATAATTGAATCGAGAGATGCAATTTTTTTATGAACAAAGGTTTTCTTCTATTCCTAGAATTAATAATGAAAAAGAAGTAAGCACTCCTTCACAGTTACCTGTAACTCCACTAGTAGAACAAGAAGAGATTAGAAAAAGTAAAAGACCTAGGAAAGAAAAAAGCTTTGGTCCCGACTTTGTAATCTATCTTGTTGAAGGAACTAGAGATACATCTTGTAATCAATATGCTTTGTCTCTTAGCGTTGAAACAGACTCACAAACTTATAATGAGGCAATTAAGTCTGTAGATTCAGCATTTTGGAAAGAAGCTATAAATGATTAAATGGATTCAATTTTGGGAAATAAAACTTGGAAATTAGTAGACTTACCTCCAGGATCTAAACCCATTAAGTGTAGATGGATTTTTAAAAAGAAAATGAAAATAGATGGAACAATTGATAAATTCAAGGCTAGATTGGTTGCTAAAGGTTTTACACAAAAAGAAGGAATTGATTATTTTGATACCTATGAACCTGTTGCTAGAACCGCCACTATTAGAATTTTAATTGCATTAGCATCTATATATAATTTTGAGATTCATCAAATGGATGTGAAAACTGCCTTTTTAAATGGTGACTTAGAAGAAGAAATTTACATGGAACAACCTGAAGGGTTTGTTATGCCTGGACAAGAAAACAAAGTATGTAAACTTATTAAGTCCTTATATGGCCTAAAACAAGCACCTAAACAATGGCATGAAAAATTTGATAAAGTCATTATTTCTTATGGTTTTAAAATTCATGAATCTGATAAGTGTGTTTATAGTAAATTTGCTAATGGTAAAGGTGTGATCATTTGTTTATATGTAGATGACATGTTAATTCTTGGTACTGATTTAGAAAGCATTAATAATACTAAGAGTTTTTTGTCTTCTAAATTTGATATGAAAGATATGGGTGTAGCTGATGTCATATTAGGAATGAGAATAATAAGGAAAGATAAAAATATAATTCTCACTCAATCTCATTATGTTGAAAAAATTTTAAAGAAATTTAATCAGTTTGATTGCACACCTGTTAGTACACCTTTTGAACCACAGCTAAAGATGATCCCTAATAATGGTAGAGCTATTTCACAATTGGAATATGCACGAGTAATTGGTAGTTTAATGTATGCCATGCCATGTATTCGACCTGATATTGCTTATGCTGTTGGTAAATTAAGTAGATATACTAGTAATCCAAGTTTATTGCATTGGCATGCTGTCAATAGAATATTAAAATATTTGAAAGGAACTATGGACTATGGTATATACTATAGTGGATATCCTTCAGTATTAGAAGGGTTTTCTGATGCCAGTTGGATAACTGAGCGGGAGGATCATTCCTCAACAAGTGGATGGATTTTCACTCTTGGTGGAGGAGCTGTTTCTTGGGGATCAAAGAAACAAACTTGTATAGCTGACTCTACTATGGCAGCTGAGTTTGTAGCATTAGCTGCAACTAGTAAAGAGGCAGAATGGTTAAGGAATTCATTGATTGAAATTCCAGTTTGGCCAAAACCAATGCCTCCAATATCTATACATTGTGATAGTGAGTCTACACTTTCCAGAGCTTATAGTAAAGTGTATAATGGAAAGTCTAGATATATTGGCTTGAGACATAGTTATGTCAGACAAATGATTACAGATAGTGTAATCACAGTGGATTATGTAAAATCAAGTCAAAATTTAGCTGATCCTTTTACAAAAGGACTTGCAAGAGGACTGGTGTCTAAGACATCAATGGGGATGGGACTAAAGCCCATTAATAATAATCACTCTTGATGGAAACTCAACTTGAAACTTGATATATTCAAGTCTCAAGTTCAATGATTAAAGTACATCATACGACGTGATTGTAAGCACTATAAAATTTAACATCCCAAGGATAAGTGCTTAGAACATGTAATGAATAATGAAAGAGGATGGGTTTAACCTTAATAGATTTATGGTGTTTTAAGTTACATGGACACCTATGATAATCTACCTATATGAGTGTGGAAGTGGTGCCGCTTCCTATGAGTATTGGGCTTGACTCTAAAGCATTCATGAAATCAAGGTACAGACACAAGGCCTAATTCATGTGTCGGCTTATATGGATAATCAGTGACTAAAAGATTTGTGTGTGAAGACAAATCCGGATAATCAATATAGATTGATAGTTCAAAGACAAGTCTACTATACTTTCATGGTTAACCTTGACGAACCTTCACAGGGTATTGGTTCAAGTCGTGAGACACCAATGCTTATACACAGTCTTACAGACAATCAAAGATTTACAAAACTTATTTTGAAAATGGTGGAGGAATGTTGGAGATTTTTAAAATAAGAGAGTAAGAGTTTTTTGGGTGTAAAAGCCTTAAAAGCTTGTCCCACATTGGAAGTGTGTGGAAGAGGTGGGAAGCTAACCCAAATATAAAAGGGGATAGTGTCCCACATTGGAAAATGTACAAAGCTAAGTGTCACCACTAATCTATAAAAGGGGTGGGCAACCTTTGAGTCCCACATTGGAAAAATGTTAAGAATTTGTACACTTAATAAGTACAAATGGAAGATGAAGAGTTAATTCATCTAGCATTTAAGAGGCTGTGCGGGGCAGTGGGCTGTAGAGGCGCTAGTGGCGCACTTTGCACTTCGCGTGTCCGCAGTGGTAGCGGGTTGCCGGGATTCGTCCGGGTCGGATCGCGGTAGCTCGGGCGCGGTCACTTTTTGGTTGACCCGTGCAAAACCGATTCGGTATTATTATACCTGTTCGGAAAGGACTTAAGACTGTTGATAATTAACAGTCATACCTGTTCGGAAATGACTTAATTCAACAGTCATGACTCTTGAAGACAAAGCCTTTCATTTTCTATAAATAAAGGCTGCCTAAAAACGGAATTACATTGATAACAAAAACCAGTTTCAGATTTCCATACCCTGCTATTACTCTCTTACAGTTTTCAGGAGATATAAATTCTCTTATTCTGTTTTGTGCACATAAACAGAATAAGAACTTGATTGACTGTTCTTCGCTGCTACATCCAAGGGCTGTCTTCAAATATACAAGTTGCAGACAGTGCAATTGCTTCATTGTATCTTGAGTACGGATTTGCTGATTCCCGTTTGTATACCGAAATTCTTCGTGTGGGGCAAATACTGTATTTAGGAAAGTGACATCACGCCTTGAAGTTTTATAGTGACTATTCAGAAATTACTTTGTTGTACTGAAGTTGACATTTTGAGATATATAAAGAGTTCCATTTCTGTATTTGCATTCATAATTTCCAACACATTATCAAACATCTCATAAACCAATATTTTCTCTATACCCATTTAAATCCCTGCCCATATCTAAGCCGACCAAAAATCGACCCACCAAACCGGACCCTCAAACCCCCATTCCCGACCCCCTCTCTCTCCCCAGGCGGTGCCCCCAACCCCATTCCGCCGGCGACGCACACCTCCTCCCAACCCCCGCGGCAACCACCCAGCGGCCTGCGACCCTCTGAAATCCGACCCTCAACTCCGACGCTGGCCTCGCCAGCCCCTGCTTCTCGACCACCTGCGCCCCACTTCGCACCAGCCGGCGCCGGCCTGCGTCCCTCTCCTCGATCCGACCCACCGACGAAACCTCCGGTCGAAACCCAATGCCGGAGCCTCCTCGGCGGCACCATACCCGCGACAGACCCCTCCTCAACCCGATTCACCCATAGCCTCGGAGCTCCGTCCAATACCCATTCCGACCTAGGAACCCAAGAAGACCCATTTGAAAACCAAAACTCATTTCTCCAAATAAAAAAAAAAAACCACGACCTGCTTTCATAACAAACAAAGCCAAGCCAAAATAAACACTAATACCCACATGTGCCTAATATCCACTTAACCCTCTTTTCCTATTTTTTCCAGTATACCCTTAAAAAATTTCAACTACCTAACTTTAAGTCACTTTCCAAAAATACCTTCTAAACCAAATCAGATTTTATTCCAACTCCTCTCAACCCACATGCTCCTCTCAGCATTCCCACATGCACATTAATTCTTCCAAAAATACCCCCATGCTCCATGCCTACTATAAATGAAGATGAAGACCTCAAATAAAAAAAAGAGCTAGATAGGAAGAAAATTCTAGAGAGAGAGATAGGTTAGACTAGAAAATAAATTAGGTAGAATATTTTTGTAAATAATTTTGTTCTTATTTTTTTAGATATTTGTGAGAAATTAATTATTGAGTGATTCAAATGAGTGTTTTTATGTAATTGAATATTGTGGAAAGCTCATTTTGAATAGATGTTGCTCAATTTCAATGGAGGATTAGAGTCCAATTTTGCAAATCAAGGAGACTTGTTTGAAGATTTGTCCTCTTACCCTTCTATTTTATTTGTTTATGCGTTTGAATATTAGTTTGTCATATTTCATACCATGTTAGGCTAAAACCCCTTTCAAGGGGTGGGGTAAAACCCTTATTTGATGTTATTTTATTTTTATTAGTTAAATTACTTGAAGAGTCCCTTTGAATGTTAAATTTGATCCCTCGCCCTTAGATTTACCCCTCGAGAGAGGGTAAATGATTTTCGAGAGAAAATCAAAATTCTAGTGATAATACCCATTTTAGATTCGAACTAGAGATAGGAGTTTCTTAAGTGGGGTATTATCATTTGAATTTCAACTCTAAATTTAATTTCTAAGATTGACATAAATTCTAATTGATCGATCCTAGCGGGTGATTAATTAAAAGGAGTGTTGATCTATTTTTCTAGAGTTGTAAGGTGTTAAACTTAATATTCTAAAAGGTTACTATTAAAATTACACTTGCAACGAGAGTTGGTTTGTAATTTTAATATTAATTTGGGAGAATTCAAATAATTAAATTAATTAATTAGAATAATTAAAATTTGTGGTGTAATCCCACTCCTTAATTGTTCTCACAATTATTTACCTCACTTTATCTCTTATTTTTAGTTTAGACTTTATTTTTCATTTTAGTAACTTTTTAGTTAGTTGATTAGATCTTTATTTTAGTTTAGTGTTATTTCATCATCACCTCACCCTATTGTTTTAATATTTGAAAAAGCTAAAAAAAAAATTAGAAAAGTGAAAAAGCACAAAAAGAAAATAAAAAGTGAATTAAAATTGAATTTGTCTCTAGCGTACTCCCTTGAAAGTGGATTGATACCCTTACTTACCTCTACACTTGAGTTTATATATTTTGTAGGTATTTAAAGAATTTTGATTAGAAAGGCTTGTTCAACAACGACAAAGATACCCACACGCAAAAGTTCTTTCTATCAGAAAAGGACTCAAATTTATTTTTGAATGAAGGAGGGAGACAGTTTTAAGTATTTGTGAAGGAGGATAAAAAATATTTTTAGTATTTTTGGTTTTCGAAAAATGAGGGAAAAAGGAAAGAAACTCAGCATGGTTATTATTATTAGTGTTATTATTCGGTTTTCACTTGTATTAGGTTTCCTAAATGCAAGAAAAATGTCGATCCTGGGAAAATAAAGTTTAAAAATATGTAAGACACATTTTGACTATTTTCCAAGCTCACGGACAGGGTCCTGTTTTGAAAAAAGGCAAAATAGCGTGAAAATTTCGGCGGTATGCCGACCCGAAATTACGACAAAGTTTCGCACGGTAACCGACAAACTAAATATGAGTGATCTAGGTTTGATGCCGATATGAGGTTTATGAAATTGTTGGGTTAATTAAAGGGTTCCCCCATTTGGCATGACTTCCACGATATAACTTTTGTCTATAAGGGCAATCATTCATTGGTACGTGTGGACAAGCCATTTGATGCACCTAATTGTACATGAATTGCCTCACTGTATACCTCATGGGGATTTTACGTGTGAGAGCAAATTCGATATACTCGACGTACGTGAATGAGTTCCCTACTATATACCTCTCATCATGAGTTTGGTCAAGCGGTACAATGTGGGTAAATGTTCGATATGCATCGAAGGTACGAGGCCAATTGAAGGTGAGACTTAGGCTGAAAGTGACCCGTAGGACCAACATCCATCACAAAGTGACCCCCTAGTACGGGATAAAATTTTGGTCAATATTTCCATGCTCTTGGTAATGTAGTGTGCAAAAATGCATGAGTCTTAATTAACATATTATAGAGAGAGAGGCGCACAAAAAAGCATCACAAAGTGACCCCCTAGACCGGATGATGGCATGAGAATGTTACTTCAACTCTATCGAAGAAATAGAGGCACACAAGAAAGCAACAACTACTTAAAATATTGATACCCTCGACCCCAAGGATGAGACAAAGATGAAGAAAGGAGAAGCCGCGGAAGAGGTAGAATCCATCATCCTCAATAAGGATGAGCCGAAAAAAACCATTCAAGTTGGCAAAGCTCTAAAGAGAGACATAAAAGAAGACTTCATCAAGATGCTAAGGAGAAGAAAAAACGTCTTTGCATGGATTCAAGTAGACATGCCAGGGATCGACCCCGAAATCATATGCCACAAGCTCAATGTGGTAGACGACGTAAAGCTAGTAAAGCAGAAGAGGAGAATTTATTCTCGAGAAAAATATGAGGACATAAGGGACGAGGTCAAGAAGCTAGAAGATGTTGAGTTTATCAGGGAGGTCATCTATCCTGAATGGCTATTTAACGCAGTCATAATCCCCAAAGCCAACGGGAAATCGAGGGTGTGTGTAGACTTCACCGACCTCAACAAACATTACCCCAAGGATAATTTCTCTCTTCCCCGTATTGATCAGATGATGGACGCTACTGCGGACCATGAGCTAATGAGCTTTATGGATGCGTATTCAGGCTACAACCAGATCTTCATGAACACCGAGGACTTAGAAAAAATGGCCTTCATTACTGATAAGGGGACATACTATTATAGGGTCATGCCCTTTGGTCTAAAGAATACAGGGGCAACGTATAAATGCCTTGTGAATAAAATGTTCAAAGACCAAATCGGAAAGTCTACGGAGGTCTATATAGATGACATGTTGACCAAGAGCTTGAAGGCCGAGGATCATGTGGCCAACCTAGAGAGGACCTTTGACACGATGGACAGATACTGGATGAAGCTTAACCCAGCCAAGTGTGTCATTGGGTCGGAGTAGGAAAGTTCCTGAGGTTCATCGTTAATCAAAGAGGCATCGAAGCCAATCCCTAGAAGATAAAGCTCTATTAGAAATGAAGAACCCCAGGACCATTAAAGACGTTCAGAGGCTCACAAGGCGAGTGGATGCTTTGAATAGGTTCATATCCATAGCCACAGGTAAGTGTCTACCATTTTTCAAAATTCTCAAAAAGGCCTTTGAATGGAACAAAGAGTGTGACAAGGCTTTCAAAGAACTAAAGTCATACTTAAGGTCTCCCTTGCTGTTGTCGCGGCCAGTGAAAGGCTAAAGATTATACATGTACCTCTCAAAGTCAGCCATCAGTTCATCCATTGTGAGAGAAGAAGAGGGAGTGTAAAAGCCTATGTATTTCAATAGTAAGGCACTCCAAGGGGAAGAGCAATGGTACCATAGGATGGAGAAGTTAGCCTATGCCCTAATTCATGCATTAAGGAATATGAAGCCATACTTCCAGTCCCATACAACGGTCATCCTCACTGATTCCCCTCTTAGGCAGGTCATACACAAGCCAGAAAAAATGGGGAGGCTAATGGCTTAGGCTATAGAGATGGGAGACTTCGATATTGTGTACCAACCTAGGTTGGACATCAAGGGGCAAGCATTGACAGATTTCGTGGCTGAATTCACTTGGGAAGAGGATGAGGTTGAAAATGAGAACCTCGAGAAGATAGTTATCCAGTAAGGCAGAATTGTTGACCCGTCTATAGGTAAGGCAGAGACAAGCATCGCTAAAGAAAAAGTTATCGAAAATGAGGAAGGAAGATACATCTTTAGACAGTGATCCCTCACCGAAGGAAATTTCTCATAAGAACAGGCTGTGTGGGACCTCTTTGTTGACGGGTCCTCTTGCGAGAGCGAAAGTGGAGCTGGATTAATAGTATCAGCACCCAACGGCACGAACATTGAGTACGCCCTGAGGTTCAACTTCAAAGCCTTCAATAACGAGTCTGAATATGAGGCCTTGATAGCAGGCCTCTCCTTGGTTAGGTCTCTTAGTGTTGGCTAGATCTTGGTCCATAATGATTCAAGACTGGTAGTGAATCAGATACTAGGAGCATACGAGGCTAAAGATGAGAGAATGGTAAAATACCTTGAAAGAGTAAAGTCACTATTGAAGAGCTTCAGAGAAGTAAAGTTAAAGAGGATACCTAGGCTGGATAATAGTGGAGCCGATGAACTTTCTAGGATAGCCTCAGTAACTAGGATAAATATCAGGAGGACAGTCCCAGTGGAAATCTTGCTTTGGCCAACGATTAAAGATGCAGATGGAACATTTAGCCCTTGCTTAAATATTAGTAGGGAAGCTTCATGGATGGACCCTCTAATCAGATACATTAAAGAGGGGGATATGTCAAAAGCAAAACAAGAAAGAAAGAAGTTGAGATACAGAGCAGCGAAACTCACTATCATTGAAGACACTTTATATAAAAAGGGGTTCTTACTCCCTTTAATCAGGTGTGTGCACCCGTCTGAAGTCCCACACATCTTGAAAGACATACATGAGGGGTCTTGTTTAAGCCATATTGGGGGAAGGTCGTTTGCAAAGAGGACAGTCACCCAGGGTTATTGGTGGTCGACCTTGGGGAAGGATGCTACGGTGTACGTAAAGAAATGCGATAAATGTCAGAGGTTCGCCACCATCCCTCATCAGACCCATCATCCTCTTACCTCCATTACGTCCCCATAGCCATTTGAAGTATGGGGAATCGAATTGGTAGGACCCTTGCTTAGGCTGTCAATAACTATCAATACTTGATCATAGTAATTGACTATTTCTCAAAATGGGTGGAAGCGGAGCCGGTGGTCACGATCACCGAGCAGAAGACCTTTCCGTTCATCTGAAAAATATTATATGCACATATGGTCTCCCCAACACCCTCATCTTAGATAACAGGACCCAATTCAAGAATGTATCCCTGCAAAAATACTGCGAAAGAGTGGGGGTCAAACAGTTCTTCTCTACCCCAGGTCGACCTTAGGCTAATGGCCAAACTGAAGTTACAAACAGAACAATCCTAGACGGAAAAAAAATCGAGGAGGCAAAAGGGAGATGGGTTGAGGAGGTATACACCGTACTGTGGGCCTACAGGATGACGAGAAAGACTCTTATCGGGGAAACCCCGTTCATGTTGGTGTATGGCTCAGAAGCCGTCATCCCCACCGAAATTGGATTTCCTACTCACAAAGTCTAAATGTATGACCCCTAGAGAAATATGGAAGAAAGGATACTTGATCTGGACTTGATCGAGGAGAGAAGAGAAGACGCTGAGATAATACAAGCAACCTATCAGTAGAGGACTGCTAGGTTTTATAATTAGAGGGTAAGGCAAAGGCCAATTGCTGTGGGGGAACTAGTCCTAAAAAAGACATGGCAGAAACCTAACAAGCTCCACCCAAATTGGCATGGCCTATATAGGGTCATTGATGAAGTTGTCCCTGGAACCTATAGAATAGAGAACCTTGAAGGGGAACCCGTTTCGAACCCCTGGAATGCAGATCATTTGAAGAAATAATCTCAATAAATTAATGTCCTATCAAAACACTGTTGTAATGAATGTGTTGCTCCAATAAAACACTTGGGAATGTTAATGAGAATATTATATTGGACCTTTATCTGATGTTGTTTGTCGGTTAATAGAATGTTGGGGGAATTCTCGCTAAACCACCCTCAACTATAATGAGGGTGAATGGGGGGGACGACCCCCCATTCACTATCAAGAAAGACGAGGGAGGACTTAAAATTAAAAAAAACATCATTAATTTGGTGACTATCAACCCTCAGCTATGATGAGGGTGAATAGTGGGGACGACCCCTCATTCACTCTCAAGAAAGACGAGGGAGGATTTAAAATTTAAAAACATCATTAATTTGGTGACTATCAACCCTCGGCTATGATGAGGGTGAATGGTGGGAACGACCCCCATTCACTCTCAAGAAAGACGAGGGAGGACTTAAAAACATCATTAATTTGGTGACTATCAACCCTCGACTATGATGAGGGTGAATGGTGGGGACGACCCCCCATTCACTCTCAAGAAAGACGAGGGAGGATTTAAAATTCAAAAACATCATTAATTTGGTGACTATCAACCCTCGGCTATGATGAGGGTGAATGGTGGGAACGACCCCCCATTCACTCTCAAGAAAGACAAGGGAGGACTTAAAAACATCATTAATTTGGTGACTATCAACCCTCGGCTATGATGAGGGTGAATGGTGGGGACGACCCCCCACTCACTCTCAAGAAAGACGAGGGAGGATTTAATATTCAAAAACATCATTAATTTGGTGACTACCAACCCTCGGCTATGATGGGGGTGAATGGTGGGGATGACCCCCCATTCACTCTCAAGAAATACGAGGGAGGACTTATAATTCAAAAACATCATTAATTTCATGACTATAAACCCTCGGCTATAATGGGGATGAATGATAGGGACGAACCTCCATTCACTCTCAAGAAAGACGAGGGAAGACTTTTAATTGAAAAACATCATTAATTTGGTGAATATCAACCCTCGGCTATGATGAGGGCGAATGGTAGGGACGACCCTCCATTGACTCTCAAGAAAGACAAGGGAAGACTTGAAAGTGAAAAACATCATTAATTTGGTGAATATCAACCCTCGGCTATGATGAGGGTTAATGGTAGGGACGACCCTCCATTCACTCTCAAGAAAGACGAAGGAAGACTTGAAAGTGAAAAACACCATTAATTTGGTGAATATCAACCCTCGGCTATGATGGGGGTGAATGGTAGGGACGACTCTCCATTCACTCTCAAGAAAGACGAGGGAAGACTTTGAAATAAAAAAGCACCATTTATTTGGTGAATATCAACCCTCGGCTATGATGAGGGTGAATGGTAGGGACGACCCTCCACTCACTCTCACCCTAGCCAAGGTACATCAGCACAAACCATAAAAGGGGGCAACATAGAAGATAGAAGAAGAGAACACTTCCATTACAAAAATTAAAAGTTACAGTATACGTCCAAAAGTAAAACAAAAAACAAAAGCTTTACAAGCAGAGGGTATAGGCTACAGACGGCTACCCTAATGTGCAACATCAGAATGCAGAGCATCAACATCAACAAGAAGAGTCCCTTCGATGACCACAACAGGAGGCTGATCCTCAGACGTGTCGGTGCATTCGATGTGAACTTGAGACTCAACATAGGATATAGCCAAATATATCAAAGGGTCATCCAGCTCCACCCCCTTCAAGGGAGGGGCGAATAGATGACACTGCATTGGAAAATTTCAAGACGACACACCGACAGGCCATTTTAATACCCCGCTCCAAGTACTCAAGACCGAAGCCTTGGAATTCGTCGAAGAGTTTGTAAGCCTCCACAGCATTAGCCTCAGCCCTTCGCACAGTGTCAGCAAGTTAATTTTTAAACTGGACCCCCTGGTTGGTCAAGGCCTCGTCCTTTGCTTTTATAAGGTCGGCCTCATGCTGCTTTATAAGCTCGTCCGCAACCCTCGCATGCTCGGTCTTCACACTCACCAGCTCAGCCCTGACAGTCTCCAACTCAGTCTTCAAATTGACCTCATATTGAATGATTCTCTCGGCCTCTTAAAACTTACGTTGGTTCTCAGCCATCCACTTGGTGGCAGAGGTGAAGGCGCAGACATACTGTAAAAGACGAGAGAAAAGTCATATTAAAGGGAAGAGGGAACAGTTTGTAAAATATTGGTGAATCAAAATTGAAGGCATAAACGAAATACCTGAGCTAGAGTATGAAGACCATAGTCATAAACCTTGGCCGGGGGCATTTTCTAAATGAATTCATAATCGGCAGACGATGGTGCCGAGAACATGAAGGCCTTAGCAGCTCTCAGATTGGCGATTAAAGAGGAATGGTCGACCCTTAAGAAGGTCAGATTAGACGACCAGTAGGAACCCATACATGAAGAAGAACTGGTCCCCTTGGTGTGCGTCTGAGGGACCTCTACCCTTACCCTCGTACGTGAGTCAGGCCGAGAGCCAACAAGCACTTCTGGCTCCTTACATTTGTGGATATCGACTATCAATTGGACTTGGGTCAGCCCCACAACCTTTGTATTTTTATGAGGTAGCTGGGAATCCTTACCCTTCTTCTTATTCAGGCCTGACATCAAGCTGGCGGTAGTCATTTCCCAAAGTTAATCATATATGTTGGGAGGTCAACTTGAAAAAATGAGATGACATCATAAATAAGTTATAGTAATGAGGAAACACTTGAAAAGAAATGAGGAAACCCTTGGGGCCCTCGGACTGTCTTCTAGAGGATCGACCCAGGCGGGAAATTACTAGTCCCCAAAGACGAAGAAGAACATCTTCTTCCAATCATGATTGGAAGTTTGTGCTATATGGAGAAGTTTTTTGTCGGACTTCGTAGTCCCTAGATGAAAATATCCAGGTTGCTTGGATGAGGAAGTTATGTTATAGTAGGCTAAGAACAAATCAACCGAGTGCTCGTTAGTGAATGTGTTCTTCTAGAGGGAGATGTAGACAAGAATGGTCCTCTAAGAGTTAGGAGGAAGTTGGGAAGGAGTAACCTCGAGGGAATAAAGTATGTCAACTATCGCCGGGTGAAGAGGGAACCTAACGTTGACCCTAAACATCTGCTCATAAACAACAACCTCTCCTACTTCCCCCTGGAAGACCCTCTCATCTTCATTCAGGACCCTCATACTTACATTTGGTTGTATGCTAAAACGATGCCTCTATAGTAAGAGGTCACTATCCTTAACAGACGAGACGTAAGCTGAGGTCCCTGAGGTATCAACTTGATCATTATCAGAGTCCTCACTATCGTCCTCATCCCTCTCGGCCCCAGACCTCTCAGCCTCGTCGTCTATTAGAAGGCCATGTGAAAATGCATCTTGGAAAGAAAGAAGGGACAGGGGTGTCACAGGGACAGCCTCAGAATGAAATGTCCCATCAACCTGTCGATTTGGGCTAAGTGTTGATGCCTCTCTTCTCCCAGAAGTCCCAGCACTAATTGGTGACGATGCTCTTTCGTTCATTTCTCCCTCTAGCGTCTGACACTCGGCTGGACGATAGGAAGACCCAAAGGTTTCAAAGGGTGAAATTATGGCTAATGTAATTGGGAAAATGGGTCGACCCCTCGTCTAAGCTCGTTCTCTTCCTCTATTTGCCTATTCTATGTAAAACACCTCTCTCTCAAAGTTAGAAACTCCTCGACAAAATCATAAAGTCTTTTAAGCATTAAGAGGGAGACCCTACACTTGCAGGAAATTTCTCAAATAACCTACAAACAAATTAAACAATTGACTAAGTTAACTTTTAGATCAAACCTAGAGAAATGAAAGGTTTTTTGTGGATGAACACCCAAGAATAGGAAGAACAAGGTTCACCGGAGAACCTCAAAGTACTAAAGCTTAAGGCAGAACCACCGTTAAACGGTGGAAGGGGAATTGTAGAAAGTCTAAGGCCTAATACCTAGCCATATAACCGCCACAGGGGGCGGGTTCTCACGCCAGAAAAGTGTAAAAAAATAAGAAAATGCGCAAGAGACCCAAAGCAAGAAATAAAAGAAAATGGAAGATAAAGGGGATTTAGGGCAGAGAAGATACCTGACGATGAAGAGTGACACTGAGCAAAGCTTGGAACACAGGAGGAAAGGCAATAAATGGTAGAAATGTTGTTTGAGATGCTAAGAAGCTAGAGAGAGAGAGTGCGCGCAAAGAAGAAGAAGAAAAGAAATAATTATTTGAAAAAGAGTTTAAATACTTTGTTATTAGTGGGCCCATTAATCAAAGCGCACAACCCACGAGGAGAAGCATCATTAGGGCACAAAGTCCCAAGCATAGTGTGCAGCCGGCACATCTGGGAAACTCAAATGATGAATAACACATGACAAGACGTCAATCAACTTGACAAATGTCACTCATCAACCTGACCACCCATCTGGCATTCCAAGGCAACATTACCCCTCAGCCATCTCAACAGCATCGATGACCAAGGGCTAGGGGGTGATTGATATACCAAAATACACCCTCGGTTAGGCCGAGGGTAGCCTCATCTAGGATGAGGGACTTATTCTACTACACCAGGGGTCTTATTAGAGACCGAAAGACCCCATAATAGGCTAACCCTCATCATAGGTCGGACGACCCTATAATAGGCAGACCCCTCGATCTATATTGGATGACCTTATAATAGGTCGACCCCTCAACCTATGCGGGACGACCACGTGACCGGATGAGGATAACTATCATCACGATCGAACAACCCTATGCTGGGATGACAGTACGAGGCCTAAATCCAACAATCAAGACCCAATGCTAGCATGAACCTTAGCCTCGACCTAACATCATAAGCCAAGGGTGACATCACTAAGGCGCGTGATTTGGGAGACGCGTGGCACAATGCGTGTGGGACTCCTATAGCACGTGGACCAGATCGTTATAACAATATCATTCCCTCACGTGAGGGAATATTATGTCATCATTAATCACAAGTGGAACGACTAGGTGTGCTCAATGCATGCTTGGAGGGTACACTACACCACCCAAGCCCTATATATACCTGTCATCTTCAACCTTGTAAAGGGATCGAGAATTAAAACCCTAGCTAGAACCCTGCTTGTACACACAGTAGAGAGAGAGTGAGCTTATGAGCATTGTATCCAAGGCCATTAGTGCCCATATTTAGTGGATCACACACTCACAGTGGATGTAGGCGTGATTGGCTGAACCACTATACATCATTATCTTCATTCCTCTTATACTCATCCCCTTCTATATACTTATACACATATATAACTCTATTGCTGCCATTACTACTGTTTGAGCTCTCCACCTCTTATCTGGTGGTGCTGAATCTTAGCATCATCAGGAAGCCCGGTCTTGGGAGTAGAATGTTGGATTTGGGACGAGCAAGGTCCGTTATTATGACTTGGATATCTTGGGTTCATCCAGCAGTTAAATTATATATCATCTGGCGATCACTTGTGTGGAAGAACTGTGGAAAGGTACTCCACCACGGCCCTATTTAGAACATAAATTAGTAGTTAAAAATTTGAACCAGCGACCATAGGCCATAGATACATAAGAAGCATGTAGTTGTGTCTTTTTCTTATCATGAATTTTTCATCTCAAACTTTTATCAGAATACAATATCTTCATAAGAGATGAACTTGGACCAACAGTAAGGTTGCTCCATTGTAATCTAGAGGTCCTCGAAAACAACCTCCCTACAGGGGTAAGGCTGCATACATCTACCCCTCCCCCTAATACCTTACAGCTTGTTTGGGAGTTTTTTAGAGGAAGGAAAGTAAATGAAAGTTTTATTAGGAGGGAAAAGAAAATAGAGGAAAATTTATAAGAGAGAAAATAAAGGAAGAGAAGAGAAAGAATTTAGGAAGAAAGATAAAATAATTTTCTTTTCTAGTGTTTGGGAGTTGGAAGGAAAATAATTTTTTTAAGGGAAATAAGGTACATTCTTTAGAAAACTTTCCTTTCTCTCCATTTCTTTTCGATTTGGAAGGAAAGTTTTGGAAAGAAAGGAAGGGATTTAAAATTTTCCTTTCTTCTCTCCTTTTAAACTCCCAAACGGTGGAAAATGGCAAAATAACACTTTCTCTCATATGTAAACTCCCAATCGACGGAAAGAAAGCATAATTTCCCTTCTTTTCCTTTCTTTTCTCTCCAAAATAAAACTCACAAACAAGATCTTAGAGTGGCGAGAGCTTGGTGCACTAGGTTTACCCTTTTGGAATATTTTTATAAAAACAATCACAAGATTTCCAAATTCAAAAGAACATGTATATCATGTAAACGCGAATTAATTTAACCACCACTATTCTCTATATATTTGATCTCAAATGGGTTCCCAATGCCCCATCAATTTCACCATCCCATGCCAAAACCACCATTAAACCACCTCTCCACGATTACCGCAGCATCAACCCCATTGAGAAACCCCAGTCCAAACCCAAACCCACACACAACCCATACAACCCTCATATCAAACATTTATCTCTCCCTTATAATACCCGAACCGACCCTCAATTACCACATAGAAGCAGCTCAAATGCACCAATCTCACCCCCTATCTCTTATACCCAACATCAAACCTGGTGACCTTGAGAAGTGTGAATCCTATCTAATATGGCGCATTGTGCGTTTCTCTTCCAAAGTTCTATATAAACTCTGTCTCTTTTGAGCTTACCTGGGGATTAAACCTCTGTGCGTGTCACATCTCCATCTTCCCAATCCTTGGTTGCATACACATTATGTTTTCACACTCATGTATTAATCTTTATAAAGGCCCCTTTTGTATAGCCTTATAACAACACATCAATATATCATTTATCTCTTTTTCTCTCTAAGCTCACAAAGATAAACTTAACCCTTTTGAAATGCTTATTATGAGGAGAATAATATGCTTAGTAATTATAAGAAATTTGATTTATTTGATAATGTAATTATAATAAACTTAGCTTTTCAATGTTGGATTGAACCCAACCGCTGATAAACTATTAAAAGCCAAAGCATGGTATGCATCATTATCAAATGATATCTTATATTATGGCACTAAATCAATTAATTAATCAAATGAGTGTTGGAAAAGGCCCTTTCAATCTTTAATTTGAGCACTTCAACGTGCAATGAATTTTTTATTTCTACCTTAAACTGAAGTGATCAAATTAAAAATTGGAAGGGAATTATACAATGATTTAAATATAATCAACCATTAATGCATAAGGTGCAAGACAAAAGTTGATTCAGGAGTCATACCTACAAGAGATTCTAGTTATCCAACTCATCCAAAAATTGAAATTGTAAAAGGTACAGAAATTTTGCATACACACAAACAAACAGTAGCTTGATCATTTTTTTACTTTTACACCATTAACTACGAAGATTGACTATCATAAATCGCTAGATACTTACCATGCTATGAAGCATGACCATGGACACGAGACACTATTAAGTCACGACACAGGCATGCTGACATGAAAATTTCTAAAAGTGCAGGACACAAACGCGAGGATACATTAATTAAAAAATAATTTTTTTTTTATATATACAGAAAAGTGAAGTATAAGCAAAATAAATAAATTTATATCTTAATATAATGCCAATGATCTATATAGCTCAAATTTAATACCAATGTGGTGGGCAGGGTTCAAATCCCTCCAAGGAAAATTTCAAACATTGCATGGTTTATTTGAAATGATAGATCTACCCCAATTTGTGTAGCTCATCTTATTTCTTTGATAAAATAAAATAACTCTAGTTAAGAATAATTTCCACTTGATTTTTTTTCTAAAACAAACAAGTAGATCTAATATTATAAGGTTAAAATGTAAATTATACATATATTGTAAATTTAAGCAAATAATAATCATAGATGTTACGGTAAATGATAACAAAAATAAAGGATAGTTAGGAATACATGTATATAAGTGGATGTAAGTTTTTATAAATAAATGATTATCTTCGGATACTAATTCAACTCAACCAAACCTTTTACTAATGACTTGGGGTCACTTACATGAATCATATTTCTCCATTCTGATTTGTTTAACACATTATGTCTTTCTTAACAATCTCTTACCAAGGCAATTTAAAACACCCTACCATTTTCACCTATATTGACCAAATCACTCATTTTTACCCAATAACTTACTAATTTGTGTTTGATGTGTCCAAAAAATCTAAGGCGATTTACTCAAAATTTTAATCATATAGAAGCTAGTCTTAAGACCATATAAACGAGGAAGGTTGCGATGATTTGAAACTATGCAAGATCTTTGTGAGCATGAAGCTTCGCACACCCATTCTTACAATTAAATATCTAATTATCTTTCTTTTATTAGGACATTTTTTTCGTTTCTTTCAACAAGTATAGTTTTATCGCATATGAAAGTCATATCTCAACATTTAGTATTTTCTGGTCATGGTTGCCAAAAGGCACATGTTCGAACTAAAAAATGTTCATATTAAATTTTGGACGCGTGAAATAAGTAATGGACCCTTGTCCCAACTAAAAAAATTTATACTCAAATTACTAAATTATGTACACGCGAAAAGAAGTGAAAAACACATGCTTGGGAGTGTTCAGAGAGTTTTGGTGTCTAACAAACATTTTACTTAAACACGTGGCCGAGAATGTTTAGAGTGTTCTAAGCAATGTGACCTAGAATATGGATAGATCTTGCACATGTTAAAGTTACAACTATATGGTACGTTGATTCACTATACTTGATCATATTATTAAAAGAACCACAACGAGAGTTCACTAAGAATGCACTTTCAGTATTGTTGTCAATTTTATAAAATACCGCAAGTGCACGGGCTATTGAAATATAACGGGTGTAAGTACGGGTCGAACCCACAGAGATTTCGTCAATTCATAAAATACCGATCTTCCAACTAGACAATGAGTGTATAAATATGGATGAGTTTGAATTAAAACAAGAGCAAAATATATAAATGACTACAAATGAACAAGTGAAATTTTATAAAATACCGCAAGTGCACGGGCTATTGAAATATAACGGGTGTAAGTACGGGTCGAACCCACAGAGATTTCGTCAATTCATAAAATACCGATCTTCCAACTAGACAATGAGTGTATAAATATGGATGAGTTTGAATTAAAACAAGAGCAAAATATATAAATGACTACAAATGAACAAGTGATAATATCAAATATGGGAGAAAACTAGGACGTCGGATCCATCTATCGATTTTAATTAAAGTTGTATGTCAAGTTAATTCCGTACTTTCCCAACTTTATAACTCAAAATATACCGACTCTCGTCGCGTGTATTTCGGAAAATAAAACATTACACGTTCTCAAAATATTTTTATGTCTCTTAAATTAGACACCTTAAATCCCTATTCCCTCGAAAATATCAAATTTCAAGTTTGAATATGTATTTAAGCATGAGATATCAAAACAACTTAATGCAAGTATAGCCCATCAAAAATTACAACTCCAAATACTCAAAATATGATTTATCAAATTATTCCGGAGGTTTAAAACACACTCTCGTGTCGTTTTAAAAGAATACCGAATTTTTATTATCAATTAATACATGTGGGGAATAAATACTGAATTAAATTAAAATGCACAAATTAATTAATCACGATAAATTTCACCTAGTCCTAGAAATAAAATTACTCACGCATCATAAATGGAACACGAATATCGCAAGATGAAATAATCATTTTTTTTAATAATAATCAACTTACAAAATTTTGAGTCCAAGACTTTGAGCCCTTACACAATTATATCTTCCCAAATGTGTCTCTCTCCTCTTCTAACTTTTTTTTTCTCTCCAAATTCACTCCCCTCATGTGTGTCTCCCCCCCCTCCCTTTTATAGGAAGATAATGAAGTTTAGGGTATTTTTGGAAATTTACAATATTTATTAAAATAATAAAATAAACATGTGTAGGAAATAAAGTAGGTGGATGGTGGGTGGATGTATTAATGGAGAAAATCTAGTGTGGATTTTTTTTAGAAGAAGAATAGAAAAGAAATGAATAAAAAATGATTTAAAAAGAATTATTTATGAAGAAATTATTAAAGAAAGAATGGTAGGGGGGTGGAAAGTGAAAATAGGGACACATAGGGTAGTAGGAGCAATGCTCAAGGAAGAAAAAAACTGCCAAAATGAGCTGCCTTTCGGCAGAAAAAGAGGGAAAAAGGGTGGAAAAAGGACCTGCCGAGTTGGCTCACTGGGTTGGCGAGTTGACTCGCTGAAGTAAAGGATTTTCGTCCAAAAAGTAAATATCAAGCAGCAGGAATCGAACTCCTGACCTCCCTTGGGCAAAACACGCCCCTAACCAGCTTAACCAACCGCATATTCATTAAGTAAGCCGCGCAAAATATATTTAACCCCAATATCTGACCAACTTTTCAAAATTACAAACAAAACCCCAAACTCAATATCTTCTTCATACGACTTCCGATTGACGAACCGTAAGAACCAACGTGATCCTCATTTCGGGAAAAATAATATTTCAGAAGTGTTCGGGTCACGGGGTTTGACTTCGGGTTTGACCCGGGGCATTGACTTTTGACTTTCTTTCGGCTTCGAACTTTGAACGACCATAAATTCTTCATTTCAACTCCGATTGATTCGCCATTTGAACCCAGGCGTCCCTTGATTCAAGACCTTCAATTTTCATGTTTTATGTGAGTCCGAAATAAATCTTTTGAATTTACACTTTTGCCCCTGAAGTTGCGTAGGTTCCCCTTTTCATGTTCAATTTGCATCCCGTCATCGCCACTTTCTTTCTAAACCTGTCAATACTCAAAAACAACCTTGTACAAGATATTAGAAGCGAGTATTTAAGGTTGTGAAGTCCTCATAATTGCATTTATTAACCCCATTTATTCTAAAATTTGTATTTTTCTTTAAAATAGCAAAAATGGCTATAAAAGCTCTTTATTTACAATGCAATGGGGTTAACAAGTCCTAGATTTGGGTGTAAATAATACAAAATAATGCACTCATCAAATACCCCCAAACCTAAACTTTGCTAGTCCTCGAGCAAAAATTAAAATCTAACTCACTTTCGTAGGAATCACGGTTGCACTTAGCATGTGCAACAAGCCGTTAAACCCCTAGGTTGCCCTAGTGGACGAGTTTTGTCTCGTGAGGGTTTGCAGTGAATATACCCACAAAATTCAAAGACGTGACACTATTTTAAAAAAAAACACAAAGGTAATATAACCAAGTCTTAAATGCAAATTTCATAAATATAGTAAAAATTCACTTTTCAATCTCAACTTATTGTGCATGTGTGCATAGCCAATATAACCGTCCAATTCAAAAGATTTGATCGTTAAGTTTCTTACACGAAAGTTCGTCTTGATTCAAGATCTCACGGGATGCGCTCACAAACGAACACTCGGAATTGGGTAATTTCTCTCGGTATATGTGAATAAAAGAGTAAATTAAATGAGCAAATTTCACATATACATCATGAAAAACGGACATTTTATAATGGATGATTATGATCTCACGAATGGAAGATCGATTACATTTAAAAACTTGAATCACACTAAAATATCATATTCATCTCCTCTCCACACTATAACTAACTTCACTTGAGATTAATTAGGAATTTCTTTTGGTTGTATTGTAGGCTCGGATTTTATCTAGAAAGAATGGCTCTGGAGTTCAAAAATTTCTGAGAATATAGAGGTTTTTCGGTATTTTGACTTTTTGACACTTTTTCTTCCAACCTCCATTTTCTTTTTCTTCATTTTTTTTTCTTTAATTTTCGCATTCTTTCTATCTTCCCTTTTCTTCTTTCTTTTCTCTTAACATATTATTCTAGCAAACATTCTTCTTTTGGCCTTTTACCATATTTTTCCCTTATATTCTCAGAAAAATGGGTATGGGTTTTTGGGCTTTCAATAAAAGGCTCGTTTTCATTTTGGCACAAATGGGCTTGCAACGGTATAATATATCAAGGTTTGTTTAAGCTCCTTTTTTTTTTCAAACGATGGCCTAATATCATTTCTCAAGTTCCAATTAGTCAATTTTGTGTCTCAAGTCAACTTACTAAGGAATTTAGTGTGTACAATTCACATTTTGACTTTTAGTTTTCAGTAATCGAACAAAACAAAGAATTTGAGATCATCGACGATTTTAATCGCTGAAGGAAAGTTTGAGTTATTTTAACTCGGATTGATTTAAATCTCTCAAAAATAATTAATGGCACAAAATCTCACCGGGTTAAAATCTCCACATTTATTCGTTAAGTATATTAACTTTCGCCTCAATATCCATTTTCGATTATATTATATGGCTAAGTGTCAAAAATTTATAAGTTAAGAGATTTGTGAATTAATTCTATATTAAGAAATTGTTCCAAAACTCACTCATATTGAAAATATTTTTGGATTTTTGAAAATTTTCTGATTGATTTTTTTTTTTTTTTTTTAAAGAGGAGAAAAATGATCTCAGTTCCCCCAAACCTAATTTCTACATTGTCCCCAATGTACAAGACAGTTTGAAAAAGGCTGAAAGTTTATTAAGAGTATTACCACAACGAGATACTTTCTCCAACAAACGTTTCCTGAAAAACACAAAAACACAAACTATGATACAAAAAATATGACCCAATTTTATGTTCACTCGTGGTACACCGGCTCTTGGAGGGGAATGTCCTCCACTTCTCGATCTCTTAGCTCTAGATAAGGCTTCAATCTTTGACCATTAACTTTGAAAATTTCACCATTTTTAGGATTCTCTATCTCAACTGCCCCATGTGGGTAGACTGTCCTAACAACAAAGGGACCAGACCATCTAGACCTCAACTTACCGGGAAAGAGATGCAACCTAGAAATGTATAAGAGCACTTTTTGACCAGGTTCGAATGACTTCCGTAGGATGGACTTGTCATGGAACATTTTTGTTTTCTCCTTATACAATTTTGCATTTTCGTACGCATCATTCCGAATCTCCTCTAACTCGTTGAGTTGGAGCTTTCGGACCTCTCCCGCAACGGGTAAATCAAAATTGAAGGTTTTAATGGCCCAATAGGCTTTGTGTTCTAACTCTACCGGAAGGTGACAGGCTTTTCCGTAGACAAGCCTATACGGGGACATACCAAGTGGCGTTTTGTAGGCAGTACGATAAGCCCACAATGCATCCAATAACCTTAAGGACCAATCCTTTCGGTTTGGATTCACTGTTTTCTCGATGATTTGCTTAATTTGCCTATTGGAAACCTCTACTTGACCACTGGTTTGAGGGTGATAAGAACATCCTACCTTATGCGTGACCGAGTACTTTTTCATAAGACTCTCGAAGGATCGATTACAGAAATGGGTTCCCTGATCGCTAATGATGGCTCGAGGTGTACCGAAACGGGAGAAAATATTTTCTCGGATAAATTTGACCACCACGTGGCGATCATTCATCCTACACGGTATGGCTTCTACCCACTTAGACACATAATCAACTGCCAAAAGAATGTAGAGATTTCCGTAGGAATTTGGGAATGGACCCATAAAATCAATGCCCCAACAGTCAAAAACCTCCATAATCAGAATGGGATTTAAGGGCATCATAATCCTACGTGTGATCTTTCCTAACCGTTGGCAAAGGTCACAACTCCTACAGTAATCATTCGAGTCACGAAAAATGGTGGGCCAATAGAATCCACACTGCAAAATTTTTGCAGCGGTCTTTTTAGCACTGAAATGACCTCCACAGGCTTGGTCATGGCAGAAAGAGATTACGCTTTGAATCTCGTGATCGGGTACACACTTTCGAATGATTTGATCGGGACAATACTTGAAAAGATACGGGTCATCCCAAAAGAAATGCTTGGCTTCCTTTAAAAATTTGGAACGATCTTGCTTAGACCAATGCAGTGGCATTTCACCCGTCACAAGACAGTTCACAATATCGGCGAACCATGGAAGCTGAGAGACAAACATCAGTTGCTCATCGGGAAAGGACTCATTTAGTGGCAATAGGTTATCAGATGATTCAATGGTTAGCCTAGACAAGTGATCCGCCACTACATTCTCACATCCCTTCTTATCTCGAATTTCAAGGTCAAACTCCTGCAGTAATAGGATCCACCTAATAAGACGGGCCTTAGCATCCTTTTTAGACAAAAGGTATCGCAAGGCTGAGTGATCGGTGAAAATGACAACTTTGGATCCTATCAAGTAAGACCTAAACTTCTCAAGAGAAAAAACAACAGCGAGGAACTCTTTTTCAGTCGTGGAATAGTTCAATTGGGCATCATTAAGAGTCCTACTGGCATAATAAATGACGTGAGGAAGTTTCTCATTACGCTGACCAAGAACCGCACCTATGGCATAGTCGGAAGCATCACACATGATCTCAAACGGCTGACTCCAGTCGGGGGGTTTCATAATCGGTGCAGAGGTTAATTCCTTCTTTAACCTGTCAAAGGCTTGAAGGCATTCATCAGTGAAATCAAAAGGTGTGTCCTTGGAAAGAAGATGGCACAAGGATCGAGATATTTTGCTAAAATTCTTAATAAATCTCCGATAGAAACCGGCGTGTCCTAAGAATGACCGAACTTCACGCACAGTTTTAGGGGGTGGGAGATTAGCAATGAGATCTATTTTAGCTTTATCTACCTCGATACCCTTTTCAGAAATGATGTGACCTAGCACTATGCCCTGTTTGACCATGAAGTGGCACTTTTCCCAATTAAGCACAAGGTTCTTTTCTTTACACCTCTTCAGAACAAGGGTGAGGTGATGGAGGCATTCATCAAAACTAGACCCAAATACAGAAAAATCATCCATAAAGACTTCGAGAAAACGCTCCACCATATCCGAAAAGATACTCATCATGCACCGCTGAAATGTAGCGGGTGCATTGCATAACCCAAAGGGCATGCGTCGATAGGCAAAAGTACCAAATGGACAAGTGAAGGTGGTTTTCTCTTGATCCTCGGGAGCGAGGGGAATTTGATTATAGCCGGAGTAACCATCGAGAAAACAGTAGTATGGATAGCCGGCTAATCTCTCTCGCATTTGGTCTATGAAAGGAAGAGGAAAGTGATCCTTCCTTGTAACAACGTTTAACTTCCTATAATCAATACACACTCGCCAACCAGTTTGAATCCTAGTGGGTACTAACTCATCATCGTTATTTTTCACCACCGTAACACCGGATTTTTTTGGGACAACTTGAACGGGACTGACCCATTGGCTATCAGAGATGGGGTAAATGATACCCGCATCGAGCAATTTTAGCACCTCAGTTCGGACGACCTCTTTCATATTGGGATTAAGTCTACGTTGTGCTTCACGAGAATTTTTAGCATTGTCTTCAAAGTGTATCCTATGCATGCACACCGAGGGACTTATCCCCTTAATGTCGGCTATGGTCCATCCAATGGATTCCTTGTGTTCTTTGAGAACACGCAACAATTTATCTTCCTGTTCTTTGTCTAAGTCAGACGCGATGATAACAGGTAAGGATTCAGAAGGTCCTAAGAACCTATACTCGAGCGTTTCAGGCAGTGGCTTCAATTCAAGATCGGGAGCTTTCTCATTCGAGGGTGGAATGGGTGATGGAGAGAGAGAGAGAGGTTCAGGCTTAGATCTCCAAGATCCTATTTCCAAGACAGGGGTGGAATTGAGGAGTGTGTTAACTTCAGCGATGGAGCTTTCTATGTCAAATTCAGACCCAAAATGGGCAAGGCATGCCACTAAAGGGTCATCATTATAAGTTTGTTCGAAAGTCTCCTGGATGATAGTGTCAATCATATCGACATCCACGGGTCCATCGTCATCTGGTGGTTGTTTGGCCAAATTGAACACATTAAGGTCCATAGTCATGTTTCCAAATGATAAGTTCAACTGGCCGCTACGACACCTAATGATGGCGTCCGACGTGGCGAGGAATGGACGACCCAAAATCACCGGAATTTGTGCATTAGGATTATGCACTTGTTGGGTATCCAGAACCACAAAATCGACTGGGAAGACAAACTCACCCACTTTTATCAAGACATCCTCAACAACGCCTCTCGGAATCTTAACAGACCGGTCAGCTAAGGATAAGGTAATCCTAGTCGGTCTCAATTCCCCCAAACCTAATTTCTCATACACGGTGTACGGAAGAAGGTTCACGCTTGCTCCCAAATCTAGAAGGGCTTTCTCAATAATGTGTTCCCCTATTGTAATAGAGATCGTCGGAGTCCCGGGATCTTTATACTTGACAGGGGTTCTATATGAGATGATCGAGCTAGCTTGTTCGGCGAGAAAAGCTTTCTTCGGAACATTAGTGCTTCTCTTGAAGGTACAAAGGTCCTTCAAAAATTTGGCATATGATGGAACTTGTTGTATAGCATCAAGCAACGGGATATTGATTTGTACATGCTTGAATACTTATAACATTTTGTCCACTTGTGCCTTTTTCTTCTGTGGCACTAAACGCTGTGGAAATGGAGCTTTCGGGACATAGGTCTCTACAGATGGCTCAAAAGATGATGGTGAGGAAGAAGTTGGATCTACAGGTGAGTCCTCCTTTTCCTTTAATTTCTCAGATTCACTTGTTGTGGGTTGTGAGACATTATTCTCAACTTCTTTACCTGACCTAAGCGTGATGATAGCCTTAGCATGCTCTTGAGTAGTTGATGTGCTCGTGTTGTCTTGGATAACATACTGACCCCTCGGCATGCTACCCTTAGGATTAGGCTCGGGTTGGCTGGGGAACGATCCTTTATTTCTCTCGCTCAATGCATTGGCTAACTGACTCACTTGTACCTCTAATTTCGCAATTGATTGAGTGTTGGCATGCAAGCTTTGTTCTGTGGATTGGAGGACACTTTGTGTGGTCTGTTGGAATTGCAGGGTACTTTGGGCGAGTAAATTCATCGTTTCTTCTAAAGATTGAATCTTTTGGGGTGAAGGGAACGACGATGCGGGGGTGCTCTTTTGGAAACCCGGGGGTGGGTTACTTGAAGATTGACCTCCACTACCCTGATATTGACCTTTAGACCACGAAAAGTTAGGGTGATCCCTCCAACCTGGATTGTAAGTATTGGAAAATGGGTCGTATTTGGGCCTATTTTGATAGAGAACGTTAGCTTGCTCGGTCATAGCTTTGTGTGCTGGAAGGGTGGGGCAACTTTCGACCAGGTGGTCGAAACCATCGCAAAGCACGCACATAGGTGTCCCTATATGTTGCACAACTGTAGGTGCGAGTCGGTTACCCTCCTTGCTGGTTTCTAAGGCTTCTAAACGTCGGGCTAATGTAGCCACTTTGGCATTCAATCCAAAACCTTGTTCTTCCTTGTGAGCAATATCCTCATTAATTTTGGGGGTAGTAGAATCCCAATGGGGTGCCCATCGCTGGGACTTTTGAGCAACGGATTCTAAAAATGACCACGCGTTGGCCTCATTCTTCTCTGTGAAATCTCCATTACACATTAGTTCAAGCATAGACCGAGTAGTATAATCGAAACCCTCATATAAAATTTGGATTTGACGACCCAATTCGATTCCATGATGAGGACATTGCAGGAGCAAGTCCTTGAATCTTTCCATGTACATCCATAAAGTCTCTCCCTCTTTTTGATTGAAAGTATTGATAGCATGACGTATTGTTGCCGTCTTTTGGTTAGGGAAAAACTTTTGCAAAAATTCAACACTCAATTGATTACAAGTGGTGATGGAATTCGGTTTCAGTGAGAGAAACCAACTCTTAGCCTTGTCTTTTAAAGAAAAAGGAAATAGTTTCAGTCTAACAATCTCGTCAGTGAGTTGTTGTAACTTAACCGTTCCGCAAATTTCTTCAAACTCACGCACGTGGAGGTATGGATCCTCCTTTTCGGTGCCTCGAAAGATGGGAAGTAAATGAATTATTCCCGACTTGAATTCAAAGTTATTGGCATTGTGCGTGGGAAGCTGTATACACGATGGTTGACTTGCTCTACTCGGATATAGGTAATCCTTTAGGGCACGAGTTGCTGGTTCATCTCCCATTTCGATGAAAATCGAGGTGCTACCTATAACACTATCGGGAATATTTGACTCCACTCTAGCTAAACGACCAGTAGGATCTCGAAACCAACCTTGCATGCACTGCGCTCACTCGATTTTTTTTTTTTTTTTTTTATATGGAAAGCGAATAATCCGACACAGGACCACAAAATTCCTAAGCTAACACAAAGCAATTTGGAGTTTATCTGAATTAGGTGAGGGGAAGTTCAATTTTTAAGATCTAGTTTCCTGAGATTATTCGACGACAATGGGTCTCCGAAATAATCTCCCTAATTAAAGAGCTCCTAATTCTTGACGAGGGAGAATTTAAAAGACTACCAACTCCGGACTATCGCCTCAATTACCAAATTTTTCCTCCAGGTAGGTGGTCGGTACGAAGACTCATTAAAAACCACCAATCCTAGTCAAGGTCAAAATGGCATCGATTTGAAAATTCCGTGTTTGGATTAGCTTTTAATTCTAGCCTTGAAAAGAATATGCCTATGAGCTATGTGATACCCTATGGCCAATGTCTAATAAATTTTAAATTAAAATTATGGCTTGGGTTATGCAGATGCTCGGGTAGCTTAATGATTTGTGGGCCAAGGAAGGGTGATAAAATCCCCACCTTATCTTAAAATTGGGTTTTGCCCTTAAGTGAAATTATGCAACGTGCTTATTGAAATTTGCAAAAATAGTTTCACGTAGGAGCACACAAGACTTACCTCCGGCGTGGACTTTTTACGGTCACTTGTTTACGCCGGGCCAAAGTTGTATTTGACGTCGATCGGAGGGAAACGTCGCCTCCGTTTCAGTCGTCTCCGAGAGTACCTTGTGCGCGTGGTAAGATTGCACAAGTAACTTTAGCGCTTTTCCCACAGTTGCTTTCTTTTTCGTCCCTTTTTTTTTTTTTTATCTGAAAAAGAACACAAAAAACATACCAAGCGTAAAGTGCAATAAAAATTAATAAATACAAAAATAATTACATATGCACTTATAAGGAATTTTTACACTAAAAAAAAATACTAACCAAAAACACACTATAAGAATGAAAAAAAATATATTTTTTTTTTTTGAATTTTTTGAATTTTTTTTTAATAGCAGCCTTGAAAGATGAAAATTTCCAAAAAAAAAAAAAAAAAAAATTTAATTTCGAATTTTAAAACTATTTAGGTAGTTTATGACAAAACTAGTGTCAAAACACTATTTAACCCAAAAAAAAAAGTTTTATTTTATTTTATTTTATTTTATTCTGGTTCACTAATTAAAAAAACGGATCTGGAAAAAAAAAAAAAAATTTTTTTTTCAAGTTTTTCAATTTTTGTGATAAACTAATGCTAAAAGTGCTAAAAAAAAAAACTTAAATCAGAATTTCTCTTTTTTTTTTTTGTAAATAAAAAAAAATGCTGCTGGAATATATATATATATATATTTTTTATTCGGATTTAAAAAAAAAATAAATAAATAAATAAAACTAGTCCGAAAATCAATATTCTTAAAATCGACCGAAATCCCCGGCAACGGCGCCAAAAACTTGTTGTCAATTTTATAAAATACCGCAAGTGCACGGGCTATTGAAATATAACGGGTGTAAGTACGGGTCGAACCCACAGAGATTTCATCAATTCATAAAATACCGATCTTCCAACTAGACAATGAGTGTATAAATATGGATGAGTTTGAATTAAAACAAGAGCAAAATATATAAATGACTACAAATGAACAAGTGATAATATCAAATATGGGAGAAAACTAGGACGTCGGATCCATCTATCGATTTTAATTAAAGTTGTATGTCAAGTTAATTCCGTACTTTCCCAACTTTATAACTCAAAATATACCGACTCTCGTCGCGTGTATTTCGGAAAATAAAACATTACACGTTCTCAAAATATTTTTATGTCTCTTAAATTAGACACCTTAAATCCCTATTCCCTCGAAAATATCAAATTTCAAGTTTGAATATGTATTTAAGCATGAGATATCAAAACAACTTAATGCAAGTATAGCCCATCAAAAATTACAACTCCAAATACTCAAAATATGATTTATCAAATTATTCCGGAGGTTTAAAACACACTCTCGTGTCGTTTTAAAAGAATACCGAATTTTTATTATCAATTAATACATGTGGGGAATAAATACTGAATTAAATTAAAATGCACAAATTAATTAATCACGATAAATTTCACCTAGTCCTAGAAATAAAATTACTCACGCATCATAAATGGAACACGAATATCGCAAGATGAAATAATCATTTTTTTTAATAATAATCAACTTACAAAATTTTGAGTCCAAGACTTTGAGCCCTTACACAATTATATCTTCCCAAATGTGTCTCTCTCCTCTTCTAACTTTTTTTTTCTCTCCAAATTCACTCCCCTCATGTGTGTCTCCCCCCCCTCCCTTTTATAGGAAGATAATGAAGTTTAGGGTATTTTTGGAAATTTACAATATTTATTAAAATAATAAAATAAACATGTGTAGGAAATAAAGTAGGTGGATGGTGGGTGGATGTATTAATGGAGAAAATCTAGTGTGGATTTTTTTTAGAAGAAGAATAGAAAAGAAATGAATAAAAAATGATTTAAAAAGAATTATTTATGAAGAAATTATTAAAGAAAGAATGGTAGGGGGGTGGAAAGTGAAAATAGGGACACATAGGGTAGTAGGAGCAATGCTCAAGGAAGAAAAAAACTGCCAAAATGAGCTGCCTTTCGGCAGAAAAAGAGGGAAAAAGGGTGGAAAAAGGACCTGCCGAGTTGGCTCACTGGGTTGGCGAGTTGACTCGCTGAAGTAAAGGATTTTCGTCCAAAAAGTAAATATCAAGCAGCAGGAATCGAACTCCTGACCTCCCTTGGGCAAAACACGGCCCTAACCAGCTTAACCAACCGCATATTCATTAAGTAAGCCGCGCAAAATATATTTAACCCCAATATCTGACCAACTTTTCAAAATTACAAACAAAACCCCAAACTCAATATCTTCTTCATACGACTTCCGATTGACGAACCGTAAGAACCAACGTGATCCTCATTTCGGGAAAAATAATATTTCAGAAGTGTTCGGGTCACGGGGTTTGACTTCGGGTTTGACCCGGGGCATTGACTTTTGACTTTCTTTCGGCTTCGAACTTTGAACGACCATAACTTCTTCATTTCAACTCCGATTGATTCGCCATTTGAACCCAGGCGTCCCTTGATTCAAGACCTTCAATTTTCATGTTTTATGTGAGTCCGAAATAAATCTTTTGAATTTACAATTTTGCCCCTGAAGTTGCGTAGGTTCCCCTTTTCATGTTCAATTTGCATCCCGTCATCGCCACTTTCTTTCTAAACCTGTCAATACTCAAAAACAACCTTGTACAAGATATTAGCAGCGAGTATTTAAGGTTGTGAAGTCCTCATAATTGCATTTATTAACCCCATTTATTCTAAAATTTGTATTTTTCTTTAAAATAGCAAAAATGGCTATAAAAGCTCTTTATTTACAATGCAATGGGGTTAACAAGTCCTAGATTTGGGTGTAAATAATACAAAATAATGCACTCATCAGTATTGGTGGGAATAAGATGTACCACGACACACGCTGTCAGTATTGGTGGGCCTCTATGAAGAGGGATTATAAAACCAAGTAGTTCAAAGGTTGAGGGACTAAGGTACGAAATGGGAAGGTGTTAGGCACCCATCCTGCCATTTCAGTCTCTCATAGGATTGTGTTAATCTTCTCCTGTTAGACTTTGTGAAGTGTGTGCTTAGTTTCATAACATAGATGGAAAGTGGAATCATTCAACTCGCATCATGGACAAGGACAAAGTGAATTTATCCTTAGGAGTGTTCCCAAAATATAATAATTCAAAGTGTAATGTAAGTGTTTGTCGAATAACAAGTCGCTATGATAGAATGAATGTATACATCAGATAAGAAACAAGCATGCAAGAACATGAAATCTATTAAGAATTTATATATATATATATATATATATATATATATATATATATATATATATATAAACAATGTAACAAATGTGTATAAGGGACTACTCGAGTCTAGGGATTTATCCAAGATGCCTAAATATATATATAGGTAAACCCTTTTTTTTTTATGTGTGGTGAGAATCCCTTCTTTGGAATTTATAGGTAAACCCTCTTTTTTTTATGAAAATAAAGTATGTGAAAATACTAATAATAAAGGTTTGAGATTAAGGTATGTGATATAATGAAGTAAAGAACTAAAGTAGAAATAAAGCAACTAATGCTAAAATAAGGGAATTTAAAGAAAAGAATGGAAAATTAGACCTCCATATGAGGACTTGAAGTGGATCTTAATTGTAGATGTGTTCATCTCGCAACGAGGTGATGGTGGTATGAGGAGGGAGGAATTTAAAAAATGAAGTATGAAATGGATGGAAAGAATGTGGGAAATGGACTTTTTTAAAGGGGACAACTCTGAATTCGAGAGAATCTTCTCTGATTTACTAATATGGATGTTCAGGGGTGCTTTTCAAAGTGAGGTCATGACCTCTATTTATAGGGCCAAGGGGGTGTCGATTGGTTGGGTCCTGGACCTGCCTATTGGCATAGCCCATAGGCAGCGTCCTAAGGGTGCCATTCACTAGTCTGGGATAAGTTTTTTGAAAAAATGGTCGTAAAATGCGAGCTATAAGTCAGAATTATGAATGAGGCAGACCGTTGGAAAGGGTATTCAGAGCCCTTTAGGAATCCATTGATCCACTCACGGGTTCGGGAGTTTATCGAAGTCAAACGGGTCTAGGAAGCATCCGTTGGTCACTAGACAGGATATCTTTGGAGGAAAATGAATTATTTGTCTAAATTATAAGGCCAATTTGTGTATAGGATGGACCATTGGAAAAGGTATTTAGTGTCCTTAGAGATTTCATTCAGCTTCATCCACTTTAGAGAGTTAACTAAAGTTAAATGGGTCCTGAAAGTGCATGGTGATCTTTCAAAAAAAAATGGGACGTTCATCCATACCGTAAGGCCGATTTTCACACGAGGTGAACGATTGGAAATGGTATTTAGAGAACTTTGAAGATTCATTGAGCTTCGTTCGATCTAGAGAGTTGATCGGGGTCAAATAGGTCCTGAGAATGCTTATTGGCCTCAAAATAAGATTTTAGGGTAAAAAAGATCATTCGTCTGTACAGTAAGGTTGATTTGTGCACAGGTAAGACCATTGAAAAGGGGATTCAAAAATCTTTAATGATTCGTTGAACTTTCACTCTGGATAGGAAGTTAACTGAGTCATATGGGGCCCGAGAGCGCCCGCTGGCCTCTAGACCAATTTTTAATAGTATAACGAACTGTTCGTCCTAACCATAAGGACAGTTCATACACGGGATAGACTATTGGAAAGGGTATTCATAGTCCTTCAAAGATTCAATTATCTTTTTCTCAAATGAGAAAGTTGATTGATGTCAAACGAGGCCCGAGAGTGCCCAATGGCCTCTTGTTTGGTACTAAAAGTATAACCTAGGGTTTGCGATGAATGAGTGAGTGATAGGGTCCTAAGGATATGATTAGGGGATCCTAGGATAGGGTGTCTATAGAGAGACCCTCTAAGGGTTATCTTGGAACAAGTAAAGGCCTCCAAATGATAGACACCACATCGACAATGGGAAAGAGGATTTTAGGTAAATTCGGAGGACCTAGAGGATGAGGTTGGACGATTTAGAGGGGTGAGGTCAGTTCTGAGGACCTAGGGAAGCAAGGATAACCAATTCAACGGGTCGAGGCCAGTTATAAGGATTTAAGGGGATGAGGATGACTGATTTAGCGTGTCGAGGTCAGTTCTGAGGACCTAAGAAGATGAGGATGATCAATTTAGCGGGTCAAAGATGTGTTAAGATTGGTTCTAAAGGGATAGAGAGACCAATTCAGCGGGTTGAGGTCAATTCTGAGGACCTGGAGAGATGTTGAGGATGACCGATTCTATGGGCTAAGGTCAATTCTAAGGACCTAAAGTTGTCGTTACCAATAATGGTGGTCGAGGTTAATTTTATGGACCTAAAGTTATGACGACCAATTCTATGAGTCGAGGTGAATTCTGAGGACCTAATGAGACAAATAAGACTGATTTAGTACGTCGAGGTCAAATTTAAGGAGCTAAGGTTATGATGACCAATTCTGAGGGTCGAGGTTAATTTTGCGGACCTAAAGTTGTGATGAACAATTCTGAGGATCGAGGTCAATTCCGAGGACCTTCGGTTGTGACGAGTAATTCTAAGGTCCGAGGTCAATTCTGAGGACTTAAAGTTTTGACAAACTAATTCTGAGGGTCGTGGTTAATTATGAGAATTGAGGTCAATACTGAGGATCTTGAGTTGTGATGATCGATTCTGAGGATCGAGGTCAATTATTAAAACCTAAAGATGGGATGCCTAATTCTGAGCGCCAAGGTCAATTATGAGGACCTAAAGTTGGGATTGACCAATTCTGTAGGTCGAGGTTAATTCCGATGACCTAAGTTGGGACACAAATTTTGAGGATCGAGGTCAATTCTGAGGACCTTGAGTTAGGTCGAGCAATTCTAAGGGTCAAGGTCAATTTTGGGGACCTAAAGTTGTAGTGCGAAGAATAGATCTCCCAGGGAAATTTAAATTACCTCGGGGGTGAAAGTGCGCTTATGGTTCCACTAGGGATTGTGTTATCTTGAAACTCCGCTTGGGGATATTTAGTTTTGGAGTTCGAGCTAGGGAATTGTGGTAGATGTGGATGCGGGCGAATCGTTGGTTTTATTACGGAGTATGCTGAGGATAAGAATGTAAGATTAATCTAGCTGTGGATTTTAAGAGTTTGTAAGGGGCTTAGTGCTCCAAAAAAATATTTTCTTAAGGAAAATAATGTTCCATATTTTCCAGGAATTTTTGGGAATTTTCTAGGCAAAATCTTTTTTTTTGGATTTTTTTTGGCATTTTTTATACAAAATTTGAAAAGGGATACAATAGGCAGGCTTGAGGGGGTGCCAATTGGCAATGGCACGGACTCCTGGACTTATTTTGGATGAGGAAAAGGCGGCTACCGATTGGTATGGGTTGGGGCATGTCGATCGGTAGGCCCTTTAATCTTCTATATAAAGGGGGAGATACCTCCCCATTTTTCACACCTTTAAGTGTTTTAATCTTCTACTTTTGCTCTCTAAAAACTATTCCTAAGTTCTTTTTTCTCCAACACCTCAAATGGTTGGTTCTTCAAGCGAGATGTATAATAACAAATGGTTAGCTATTGATGACTGGGCCAACCTGAAGCGACGATCTATTTTTCCCCTTGCATTGGGCAATGAGAATGCCTTTGATCTATTTGAGCCTGTAGCTGATGAGCTCTACTATTCAAGCCCACATATCATCGTTCGTCTAGGGTGAAGAACCCTAGTGGCTATGTGAGTACGGTGAATTTTGGTTTTCTAATTAATTTTCCTCTATATTCTTAGTGCTAATGTAGGTTTTTCTTCTTTTTCTTTTTTCTTATAGAATAACATAGCTCCTTGGAATATTCGGTCTCGAGGGACAATTGGTCTGAAGGAGGTTTGGGAGAAGCTCCTTGCTATTGTACGCTGAATGGTTTCATATGCTAGTTTTAGCCCTTCGGTGAAGGATTTGGATGAGACACCGCATTCCACTGCGGTGTTATGTGCTCTTGGGGAGTGGTGGTGGAACATTACCTATACATTCCATCTTGGGTTTAGAGAGATTAATGTTACTACCATAGACATCCATCAGTTGTTGGGGCAGGATTGTAAGGGGTCCCAAATAGTGGTGGATCGCACCTTGAGGGTGACACCAGAGGCAGTGCAGGAGGCTCTGGGAGATGTGGGTAGAATCGTGTTGGGAGATTTTATTTAAATTTACATTTTAGGGAGACACTCTTGAGGCAGAGGGTGGACGTAATCAACAGGTGGCAGGTGAGATAGACGGTCCGTCTATTTATTTTGCTTATGCTTGGTGGCGACGAGCGGCGATGCCATCAATCTTTGATTCTTTCCATTTTTTAGGAGGATTTTTGACATCCAATTGTATGATTGGTGGATCTTGACTTTGGTATCCCTCTATTTTTCTTTGGATGCATTGACGACTTTTATAGGGGCCACGTATCTTCTAGAGGTAATTTTGGATTTATTTTTCTTTTTATGCCCTTCCTTGCGCTCTTTTTTTTTTACCGATTCCTATCTTTTGCAAATGTGGTTATATGAGGTGATTGGGTATAATGTGGGATTGATGGCCTAGAAGGATGAGGATTTGGGGGACTTTTGCCAAATGTTGTGAAGGTGAAAGTCCAACCGCTGGTCAAATCAGTCCTTATCTTTGGCAGATATGCAGCGAGTTCTGAATGCCCTGTCGAGCGACCAGGTTATTTTTTCGTCTTTTTTGAATTATTTTTGGCATCTTCATTTCTTGAGTAGATACTAATTTTCTATTGGGTATTGCAGGTGACCTTTAACCCCTGGGGGTGATTCCGCGGGATACGAGGGTGACGGCCCTATATGCGCAGATTCGACGATTGATTGCATACGAGTTTGGGTACGTCCGGTACTCGGGAGAGAGGGTGGTGAGGCAGATTGTAGAGGAGGTTGTGGTGGTCCCAGCATCAGCGCCCCTATGTACATGAGGCGGGTTCGGAAGATGTCAGGCCATATCTATTCGATAGTGATGATCGACGAGTCTTATACGCACTACACGAAAATAGTGGTGAGCTATGATTATCTCGACTTTGTGACAAGATGGTTGATGTCGTCCTGTATCTATGACATGGAGAATATGCCTCATCCGCCACGGCTTCGAGTAGGGGTACCAGTGCACTAGTGGGATCGATCCACAACATAGGTGGTAGTATATCGACGGCGACGACCACAGAGGAGGCTCCGATTATTATGGTTACTCCCCCTTCCTAAAACGTTTTGCCTGAGTAGCGAGGAGTCACGGAGCGTGCTGCACCGTCCTCATGCGTCGGTGTCTGGGTGGACGGGGATTATGAATGAGGCCCTCCGGCCTGAGGTATGTCCTTTCTCTTTCTCTTTTTAATTTCCTCTTTATTGATTGATTTATATTTTGTTGTTGCTTCTTTACTCGTTGTATGTTCGGGTGCTGACCAACTGTCTATGGGATATCAAGGACTGGATGGCCTCCATGTATGATTATATTAAGAAGTCATATATTTCCTGCTTTGTGCCACCTGCCACTTCAGATGAGGTTTCTGGTTCTGTAATTGGAGGATCCATCGCTCGTCAGCAGGGAAAGCATGTTCACCACAGAGGTTGAGGGCTTGTAAGGTTGAGGCTTCGAGCATAGTCTTGCTTGTATTTTTTGTTTTTCTTTTTAATTTGTAAAATGCAACCAAGTGAACCAAGACCATATATGAAAAAAATATTATTTTTCTTATTTGGCATTTTTCTTGATTTATTGACTGATCCTATATGTAATTTTTTTTCCCGAGATTATTTATTTTTATGCAAAGATAAAGATAAGTATGGAAATGATAATGAAAGGAAAAAGGTTTATTTTTTTAGAAATGGGGAGTAAAAGTAATTAAAGAAGATTTTTGAGTAAGAATTTATTTTGAGAATGAAATGATTTTTTGAGGGGAATATTTATAAAATGAAATAGAGAAAATGAGTAATTTTTTAAAGGAATGTCCCGGGAGTAATTTTTCAAAATATGGAATTTTTTTGGAAATTGATTTTGATAAAAGAGGAAAGATGGAATCTTCCAAAATAATGGAGTGCTGATCGACATACCCCTTGACCTGCCTATCGGCATGGGGGTCAAGTTAATTCATCCTTAGGCTTTGATTGCACTTTCCTGCTCATTAGTGTACTTCAGTAGGGCTGAGAATTAGTCGGAATGCTAGAGTTTTTGCTTTCTGCCAAGAATTTTAAGTATAAAAGGAGGGGTTGCACCATATTTGGCAGGTTGCTCCATATTTTGCGGAGCATTTTTGACCGAGTTTCTCCATATTTATCCTTCGGTAGCTCGACTAGTGGTTATTGGAGGGATTATTTCTCTTTAGGCAATTATGTATTCAATATGCTTGGGGGGGGGGGGGGGGGCTCTGATGATGCTGGCTTTGCCAGAGCTGTTTATTTGGGCCTTACTGCAAGGCTTTTATAGTGAAAGGGGACTTGATGACTGATCCCCAAGTGGCTTCGATAGGGACATGGATATCTTACCGCCATAATCATGCGACGGTGGTGCTGGGGGAGACCTTGAATGGACTTGATGCTTGGAAAGAGGGTCATTCCGACCTTTTGAGGGGGATCCCGATGACCCCTCTTGATTATATGAGGTGGTGCTTGCAAAGAGGTTTTGTCTGACGATCCCTACTGATTATCCTTTGGTGGGTATGACTAATTTTTTTGTTCGACCTTTATTCAACTTTGGCCCATCTGTAGAGAACTAGGTCAACTGGTTTTTGGAGCACGGAGCCCTGTGTCTTCCTTGGTCAGTGTCGTGGTGGGGAGAGTAATAACCTGTTTTACATCTGGGAGAGTACCGGTATGTGCGGTTGGTTAGACTTCATCAGACTTCCTTTTATTTCCATTGGCTGCTTCTGCGCCAAGTTGGATGGGAACAAATTATATCCCCTCGCATAACGAACTTATTCCAGGTGGAGGACATTATTGAGTCACTGCAAATGATGTTGGGTTCCTTATGGAAGCGGTGCCGACTGTCTACTCGCCTGTCACTATTTATGGGAGGCACTTGGCATGTGTCTAGGGACTACCTGAAGTGGTTGTTGAAGCGGGTAGTGAAGAAGATCATGGAGGAAGAGTCTGGTCAAAGGTGTCTCATCGCCTTCGACACCATGGAGAAAGGTGTTATGGTTCTGTCTAGGATCATTAGGGTGTAACACTCCATATAATGCATAAGGAGTGTTAATTAGGAGGGGGAGATTTGGTGACCTTCGAGGACTGGGAACGATGACGATGCGGGGCTGTCGGGTAGTTGAAGACAATGCCTTGTGAAGCTTGGGTATTTTTTGTGAGGCTAGGGTAACTTTGGTGTTTTGTGATTTTTGAGGTTTGGAATAATATTTTAGAAGCTAAATTAGGTTTAAAGATGGTTTAGTCACTAGAAGGGGGTGGTTTGTTTAACTCCTTTCACTGATACTTCATGTAACAACGGTGTAATCCTTAATTGGAAATAAAAAATAATTTTGATCATATTTTATTGTGCTTTTTGATGAGTTTTGCATTTGAATTATCTATACCAATCGCTAAGGTGTTCATGTAAATGATAAGATGGACTATAGTTCTCGGGGGTTAGAAAAGAATATAATTTTATGAAAAATAAGGGGACAGTGCCCATGTATGGTGTATGGGCTGCCTACATACCTCTAGGGGTTTTGAAAATGTTCACGAGTCTTATTTTGAAAAGAGAAGTTTTTGAGAGGATTAGGTCCCACGTAGTTTTGGGTAGGGGAAATGAAGAATATTTTTTTTAGAATTGAAGGGGGATTAGAAGAGTTATAGCGCGCTGAGATTTTGGACTAAGGGTAAAATTTCTTGAGATAATCCAGGTTGACTGGATGCTCCATCTCTTTGTCGTCGCGGTCTATGAGCATAGCCGCACCTCCTGAGAGAATTTTTTTTACAATGTAGTGGTAGATCCAATTCGAATTGAATTTCCCTCTAAAGTCCCAAACGGGTTCTATGATCTCCTTGAGTTTAAGGTCTCCTTCATGGACACTGCGGTACTTAACTTTCAGTAGAATGATCGCGCTATTCTGCGATCATACCCCTATATATGATATAGAGCCTTAAGTCTCTTTTCATCCATGAGTGGAAGTTCGTGAAAACGAATCTGATGCCACTCTTCTTCGCTAACTTTTTTCTCGAGCATGATGCGAAGGGAAGGTATTTCTAGTTCAATAGGTAGGACTGCTTCCATGTCATACACTAGAGAATAAGGGGTATCCCCAGTAGGCCTTCTAATTGAAGTGAGATAGCCCCATAGGGCGTAATGGATTTGATCGGCCCAATATATGCAACTCTCACTCATTTTACTGATGATAGTTTTTGGGTTTTTGTTGGCATTTTCAATAGCACCATTAGTTTGGCGTCTATCGGAAGAATATTTGTGTCCCTGAATCTCGTATTCATCGGCTAGTTCTATGACCTCGACTTCGAAGTGGAGTCCGTTATCTGATACTAATTCATGGAGAAGTTCGTATCAGCAGATGATGTTCTTTTTTATGAACTTAACCACTTTCTTGGTATTCAATACTGTGTATGACTCAGTTTTGACCCATTTGGTGAAATAATCAATGGCGATTAGGATGAATTTATGATCCTCAAAAGCTTTAGGAGTAACATTTCCTATGACATCAATGCTCCAGGTGGAGAAGGGCTAGGGAGAGGTCATGTTGTACAGTTCCCAAGGAGGTAAGTGATGGAGATTAGAAATTTATTGGCATTAAAGGCATCTTCAAACGTAGGCAGTGCAATCTTGAACCATGGTGGTCCAGTAGTACCCTTAATGAATGATTTTCTTAGTAAGAATATGACCGTTCATATGGGGACCACATTCCCCACTGTGAATTTTCTACATTATTTCTTCAATATCAGCCCATGCTATGCAATGTAAATGGTTTCCATCGAAGTTTCTCTTGAAAAGTGCTTTGTCGTAGATGATAAACTAGGAAACCAATTTATAAAGGGTCACACGGTCTTTATTATCTACGTCTTAGGGATACCTACCATGTTTTAGGAGGCGCCAAATATCATAGTACCATAACTCTACCATATCAGAATATTCCTCAATAATGAGCTCAATGTGGTAGCAATGGTTGGACATAACTTGTTTTTGAACTAGAAAAGGGGCCATCATTATTCCCCCAGGCATGTTAACCATGGAGGTCAGGGTAGAAAGGGCGTCGACTAGATTGTTCTTTGACCGAGATAGGTAATGGAAGGTTATATATTCAAATCGGGAGGCTAGTTATTCAAGGTGGGCATGAAAGGGTAGGAGTTTCTCACCTTTGACTTTCCATTTCCTGAGGATTTGGCTAATGATGAGGGCAGAATCTCCGTCGATGTCTAGGTGCTGAATTCCTTTCTTAAGGGAGATTTTGCGCCCTACAGTTTATGCCTCAAACTCGGTGATATTGTTGATGTAATGTAAGTCTAATTTGACTTCAATGGGGGTGTGAGAGTCATCAGGGGCAATCAAGCGTATCCCTTCTTATTGGCAACTCCATCAAAGAGCATTTTCCATCTAAGGTCTTCTTGAGAGGTTCAAAGAATATCATCATCCGAGAATTGAAAGACCAAAAACATCAATTCCTTCCATAGGGTAACCAACAAGGTATCCCTTTCATAGTTTTCTGTGTGACGTATACAATATCAAACCCAACTAGAAACATTAATTAATGTCGCTAAAAACACATTTATATGAAATTAGTCACATCTCATATTGTTGAAGTCACTCGAAGAACTTTCGGAGGGGGGGAATATGACCTTCTTCACTATTAGACTTAATTATCATGTATTTTATATATACGTCAACCTACTTATGAATAAGGTCATGCAGGATAGTGATGGAAACCCTTTTGTAGGTAGCTCGATATTCTTGAGTTCTAATGGCATGACAGTATAAAAGAAGGTTCTTAGGAGGTGATGAAGTTAGTTTTATCCTGATGGTCAGGGTGAATCTTGATATGGTTATTTCAGCTAATCCATTGAAAAAAATACTTGATGGCGTACTTGTATTGTCTATGACCATGTCGATGTTGGGTAATGTTATCACAACACTGGGTTGATTCCTAACATTGTCAAAAATTTCTCATAGGTAGGACATGCCTCATCCATGACAGATTGAAAACCATGATCCTCGAGGTGCCAGAATTGTACAATAACCTCCAATAAACTCCAGTCTATTACCCGATTATGCCATAAAGAAACCCGACATAAGATGAAAGTGTCGTAGTCAACATTGTAAAGGCACATAGCCTCTAAACCTTCGAGGTAAGTAGATAATTCTTTGTACATTGGAAAATCCATTTGAGAAAAGAGCGGGAAGACACAACAAAAGAAATATGGATGGCGGTGAAAGAACACATCCCCTAACTCTCCTTTTATACCTAAAAACCCTTGCAGAAAACTAGACATTGGGAATTCCATTTAACTCTCTGCCTAACCAAGTACCACAGAAGTGCAAAAAAGTGCAATCAAATCCTAGGAGTGATTTGACTTGACCCCTATGTCGATAGGAAGGTTAAGGGGTATGCTGATATGAAACCCTCTTCTTAAAAAAGTCCATCTTTCTCCTTTTTCTAAAAAATCAATTTCTATAATCATTGTTTCCTAAAATGAATCCCTTCAAAGGGAAATTATTTTCAACCAATCCTTCATGGCCACCTTTTATTTAAATAATTTCGTAAAACACATTTTCCCTTTTTTTTCTCTAAATAAAACCTCAACAGCAAACTAAAGTGCATGTAGAGTATGCCACTAAAACAAGATAATCAAATAAAAGATGCATAATTTTTTCCTTCTTGAGTCTCTATTTTTAGGTACAAAGAAGTCTCAACATCAAGCATACTACATGATCAATTGTAAGCTTCTTCAATCACAATAATGTATCTACAAGAAAATCTTGAATGGAAATAACTAAAAAATGGATGTCACCTCATCTGTTGCACCACCCTCTCTCTAAGGTACCAGATGTACCCGAACTCATGTGCCAGTAGAACCTTATTTTCTCCCAACAAAGGAAGACTTCAAGGGTATAAGGTCACCTGCATCCCCAACAAAGATTCAATAATCGACTCGAAAGAAAAAATCCAAAAAAATCTCAAAAAATTCCTAAAAATCCTTAAAAATATAAAACCTTATTTTCTCCCAAGAAAATCATATTTAGAACGCCAAGCCCCTTTACAAGTCTAAAAATTCCTAGCAGGATTACCCTTACCCTCTCATTATCACCATGTTCCCCAATGGAACCAATAATTTCCTGCATCTAAGTCTACTGCAATTCCCCAGCAGGAATCAGAAACCTACACAATCCCCCAATGGAATTTCAAGTCAAACCATTCCCAACGAAACCAAAGTTGCACCTGCATCAAAATCATTCATGCCATCCCAGCGGAGCTCTCGAACTCCAAACTACAACCTTAGGTCCTCAAAATGGACCTCGACTCACAGAATTGTTCATCATAACTCAAGGTCCTCATAACTAACATCGGCCCGCAGAATTGGTCATCGCAACTTTAAGTCCTCACCTCGACCTGCAGAATATGTCATCACAACTCAAGGTCTTAAGAATTTACCTCGACCCACATAATTGGTCATCACAACTTTAAGTCCTCAAAATTGACCTCGACCCGTAAAATCGATCATCCTAAATTTCGGTCCTAGGAATTAACCTTGGTCCCCAAAATTAATCGTCATAACTTTAGGTCAACAAAATTGGTCATCACAATTTTAGGTCCTTATAATTGACCTCGACCCGTAGAATCGACCGTCATAACTTTAGGTCCTCAAAATTGGCCTCAATCCACATAATTGGTCGTCCTAACTTTAGTTCCTCAGAATTGACCTCAGCTTGTAGAATCAGTCGTCACAATTAATTTTAGGGATGAACCTGGAGTAACGGTAAGGTTGCCCCATTGTGAACTAAAAGTCAGAGGTTCGAGTCGTGGAGACTAGCCTCTCTGCATATGCAGGGGTAAGGCTGTGTACATCTAACCCCCTAGTACCCCGTAGTGACGGGAGCCTCATGCACTGGCTTTTCCCTTTTATTTTGTTTAATTAATTTTATTTTTTCAAACAAATTGTCGTGGTTACAGGATGAAGTTGTGAAGGTATCACCTCATGCTCGTGCCATCAGAGACGTAGAGGATGAGGAGTTACGGAGCTTCTTTTATGGAATGTCGCCTTGGCAGGTAAAACATCTGGATATTACATGGTTGATATAATTATTGCGACGGATAAGAATAATCTCATGTTAATGGGAAATAATCTTGCCTACTGGGTGGGACGAGTTTTTAGGATAATTTATCACATTTTAAATCAAATCTGAACTAACACTAAACATGGGATGCGCTAAAATTATGATATCCCACTTTTTTACCTCGCGCATCAAAAGGAGACTTAAAGCGTGGTCTGGATCTTAAATAGTATCACTACACCAAATCCTGCGAATGGTCACGCCCAGTGAGTCACGGCCCAAGTCCGCGACCAGCTGGTCGCGGACTTGGGCCGTGACCCACTCAATATTTGGCGTGACCATATTTATTATCACACTAAATTATCGATGCTCTCGAAGTGGTCACGGCCCAAATCCGTGACCACGGTGGTCGCGGACTTGGGCCGTGACCAGGTCGTGACCATCTTGGCACCAAAATTCCCTCCAAGCTTGGTCGCGGATGGGCCACGGTCCAAGTCCGTGACCCATGGCATGATGAAGAAGAGAGTACACACATTGAGGGTCACGGCTTAGGGCCGTGACCATTTCTGGGTGTGGGTCACGGCTATGGGCCGTGACCATCCCTCATTCAAGCACTAGGGTTGATAAAAAAGGTCGCGCATCACAGATTGAGGGTCACGGCTATGGGCCGTGACCATTTCTTGTTATGGGTCACGGCTATAGACCGTGACCAATAGGCGGTATACCTCCCACTTAGCTTCATTAATGGGTCGCGGTGGGTGGGTCACGGCTCTAAGCCGTGACTAGTGTTAAACCTAAAACAATACAGCTCGTCTCAAATTCTTAATTTCCCCGCTCATCTTGTTCCCCAAACTGTGAAAAAGACACAACCAACGTCGAAAATGGCACTCACTTCCTCACCTCTTTCATCGATTGTGAAAATGGCACTCACTCTCAAATCCCTAGACGACGCATTGCTTAAAAAAAAAGCTCTGATCTACCGAAAGTGGTTTCGGTAGGGAGTCGCGTCGGGGGATTCGGAATCGGCCTTTCAGGGTGAGAGGCGGTGGGCGATAAAGGTTGGACGGAGGTTGGAGTGGTCGCAAGGGGTTGAAGGAAGTGGGCTGGCAGCGCCGATTTGATCAGGGAGGCGTTGGCGGTAGGTCTGAGCTTGGGAGCTGGACGGATATGGGGGTGTCCAATTTCTGGTTTGATTTTGGGTTTGGACATAGATTCAGGTGATGGGGTTTGGTTACTCGCCGGAGATGATTACAGATCTCTCTGATTCCCTGTTCGTCTCTCATTTTCCTGTTCGTCTCTCATTTTCATTCGACTCCAACAAACATGTAAGATCATTTCCTTCTTTGTTTGAGTTTCAATAATCAAATTTTCAGATCTATGAATATTTGGGTGTGTATTGATTTTTAGATCAATGATTTTGAATGACTATTTTCTCACTCTCTTAACTTCAACAAACAGGGCATGAAAGTATTTTGGTTCGAACCAAAAAGGGCCATAGAATTAGATTACCTTTTAATCGGATGAAAATATTTTACTCGATCCATTTGCAACATGGCCATGGTTGAAAATATTTCGGCTCGAACCAAACAGGGCAATAGAACTGTGAAGACTCATTAGTTTTGTTTAAATTATGAATCGCATTAGTTTTGTTTAAATTGCATAGGTTTTAATGGTGTATACATTATCTTTTTGATTTTTTGGATATACCCATTTTCAAATATAAATGGATTCTTCGCTCCCCATGGATCGTGTCTGCGCCTTCTTGTTTCCTCATGGATTCTTCGCTCCCGATCCTACCATTCGAAATTGCAGACTTTCCAAATCAAATCTCCAGGTATGTTTATGTACATGTGCGTGTTCGTGTTGTTATCAAATTCAATTTTATGTTACTTTCAAATTCATTGGCTTTCAACACTGTGCGTGTTCGATTATTTAATTTCAACACTGTGCTGTTGAATGCTAAACTGTTAGGATTGGTGAGTTTGAGCTTCGTAGTAGTCTCTAGTTTGTTAAGAAGTTTATAGAGCTACAATTTTCATGCTTTGCGTTATTATTATTATTATTATTATTCGTTTTTTTACTTAAATATATTACTAATTTTTTATTCTAGACATTATTCCAAATCAATCAATTTAGTATGACTAAAATCTAATAAATGTATTAATCTGGATTAAAGTCTAAAATCAAAATTTGTAATGTATTGAAGTTAAACAAACTTTTTATTATTATTTTGTTATAATGTCCTGCAATTAGTGCCCAAGTGTTTGAGTAAATACCTCAAAGTTTGAAGGTTTTCAAAATTGCTCACTTACATATTTCTTATCATTGAAGCATTGTGCCTATTCGCAAAGATGAGTGATGTTCTGTATTTTTGTAGAGTCAAATTTCACTAATTCATTTTGAAAGTGGGCATATATACGCATATATCCAATGTTCTGCATTTTTTTAATTCATGTCCTGCAATATCAAATGCGTATTTGCTCGGTTTAGATTTATTAAAGTGGGAGACTGACTAGCCACTCTCGCTTTGCTGATATGACTTGGGTTTAATCGGGTATTGTTCGAGACTTATTTATTCGTGAAAGTATAACTATAAGTTTTTTAAAGCAAGTAAACGAGTTTTATTTTTATTTTTTATGTACTATATGAGTATTTAGGCTTTCGGTAGTTATATATTCTCATCTTTTATATCTGATTTTGTCCCACTTTGTAGGTTATCAATTTGACTATGTATTTGATTGGACTATATTGAAGTATCCTCAGATTGGTGCCAGTTCTAGAGGACGAGTCGGTGTTTGTATAATTTTCTTTCGTGTTTTTTTCTTCTTCCAAGGATGTTACTTATTTAATGCTTTTGTTTTCAAAATCCCAATGGAAATGCAGGTTTAAATGCAAGACCATCTGCAAAAAGGACCTTAGGTACTCTCTCTAAGCATATTCAGATTTGTCCGCGAAATGTCATGTCTTTATATAATTATTCTTCTAATTATTCGATTTAGTGTTGTGAGTCTAATTTGAACTTTGCGGAATGGCTATGTTCCTAATTCAACCAAAATTGTAGTTTTACTGGAATGGCTTTTTTGGATTCCGTTAGATTTTTTTTAATAAAGCTAACTATGCTTCTGGGGAATATATTGTATATTTTGTTGGGACTCATTTTAATATCAGTGTGCTATTTCTCCAATTTATATTTCTAAAAAATATTGTGTTATGCATGCTAGATGACCAGTAAAAAACATTCCCATGTATGCTCCAGCACAGTTCTACATTGACAATGTGTTGTTTCGGATCAAGGAGAAGAACATTCCCTATTGCTATTGTTGCAGGTTAGATCTGCTATGCTTTACTTTAACAAAAGTAGTTATATAATTGATAGGCATTATCTATTAAATCTTTTAGATGATAGAAGGAGTACGGGATAATTATTTGTTTTGTTTGGTTTGGCTATTGGATAATTATTGGTTGTTGCTTGTTGTTGGATAGTATGTTAGAAGGAGTATGGGATAATTAGAAGGAGTACGACATAATTATTAGATAATATGTTGAAAATATTTTAGACTCCCGGTTCGGGAATACGACGATAATTTGAAAATGTGTAGACTTAAGCTTAAAAGCATGGCGTTAGAGGGGAGAAACCCGAAACATCCACCAAACGGTCCCGTTAGAGGCATCAACACCTTGCACGGAACCAATGTAACTCGTACGAATAGGCCACACAATCACGGGACTCCCGATTTGAGAATCAGAGGATAATTTTGTATATATCATAACTTAGGTTTAAAAACATGGCGTTAGAAGGTGAAAACTCGAAACAACCCCCGAATGTCCCCGTGGTTGGCACCAACACCTCCCACGGGACCAATGTAACTTGTAGGAACTGACCCCGCAGCCGCGGGACTCCCGGTTTGAGAATACGATTGTAATTTGCATATTTATAGACTTAGGCTTAAAAACAAGGCGTTAGAGGGTGAGAACTCGAAACAGCCCCCGAACGTCCCCGTGGGTGGCACCAACACCTCCCACGGGACCAATGTAACTCGTAGGAACTGATCCCGCAGCCGCGGGTCTCTCGGTTTGAGAGTACGACGGTAATTTGCATATTTCTAGACTTAGGCTAAAAAACATGGCGTTAGGGGGTGAGAACTAGAAACAGCCCCCGAACGTCCCCGTGGGGTGGTACCAACACCTCCCACGGGACCAATGTAACTCGTAGGAACTGACCCCGCAGTCGCGGGACTCCCGGTTTGAGAATACAACGATAATTTGCATATTTTTAGACTTAGGCTTAAAAACATGGCGTTAGAGGGTGAAAACTCGAAACAGCCCCCGAACGGCCCCGTGGGTGGCACCAACACCTCCCACGGGACCAATGTAACTCGTAGGAACTGACCCCGCAGCCGCGGGTCTCCCGGTTTGAGAGTACGATGGTAATTTGCATATTTCTAGACTTAGGCTTAAAAACATGGCGTTAGGGGGTGAAAACTCGAAACAGCCCTCTAACGGCCCCGTGGGTGGCACCACCACCACCCAAGGGACCAATGTAACTCGCAAGAACTGACCCCGCAGCCGCGGGACTCCCGGTTGGAGAATACGACAGTAATTTGCTTATTTCTAGACTTAGGCTTAAAAACATAGTGTTAGAGGGTGAAAACTCGAAACAGCCCCCGAACGGTCCCGTGGGTGGCACCAACACCTCCCACGGGACCAACGTAACTCGCAGGAACTGACCTCGCAGCCGCGGGTCTCCCGATTTGAGAGTACGACGGTAATTTACTTATTTCTAGACTTAGGCTTAAAAACATGACGTTAGAGGGTGAAAACTCGAAACAGCCCCCGAACGGCCCCGTGGGTGGCACCAACACCTCCCACGGGACCAACGTAACTCGTAGTAACTGACCTCGCATCCGCGGGTCTCCCGGTTTGAGAATACGACGGTAATTTGCGTATTTCTACACTTAAGCAAAGCATGGCGTTAGAGGGTGAAAACTCGATACAGCCCCCGAACGGCCCCGTGGGTGGCACCAACACCTCCCACGGGACCAACGTAACTCGTAGGAACTGACCTCGCAGCCGCGGGTCTCCCGATTTGACAGTAATACGGTAATTTGCATATTTCAAGACTTAGGCTTAAAAACATGGCGTTAGAGGGTGAAAACTCGAAACAGCCCCTGAACGGCCCCATGGGTGGCACCAACACCTCCCACGGGACCAACGTAACTCGTATGAACTGACCTCGCAGCCGCGGGTCTCCCGGTTTGAGAATACGACGGTAATTTGCGTATTTTTACACTTAAGCAAAACATGGCGTTAGAGGGTGAAAACTCGAAACAGCCCCCGAACGGCCCCGTGGGTGGCACCAACACCTCCCACGGGACCAACGTAAATCGTAGGAACTGACCTCGCAGCCGCGGGTCTCCCGGTTTGAGAGTAATACGGTAATTTGCATATTTCAAGACTTAGGCTTAAAAACATGGCGTTAGAGGGTGAAAACTCGAAACAGCCCCCGAACGGCCCCGTGGGTGGCACCAACACCTCCCACGGGACCAACGTAACTCGTAGGAACCGACCTCGCAGCCGCGGGTCTCCCGGTTTGAGAGTACGACGGTAATTTGCTTATTTCTAGACTTAGGCTTAAAAACATGACGTTAGAGGGTGAAAACTCGAGACAGCCCCCGAACGGTCCCGTGGGTGGCACCAACACCTCCCACGGGACCAACGTAACTCGTAGGAACTGACCTCGCAGCCGCGGGTCTCCCGGTTTGAGAGTAATACGGTAATTTGCATATTTCAAGACTTAGGCTTAAAAACATGGCGTTAGAGGGTGAAAACTCGAAATAGCCCCCGAACGGCCCCGTGGGTGGCACCCAAACCTCCCACGGGACCAACATAACTCGTAGGAACCGACCCCGCAGTCACGGGTCTCCCGGTTTGAGAGTACGACGGTAATTTTCTTATTTCTAGATTTAGGCTTAAAAACATGACGTTAGAGGGTGAAAACTCGAAACAGCCCCCGAACGGCCCCGTGGGTGGCAACAACACCTCCCACGGGACCAACGTAACTCGTAGGAACTGACCTCGCAGCCGCGGGTCTCCCGGTTTGAGAATACGACGGTAATTTGCGTATTTCTACACTTAAGCAAACATGGCGTTAGAGGGTGAAAACTCGAAACAGCCCCTGAACGGCCCCGTGGGTGGCACCAACACCTCCCACGGGACCAACGTAACTCGTAGGAACTGACCTCGCAGCCGCGGGTCTCCCGGTTTGAGAGTAATACGGTAATTTGCATATTTCAAAACTTAGGCTTAAAAACATGGCGTTAGAGGGTGAAAACTCGAAACAGCCCCCGAACGGCCCCGTGGGTGGCACCAACACCTCCCACGGGACCAACGTAACTCGTAGGAACCGGCCCCGCAGCCTCGGGTCTCCCGGTTTGAGAGTACGACGGTAATTTGCTAATTTCCAGACTTAGACTTAAAAACATGACGTTAGAGGGTGAAAACTCGAAACAGCCCCCGAACGGCCCCGTGGGTGGCACCAACACCTCCCACGGGACCAACGTAACTCGTAGGAACTGACCTCGCAGCCGCGGGTCTCCCGGTTTGAGAATACGACGGTAATTTGCGTATTTCTAAACTTAAGCAAAACATGGCGTTAGAGGGTGAAAACTCGAAACAGCCCCCGAACGGCCCCGTGGGTGGTACCAACACCTCCCACGGGACCAACGTAACTCGTAGGAACTGACCTCGCAGCCGCGGGTCTCCCGGTTTGAGAGTAATACGGTAATTTGCATATTTTAAGACTTAGGCTTAAAAACATGGCGTTAGAGGGTGAAAACTCGAAACAGCCCCCGAACGGCCCCGTGGGTGGCACCAACACCTCCCACGGGACCAACGTAACTCGTAAGAACCGACCCCGCAGCCGCGGGTATCCTGGTTTGAGAGTACGACGGTAATTTGCTTATTTCTAGACTTAGGCTTAAAAACATGACGTTAGAGGGTGAAAACTCGAGACAGCCCCCGAACGGCCCCGTGGTTGGCACCAACACCTCCCACGGGACCAACGTAACTCGTAGGAACTGACCTCGCAGCCGCGGGTCTCCCGGTTTGAGAATACGACGGTAATTTGCGTATTTTTACAGTTAAGCAAAACATGGCGTTAGAGGGTGAAAACTCGAAACAGCCCCCGAACGGTCCCGTGGGTGGCACCAACACCTCCCACGGGACCAATGTAACTCGTAGGAACTGACCTCGCAGCCGCGAATCTCCCGATTTGAGAGTAATATGGTAATTTGCATATAACAAGACTTAGGCTTAAAAACATGGCGTTCGAGGGTGAAAACTCGAAATAGCCCCCGAACGGCCCCGTGGGTGGCACCCAAACCTCCCACGGGACCAACATAACTCGTAGGAACCGACCCCGCAGTCGCGGGTCTCCCGGTTTGAGAGTACGACGGTAATTTGCTTATTTCTAGATTTAGGCTTAAAAACATGACGTTAGAGGGTGAAAACTCGAAACAGCCCCCGAACGGCCCCGTGGGTGGCACCAACACCTCCCACGGGACCAACGTAACTCGTAGGAGCTGACCTCGCAACCGCGGGTCTCCCGGTTTGAGAATACGACGGTAATTTGCGTATTTCTACACTTAAGCAAACATGACGTTAGAGGGTGAAAACTCGAAACAACCCCCGAACGGCCCCGTGGGTGGCACCAACACCTCCCACGGGACCAACGTAACTCATAGGAACTGACCTCGCAGCCGCGGGTCTCCCGGTTTGAGAGTAATACGGTAATTTGCATATTTCAAGACTTAGGCTTAAAAACATGGCCTTAGAGGGTGGAAACTCGAAACGGCCCCCGAACGGCCCCGTGGGTGGCACCAACACCTCCCACGGGACCCACGTAACTCGTAGGAACCGGCCCCGCAGCCGCGGGTCTCCCGATTTGAGAGTACGATGGTAATTTGCTTATTTCCAGACTTAACTTAAAAACATGACGTTAGAGGGTGAAAACTCGAAACAGCCCCCGAACGGCCCCGTGTGTGGCACCAACACCTCCCACGGGACCAACGTAACTCGTAGGAATTGACCTCGCAGCCGCGGGTCTCCCGGTTTGAGAATACGACGGTAATTTGCGTATTTCTACACTTAAGCAAAACATGGCGTTAGAGGGTGAAAACTCAAAACAGCCCCCGAACGGCCCCGTGGGTGGCACGAACACCTCCCACGGGACCAAAGTAACTCGTAGGAACTGACCTCGCAGCCGCGGGTCTCCCGATTTGAGAGTAATACGGTAATTTGCATATTTCAAGACCTATGCTTAAAAACATGGCGTTAGAGGGTGAAAACTCGAAACAACCCCCGAACGGCCACGTGGGTGGCACCAACACCTCCCACGGGACCAACGTAACTCGTAGGAACCGATCCCGCAGCCGCGGGTCTCCCGGTTTGAGAGTACGACGGTAATTTGCTTATTTCTAGACTTAGGCTTAAAAACATGACGTTAGAGGGTGAAAACTCGAAACAGCCCCCGAACGACCCCGTGGGTGGCACCAACACCTCCCACGGGACCAACGTAACTCGTAGGAACTGGCCTCGCAGCCGCGGGTCTCTCGGTTTGAGAGTACGATGGTAATTTTCTTATTTCTACACTTGAGCAAAACATGGCGTTAGAGGGTGAAAACTCGAAACAACCCCCGAACGGCCCTGTGGGTGGCACCAACACCTCCCACGGGACCAACGTAACTCGTAGGAACTGACCTCGCAGCGGCGGGTCTCCCGGTTTGAGAGTAATACGGTAATTTGCATATTTCAAGACTTAGGCTTAAAGACATGGCGTTAGAGGGTGAAAACTCAAAACAACTCCCGAACGGCCCCGTGGGTGGCACCAATACCTCCCACGGGACCAACGTAACTCGTAGGAACCGACCCCGCAGCCGCGGGTCTCCCGGTTTGAGAGTACGACGGTAATTTGCTTATTTCTAGACTTAGTCTTAAAAACATGACGTTAGAGGGTGAAAACTCGAAACAGTCCCCGAACGGCCCCGTGTGTGGCACCAACACCTCCCACGGGACCAACGTAACTCGTAGTAACTGACCTCGCAGCCGCGGGTCTCCCGATTTGAGAATACGACGGTAATTTGCGTATTTCTACACTTAAGCAAAACATGGCGTTAGAGGGTGAAAACTCGAAACAGCCCCCGAACGGCCCCGTGGGTGGCACCAACACCTCCCACGGGACCAACGTAACTCGTAGGAACTGACCTCGCAGCCGCGGGTCTCCCGATTTGACAGTAATACGGTAATTTGCATATTTCAAGACTTAGGCTTAAAAACATGGCGTTCGAGGGTGAAAACTCGAAACAGCCCCCGAACGGCCCCGTGGGTGACACCAACACCTCCCACGGGAGCAACGTAACTCGTAGGAACCGACCCCGCAGCCTCGGGTCTCCCGGTTTGAGAGTACGACGGTAATTTGCTTATTTTTAGATTTAGGCTTAAAAACATGACGTTAGAGGGTGAAAACTCGAAACAGCCCCCGAACGGTCCCGTGGGTGGCACCAACACCTCCCACGGGACCAACGTAACTCGTAGGAACTGACCTCGCAGGCGCGGGTCTCCCGGTTTGAGAATACGACGGTAATTTGCGTATTTCTACACTTAAGCAAACATGGCGTTAGAGGGTGAAAACTCGAAACAGCCCCCGAACGGCCCCGTGGGTGGCACCAACACCTCCCACGGGACCAACGTAACTCGTAGGAACTGACCTCGGAGCCGCGGGTCTCCCAATTTGAGAGTAATACGGTAATTTGCATATTTCAAGACTTAGGCTTAAAAACATGGCGTTCGAGGGTGAAAACTCGAAACAGCCCCCGAACGGCCCCGTGGGTGGCACCAACACCTCCCTGGGGACCAACGTAACTCGTAGGAACCGGCCCCGCAGTCGCGGGTCTCCCAGTTTGAGAGTACGACGGTAATTTCCTTATTTCTAGGCTTAGACTTAAAAACATGACGTTAGAGGGTGAAAACTCGAAACAGCCCCAGAACGGCCCCGTGGGTGGCAGCAACACCTCCCACGGGACCAATGTAACTCGTAGGAACTGACCTCGCAGCCGCGGGTCTCCCGGTTTGAGAATACGAAGGGTATTTTGCGTATTTTTACACTTAAGCAAAACATGGCGTTAGAGGGTGAAAACTCGAAACAGCCCCCGAACGGCCCCGTGGGTGGCACCAACACCTCCCACCAACACCTCTCAAAACGACGGTAATTTTCATATTTTTACTTGGTTATTGATAATTTTAACTCATATGTGCAATTTTTTAGCTTGATTAAATTTTTTGTAAAACTACTTGGTTACTGATATTTTTGTTTTTTGTATCCTATCATTTGTAGGATTTTTGCACGTGGAACAAATGAAGGAGGCAATGGTTTACAACATGAAGATTGTTTATATGTTGTGGACATTCAGGATAATGTTTTTTATATGTTATAGCCGTGTAGGCTTTTATTATTTAGTTTTATGGCCGTGCATGCTTTTATAACTTGATTGTTGAATTTTATAGCCGTGCGGGCTTTATAATAAGCAGGTTTTTCATTTACAGGTTTTGGAATGTCAAGAAAATAGAGGAAATTCTGCCCAATTTTTTTTTGGTTTGTGAATTATTAAGACGTGTAATATTTTAAGTTTGTATATATATTTGTTTATTAACAACATTCTCAATTCGCAATTTGTGATTTTTTTTATTGTTTTGCCTATAATAAATATTTGTAACATCTCGTAGCAACCGACGGTGCACTCACAGGACCCCCAATTTTAGGATTGGACAAAAAAAATACTTTTTTTTTAAATTATAGATAAATATGGTCATGGACTTTGTCCATGACCATTTTTATTTTTTTTGTCGCGCTTAAAAATGGTCGCGGCCAAAGTCCGCGACCATTTTTTTTATTTTGTTGTCACGGTTATGGGTCGCGGACTAGGGCCGCGACCAATTTTTTTTAATTTTTTTTGTCACGGACGTGGGTCGCGGACCTTGGCCGCGACTAATTTGTCACGGCTGTGAGTCACGGATGAGGGTCGCGACCAATTTTTATTATTATTTTTTTGTCACGGAAGTGGGTCGCGGACTTTGGCCGCGACCAATTTGTCACGGTTATGGGTCACGGATTAGGGCCGCGACGAATTTTTTTATTTATTTTTTGTCACGGACTTGGGTCGCGGACTTTGGCCGCGACCAATTTGTCACGGTTGTGGGTCGCGGATGAGGGCCGCGACCCGTCACGGCATGGGTCACGGCCAAAGTCCGCGACCATCTCCCGTGACTCCTCTTGGCCGTGACCATTTTTTGGTCACGGACTTGGGCCGCGACCCACGAAAATGGTCACGCCCGAAATGGTCACGGCCCAAGCCCGCGACCCACAGTTTTGGTCAGGGATTTTGGCCGTGACCAATCGCCAGTTTTGGTGTAGTGTATTTTAGTAGGAGGAAGAGCTAACATTTTATTACAATCTTGCAGTTTATGTTAATTGTTGCTGCAAGCTCTGTTAGTGAAGAGCTAATCTACCGCGTTGCTGTTCAGGTCAGTTTTCTATTGTGTTTCAACTCCTAGGTTGAAGATATTACTAAATTTTATCGCAATGCATAAGTGTGTTTTCTAAACCAAGTAGGTTTTTATCATGACCTCCGATCTCTTAGAACTAGAGCCTTTATCAAAATCTTACCAAGTTACATTGATTTTGTATGCTAGAAAAATGGAATGATAACCGGGAAGAAAAAAAAATAGAGGGAATGGTGATTATTCCATTAAATCATATAGGAAGGAAAAGTGAATGATTTTTCTCATTCACAAGCCACAAAATTGTGTTTGGAAAAAACAAAAAACAATATTGTTTAATTAGTGTTCTACTATTTTTAATGACATAACAAATAAAAAGTTTTGTTCTCAAGTATATTAACATGTATTTATTATTTTTCTTATGCCCTTTCAATTCGATAAGGGTAATTGTATGCCTCCTATTGATGTTGAAACACAATTCGATTTTGTGTACAAACATGACCTTCCTCATACTGTTTACTTTGTTTTGCAACATTACAGGGAGCATTAGCTGACATATTTCTTAGGAGCACGGAGATGCTCGTGGAATGGCTGCGCTGGTAACCTCATCCTTTCTTTAAAAGTTAGAGCTTCTCCATGCATGCTTGCGTAATGCATATTCATGTAGTTTACTAGCTCGTTTACAAAATATAAACTATTAAAACCGTACTTGAAAAAATATTTCACACAAACATCTCAGAAAATATGAGACTTTTTGCCAAGTGACCCGACATGTGATGTATGTATGGGGTCAAAACTAAAAAAACTTTAGGTTATTAATTCACCCGCTTTATTACTAAATACACCTGTGCTCCCGTACGCAGTGCGTGCAGCATGTGACCTCATGCAAATTCACATTATTTTATATACTATTATTTTTAGAACAAAACTCTTCATTCAGGATAGAGGAGTATGTACTAGTAAAATGTGAGTAATTTTTAGATATGATCTTCAATCCTATTGCTAAATAGTGGTTTATTTCTTTTGAAATCGTAGACTGGGATGTTGCCTCCATTTGTCCCATTCACCCAAGCATTTGCAGTTGTAATCACAGCTGCTCTTAAGGTTCCTTGTATTATGTGGCTGCCTCTCCAAAAGGTTGATTCTTACACCTAAACATCATGTTTCACTTTGATCATTTTGCTTGTATATTGATTTTCAAGATGGTTATTTACATGTTAAAGATTCATATTTTCCTTTCAGATCCTACTTATGTAATTGCACCGGTTTTATCATCTCGCTCTGGCCGTGAAGATTTAAAGAAGCTCTTTGTAGGTTGAGCATTCCCCTAACTTGAAGTTAACACACCCACACATACATGTGTATATTGTATTGTATAGGGATTGGGTCATAGTTTTCTAGTCGCACTAGATGAGATTAATTTTTTTCTTTATGGTTTATTAATGCTATCTTCGAATCCCCAAAAATAATAAGGAAACATTTTGCAGCCTGGTATGAGAGGAGGCAAATGAAAAAAGATGTACTCTCCCCTTCTGGAAGGACTTCTAGCCCTTTACCTTGGCTTTGAATGGATCCAGGTAACTCTGATTTATAAGATATAATGTTTTTTGCAATTTAATCTACAATAGTACATAACACAATGCATCCAAAGGGGACTACAATTGTTAATATCAGGGTAAATTGCAAAGAAACCCCTGAACTATTATATTGACTGCAGTTGTGCCCCTTAAGTATCAAATATTACATTTACTAAATTAATAGTAGTTTATGGTGGATTTATTTGCAGATTGTCCTTAATTTAATTATTAATGTAAACTTACCCGTGTGTTGGTTGAAACATGGCATACGAATAATATTTTGTCTCCTATGATTACACACGGCATATATAGTGCCGTAATATTAGGACATGGACTTTCGAAGATCCATGATCATCGACGCAGACTACGCCAGAGAATACATCATCTTAAGGAAGAAGGGAAGAATTCAAATAAATTCTGAAGTTGCCTAGCCTAAGAAAGTTTGTCTCTACTATCAATTTTATTCCCATTGCTTTGATCAAATAGGGTATCACTTTATTAATTTTAAGCCTCTTGTGTGCCAAACCATGGTGATTATGTTTTACAATTGAATTGGCGTGCGAAGCTTGAAGGAGGAGGATAGGATAAATTTTCTAGAGGGGCAGGGTTAGCACTTCTTGCCTTCTTGGCACGGCCAGCTAACACAACACAAAATTAATAGGTTTGTGCAGGTGTAACGAATTTATAGGATATGATACCAAGATCCATGTAGTTTTACTCTTGATCAAATAAATGAGTAATCGGGTCAAGGTCCAATCCAATTGAAAAATGGGTTGCTAATTTTGATAAATCTCACACGACACTATTAATGGCCAGTCCAAGTGGATTGAAGGATCAAAAGAGAGATGTTTGAATAAGAATGGCCGATAGTTTAAGTTAGGGTTGGTTATTAGTCAGTTTCGTCGATAAATAGCGCATACCAATATCAAAATTGATTTTGATAAGTATATAAACTTAATCCCATTGCTCTCAAAGAGTATACAAATTCTCTCTTGCTTCATTCCTAGCTCACTCACTAAACCTTTTATCCATCCTCTTTCGATGCTTTCGTGAGTACCATGCACTCGGCCTCTATACTAGAACAATCACTCATTGTTTGTAGAATATATATCCAAGACACCAATCCACTAGTGATAGTAAATACTGAAATTATGATTTGTACCATTCGATACAAACCGACTTAAATCAAAACCGAAACGGACATTTTTCAGGTAAAATCGATTTTTCAGTGTAATTTCAAAAAAAATAATAAAATAAGAATGTACACTAAATTTGAAATTTCCCACATTAGACCTTCTCTTTATAGTTAGTCCAACTCAAATTACTAGAATTAAAAAATAAATAGGTTACATCATTTTTTATTTAGTCAAAAAAAATTTTGAGCAAAAGAATGTTCACCAAACAAAATGCAAACTAAAAAGCCTACAAAATGCTAAAACTTTAGAAAGCTAACCAAAATGCAAGCATAAACTTGCAAATACGCAAAAAGTACCCATCCATTTAATTATCTTTACTATTAATTTTCAAATACCCCCAGCACCTTATATATAATTATGCTAATGTTTCTTCTCAAAATGAATTACGGATAATTTTTTTTTAAATAATATAAAGAATTAAGATGAATTTTTTTATGGATTCTTAATATTCTAGGTTACCTCTAAAAAAATCAGCTCAAAATGAATTATTTTACTATTTTAAAAAAATGGATCAAAAAACTATGAGCTTATACTAATTCAACCTCAACATTATTTTCAAGCTTTTTTCGGCCAAATTAATAATAGAAAGCAACAACCATAATATAAAAGATTTGATATCTCTAGCACATTAATAGACATATTGGAAGGTAGTTTCGTTATTTAATTTTGGTACGGTAATTTCAATAAACTTGCAATTGGAATTCAAATTAGGCCCATGTTTGTGGACAATGTGGAAGTGATCAGAACAAACTAAACAAGAAAGATAGTTCAAAAACAAAGTTTATTTCAATCGTGTAAAACCATAACTAGGTATGATTTGGTAGAAGATAATCCGCCGGTGATTTGTGAAACATCAATCTTCTAATTGGGAGATTATGCTGACAAAAACATGGTAGCCTTGGCACATGTCAGAAAGAAGGCAGTACTCATTCTTGGCGTGGTATGTATCCATTAGGCCTGCACACAAATCCAAATTACAGTAAATTAGATCTTTCCCTGAGTTAAGTTCAAACGATATGAAAAATTACCCATCATAAAATCGAAATTTAGGTATATAAAGGCAAAATAATCATACCATAGCCTGCAGTTTGAACATCAAAACCTTCATCCTATTACACAACAATGAGGTGGGAGAGGACAATTAGCAAAACTATTTTCTAGAAATTAGGCAAACAACACGAGTGCAAATATATATCTCACCTGAAGTTCTCGTATGAGTGGTAAACTACCGGTGATAGAGTAGGGTTTTACATGCCCAACCGCCTCTTCAGTAGCTTTGCAAAGTACATAGAAGCCACGAGAATTAAGATCACAAGCAACTCCAGACGCTGTCCCATCAAAACTCATTTGTATTCTGAGGGTAAAAAAATCCATATAAGTGATCCACTTACCCTAGTTGGTTCAGGATGATATATTTTTGGCATGGGTAATATTTTTTTTTTGGGACATATACCAAATAGTCCCTCGGACATTTTTTAATACCCATTTAGTCCAAACTTTTTTATTTTGCCTCAAAAAGTCCTTTGCCACATATTTTGGAGAGGGAGTGCCGCTGGCGCGGACCTCTAAAAATAAGAGGATATTGAGTGCTTGAGGGACTAAATGGGTTAAACTAAAAATATGTGTCCTTTTTAAAAAATATATATTTATAGTAGGGACTATTTAATAATTGACCCTTTTTTTTTTTACGTTCTTTTTTATGTTTAAACATTAAATGTTTAAACCAGTCATTATCTTTCAACATAAAAAAAAAACTTTTAACACATAAACCGTCCTTTATGAACTATTGTCTGCGCTAGCAGCACCACCATCCCCTGCCGGCATCCGAGGATCCGGAGGTGACCAGCTCTATCAGCTTGCCAGAGCCAAGTTTCCAGCGGAAGGGGTAGGTGAAGATTAGGTGGTTTTTTTTTTGTTAAGTGGATAATGTGATTGATTAAATTGTTTAAGAAATAATATCCTATGAGTGTTTTGTTAATTGCCCCTTTTTTCTGTCCATATGAAATTATAAAAGAGTTTACACACTAATTGTATAATTTTAGACAAGACAATAATATTTTACTTCTAGTAGATGAACATAAGGTTCTCCATTTTATCGTAAAAGATATTTTACCTTGAACAAAAAAGTATCCTAACGTTAAAATATATGCGGTCACACACAGAGATTGTGCGCGCGCATATATTTTACCTTTACGATCCTGTTTGGTTTGAGTAAAATGCATTGTAAAACAAAGTAGAAATAGATTAGTACCTTCCCCTTAGGTTCTCATCCAGTAGGACATATTTTGAAACAGGCCCCCTCGTATCCAGCTTTTCAATATTCGCATTTATGTCCTCCACGTATTCTTGTAGCTTCTGCATCACATCTGATATACTGAAAACGTATCAAAGAAT